>CM076578.1:750834925-751568123 GCA_034641835.2 Pinus albicaulis
GTAACCCAACGAACCTCTAGGGTGATTTTCCCCGAAACAATGGGATGAAGGTGATGGCATTAGCCAAGAGAAGTAGCTGGACAAGGTTTCACATGAATATATCCTTTCTTCATAAATGCAATGATTATTGGCATTATGTTCAAATGAAAGAGATGAGAACAGTGTGCAAGAGGCTTTATAATGTTTGATATGCAAATAATAGAAAATTCAAAATAGTACATCATATGAGGAGGAAGGAAAAAGAAATGTATAGGAAACAAGAACTGGATGGAGGCACGGAATGAACAAGGAGAATATTCATCTCCATTTATAAGGATTGAAAAAAATTTGGACAATGCCACCCTGGATGTATCTTCTCATCCGGTGAGAATTGATTTTAAACACAAACAGATTCAAGGGATGTTTGGCTCTTTATTAGATGAAAATAAGAAAGAAACTGTGGAGGAACAATTCATTGAGTCTAATGGGGATTGTGATGTCATGGAGGAATTAAGTTGAGTTTTAGTAAAAGGTGCCAAGTGGCAAGGAGGCTATTGCAAGAGTGACAATGAAAGGGATACCAGAATCTTTGTTAGATGAGAGAAATCAGTCATGTTCGATTGTTCCACTGGAAGATTCTCTTCTGGCAGACATCGAGGAAATACCAAATTTGATATTTGATGTAAGCAAGTAAGATCATACAACAATGCATGCCAAGGAGCCTTCTCGGCAGGATCATTTACCTGCCAAAGTGGAAGGAGTGCCAGACCAAGAAGTGGATGGCATTGCACCTTTGTAGGTTCTGTTAATAATTTAGACGCAAGAGATAACGCAGAAGGTGAAATGTGTGAGTTTTCAAGAAAGAGGGATAGATCAATTGAGGAGGCATGAGAGATTAACACTGTGAATGGATCCTCTTATGAAGTGATGGATGCTTTGGGATAGAGAGAAAGCCATTGGATGTCAGGCTCTGTAGTGAAGCATCTCAAAGAGGAGTCCCTCAAGAATTCTCATACAACAAATGACAGGAGATTTAAATTCGTTTATAGATCAAAGAAGTGAATGTGCTAGAGTAACTACACATGAAGATATTGCATTTGTAAATGGTGCAAGGTAGGTTGGAGTTGGTGATTGATGTAAATGATGAAAGTGATGTAGAGATGCATGCAACACAGGTTGACTGTAAGAATGCAGTAACTGAGGCAGCTTGTTCAACTTATGTTGTTTTTGGATGTGCAAAAATCCAGTGGAATTTAAAGTCGTTAATTGGAGCAATTCACATAGATAATGTAGGGAAGCATAACACAGGGCCGTTATAGGAAAATGTTTCTTTGGTGGAAAAACAAGGAGTTTTATATTTCTTACCCTGCAAAGGCATTGTGAAAAGCAGTGTGTTGGTGGAAAAGAGAATAGTTTTGGATTTTTCACTGGAGGAAACCAGTCAGAATGATGTAAGAATGCATGCTACATATGCCCTAGATGAAGGTGCCGCAACAGTGCATTTGAAAATATTTTCATTGTATGCCTGTAAAGAATAAAATTTAGTGAAATATTGAGAAGTTTCTGTGGAGGAAATGGAAGAAATTCTTATTCGATTATCGGAGAAATCTAAACCAGGGGAGAATTTTGTAGGTGCTTGTCAGGATGCTTTTTTAAAGAATCAAATGCAAGGAATGTTAGGTTCATTTTTGGATGAAAGTAGTCAAGCTATTCCACAAAAGCATGCCATGGAGACTGTTGAAGTGGACATCGCAATGGTTGGATTGCAAGAGGTTCCAAAACCTTTGGTTCACATTAATGAGAATCCTCATAAGCATGAATTCAATCAAGGGTTTAAAAGAGTCGTCTGGATGGACTACAATTGTTAGGAAATGACGATGAACAGATAGTAGTCAATTCTCGATGGATTTTATAAAAAAATTAGACTACTCATGTGCTTACCAAATGAAAATCTTTGACCAAAATTCTAGTTAACAGGCACAATGAAAATAATTAGTTGTTGAAAGATTCAGGATCTATTTATAAAAATGTCATGGAAGAGGGGTTTGCAGTCAGAGATGTGTAAATGGTGAACGATAATGAGTGTGTTTGGAAAAAAAAATCTCCTAAGTATGCCCAGGTAAGTGTTACAAAGTTGTCATCAACAACCTTGAGTTAGAGAGAAGAGTCTTCTATGTTACCATGGACTAGTGAAAATATGGCACATACATGTAACCATAAACTAGCTTCTTATATGGAGAAAGCTGAGATAATTTACATGGGCAGTGTAACAACTCGATTTATGGCCTCTGAAGTTCAAGAACCAGAGGATATTTCAAGGCTACATTGTTTCCCTCAGGACAACTTCAGTGAGTACTTACAATAAAGAAATTACTGAACCAAGTAAAGCTAATTGTGCACAAAGAAAAGTGTTATCTGCAATACAAGCACGTGAATTAAAAGAAGATGGCCATTTTTCTCCACACAAATGAAAAACATCACTTGAAAAACATTTTTCTGTTGGAAGTGCATTCTGTGTAATAACATGTACTTCTAATTACCCAGGTTATGAGGAAGTGGCAACACAGACACTGCAGGTTTTTCTTCTTGCCAACTTACAAGTTGAAAAGGCATGTGAACAAGCCACTCACTATCATAATAGTGGATCACAAATTAGGAAATCACTTGGCACTGATATTTTTACTCTTGAAAATGTCTAGGATCTTAATGTTTCATTATTGATAGATTCTAAGAATTTTGACAAATCTTTTATTGCTAATTTGAGTGAAAGTGATGCACTGAAAAAATTAGAGACTAAAAAAGTTTATACTTCAATAGAACCTTTACCTTTCGACAAGGTGAGCTATTACAAGTCTTAATTAATTGATCACTAAATATCTAACACCCAAGCATAGTCTAACTCTGTTGGAACATGAATTTTATCTCTACAATGTCTTTAGTTTCGTAATCTGTCATTGCTAATTTGAGTGAATGTGAAGTAGTGAAAAACTTAGAGACTTAAAATATATCTACTTTAATAGGACCTTTCCCTTTCCAAAAGGTGAGCTATTACAAGTCTTCATAATTTTATCAGTAAATAGCTAATGTGTATCGTAGAACTCTGTTGGGAAATGAATTTTAGTTCTGCAATGTCTTTAGTTTCATAATCAAGTCTAAATGTAAAATGAGGGAAAGCATTTCTCATTCTTCTTTTATTGGGCACTTCACAAATCGACACAGATTAGAAGCCTCATCTTAAACAACAATCTAATGAATTATTATTGAATGTGTGGGAAAGTGAATTGATGATTGTAGACACATTATGAAGATAGCTAAAACAGGCATGGTAGCAGAGAATGGTGATATTGACAAGACTTATCCATTGGTAGAGGAACTTGAAAATATTGAGAAATCAGTGCAGCTTGCACCAGAAGCCACCTATCCTCATAAACTTAATGCCCTAACATTTCCTATGGAAAAAATTGTGACTGATGGTTATCAGCAAGCAATGCAAAATTTTCAGTTTAGCATGAAGATAGTGGATAGGTGTGCAAAGCAAACTGAACAATCAAGCCTAGAATTTCAAAAGAGTGGTGAAGTTGTTGTCATTAGCATGGAAATGTATTATGGAGAGTGATCATAGGAAGCAGACTAATCTTATGAATGGGGAATTTGAAGAAAGGGGTAAAGCAGTGGGGACTACCACAGAAATAAAGGATGATCCCAACCAACAAAGTGCTCATATGAAGCCAGAATCTGGAGAGTGTTTTGAGGTAACCAGAACTAGCATAGAAATAAAGAATAGTCTTACTAATATGATCTTTTGAACTTGGAATTTGAACATAGTTTTAGAATAGTCAGAACCAGCATGATTGGAAAGCTTATCATATCAACTTGGAATCTGAAATTGGTGTTAATGTAGGCTACAGAGCATATGAAAAAACACCATGAGATGGAAGGCAGCCGAAGTCGTGTACTAAGAAATGCATCGAGCAATGAATCGTGACTTCAGATTTAGGTAATTGTAAAATTGGTTCTCATTGTCACTTAAAGTTGCATAGTTAATAGGCATTAGAGTTCAGGTTTGATAATATGTTATCATGGCCAAAAATGCAAGTTCTATAGCTGATGGTTTGTCTATCCCACCTGGACTTGCAGCTTGGCGTAACGCAATGCAGTTTGACTTAACGGCATGTTCGACGTAGAAATATTAAAGAAGCTCAAACCACATAACAGAATCAATTTTCATTTGCAAACTGTGAGAGCATTAAGATGGATTTATAGAGAGAAAAATAACAACAATGTTTGAAGAGAACTAATACTATCATAATGTAACAACATGCATTTGGATAGCATAGTCCCCATTTAGAGAAAGTAAACACTCTTATTTGGTGAGTTTGGTATGCAATAGTAGAAATCTTACTTTTAGGAAGGAAATCCTTCTTTTTTCATTTTCTTTCCTATTCCTTCTTTCTTTTCTTCTACATTTTTACAATGTCATAAAGTTAAATTTGTTGGCCATGGTATTTGTGGTGGGAAGAGTAATGTAGGGAGATGGGATAATGAAAAATTCAATAGAAATATCTTGTGGATTCTATTTATTTTTCGTAGTCTTCTTAACTGATAATTAATTCTAATTATATGCATTTAAGTTCACTTGTATTCACATTTATGATTGTGCAATCACACAAAATATCTTCAACAATAGAACAAAAATTACAGTAGGATCATAAAGAGAACAACCAAACATACAGCATTTTACCCTGCGAAAACCCACATGGCGGAAAAAGTTAAAAACCCAACAGCCTTTTCCATAGAGAAATTATCTAGTTCAATAGAGATACATCTAGTTCTTTAGGCAGACATAAAATCAAACTGACTTGTAACATAGCCTTGGTCACACCTGGTCAAATTACTTACAAGAAGCCGTTTAGACAACTTAGGTATATCTGCCCAAAATTTCGTCATCTTACCCAAAGATTCGGTCTGCTCAGAGTTTTAACCTTCTGCCCAGAAATAGATCTGACTCAGAACTCAATCTTCCTCAGAGAATGGGACTCGGTTTGCCTCAGGGCTATCATTGTGTGTTGAGGAGGACGAGTGGTATATTTCTAGTGTTGATGAGGCCGAATGGTTGTGACCTTTGATGGAGCCGGCTTGATCATTTGGAGGGCTGACTTGCCTTTTTGGGGGAAAAAGTAATTTAAATTTGAAAATTCATTTTCCTCTCTTTGATGCCTACATGAAGAATATGTCTTACATATTTCATTATATGCATCTCAACGGCTAAAGTAAAATGACATGAAGAACATGTCTTACATAATTTAAGGGCAAAAATATTAATAATGAAGATCGACCATAGTTATAACTTCAACAGATTCCCCTATATGAAAGTATGTGACAGAGATGGGGAAGAAGGAAAGAAAATCTAGTGGAAGTTGCTTGTGGAATTGCAACAAGTGGAATTTGAATTAGATAATGGTCCTGATTAGTGTTGAAGTTTATTTCTTTAGTTTTTGAATGAAGGAGTTGAATTTTGTGAAGCTATCTCCCAAAGGGAAATTGTAGAGTTTGAGAGGGAACATGATGAAGCATTGTTCGACAAGTTGGAAAGGAAGGGCAACCAAGAAGCAACCTCGAAAATAGGTTAACATGTTTTCTTAATAGTTGAAGAGTCCTGCAAGACATTGGACATTGAACCCTTAGGAAACACGTTTGACACCCCTTCCGATGGAGCTGACATCCGTTACGGTCATTCATTCCATTGAAATGTCCTCTGCTTCAAAACCATACATGAAATTCCCACCTCATACGGCTCCTTATTTCTTTACAGTAGGTAATGTGGGGAGTAATCCATGGAATTGAAAAAAACTCGGATTCTGACCTAATATTATGAATTAACAGGAGCTAGTGTATTTCCAATGAATCTCTAGCCATCCTTCTTGCAAAGATTCTTTTCCGAATACCAAGGATCTTTTGAAGGAAGATGTTCTAGCACAAACCTCGGAAATAATTTGTTCTAATTCCACATATTGATCATTTTGAACCAAAAGAAAACTTTGTGGTGAAATGGTTAAGTTCTGTACTTGATCTATTTATTCAAGGTGCACTATAATTGTTGCCTTGTAAGTTGAAGGAGACCACTTAAGAAACATATCTGGACAGAGTTGCAGCTGTCACAAGCAGAGCTCGGAATTATCTCTGCTCATCATCTGAATCAATATTATGCAATGAGCAAAGGAGCACTCTAATTCATATAAATTTGCTCAAGAAATTATGTGGGAAACCATGTGTGCTTTTTCTCAGTCACAAGGTTGCAAGAAAGTTGTTCACAAAAAATACTAATTGCATGAAGATCACAATGCAAAGGAGCAAGTAAATTGTTATTATATAAAAAGATTGCCTCTCTGGTTTGATGCCAGTTATCATTACCCAGTTATGAGATGATGACCATTCCCTAAAACATTTGCCAAAATTGCATTCAAATGGAGTGCTTTTATGATATCTTGTAATTTTTACATTATTTAATAGGGAAATTTATCCTTCTTTGAAACATCCCCTGGGGATATTCTATGCAAGTCACTTGATAAAGCTTGCCTGCAATTGGAGTAACAGTTTGCGTTTTACTGTATAGGTGAAAAAGTTGATCAGAGTAGTTTTCTCAGATTCACACCTAAGAAGAGAGTGCCTGCGGAGAATACAAAATACTGAATTCCTTTAATTTGGCTTAAGGTATTTCTAGAAGTTGTCTGAGGCATACTATATTGTGGTTGTACATCATATAGTTTTTCTGTTGAATGAATGCTTTTTTATTGTGTTCATCTACAGCGATTAGTTATGCGCCTAGTCTTTCCAGAAATGGGCCAAAGAGTTTGGAATATGCAGAGCATCCTGTGGACCTTAGTTGGTCCTTAATGAAATGACATTGTACATGTGCTCCATTCTGAAGGGTCAACTTGGAATCTTCATGCAGGGCAAGCTACCAGAGCAAGTGATAACTAAATAAGTGAAACCATTAGGAAAAATATACCGTTGGAATGCAGAAGAGAGTGCATATGGAGAGTAGAAGCTTCTGAATGCCTTTAGTTTGGCTTGAAGATCGTTCTAGATGTAGTCTGGTGGCAGTCAATTAACTGGGGGCATCTTTGTGACCATTTTTTTAGGCATAATGTATTGTGGTTGTGCAGGTAACAGCATATATTTTTTCTGTTGCATGCCCTTTGCATGTGCAAAATCTTCTTTAATTAAGTTACATGCCTAGTTTTTCCTGAAATTGGCCAAAGAATTCAGAATATTCAGAGCGTCTTGTGGTTCTTACTTGGCCTTTATAGAAATGACATTGTACAGTTTCTTAGTTATTAAGGGACAAGTTCGAATATTCATGCAGGGCAAACTTCCAGAGCAATTGATTATGAAATAAATGACACCTATAGGAAAATATACTCTTAGAATGCTGACAGACACGAGTTATTTTCCTAATGTATTCACTCGTAATGTTTCAAGCCAAGCTACATATTTTCAATCTATTTATTAAAGGTGCACTAGAATTGTTGCCTCTCAATGTTCCCAGTTCTGATTATTGTGCTTGTAATTTGCAACAAGATTAATTTCATAAACAGGCAACTCTTATTTCAGGATAAAGTTCCACAGTTATTTGGTAGTGTTCGTTACGGGAGAACTAAGCATAATCAAAGCTAGATTGACCATGATCATGGTTCAGGAGACCTTAATTTGGTTGTTTTACTAAAGTACACTACCAAATTTTGATAGTATATCAACTCCATGCTTGAACATCCAGTCTCTCTTCCAAAATGTACATTATATATGAGCACAGATAAAATAAAGAACTTTCATGATGTATGGCATGGTCCTGAAAGTACTTCTTTCACTATATGTTTGGTTTATGCCATGATACTGAAAGCACTCCTTTGGCTAAGTGTACCCCCTGCCACACCAAAACCTTTTTGATAAGAAATTACTTGACTGTCACCAAATGAATCTGTTTTAACATGCTTGGATATAATCTATTGTCTTAAAGAACTCTTGGATGAAGTTGTATAAGAATCTCAGCCAACAGGAATTACATCACATCTTGCAAGAAGCCATTTTTCTATCAACTTTCTTGGAGTTTTATTGGGATACTGTATTCAAATGTAAGGTTTTACAACATGCATTCAGTGAGAGGGCCTCAGAGGGAATTAAGATCACATTATTTTCATTTGCAAAAATTAAAACACGTATACTAATATGTTATTTTATTTTCATTTCTCACCTGATAGGGGTTTTGAGCAATGCTTTTCCCAGTGGTTATGAGTTTAGAGTAATGCCAATAAAGTATGGTAACAGAATACATGTATTTAAGTGAATTATATAAATAAGATATCACATTAAACCTCTATTACTTGAATTACCTAGGGAAGGTGCCTCCCTTGCTCATGGTATGTGCTAGAATCATTGATTCATTGATTTGTTTCTAATTGTTCAATTTTTTTTTTTTTTTGAGGTTTTGGGATTGGAACTGTTTTGGTTAACTGGAAACAATTTGACATGTTTTTGATCTATTTCTATTGTTTTGATTCTAAATCTCCCTTCAATTCACATATATGGAGACTCTAAGTACACCATTGATGGGATCAACGGCAGATGTGGAATGCAATGCGGCAATAGCGTTGGTTGGGTACAGTGGATCAAGTATCTATTAGGAAAGTTTCAAGCCTACACTATTCAGCACATACATATGGAGAAAAATACGTGTGCTGACCTTCTCTCCAAAAGAGGGTTGGAGTCCACATATGGTGCTATTCAGATCATGCATTACAGGGCTTCCACTCTGTTGGACTCTCAATCTTTTCCTCTGCCATAATCTACATCAAGCGAGCCTGATCTTCTCAAGCAAGCTAGAATACATTTGCAAGCAAGCGGGATATCCTTTTTTCTTATGCTGCTTTTATAGGCTATATCTTCATTGTACATACCAGATCCTTTTCTATTTTTTGCCTTTCTCCATATTCTCCTTTATGCTGTTTTCAATCAGATGATGTTCCCACTGACCCTTGGTATGTATATGGGCTCAGTGACGTTCTATTCAGTTACGTATTGGCTGGGTTTTCTGTGGTTGGTATGTGGAGTTTTTATGTGTCTTTATGGCCTTTGTACTGTTCTTATGATGGATTTGGTTTGCCTCTTCATGGGGTTCATATATTGCCTGCTATCTGGCATATGCTAGAATGGTATGTCTAATGTGCTGGAAAATGATATTTGATCAACGAATATGAACTATTATATATAACAGCGTTTTTTTCGTCCTGAAAAAAAAAGGTCGAATAAAAATATTTAGCACATAGGGGTTTCAATCAATGCTGTGGAACTGCGAATTTTTCCTTCTAGGATTATAACCACGATATAATACCTTCAATTCCGCTTAGGGTTTTAGACATATTTATGTCTTTGCTGTGATTACACTTCGAATTCGCTCAAATCCTCCACTTCCACGCTAAGCTACATAGTATTTCTGGTTACATGATATACACAAATCTTTCACCAGTGCGGCAAGGCTTTGAATCTTACAGAGAAGAGTAAGAAGCATACTAAGTCTGTCATTACCCTAAATTTCGAAAGCTTTGGCACTTTTTTTTTTTAGAAAGAAAAAAAGAAAAAAAAAGCGTTGTATTATAACAGTTCATGAGTCCACTATTACATTCTCATCTATAGATAGCTGAGAAAATCGTAATCCAGATCGTCATAGAGATTCAGGAGCATCCTATAAGAAAGAAAGAAGCCCAAAAAATATCCAGACGGGATTACAAATTACTGAAGGCAAAAGTGCCACTCCACCCAAGATTTCCAGATACATTTAAACTGACCTGTCTTTATTGAACAACATATAGATATAAAACCAGATTCACATATTAGTTGGGTCAAAATTTCTATGAAAAGTTACCTTTTTCATTAAAAACAAATTAGTAGACCTTCTAATCCATGCAAAGTAGCATAAAGAGAGAAAACAAGACTAGGTCTCAATGTGGGATTAAACCGCCACACTTATCCAGTGTGTAGTGTGAAGGATATGTCGGCTCGCTTGTAATGTAAAGTGCTGAAATAGGCTCGCTTGATATATCATTCACTAAGCTGATAGGAGAAGAGGGTATATCGCATGTATGATCCTGAAACCGGCGCACTTGAAAGGTAATCATATACAAAAATAGTAGGCTCGCTTGCATAGAGATGATCCCAAAACATAAACCGACTCGCTTGATAGTCCAAACAACAGGCTCGCTTGATAATTCAACCTACAGGCTCGCTTGTAAAGAAATTACCGGCTCGCTTTTTAATCCAACCTACAGGCTCGCTTGTAAAGAATTATGCCGGCTCGCTTGTATGGATATCCTTTCATATCTGGCATGATAATGGACAAAAAACAACAAATAGGCTCGCTTGATATAGACTATCGCATATTTAAATTGCACTATGTATATTCGTATTCATGGGAAAATCTGGTACAACCGAACTGATAAAATAAAAGTACCTGTGAATTAAGATGTGAGAAAGAAACGTGGAAAGACAAAAGGACATATTTTACGCTTCATATAGAGTGATCTGACATCATGGAATTGGGATATTAGTGTTCCAGATAAGTGCCCTATCCCTGTAATGTTCCACCTGTAGAAAACCAAAAACTGCATTGACACCTCTTTTAGAGAGACCGTCCGCCCTCATGTTATTATCTCTATAAATTTGGGATATAGGAGGATTGCCCAATCTGTGCCATAAACGTAGTGTTCTCCTGAGCCATCCCTGTAGATCTGGAATGTTCAAATGCTGGCGGCCAGTAATGCTTTCAATAATCAATTTAGAATCCCCATATATATGCTTCTTTGTCAATTTTAAATTGCAAGTAGCTAATAGCCCTCCCCATAATGCCATAATCTCAGCTTTGTTATTGGTCCCCGGACCACCTTTCCAGTGTAAGTGGATCCTCTCATTGCAAGACAACTTGATCCAAGCACCACATCCTGTAATGCCCTCTTTTCATGCCCCATCAAAAAAAATTACAGGGATAGAAATCTCATGTGGACAAATTCTGTGAGATCTATCCAAACAGATGGACTGGGGAGGGGGCTGTAGCTCAATCAATCTCATAATGGCTATGTATATTAATGGAAGGAGGAAGGGAGTGCCATCAAATATAAGCCTATTCCTAGCCAACCATACTTCCCAGATGAGAAAGAAGGGCAGAGATATAAACCTATTTTTTAATTTATCCTAGTCTCCAGCAGCAGAAATAAAGTCATGCGGAACCCAGTTTGGTTCTATTAAGTGAACACTGAATAGATTCCATAACTGTATAACAAGAGGGCATCGGAAAAAAAATGTGATCAATAGATTCCTCCGTGTTGCAACATATTGAACATCTTCCAGGCCCATGAATTCCCCTTTTGATAATATTATCCCAGGTAAGAATTTTATTTTGCCAAGTAAGCCACCCAAAGAGAATGATTTTAGTGGGAATCTTTCGGAGCTAAAAAGGTCCAAAGATACGAGTGTAATTACCAGCATATGATTGTGAGATAATATTGCTATAAATATCCTTGACAATAGGCATGTCCCCATATGTCGGCCCATCCCATATAACCATATCACCCCCTGTGGCATGAGTAAAACCAGCTGCCCTAAATGCATCATATACATGTTCCCAATCAGAAGCATCCTCATCTCGTAAACCCAGCTATGCAGCATTCTTGAAAACTGGAGCTCCAAAAAACCATGTATGTATTGTTTGAGATAAGAAACAAATGCCTCTGTGTGCCAACTCATGAATGAGTCGAGGAGATGGCTTCAACAGTTTGTTTAGTCCCTGAATGTTGGAAAACCCCAATGGAATACGGCTTCCATCTCTGAAAATCCAAACTAATCTATCCGCCACATGACCCAATATTCTCTTAAAGCTACCCCAAATAGAAGAATACGATGATGGGAATGGAAACTCATGATAGAGAAGTTGATGGAGGGGATCACCATCAAGATACTTATATTTGACAATGTCAGTCCAGATACCAGAACCGTTAATGGCGTGCCAGAAAGACTTCATAAGAAATGCTTTATTAAACATTCTCGTATTCAATATGCCCCATCCATCATGTATTTTGGGTCGGCATAACCTCTCCAATTTGACCAGATGAAATTTATGCAGCTGTCTGGTCCCTCTCCAAATGAACTGAGCAATAATCCTGTTAATGTTGTCAATAATCATTTCAGGGATAAAGAATAGATGCCCCCAATATAAAATTAGTTGTGATAGCACTGCTTGTATCATAATTAGTCTGCCCCCTAATGTCAGCCATCTGTGAGTCCATTTGTTGATTTTCTCCCTAAATCTGTCCACCATCCATAGCCAATCCTTGTTCTTGTATCCACACGGCTTGATTCTGTAGCCTAGATATTGGAAGCCATCCACTACCTGCTTAATATTGACCCCAAGGAATTCCGCTATGAATGAAATTTCATCTATGTCCCCAAATTCATATAATAGAAATGATTTAGCTTTGTTAATACACAACCCCGTAGCCTCACCAAATCTAGTAAGAATGAAGTGGACATAGAACCAGTGATTCCTGACAAGTCTACCAAATATTAACATGTCATCCACAAAAAAAGAGTGTGAAGTGGAAATGGATTCTGAAAAAGAGAAGCCTGATATGTATCTTTTTTGTTCCGCGTTGTGCATCATTATACTGAAGCCATTCATAAATAGAATTAAAATGAGAGGAGACAACGCGTAACCTTGCGTAAGTCCCCTTCCTGCTTCAAAAAAATTAGTAGGAAGGCCATTAATAATAACGGCATATCTTATAGAATTTATGCAAGACATTATCCAGCGAATGATCCTAAGAGGCAACCCAATTTCTAACAACATGAGACGGAGATATGACCAATCCAGTGTGTCGTAAGCCTTGAACAAATCAACTTTCATAACAATTGCTTCTCTTTTTTCTGAGTGCATAGTATGTAATATCTCTTGTGCAATGGAAATTTCATCATGGATGGATCTGCCTTTAAGAAACCCATATTGTTCAGGACATATGTGTTCAGAGAGGGCTTGCTTTAATCTGTTTGCAATTATCTTGGAAGAGATCTTGTACAGGAGATTGCAAAGGGCGATCGGCCGAAACTCCCCAAAGGAGGAAGGATCATCAACCTTTGGAATAAGAGCAATAAAAGTGGAATTTATATTTGATGGAATATGTCCAGAAGTCCTGAAAATTTCAGCCATTTCTGCAATCTCAGCACCCATAATATCAAAGAAAAAATATAGAATTCTGATGTCCATCCGTCAAGGCCCGGACATTTGTCATGAGCGAAGGATTTCAACACCCCTTCAACCTCCGGAATCGTGATATGTTCATCCAAAAGCTTAATATCATTCTCCTCGAAAATCCTACTAATCTGGTCCAAGAACCATTTTTGGCAGTTTTCATCAATACTAGAATCTTTTTGATAAAAAGTTGAGAAATGTTGAAAGGCCTTCTTCTGTATATCCAGTGTACTGATTGCAATGCTTCCATCCGCCCTCTTAATGCACCAAATAGCATTTCTGCATCTTCTATCACTAGCGCATTTGTGAAAGTATTTTGTGTTTTGGTCCCCTTCTTTTAACCATCTATTCCTGCTCTTCAACTTCTATGTGATTTCCTCAATGAGGATAATATGCTTTAATCGGTCTCCCAGTGTTCTCAGGATGTTGTTAGATTGAGCATCTGGAAACTTGTCCTTAAAGCCCATATATATCTGCTTCATTTTTGTCTTTATGTCGATAATCTCAGCCTTGAGAGCCAATTTCTTATTGATTTCCCATTTTTTTGCCACCTTCTTCATCCTCTGCATTTTGAAATGGAATCGATCCCATCCCACCAGGTTGTCGAGACCATCCTCGCTCAACCAAGACTACCTAATGAGATTCACGAAATCCTGTTCCTCCAGCCATGCCTGGTTAAATTTATAGGGAAAACCCTGGGAGCGATCACCCAACCTCCATTTTAGAAGGACTAGCATATGGTCTGATATATTTAAGGCCACTACCGATGATCTGGGCATACCCAGTGCATTAATAAGATTGTCCTTCACCAAGGCCCGATCGAGCCTTTTGCCAATATAATCACCTTCCGGCCTTTTATTAGACCATGTGGGAATAATAGGGTTAGGGCATATGTCAATCATGTGATTATTTGAAAACAAACCATTCAAATAATCGGCTAAACAGTCTATCCTAGCCCTCGCTCTCCATATTTCGTCTGCCTGCAATGTAGAGTTAAAATCACCCATAATGACCAAATTTTTTAGTGATAGAATTCCAGACTACTGAACCTTGTTCCAGAATGGGAACCTATTATGATATGGAGCATATAGATTGATGATATTAAACATCCCTTCGATACCCCGGATATAGCCAACCAAAAGAATGCCACCAAAAAAATTGTATGCTTTGAAATTCACCCAATAGGGGTTCCAAAGCGCAATCATGCCACCAGAGTGTTCGTTAGAATCAACCGCCGCTGCATTCCAACCTTTACAAATACTTAAAAAAGCATTTATGGCCTTTTCTCGGGGACATAGAGTCTCTTGACATAAAATAATGCAAGGTTCTTCAGAGATGAAAATATTCCGAAGGCAATGTTTTTTGGAGGCATCGCCAATTCCCCTAATATTAATAGACAGAAAGTGAATCATTGTGGAACGTCTGCGGGGTGGAATGCTCTAAGCACCCGGAAATTGTCATTGATATCATCAGCTATAGCAATGGGAATGTCAGTAAAGTTATCTTGTTCATCAGAGTGCAATGACAATGTTCTAAGATTACCTCTGGAATGTCGCATACCACTTTTCTTTTTCTTCCTGATGGTGACATTTGATACAGAAGAATTGGGATTGACACCAACGGGGGAGACAATAGCCTTATCAAAAACCGTAAGAGCTGCAAGGTCAATATGCGGGTTACCCAGGGAGTCAATGTCACTGCCCACAGTATTATGTGGGGATTCCAGCAGGTCTACAGGATCATCAGAGGACTGAGGAGAAGACAAAGGGGCATTAGAAGCATCCTTATCCCTGGGCACTTGTGCATGAGATGGTTCTCCAACATAAAATTTGGTGGAATTAAAAAGAGGAGGGTCCGAGATTGCCGCAGATGTGGAAAGTGTGACCCTTGTATGCCCAACACACTCATAAGGCTCTAACTCATAAGTGGGTTGAGATGAGCAGTTTCCCTCCCCCCGACTAATCATCTTATCAGACACAGAGAGAACAATACCATTTCCTATCAATAACCCAGGGTCCAAATTGTTATCCACCGCATGAGGAGAATCCTGATCTACCCCATCATTAGGCTCAGCATGAGGGGAAACTCGACCCACCCCGACATCGGAAGGGACCAGCAGAGGGTTGAAAAAATCCCTACCCACCCCATCATCAACCGGGAACGTCCTATCACTATGTTCAAATGTAGAAACAAAATCATCATCATCAGAGGAAACAGGGAGAGAGCTACCTGAGATAAGACCTCTTGGGGTACCTAGAGCGGCATTGTTTTGTCGACGTCCATCCCTTCTCAAGGGACCACTACGATCCACCCAATGAAGGAGAGGACAATTCTCCCGGAGGTGACCTGTCTTATGGCATATAAGACACCTGAAAGGAATGCCCCAGTAGTCAATTCTTTGGCGACGTTGACGTTGCCCCTAGATGAGGTCCACGTGTCCCGGCAAACCTCCAGCAAAATTTACTTCAACCAGAATCCAAGCAATCCTTTTGTCGCTCGCCCCAACAACACTCGAGTCTATATATTTAGTATTCCCAATGGAATTTCCAATGGCTCTGAGTGCTTTGAGCGTCCATAATTCCAGCGGAAGACTAGGCAGCTTGACCCATATGACTCGGCTCTTGGGGGCTTCCATAACTGGATTAAATCCTAAATACCAAGGGACTAGCTGCATAAAACTACGACCCCGAACCCATGTCGTATGAATGATTTTGAAAATTTCCCTCTCATCCATAAAGTGAATGCTAAACCAGCCATTTAAAAGAATGCTAACCTTCGGGGAGTATCCGATTAACGGAAACCAGAATTGACGTACCCAAACATCCATATTAACCTCGTTTCCGTCAGGGAACATCCGCCTTCCAATCAGCGCCCTTTTCTGCAAGCTTGCAACCCTTCTACATAAATTTTCATGATCCAAAGTGAATTCCTTGACCTCCATCTTCTGTTTGTAGCAAGCCTTATTCCTTTTCCCTCGGGCCGACTTGTTCTTTTTATGGTGCCAAACAACCCCACCATGCACATTCACTTGGGTTGTTTGTGTATTGAGTATGCCTTGTCTAATGATAAATTTGTCCACTTCTGTTAAACGTTCATATTCCTACTCCGCAACAATGGTAGCTCTGATGAAGGCTTCATAAGCCGAAGTATCAGATTCTAAGCCCAAAACGGGTTTGTCACGACCAATCCCAAGGTCTGAATTATCCATGTCAGAGACCGATGTGTCTGACCAGCAGCAGACACCGTAGCACTGCCAAATAGAGAAAACCAATGTAAGGAGAAGCTAATGTGATGGGGACATAATTATATTTTAGAGAATATTTAAGGTCTCATACCACGTCCAGGCAGGGGTGGAAGATTTGAAATAGGAATGGTCAGACCGTCACAATCCCGATGATATATATTCCGATCCCTTAGGTCATAGCATCCAAATATAGAAATTCCCAATAATGTATTTTTATTTCTGGAAAGAGGAAGACACCTCAATTCCGATCCTCGATTAGATAGCCACTATAAATCCTTGTCAGATAGCACATACCACATCAGAGGCCATCATAAAATGCAGATGTCGTCAATCTGATTGATCCACCCTTATAATCACCTCATATAACACCTGGAAATAAATAAGACTCGAGAGAAATTCCATTAATCGAAAACCCACCGAAAGGACAAATGATTTATAGCATACTGACAAGGACGTAAGAAGCCTCTGGAGAAATTCCTTATTCCTTTATTAAACCATCTGTGCTCCTTAAGTGACTGCTGCCACCTTTGAAATTCTAGTCTTATATTGTATATGTCGAGGAAAGAATTGATCACCTGTCAAACCCCATAAATTCCTTAAAATCGGTGAAAAGCCGGGCAGTCTGAGCCTTTCCCAAAACCGGGAAAATCTACGCCGGAAAAACCAGGCCACAAAGATAGCAATGAAGTTATACGTGACAACAACAACAACATATACAGCCAGGGCAAGTCCACCATCTAGAGCCAAGTCTAAATCCAAATTTTTTGCAAGGGCAAGAAATGATGAGAGAATTAATCCACTTTCTCCAAAGGCAGTACCACTTGTAACACCAAGATGTGGACTGATATTCTGTGTCATGCAAAGAAACCAAAGATCTAGAAGGAGGATAACCAGCACAATCAACTTGCTCTACCATTTGCCTTATACTCAGCAAATAACGCCCGTAATATCATACATGCCCCAAATGCAAGAAAGATGATCATGCATATCTCCAATCCCTCCTCATAAGACATTGACAGAACAGGATGATAATGAACGTGAACAATAATGCATGAAACCAGAGGAGATAGAAAACAGAGGTAATGGACACCTATCAGTATCCACAACTTGGACCAAGATGCAACATTCCCCAAACAATGACTATAGACCTACATAGGAACCCAATTGTAAGGCAGCACCATCTAGGTATACCAACCCGGATAGACCAGACTCATATATCCACTGAGCTTATAAACTTCATCATATAGATTGTGCCAGGGAAATGGAGATACATTAACGTTACAGGTAAAAGGGGAAAGATTTAGAAAAGGAAAGCCTTTCCCTTATCAAATCCAAACTACATCAAACTATCATTCATCATTACGGGAATGAAAACCAGATCCCCCGATTTGTACCTAAACTTTTAAATCCACCTCTCGTGTAACCTCAAGCCCTGGAAACCCCATGAAATATTACCCTTTAACTACCACCCTCTCAACCCTATACTGAAAGTATACAGCCTATCAGATGCCAATGTAAACTAGAGCCTATCCTATAACCATAAAAACCAACATGAGAGACAAACACCGAGGTCATACTCTTGTGAAGTGTACCTGGTTTGGCACCAAGTAATCATCCCTGCACATACCAGGCTGAGCGCTTGCGCCTCTATATCTTAATGCAACCAAGTTTCAAAAAACAAAAAAGAAGAGTTGATCATTGAGACGTTGAAATTTTATTCACACGAACATGGGCGTTTTGACACACCTAGCTTATTAGGATCAATTCTCACCCGCACTTACATGGAAAGCTTCAAACAATTTCATTGAAAAACAATTTTACATGCGATGTTCATATAAAATCAAACAGTTTCACTGAAATGGGTTTAATAAAAACTCTCACCTGATTCATGGAGGTAACGAAAAACCAGGTAGTTCATCTCGCAGGAAGTGATCATGATCGTGGCCATCCACGCCTCTTCTGATAATCCCACTTGAACCCCTCAGTGTAATGGAGCTAATGGAGCTTTCTGTGGTAGTCTTGGGATAGAAATCACCATGATTGGAGGCACCAAGATTCCAATTTCTTGAGTTCAACCAAGTGTATCAAATCATAGTTGGATAGCATGGACGTGCCCTTCCTGCTTCATTGGACAAACCCTGCAATGCGAGGGAAATAGACGAGGGAAACGAAAAATTTTGATATTCGAAAAACAAAAATCCCATGAACTAGTTTTACTCAAAAGCTAAGGAAAAAGGGTTTTGAGAGAGATTATTGAACACAAACTCTACCAGGATTAGGAAAAGTTGTTTCCTACTACTAACTTTTTTATTATGGTATGGTGGTTGATTATGGTATGGTGGTGTAAAACTTTGCATTAAGTAATAAAGTAATGGGTTACAATGGGGTTGGAAAAGATGAGAGTTCAAAAGACTAAATGGCTATGAAGAACATAAAATCCAAAAAGTAAGTTGAATAAGTTTTGAGGAAGTAGAAATAATTAATGAGTGGTGGTTGAACTTGATGTGAGCAAATGAAGAAGGCAATGAGGATTTGCAAAAGTAGATTAGATAGGAAGAGAGTAGTGAAGTGAGGATGAGAGAGTTGGAGAATTTCAATGAGAAAGGTGAGTTGGTGAGAGGTGTTGAAAATGTAACAAGATGATGGAGCTTAGTGAAATGAAGTCGCCTTCACTAAGTGGGCCCGCAGGCTATTTTTGGCGCAAAGTCTATTTTTAGACTATGTCTATTTCTAGACATATGGAGCATGGTCCAGGGGTTGCAGTATGTTATTCTTGGAGTATTGGTCATGTTGGTAAAAATAGATGGACCTCTATTTTTAGACATTTAGGTCGAAGTCTATTTTTAGACTGCCTGTCTAAAAATAGGTCAGTCAAATATTATTAGCCCTTAATAATATTTAGACTCTAAACTTCAGTTTATTCTCTTGGAGCACTTCAGTTGGAGCTACAAATGTGGCCCATGCAGCTAACAGAAGGAATTACGCTATTCCTTGGGGTTTGGTGAGCTCATGCATGGTTGACTTCAGTTAGGACTTCAGTGGCAGAAGTTTGGTGGAGTTTATGAGACAGTTGGTGGAGTTGTGTTCGGTTTAACTTAGTTGAACTAGTTGAGATTAGTTTAACTAGCTAATCAACTAGTAATGAGTGGAGTGAATTAAATATTATTTAATTCACTAATTATTAACTCATTATTCAACTCAAGAACACATCAGTTCACTACAGTGCATGGACAGTTCAGTGGAGACTAGTGGAAGAGGTAGATGAAAGGGTTGAGATAGCTATCAGTTGTGACATTAGTTGTGCATGAGATTTGCACCACACTTGGAGGAATTGCCCATGAGGATTGCGTTGTCAAGCCAAGGAGATTTGAACCTTGGATCTCTCATTAGACCAGCCTTGATTGCGCAATAGAGGCAGGCAATTAGTGGATGAGTTTTGAACCTGTGACTTGTTCAAAACTAAGCTAGTTTGTGTGTAACTTGATGAGATAGTACTGAGTACTTGTGAGGAGTATTGTGCTATGTAATGTTACATGTTCTCTCCATATAATATACAGAATAGCTGAGGGGTTTTCAACTATAAGCTTTCCCCATTACATATTGTGTTTATGTGCGCATGCGACTGTTTCTATTTCCGCAAATTGATGATTGATTGTAGAAGGGATTATGTGTTGCATATGAATTCGAATTAGTATGTGATCAGGATAATCTCGGTGGATAAATCTTCATTATTCAGCAAATTTCTACAAGAGGATGGTTGTGAAACAAAGGGTTGATCGGATAAAATATAGCTCAATAAAGAGTGGTAGTCAATTGATCCAGGTGGATATTGGTGGTCACCCGCCTATTCCACTTGGGGCTCCACCATTGTCTATTTCAGTTTTTCAGTTTCGGCACAGTTTACTATTTTTAGCAGTTTTTCGGGTCCTAAACTTCCGGAGCCGTTTTGAGGCCCTAAACGACGTTTTTTGGGAAAACGGAGGGCAACAATGGTCCATGGACCGATGTTGCCCGTTCCAAATTTGTAGTCCTCGGATAGATCTTTCTAACGAGGCATGGTACACGTCAAACGGAGATCGTATGCCAAAGTTACGCCCCTGGGAAGTTGAAACACCAATTTACCCAAACGGGGCCCATAGTTTTGGCGCTTCATCTCCTAGGGTTAGGGTTTTGGCCGTTTAGGATTTCCCATTGTTTCTAAATGATAAATAGGCCCTCGAGCCTCATTGTAACACAGTTCAGAGGCCTGTAGCCGCCACATCTCTTCTCAGAGATAGCTACCAGCGCCCTAGCTAGTTTTATTTCCATTCTGTCTGTAAGCAAATTTCAGTTCTTTGATATTAATGAAATGAAGTGTTATTTCCGCTGCATCTCTATATTTATGTTTATATGTTTATTCTGTTGCGTTCCTGCATAAATCTGGATCAGTGGTATCAAAGCGGTCTGCTTTTTCTCGATCCTTCTTTGCATGTCCCCAACGAGGTCGGGGTATAAGGAGCTAGGGCTCGATCTGGTGGAACCTTTGCAAGATCAGCCTCGCAAACCTCGACGGACACCCATGGGGGACGAAAAGAAAGATGAGGGAGCGGGAGATCCTATCAAAATATTGCTCGAGGAGGCCCTCGAAAGACAAAGGAACGTGATGATGGATAACTTTGCTCAGATCCTTCAACGGCTACCCACCGGCGGCGCATCTGCATCCAGCAGCCACTCTGGAAGCGCGACTCCTTTTAAGGTACAAGTAAATTTTGACATTCCCATATTTGAGGGTCAAATAGACGCAGATGTTGTAGATAAATGGTTGAATCTGTTAGAAGGATATTTCTCGGTTCATGACTTTTCAGACCGGGAGAAGATTATTTTTGCACTCCTCAAAGCTACCCCCCATGTTAAGGACTGGTGGGAAACCTACTGTGAGAACAAGGACCAGGCAGAACCCTCTCTGTTCTCGGCTGTACCAACTTGGAATTCTTTCCGAGACGCCGTCAAGGAACAGTACTATCCTGCATGAGCTATGAGGGACAAGTACATAAATGGACCACGTTGTGGACAACAAAGATATCAAGAGATGTGCATGGTTGTGAATACGGTACATTCCATACCACTGCGCACAAAGTTGGGTATCAAGATTTAGAGAACATGCAGTGCTAAAGTATCGCGACATGCACTGATACATTGAGGAGGAAATGGAGTTCCTTGACATCTTTATCGCTTGGTCTGGCATGCCGGTATGCTGCCAAGATTGAGAAGAAATTCAAAAGCGAAGAAGCGAGACTTTGGATCTGCGAATCAAAGCAAAGGAAAGGTGCTTCCAAACATGGAACAAAGGACCGAGCCAGGGCATGGGGCCCCCAAAGACAACTCATCTAGAGAGCCATAAGAAAAGAGCAAGTACCTCAAAGCCAAGGAGACCTGCGGGGAAAGTGGTGTGAGTTCCATAAGAGCTCCACTCGCAACACAAGTGAGTGTCGGGCCAAGCAGTCGCTGGTGGTCGAGATGCGGGCTTCTGAGTTAGATGCATGCTCTGACTCTGAATTAGAACCTGAAAAGGGGAATGACAAAGGGAAACAGATTATTGATGCGGAGCCCAATGCCACTGTTGCCACTACAAAGATCCAAAAGGAGGAACCGGAAGATCGAGAGGAGGAGGAACGTCTCTTCCACTCCCAGATGTGGGTAAAGGGCTCCCCTGTACAGTTCATTGTCGACAATGGGAGCCAAAAGAACCTCATTTCAGCAGACGCCGTGAAGCGGTTGGGCTTGCCGACCACGGCTCACCCACATCCATACACCATCGGGTGGCTTCACCAAGGACGAGATCTCCGCGTCAGCCGGCAGTGTCGCCTTCCCTATAGCATCAAGCCCTTCACGGATGAGGTACTGTGTGACGTTGCTCCTATTGATGTTTCTGATGTATTATTAGGACAACCATACTTGTGGAAGCGTCATGCTGTGTATGAGTCTCGGCCTCGTGCTGTTATTGTTACTTTGGGAAATAAGTTATACAGGATACCAGAGGTACCACCTCCTGCCGCTATCTCTTTGGTTACTGCAAAACAATGCAGTAAGCTCATTTCCCAAACCAGGAAATTCGTTTTCCTGATGATCCGCCCCCAGGGCAAGAAGAAGACTGTGGCCACGACCTCCAGATAGGGCTCCTTTGCACAACAACAACAAATGGATAAGGTTGTGGAGGAGTACGAGGACATATTCACCTCACCCACAGGGGTTCCTCTGCACTGTCAGGTCAAGCACCCGATTGATCTGACCCCCGGTGCGCCGCTACCTAATGGACCGATCTATCGGCGCTCTGTTATGGAAAATGATGAAATCAAGAGGCAGATTCAGGAGCTGTTGCAGAAAGGTCACATCAGACCAAGTTCATCGCCCTGTGGGAGCCCGATCGTGTTGGTACGGAAGAAGGATGGGACGTGGAGACTCTGTATTGACTATCGGGCGCTGAACAAGATCACTGTCCGGAATAGGTACCCAATCCCACGGATTGATGACCTTCTGGACCAACTCAAAGGTGTAAAATATTTCAGCAAGATCGACCTGAAGTCTGGGTATCACCAGGTACCAATTGAACCCTCCGATGTGTGGAAGACTGCCTTCAAAGCCAAGGAAGGCCTTTTCGAATGGGTGGTCATGCCTTTCGGGTTGACGAATGCTCCCGCCACCTTCATGAGGATGATGGATGACATCTTGCGGCCATTCACCAACTCATTTGTAGTGGTGTACTTGGATGATATTTTGATCTTCAGCCAGACTTGGGAAGAGCACCTTCACCACATCCAACAAGTCCTCCAAACACTGCGGCAACACAAGTTGTGTGCCAATTTGGAGAAGTGCACGTTTGGCATGACCCAGGTTCAATATCTGGGATACATTATTGATGAAAGGGGGGTGCATGTGGATCCGGCCAAGATCCAAGTCATTCGGGATTGGCCAGCCCCGACTACTATAACAGAGCTTCGCAGCTTTCTGGGTCTTGCTAATTTCTACCGTAGATTCGTGTTGGGATTCTCTCATATCACTTGGTCCTTGAGTCAAGTCACCAAAGGAGGAGCGAGAGCAAAATTCTTTTGGTCGGAACCTCAACAGAAGGCGTTCAAAGAATTGAAAAATCGCCTCTGTTCTGCCCCAGTGCTCACCTTACCAGACTTGCAGCAGCCATTTGAGATCGAGACGGATGCCTCTGACTATGCTATTGGGGCAGTTCTTACTCAACAGGGACATCCAGTGGCATATCACAGTGAGACATTGTCTGAGACAGTTCGCAAGTATCCCACCTATGACAAAGAAATGTAATCCATTGTGCAAGCCTGTCGACAATGGAAGCATTACATTTTGGGGAAGGAAACAATCATCCACACAGACCACCGGCCCCTGCAGTTCATACAGACACAAGGGAAGTTGCAGAATGATCGCCATCAGAAGTGGTCCACATATTTGCAACAGTTTCATTTGAACATCAAGTACAAGAAGGGTAGCACCAATAATGTTGCAGACTGCCTCATCCGACCACCGATCGTGGCGCTCACCACCGTGCTCAACTCTTGTGGGCACGAGACTTCTGATTGGCCGCTTCTCTATGAGAGTGACCCAGAATTCGGCCACACTTACAAGGCACTCTTGGGGGGCACGCAAATTCCAAATTTTCACCTCCAAGATGCACTTTTATGTCACCTGGGACACCTTTGTGTTCCTTCAAGCGAGCGTGCCAAGATGATATGGGAAGCACACTACAGTCGAGTCGCTGGGCATTTCGGGGTCGAGAAAATAGTAGCAATACTACAGAAGTATTTCTGTTGGCCGAACCTTCGAAAGGATGTCGAGAAGCACATCAGATCCTGCACTGCTTGTGCCATTGCCAAACCGACCATCAAGAAGCAAGGCCTATATACTCCTCTACCTACCCCTAGTCGACCTTAGGAATCCATCTCCATGGATTACATGTCGGGCCTGCCTTCTACTAAGCAGGGAAATGACTGTGTTTTTGTGGTCGTCGACAGATTCTCGAAGATGGCCATTATGGCGGCCTGCAAGAAGAATATCACAGCAGAAGCCACTGCTAAACTATTCTTTGAATGAGTGTGGGTGCACTTTGGGATCCCACAGTCTATCATATCAGATCGGGATAGCAGTTTCCTCAGCACATTTTGGTCCAGCCTCTGGTCGATGTTGGATACCAAGCTCACCAAGTCCACAGCTTTCCATCCCCAAACAGATGGCCAGACAGAGGTCGTCAGCAGAATGATTGTACACATTCTGCGCATGTACAATTCAAAGCATCCACGCACATGGGACGAGAGCCTCCCTTATGTACAACATAGTTATAATCGGGCTCTCCACAGTTCAATCGGCCATAGCCCCTTTCAGGTGGGCTTGGGATTCCAGCCACTATGTCCCATTGACGTAGCCATGCCATTTGCAGCTGCTGAGGCCAATTCAGCTCATGTCCAGTCTGAAGTTGACAAAGCCAGTAGCTTCATCGAGCGCATTCAACACATCCGCCAACAGGTTCATGATATATTGGACAAATCCAATGCCAAGTACAAGCAACGCCATGATCAACACCGGGTGCCACACAACTTCCAGGTGGGTGACAAAGTATGGCTACATTTGCAGAAGGAGCGCCTCACTGGACCCCACCGCAAGCTTCGCCCGCTCCGATACGGGTCGTACACCATCACCAAGGCTGTAGGGAACAATGCATTCGAGCTCGGTATTCCACCATTCCTTGGTCTGCACCCAGTCTTCAATGTGGATCGCCTTCGTCCTTACTTCCCACCTCTACTGGACACCTCGGACATTGCAGAACAACTCACACCAACTGAGTTAAATCCAGACTGCATGGAACAGGCCACCACAGATTGCATCATGGACATGCAAATCAAGAACACTCACCAGCAGAAGATCCAACTATATCGAGTTGTCAAAGCTGGCCAACTCCTGCACCAAGGAAAGTGGTTCACCAGGGACCAAGTTCAGCAGAAATTTCCTCATCTCATGGAGGAACTTAACGCAATGGGGACCATTGCTTCCTAAGGGGAGAGGAATGATCCAGGTGGATATTGGTGGTCACCCGCCTATTCCACTTGGGGCTCCACCATTGTCTATTTCAGTTTTTCAGTTTCGGCACAGTTTACTATTTTTAGCAGTTTTTCGGGTCCTAAACTTCCGGAGTCGTTTTGAGGCCCTAAACGACGTTTTTTGGGAAAACGGAGGGTAACATGGGTCCATTGACCTATGTTTCCCATTCCAAATTTGTAGTCCTCGGATAGATCTTTCTAACGAGGTATGGTACGCGTCAAACGGAGATCGTATGCCAAAGTTACGCCCCTGGGAAGTTGAAACACCAATTTACCCAAGCGGGGCCCATAGTTTTGGCGCTTCATCTCCTAGGGTTAGGGTTTTGGCTGTTTAGGATTTCTCATTGTTTCTAAATGATAAATAGGCCCTCGAGCCTCATTGTAACACAGTTCAGAGGCCTGTAGCCGCCACATCTCTTCTCAGAGATAGCTACCAGCGCCCTAGCTAGTTTTATTTCCATTCTGTCTGTAAGCAAAATTCAGTTCGTTATATTAATGAAATGAAGTGTTATTTCCGCTGCATCTCTGTATTTATGTTTATATGTTTATTCTGTTGCGTTCCTGCATAAATCCGGATCATCAATACACCTCAATAAGGTCTAATGAACACACTGGAGTGAGGTTACGAGAGATATGTGATTACAAAGTAGCAGGTTGGATGCAATGTAGAATGAGATTGCGAATGAGAAAGAATCAATTGAACTAATGGGAAACCATATCCTAAGGCCAACAGAGGATGAGAACCTAGTAGTGGGCATGGCACTAAACAATAGCAAAGCTGGCCTTATACCAACCCCGCCCCTTATGCTTCTTAAATACAAATAGGTAACACTACAGTAGCTTTTTAATAATGGTTCAAGTCCACCTCGTAGTCAGCTTACTTATGGAGGAAAAATAAAAATTAGAGGAAGTAGTATTAACAATAGTGCAAGTTTGAATATTAAGAGTAGCACACTTCGGAGTTTTAGTTATTTAGAGCAAAAAAACAAGAGTTTCATGAATTTTAGTACGTATGATGCTTTGAATTATAACCTAGGAGCATGTAAGAGAAATAATATTAGAGTGATGTACTACTTCAAAAATTTAGTCATATGTAAATGCTTTGGAAAAAAAACATAATCATCCACGTACCTTGATATAAAAAAAACCTTAAAAATGTCACTTTTAAAATCTCTTATGTAGTTACCTCATGTCATTCGGGTAGATATCACAATTACTTATGTAAGTAATCGTGCCATCATATTTTTCATTCTCTTAAAGGAACTCTTTCTAGACATGCACCCCATCAAGCATAAATCATCCTAACATATACATTTGAAGTAATATAAATCATCCTATGACTATCCTCGAAAGAATTCTCACCCATAGCCTTGGTGATGGTGTAATGCTCATATCAAAATGGTATGAGCTTCTTCTAGGAGTTTGTCAATTGCTCTTTATGCAAGTCCAACCATAACTTGTCATCAACCCTGAAACTTATGTGGATCCGAATGGATTGTGTATCTACTTGTACTTGGAGTTCGCAACTTTCTATAAAATGTCATGAACTCGTTATTGAATATGTTAGATACATTCCTCAAAATTGGTATCGTTGCTTACCTCGTTCCAAGTTTGGGGGGTATCTTCATGTGTTATTCCATGAATATAGCTACATCAATTTGTGTCAATTTTTTGGGACCCCCGAGCACACCTGAAAAGACTTGTGGGCAATAGAAATATGAAGAGTTATGTCAAATTTCTGTTGAAAATATGGAAGGCTTTCAACATGCGTATGTGGATCCTCACAATTGTATACTCTAAGGACATTTACAATAATCATATGGGTACTTTTTATTTATCAATCTAGGGATGGAAGGTAGTGGATTTGGTCAAGCTTGATGTCTGTCATGGACCAGAGGTTAAACCAGAAAATACTGAGGAACCTACTATCCCTATCAAGAAATATGGTCTTTGGCAACCCAAAATGAAGCAAAATATGCTCGAAGAAGAGCTTATGAGTGGATTTTGTTTCAACAGTCTTATTATAGGGTGCCAAAATTCTCGTCCAAAGGAAGTGATCAACAACAACAACAAAAAAACCTGGATGATGTTGAAAGGGCTTGCTTGGGTGACTCTGGGAGCAACCCGGAGGTGGTCAGACAAAGCTCTTCTAAGTTAGAAATCTGAAGAGAAAAAACTGGTGATGTATATGTGGTTGCTCAACTTGGGCTATATGGAAAATATTGGCAGAGAGTGTTTACCTTTCTGTGTCTTCGCGAAAGTAGGTTGTCTAGTCATAGAATAAGATCACTACATGTACGTGATGGTTCTGTAGTAATTTCTCAGCCTTATATTTAGAATGGCTAACAGAGAGGATCAGGTTTGAGTAAAGGATATCATTTGATGAATTTGGAGATTTAGAGTTGAAGAAAAAATTGTGGTGATGTTTGGATGGGTGCTAATTTTTAGCGTTTTCCATTTTTATAATTTTCTTTGTTGTGCTTTCTACCATGCTACCTAGCTTCTTTCCTGTTGCCCTAGCATTTTAACTTTTTCGATGTCTATCTCTCTATTGTTTCTTGCCCCATTTGAAATGTCATCCTTATTTAGTAGGTGTTTTCTTCAATATAGTGTGAATATTTTTCCATCACACAGCTTCTGTGTGGTTTGTCTATGCAAATAGCTTGTAAGGCCCATTCATCAGGGTATTTGATGAAATGAAATGATTATCAATGATCACCAACTAACGGTACCTGCAGAGATTTAATCTAACAATTCTACAATTTTCCTGTGCCAACAATTATACAAGATTTTAACCTCATGAACTAGTCTCCTCTGTTCTCTTAGATGATTCTATAAGCACTTATTGTTGTTGTCAAAGCTTTTACTCTCTAGTCCCATTGAGCTATTTCAGTTATTTGTGGACAATGATCTATTTTCATTTCATTTCTTCAATTTTTCTGGTTGTTATGTGTTACCTTTGGCCAGTGCCTTCTTTCTTACCTATGCTTTTTCTTCTTAAGCATTCCAGCCAGCCAAAGCAACAGGGGCAGCAGCAGCCACACAGTCCAGCTAGAGCCCAGCAGGGGCAACACAGAGGCAGCATGAGCCATGCAGGGTTGACGCAGGCCCAGTCAGGGCAGCGCAGGGGCAGTGTAAGCCCTTCAGGTGTGACGCATGCCCTTACTGAGTAGCGCAGAGTTCGACTCAAGCCATTTAGGCTGACGTAGAGGGATTCAGAGCAGCATATTACTGTCGTTTTTATTTCTCTGTTGGGTGAACCAGTTTTGGTGCCCAGGATTGTTGTACTTAGATTCTGCATAATAATGAAAACCCTCCAGAGCTAGCTACACCGGTTTTCCCACATTGGGTTTTTTCCAGGGATAGTTGTCCAGAAAATCCATGTGTCACTTTGTCTATGAGCATGTTATTCAGTATTTGATCTGTATGTGTAGGTTGCTAGTTGTGTTTACTATTTACTTCGCTAATTTATTGAATATTTCATAAATTAACTTATAACTTAATTCAATTAGGAGAAGTAAATCAAGATACTACAATAGGGTTTCTTAGATTAAGAAATTTTCACATTCCCTAGGTCTAGCCCCCATTAGGTCACCTAGGGCAACAATTTCCTAGGAATCTAGCTAGAGGAAAAATTCTAACTCCTAGAGGCAGTTGCATTGCTGGGTGCCCTCACTCTCCTCAGAACTTGGGCCAATTCTAATAGTGGAATCTCCAGATACCTCAAGCCCTATCTCTAGGATCAAGTTTTGCGTAGGTGTTCCCAAGGATATAACCTACTAGGATCAATTTGACCTATCGAAGTAAAAACACTTGTCTGATCCTTTCCCATCACCTTGTCCAGGATAGGAACATCATTGGTTGCTAAATTCCATCCTCGAACCTGGGTTGGGTCCACTTGGCCCCGTGTGGTCCCATTTGGTGTCAAAGGCCTTTCATTAAGGACCATTTGGGAATCCAAGTTCCCAAAGGATTTTAGGGATTGAGAACTTCCTTAATAAGTCTTATTCTTTTCCCTCAACCCTTCAATCCCCCTCCTCTCTCCTAGAAGATAATTCCCTTACTTAAAAGGAAAGCAAGTCCCACTCTTTATTTTATCTTAGGGAAAGGGTTTTGAGGGTCACTTCCCGCCTATTCATTTACCTATACTCTACAAGTGACTTCCTAAACTACCAAGACTCCACCCATCAGTGAAATTCCATGAAGAGCAAGGATCCTTAGCTGTGGTGACAATGGGCTAAGCCTCCATCGTTTCCCTTATCCTAACAGTCGCCCTCTTAGGAACCCCTTTTATATCCACTACTAGTTTGAGTGGTAACAAGTTGTTCACAATTCCATTTGTGAACAACTCTTTGGTATGCCCACTTTTTCCATACTACAGGTCCAAGATGAGAAGTCCAGGGCTATGTACGTTGCCCTTCTTCTCACTAAATCAATCCTCTACAATATAATGAACTAGGGCTAGTTGGTTGGCCCACTTGACTGTTACTTTAGTCCTTCAAAGTATGCACATCCTTAGGCCCTATACACCTTCTCTTCTACCAATTTTATTGTCCTTCACCAGAACAAGAGTCAGGGCTCTTCTTTGACAGTAACCTAACAACCATCCAATTGTACTTGGCCTACCATCGATCTACCCAACCACAGTCAATTCTTTTTACTGATCTAGGTCCCACAATATTGTCTTCATCTAGGACTCTTCAATCTGCCACCTAATAATGGTTTGAGTCCTCTCAAGATCACTATTCTTGTGTATCGACAATTTTATCTTTGTTTTCCAATCTATGAACAAATATGAACTACTCCTCTTATCATACTTCTAACAATCTGTAGATGACTGAACTAGGGTCAAAAATCAGCCACTAACAGTCCATTTACTAATTTTTTATAGGTTTCTTCAGATATTTGTCTAAACTCTATGGAAACTCCACCAAAATCAACTCCTCTGCATGTCAATCCATTCTTCATATGGCACATTTCTTCTACATGCTCAATCTTCTGCTCAGGTTCCACCCTCCTTTGGATCTATTGTCTCCACACATACTAAATCTGCAAACCATCTTTCAGATTTGCGGTCTTTATTGCAGAAATAAACCTAGCTCTAAGGGTCACAACCCATCTTCTTCTACACAAATTTGCCACAGTCTTAGGGTCATACCTTATGAACTAAACATCCTAGAAAACTGTCCTAACTAGGGCATTATACTTATGTACTTCTAATTGTTGTAGAACAAACCCTATCCACACATAGAAAAAACACGACTCTTGCCTCCATAAGGGACTCGACCTAGCTCATATGGATCCATAGATTTTGGGCATTTCTTTGACTGAATCTTGACATGAACTTCAAATCTCAATGTCGACCCTCAAACTAGGGTTAACTCAGTCAATATTACGCCTGTGTCGACTTCTGTTATAGCTCTAAATTATACTGCAAGCCATCCTCCATTTATGTTGGTCTTTACCACAGACCTTGTGACCTACTAACCACCACAAGGAAAGATGGTATCAACCCTCTCTTCTATTTCATGTATAAAATCTAACCAACGAGATTCAATCTAATCTTTTAATCATGTACTAAAACAAGATACCGAATCCTTCCTACAATTTGTGGAAACAAAACACAATCACACAATCACATATAAATAAGAGAAACAAGTTATCAATCACACAACACAAGATGTATATGGGGAATAAACTACTCAAAAATCTCTATCTCTATTTTGTATTAAGTCAAGGAATCATGAAACAATATAATGCTTAATCTCTCTTGAGATTCTCCAGCACTCTGCCAATTGTCTCCTGCTAATCTAGGAAAAATCGGTCTAGTACTTAGCCAATTCTCAGCCTTCCTTCAGCCTACCTTGCTCACGCAATTCCAATGGAATTATCTCCATATTAATTAGGAAAATCAACCTTCCTTGATTGCGTAATCCATCATGGCATCCCAATGCATTTATAATTTCACATGGGAAATTTTCTATAAATACAATTGATAGTTATGTTCCTCTGAACTGTGTTACAATAAGGATCAAGGATCTTTTTATTATTTAAAATAAGATAAAACCCTAAACAACCAAAACCCTAACCTGAGGAGATGTAACACGAAGATTTTATGGGCCCTATTGGGGTTATTTGGGCAACCAACTTCCCGGGGTCGTAACTTGGTCATATGATCTTCTTTTGACGCACATGATACCTCGTTAGAAATATCTCTCTAAGGAATACAAGTGCTAATATGATTTATATGAAATATACAAACCTTTTGTACCCAAAAAACATCGTTTGGGGCCTCAAAACGGCTCCGAAAATCCAGGACCCGAAAAACTGACAAAAATAGTAAATTGTGCTATAGTTAAGGACACTGAAAAACTGAAAGAGATAATGGCGAGGCCCCAAGTGGAATAGGCGGGTGGCCACCAATATCCACCTCGATCACCTTAAATTGAATTTCTTGAGCTAACTCAATCATCATGACTTAGTTAATTGACACAAGTTGTTATGAGACGAAATTACAATTTATTGTCCAATTTATTTAAGGGAAAAATAAAGTAGACACCTCACATTCCTCACTCCTGGTACATCAAAATTCCTCACCAGTGTGGATGCATTTTTTTTTCCTTTCTATTCGCCAATTTCACTGTTTCTTGTTTCAAATTTCAACACTCCCTCTCAACAAAGAAAATTCAATCCTAAGCCATCAAGTACCTTTGGAATGTTCATGCTACACTTCTCTAGTGTTGTTTGCACTGAAAATCTTAGCTGAATAGCCTCTAAACAAATGAATGAGTATAATGCATACGTCATAGTCTTCGGCTATTTGTAAGCCTCTTCTTTTGTCTAATCTTTTGGATTCTGCCGCTGCTGCTTGACATACGTCATTACCCTTTGAACCCTGTGCTAACTCTGTTGTGCTCAATATTTGACATCTTGTCACTTTGATTTCTATCTTGTGACATCGACTACATCATTGTGATTCTTCTCTCTTCCAACTTAAAATGTTCCACAGCCAGAGCATGGTTGGAGTCCATGAGACCATGCATCTCAATGGACCTTTTAAATTTCTTATCTTGGGATTATGTCTGTAACCTACCTTACACTATCAGGTATGGCTGCTCCTCTTCCCATCTATCTGGCTCAAAAATTTCCCCCTCATGGAGGTCTCTGCTTGAGTGGACGCTTCCACTTAGTCTCCTCTCTGCTTCTCCAATTGTGGCAGCTACTCCACAACCTTCTGAGATTGCTTCTCATGAGGATGCATGTTGAGAGGTAATTTATGCTCCCTCTAAACCACCAAGTCTCTAACTTCTTCCTTTCTCCTCAAATTTTTGCATGCATCTGGTACCTCAAGTGCATATAGGTTCTTGACTCGTGCACAGTGTAATTGTCCCGAAAAGTTTATAAAAAAGAGTTGATTTTAAATCGATGATATATCCCTCATCTGAGCTCCGATTTGACCGATTTTTTTTTTCCATTGGGGTAGATTTTCGCAAGGAATCCAAATATTTTATTTGTTTTCGAAAATTTTACACCAAAATCTTCAAATATTCTCTACAAACTCGCCACCCAAAAAAATCCTACTCTGATACCATGTAGAAAATCTAACCAACGAGATTCAATCTGATCTTGTAATCTACTAAAACAAGATATTGAATCCTTCCTACAATTTACGGAAACAAAACACAATCACACAATCACATATAAGTAAGAGAAATAAATTATCAATCGCACAACAACATGATGTGTTTGGGGAAAGCAAGTAATCAAAACCCCTCTATCTCTATTGTGTATTAAGTCAAGGAATCATGAAACAATACAATGCTTAATCTCTCATGAGATTCTCCAACACTCTATCAATTGTCCCCTGTTGATCTAGGCAAACTCGGTCTAGTACTTAGCCAATTCTCATCCTTACTTCAACCTGCCTTGCTCATGCAATTCCTAGGGAATTAACTCCTTATTAATTAGGAAAATTAGTCTTCCTTGATTGTGCAATCCATCATGGCATCCAAATGACTTTATAATTGCACATGGGAAATTTTCTTTGAATACAACTAAGAGTTATGTTCCCTTTAACATCTGTCTCAACTGGGTATTCCTCGAAACTGACATGCATGCAACTATTAATAGCGAATTATCAGTTATATGATTGATCACTCATTCTGAATTAAATCTAATTTAATTCACTGGACCTCTCACTAGCTCATCACTCAATTAGAACTAGTTAAACTGATTTTAACTCATTTAATTGAAATTAGTAGAAATTCTTTCGGTAATAATCACATGCAAAAGAACGAGGTCGACGCGTTTCGAACCAACATAGTCCTGATGATGAACCACACTAGTTGGTTCGAAACGCGTCGACCTCGTTCTTTTCTGTGTGCAGAAAATTTCTACTATTTATATTATGGATCCACGAAGCTTAGATTCCAAAAATTCATTTAATTGAGTTAATTACACTTGCACCCACTAATGCATCAACTTCAACTAGACCCAAAAATATTAGAATCCCCTCTAATTCTCTCATATTGAATTACTCATTCGAATTTCTTCAGGCTAACTCGGTCATCATGACTTAGTGCGCGGCTGAGTTGTGCAGGATGAAATTACAATTTATTGTCCAATTTATTTAAGGGAAAAATAAATTAGACGCCCCACATTCCTTACTCCTGGTGCATCAAAATTCCTCACCAGTGTGGGTGCATTTTTTTTGTCCTTTTTGGCTTCCAATCTCACTGTTTCTTGTTGCAAATTTCAACATTTCAGAATTTGATATGACCTTCACACAAAGACACCATTGAAATCACATGCCCAGATTCTCATGAGAAACCTCTCTTAAGCTTGATCTGCCAGAAGAGAACCAACAATATGCCATCCTACTTCCTAGCGCAAACTGACCATTAAGGTATGCAACATTCTTCTGAACCCTCATATGATGATCTTGCTCTTGGTGGATGATCATGACCCCCTTTAGCAACCCTTACTCGGCCCTCGTACTCGACCTACTTTAGGACTACATCTCTCTTCACCCCCTTAATGTGCCAGATAGTGGGAATACATGTCAAACATGCTAATATGTGCCAAGTGATAAGGCATGCCAAGATGTGCAAGGGTGTGTCAATGTGTGTAAGGGACTGTCAAGACAACAAAAGGGAGAAAAAAGTTAAACTACAAGGAAATGAACACATAAGAGGGTTAATAATTCATCAATTTACCTTTTCCAAGAGGGGCATGCTAGGCACACCAACACTAGGCAGCAATAGGTGCCAAGTGCAAAGTCTTAGTGCACTCTAAGTGCTAAGTATTCCTTTGTTGCTTCTCACCTACTTTCCAACAATTGATCTTCACAAATAAATTTAATATTAAACCATGCTAAATCTTACCAAGGCATCTCAACGTATTCCATACATGCTAAGACTTTCCAAGCGCCAACACATGCCAAGTGCCAATATGTGTCAGGGACTAGTGTCATGCATGTGATGAAGTGGAAGGGAATGTTGAAGAGTGCTAAGGTGTGCTAGAGAGTGATAATGCATGTTGATGAGTGTTAAGGAGTACTAGGAAAAAACATTGAGGGAGCACTAGGTAAAAATTCATGGAAGTTAATGAATATGAGGAACGTGTACTGCCAGAGACTAGTGTTAATGGTCAGTGTTAGTTGTCATGCCAAGGAGGAAGTGACAAGGTATGCTAAGCATTGGTAAGGCATGCTAGGGAATATCAAGGCATGTTAAGAATTCCCAAAGTGTGCTTGGGATTTCCAAGGTGTGCTAATTATATCATGTGCCAATTAATAGTACCAAGATATGCCAATACATGCTAGGTGCTAAGGATGTGGCACAGGGTGCCAGGGTATGTCAATATGTCTCAAGGCAACAAAAGGAAGAACCAATAATAGGGTTAATAAGTTAGGACTTTATCTTTTTTAAAAGGGGCATGCTAGGCACACTAATAATAGGTCCCAATACATGCCAAGTGGCATTGTGTGCCAAGTGCTAATGTATGTCAATGCATTCAACCAAGGTGTTCCAGGGCATGCTAGGGACTATATGTAGCATGCCAACACATGCTAGGAGAGTTCCATGTTGTGCTAGCGCATGCCACCATGTGCTTGGGCGTCAGTGTCATCACAAGATGTTCTAGGTACAAATATGTTCCAAGACATGTGGGGTGCTAAGAAATGTTAGTGTGTGCCAAAACATTAATTTAAGGTGTGCCCAGATTGTTGAGAATTGTTAGGTCTTTCTCATCGACTATGTATTAAATAATATATTTCCTACACAAAATAGTGGAACATTATCTAAATGGAATTTGCTAGATAATTAACTTAATAGATATGAATCATGTGTTGACTCATAGGAAATCTCTATTCGACTAGTCATTACTTGAGGGAAATTATATACACTTATTACTTCTTAAAAATTCACTGACCCTAACCACTATGGCCTTGGACATATTATAAAAAATGCTCCACAATAATGGTATTAAATTGTTATCTTTTGACAAAAAATATATTAACAGGCACATAGCATCATCAAAAACTCATTGGAATGATCAATGATGACGGACATTTTTTTATCGTCACCAAAAGTAACAAAAAGAGCATTGGTAAGGGTCATTAAAAGTTCGTCACTAGAAGTGTCACGAAAGAGAGAATTAGTGATGGGCCTTTAACTACCCTCACCAAAAGTGACATGTCTTTGGTGATGGACCATAAAGGACCATCACTATATACACTTACAGTGACGGTTTTTAGTGATCAATGATGACGGACATTTTTTGACCGTCACCAAAAGTAACAAAAAGAGCATTGGTGAGGGTCATTAAAAGTTCTTCACTAGAAGTGTCACCAAAGAGAGAATTAGTGATGGGCCTTTAACGACCCTCACCAAAAGTGTCATTGAAAATGTCTTTGGTGACGAACCAGAAAGGACCATCACTATATACACTTACAGTGATGGTTTTTAATGACCGTCACCATATGTGACATTGGTGACGGACCTTAAAGGTTCGTCACAAGCATGACCCTCACCAATGTGCTTTTTTCTTGTAGTTGATTGACGACTTCCATACCCAGTGTGAGGAGATATATAGAAGTGAATGGAAGAAAGAGAAGAAAAAAATAGAACCGAGGGCATGAACCTCCTAATCTCGTCTCCATGACAACTATAATGGGGACTGGATTCTCCAGTAATGTCTCTCCTTCCTTGTTAAGGTAAAGGGGTATGTTACAATGATCTAATCATAACAAGAAGTGCTACTAGGTTAATTTAAAAGATCAAAAGTTATCTATCATAGGAATTTGAAATGAAGGATCTTGTAGAGTTGCATTACTATTTAGGTCTTGAAATTTAGAGAGAAAATGGTAGAACTTTGGTCACACAAAGTAAATACACACAAGAATTAATCAAGACATTCAATGTGAATGGATGTAAAGCATTATCTACACCACTGGAACAAAATGTTAAACTCAACAGTGATGATGAAATAAAATAAGTGAGTGGCACATTGCATAAACAATTCATGGGGAGTTTGAATTACTTAACTACAACTAGGCTAGATATTGAATTTTTAGTCAACATGCTTTTGTTAGTTCATGCTAAGCCACATGAAAGTCACTGGAAAAAACCCAAGAGAGTCCTTCGATATTTGAACGAGATTGAAAATTTTGGTATTGAATTACTAGTGATTTGAATGTTGAATTGACTAGTTATTCATATTTCAATTGGGCATGAGATCTAGATGATAAGAAGTACACCTTTGGTTATGTTTTTAGTATTGGATCTGGTATTGTGTCATGGAGAAACAAGAAACAACCAACTTTCTCTTTGTCTTCCACTGAAGATGAGTAGAAAGCCTTATGCAACTTGTGAAGCGATTTGGCTAAGAAGAATTCTTGAAGACATGGGAGAAAAATAGGAAGGACCAAAAATCATCAAGTGTGACAACAAAAAATATATCAAATTGTCAAATAACCCAGTCTATCATGCAAGATCAAAACACATAGAGACTCAACATCATTTTGTATGTGAAAAAAAGCAGTCAAAGGAAATTAATTTGATCTATTGTAATAAAATTGATAGTGTGATAGACATCTTTACTATGGTATGTAAAGACAAGTTAGGCGTGGTAAATAATACATTTATGAATTAACAGGGAGACTTAGAAATAATAGAGAAATGAATATTCTAGATTGTGTGAGTTTTGAGGTCATGTTCTAGAAATTGTTGTTTTCCTATGCTCGTGGATTGTAGCCGAATCAAAAAATTTATCCTCCAAGTTGTTATGTCTATCGATTCTATTGATCCCATTGCTATAGAATGGGACACTATCATGTATTTGGTAAGTGTGGGTGTGCGCCATATTTAATAAAAGAGTTTTCTTGTTGTCTTTATTGTTGAAAATGCAACAAGATGATAGAGCTTAGTGAAATGAAGTCGCCTTCACTAAGTGGGCCCGCAGGCTATTTTTGGCGCAAAGTCTATTTTTAGACTATGTCTATTTTTAGACATATGGAGCATGGTCCAGGGGTTGCAGTATGTTATTCTTGGATGATTGGTCGAGTTGGTAAAAATATATGGACCTCTATTTTTAGACATATAGGTCGAAGTCTATTTTTAGACTGCCTGTCTAAAAATAGGCCAGTCAAATATTATTAGCCCTTAATAATATTTAGACTCTAAACTTCAGTTTATTCTCTTGGAGCACTTTAGTTGGAGCTACGGATGTGGCCCATGCATCTGACAGAAGGAATTACGCTATTCCTTGGGGTTTGGTGAGCTCATGCATGGTTGACTTCAGTTAGGACTTCAGTGGCAGAAGTTTGGTGGAGTTGATGAGACAGTTGGTGGAGTTGTGTTCGGTTTAACTTAGTTGAACTAGTTGAGATTAGTTTAGCTAGCTAATCAACTAGTAATGAGTGGAGTGAATTAAATATTATTTAATTCACTAATTAGTATCTCATTATTCAACTCAAGAACACATCAGTTCACTACAGTGCATGGACAGTTCAGTGGAGACCAGTGAAAGAGGTAGATGAAAGGGTTGAGATAGCTATCAGTTGTGACATCAGTTGTGCATGAGATTTGCACCACACTTGGAGGAATTGCCCATGAGGATTGTGCTGTCAAGCCAAGGAGATTCGAACCTTGGATCTCTCATTAGACCAGCCTTGATTGCGCAATAGAGGCAGGCAATTAGTGGATGAGTTTTGAACCTGTGACTTGTTCAAAACCAAGCTAGTTTGTGTGTAACTTTATGAGATAGTACTGAGTACTTGTGAGGAGTATTGTGCTATGTATTGTTACATGTTCTCTCCATTATAATATACACAATAGCTGAGGGGTTTTCAGCTATAAGCTTTCCCCATACATACTGTGTAATGTGTGTGATGTTTTGATGATCTTTTGATCGCATACCGCTTGTTTTATTTCCGCATGTGTGATGATCTGAGTGGAAGAGATTATGTGTTGCATATGAATTCGAATTGATATGTGATCAGGATAATATCGGTGGATAAATATCATTATTCAGCAAATTTCTACATGGTATCGGAGCTATTGAAGCAGAGATTGATCATCACAGTGATTACAAACTTATTTCGGTAGACAGAGTCTGCATGCGGGCTAGGTAGCCTCTAGATCCATCCTTTCTTTGAAAGGTGATATATCCAGTAAACGCCCCTTGCAGTCAATCTCTGTGCTAGAAATAATTTGTTCTCACAGATCTAGAGCGGTTGAGCTTTGAGGTGGAATTCGAATTTTGCAGCAGTTTTGTTTTCTTGGTGCCGGTGTTGAAAATGTCTTTCAACGGTTTGTGACTCGAATATGCTCTTGAAGGCAGTTCGAATTATGTTGCATGGAAGGATCGCATGGAAGCAGTATTAGAAGATAATGGTCTGAAGGATTTCGTAGATACGGATGTCCAAAAGCCCACTGATGCAGCTGAAGTCGATGCATGGCAAAAGAAGATGGCGAAGTGTCGAAGGATCCTGTTGGAGGGCGTCAAGGATCATATTGTATCAAGCCTGCATGGAAAGGCTACTCCATATTTAATGTGGAAAGCTTTGACGGATCTATTCCAGAGTAAGAGTGACCAAAGGAAGCTGGCGCTCAAAGATAAGCTCAGGAACATCAAGATGGAGAAAGGCGACAGTATCGCCAAATACCTCACAAAGTTCACTCAATGCAGAGATGAGCTGGGAAGTGTGGGGGTGACTGTCGAAGATGAGGACATGGTGGACCTAGCTCTCCTTGGTCTTCCGAAGGCTTGGCATTCATATCAAGATAGTGTCAATGGTCGGGAGAAGTTGCCGGGATGGGAGCGCCTTTGGGTGGATCTCATGCAGGAGGAGATAAGGAGGACTACCAGGGACGGATCTTCATCAAAGGTATCTGATGAAGAAAATTGCGCTTTGGCTGCCAAAGCAAAGAAGGGGAAGAGCAATAAGGCTTCTCAGTCTGGTGCGAAAGGCAAGAAGCAAGACATGTCCAAGGTGAAGTGTTTTCACTGTCACCAGCACGGACACTATGCCACAAATTGTCCGCAGAAGAAGAAAAATAAGAAGGCTGCCGGATCTGCAGCGGGAGAGGCATTGGCTTATTAATTCGAACTGGATTTTTCACTGATCGCATGCTTGGTTTCAAGTGTGGCGGGATCAGTTTGGTTCTTGGACAGTGGTGCGTCATTTCACATGACCGGAGATCGAGATCTATTTTCAGATCTGAAGGAAAAAGATCTTGGAGTGCACATCGAGATGGGCGATGATGGTAGATACAATGCGACTGGTATCGGTACCATTTCCTTTGAGAGGGATTCTGGTAAACCTTTCATATTGAAGGAAGTTTTGCATGTTCCAGGATTGATGAAGAACCTGATCTCTGTGGCGATGTTGGAAGACAAGGGGTATGATGTGGTCTTCAGTGAAGGAAAAGCCTTCCTGTGCAGTAAGACTACTGGAGAGACCCGGAAGATAGGGGTTCGAACCAAGAACCTTTATCAGTTGCAAGTAGATGGCTGCGCAGAAATGGCATGCAAGGTGGGAGAAGTGGTGAGCGAGGATGATGAGGGCGAACTGTGGCACAGGAGATTGGGCCACCTTCACCATGGAGCTTTGAAGATCCTGCAGCAGATTTCTACTGGGCTTCCTAAGGGCACTCTTGCGCAGTCAGATCAGTGAAAGGGGTGTACTTTAGGGAAGTATGTGAAAGCCACCTTTCACGAGAAGGATAGTCGCGCCACGACGATCCTTGAGAGAGTTCACACAGACGTGTGTGGTCCTTTCTCAGTTGCTTCGACAGCAAAGCACAGGTATTATGTGATCTTTGTTGATGATTTCTCTGGAAAGTGCTGGATCTTCTTCATGTCGAAGAAGAGCGATACATTCGCGAAGTTCTGTGAGTTTAAAGCACTGGTCGAGAAGGAGTCGGGGAAGAAGGTGATTGCTCTAAGGAGTGATAACGGTGGTGAATTCATCTCGGCTGAATTCAGGGAGTTCTGCAGCGCAGAAGGGATTCGGAGAGAGCTCATCGCACCCCATAACCCACAGCAGAACGGGGTGGCTGAGCGGAAGAACAGAACGATCGTGGGTGCTGCACGGGCGATGTTGCATGATCAGGGCCTACCCCTTCACTTGTGGGGTGAGGCATGCAATACAGCAGTGTATGTGCAGAACCGTTGTCCTCACAAGGTTCTTGGCATGAGTACACCGGAGGAGGCTTATTCTGGTAAGAGACCTGACATTTCTCATTTGAGAATTTTTGGTTCACCTGTCTACATGCATGTGACGAAGGATGCCAGAAAGAAGTTGGATCCGACCGCAGAGGTTGGAATATTTGTGGGGTACACTGATACACCTCACAACTATCGGGTGTATTTTTCAGACAGTCGCAAGACTGTTGTGCGACGAGATATCAAGTTTCAGGAGGAGAAAGCCATGCAGTGTTCGCTTGAGAGGGAGCCACACTTGCATGCAGATGAGGAGCTGTTAGTTCCTAAGGAGGAGCTTCCGGATGTGGATCATCCACAAGAGGAAGTTCAGGAGGTGGAAGAAACCACCCATGCAGCGCCAACCATCAGAGGGCGCATGCGCACTACAGAAGCTGAGCGACTGGCTCGAGATGCAGAGAAGGTTGTAGGACCACCTACGGCACAGCGCAGACAGAGGCAGTCACCGGATCGGTACACTGGATACATGGCTCTTGTGAGTCAATGTGTCGTGACGGAGCCATCCTCTTTTGAGGAAGCTGTGGAGGAACCCGCATGGGTAGATACCATGATCGAAGAATATGATTCGATCGTCAGAAACAGTGCATGGGAGATTGTCCCAAGACCGGAGGGGAAATCAGTGGTGGGTTCGCGATGGATCTACAAAGTGAAGCAGGCGGCTGACGGGAGTGTGGAGAAGTACAAGTCGAGATTTGTCGCTCGTGGCTTTTCACAGATCGAGGGGATCGATTATGAGGAGACCTTTGCACCTGTCGTAAGGTACTCTTCCATATGGACGATCCTAGCTCTCTCAGCGCAGATGGGATGGCACATCCATTAGATGGATGTGAATACTGCATTCCTCAACGGAGTCATTGAGGAGGAGGTGTACATAGAGCAGCCTGAAGGTTTTGAGATCTTCAACAGTGAGTCGCATGTGTGCCGACTCAAGAGAGCACTGTACGGGCTGAAGCAAGCACCTCGTGCTTGGTACAGGATGTGAGTTATTTCCTTGGGCTTGGATTTTCCCAAGAGTGAGCGGATCCTAACCTTGCAGTTGGTGGAGGAAGAATGTGATCATTGTACTGTATGTAGATGATCTGATTTTGACGGGTGATGAGCTGTTGATACTTTCATGCAAGGAGGACCTTGCTAGAAAGTTCGAGATGAAGGACTTGGGCCTCCTTCATTATTTCCTGGGATTGGAGATTTGGCAGCGCAGTGGAGGACTGTTTGTTTCTCAGGGCAAGTATGCCCGGGAGATTCTGGAGAGGTTCGGCATGCATGGCTGCAAGCCTGTTGACACTCCTCTTCCTGGTGGTTGGAGGAAGGAGGATGCTACTTCAGCGGAGGTAGTGGATGCCACTGTCTATCGACAGTTGGTGGGGTCGCTTATGTATCTGGTCAATACACGACCCGATATATGCTATCCAGTTAACCAGCTTTCGCAAGCTATGGTTAAGCCTACCAAGCTCTTTTGGAAGGCAGGCAAGCATGTATTGCGCTATATTAGAGGCACATCGGGATATGGTCTATGGTACGGACAGGAGGATGGAGCGAAGCTTTCTGGCTTCACTGATGCAGATTGGGCAGGGAGTCCAACGGACCGGAAGAGCACATCTGGAGGAGTTTTCAGCATTAGGTCGACAGCAGTTTCCTGGTACAGCAGGAAGCAGAGATCCGTGGCACTCAGTTCAGCAGAGGCCGAGTACATGGCAGCAAGCTTGGCTGCATGCGAGGCTATTTGGATGAGAAGATCCTCGTTGGATTGTTCGGGTTGCATTTGGAGCCTACAGTGATTTACTATGATAACCAAAGTTGCATTAAACTCTCGGCTAATCCAGTATTTCATGATAGATCCAAACACATCGACATCAGGTACCATCATATCAGAGATTGTGTTCAGCAGAGAATCATGTTACTTTCATATGTTCCCACGGAGGATCAGGATGCTGACATCTTGACGAAGGCGCTCACCAGGAGCAAGTTCAAATTCCATAGAGGTAGGATAGGGGTTGCAGATAATCCATATCTTGTTGAGAGGGGGTGTTGAAAATGCAACAAGATGATGGAGCTTAGTGAAATGAAGTCGCCTTCACTAAGTGGGCCCGCAGGCTATTTTTTGCGCAAAGTCTATTTTTAGACTATGTCTATTTCTAGACATATGGAGCATGGTCCAGGGGTTGCAGTATGTTATTCTTGGATGATTGGTCGAGTTGGTAAAAATAGATGGACCTCTATTTTTAGACATATAGTTCGAAGTCTATTTTTAGACTGCCTGTCTAAAAATAGGTCAGTCAAATATTATTAGCCCTTAATAATATTTGGACTCTAAACTTCAGTTTATTCTCTTACAGCACTTCAGTTGGAGCTACGGATGTGGCCCGTGCATCTGACAGAAGGAATTACGCTATTCCTTGGGGTTTAGTGAGCTCATGCATGGTTGACTTCAGTTAGGACTTCAGTGGCAGAAGTTTGGTGGAGTTGATGAGACAGTTGGTGGAGTTGTGTTCGGTTTAACTTAGTTGAACTAGTTGAGATTAGTTTAAATAGCTAATCAACTAGTAATGAGTGGAGTGAATTAAATATTATTTAATTCACTAATTATTAACTCATTATTCAACTCAAGAACACATCAATTCACTACAGTGCATGGACAGTTCAGTGGAGACCAGTGAAAGAGGTAGATGAAAGGGTTGAGATAGCTATCAGTTGTGACATTAGTTGTGCATGAGATTTGCACCACACTTGGAGGAATTTCCCATGAGGATTGTGTTGTCAAGCCAAGGAGATTCGAACCTTGGATCTCTCATTAGACCAGCCTTGATTGCGCAATAGAGGCAGGCAATTAGTGGATGAGTTTTGAACCTGTGACTTGTTCAAAACTAAGCTAGTTTGTGTGTAACTTGATGAGATAGTACTGAGTACTTGTGAGGAGTATTGTGCCATGTAATGTTACATGTTCTCTCCATATAATATACAGAATAGCTGAGGGGTTTTCAGTTTCAGCTATAAGCTTTCCCCGGTACATATTGTGTTTATGTGCGCATGCGATTGTTTCTATTTCCGCAAATTGATGATTGATTGTAGAAGAGATTATGTGTTGCATATGAATTCGAATTAGTATGTGATCAGGATAATCTCGGTGGATAAATATTCATTATTCAGCAAATTTCTACATTTATTTGTTTGATTTTTGAGGGTTGAGTGAAGTCGAGAGCCTTTGTTAAAAGCTCATTTTTCAAAATCAATTAGTCATTACAAAAGAAAAAAAAAACAATGATCATAGACACCAAAGCAAAGGTCGAGGGTACTTGAGAAATGTTGAGAAAAAGGAAGATAAAAATATGAAAATATTAGTATCTCATTCACAAAAAAGTAATAAGATAAATTATTTTATTGATTTAGTTTTTGATTCACTGAATTCATGGAAATCTTGTTAGATAAAATTATGATGTTTATTTTATGTTTAATATTGAGCTAATTACTGATATGAAAGATTAGAAAAAAATAGAGGGATTATTATTGAAGTAGCATGCAGAAATTTCTTTGCATATCTATACTAATGGTTGGTGGGAATTAATGATTGAGTACATGCGCAAGGATATGATATGGATAGAATAAACTTGCATATATAATATTTGTTTATCTATAGCTTATGAGTTCAACATAGACTCATTATCTCTATGAACTAGAGAGGAAATTATTAACTAGGAAAGAACAAATCAAATAAATGAAATTTGATGGATTGTGTAAACAATAATTATCTGGAGTTCATAAATAAGATCATTGTAAACTTAATACAAAATTTAGAAAATGATCAGAGATGGCATGCATGCATACGTAATAGGTAAATAAATGTTTGTGGATATAAATTTATTTAGGTAAGAAGGTATATGTTTATATAAACTCAGAAGAGACAATTAGGACGCGTAAATGATTACATGCATGAAAAATGAAAGAAAACTTATAGAACAAGAGCCACAGCAGTGGTGGAAGTCCCTGCCGAGAAAGGATTCTGCCACGCCTTAATTGGGAAAGCTTTGGAACAGTTTAGACTCCGCACGAGAAAAGATCAATTTTCAAGCCGTTATTCAATTACTTCTGCTAAATAACCCAAAAATAATGTTAGAGAAATATAAATGACTTCCATATTGTTTGTATGAGAGAGATCAAAAGCTTGTGTTGTTGGCTACAACACAGAGACATGAAATTGTAGTATCCATGAGTTGAGTAAATAGCAGTAAACTGCTTTAGGAATTAAAAAAACTTGAAATTTGTCATTCAAACACTGAAACGTGTGAATCCATTGAAATGTGTGAATCCACTTCTAAAGTAGATCAATGATATAAGTGTTAAACCTATTAAAAATATATATAAATGAGTTTTCCATATTATCTATATTTTTTTTTGGTATAATTTACTTTTACATAAGTTTGTGTGGTGAAATATGATTTCATAAAAGTAGCTAAAATGTCATTACAAAAATTTCCCTTTTTTTATACTTTCCCACATACTACATATGAATAAAACTTTGGCTTTCTTGATGATAAATGAGGTTGTTGAAACAAGGGATACACCATCGACATATCACATTACCAATCTGACTCTCTCTGTAGTTGGCATAATCTAAGCATGAAAACTATAGAGTATTAAGTGTACATGAGCAACAACTTGATCGTATCAAGTTATATATTCATATTATGACTATATCAACTTTGCAAGGTTCATGTGGGAGTTCTTTCTTTGTATGACACCGTTTACTACCCAACAACCTATTATAATGTGAATTTTATGTTGAATATGTTAATGTTATCGCCGAGAATGGTATGTAGTTATACACATGAATTGTTAGAACTATTTGCCAACTATACACTCTACGTGGGATTTACGAGGAGCCTTAATGTGTCTAAACATCAATGGTATCAACAGATTAGGGTTCAGATCAATAACTGGGATAATCCAAGGTTTTTTTTGGGTAACTAACGGCCCCCATCCCACCGTTCTAGCCTCATTAGCTACTATTTGCCAACTATACACTCTACGTGGGATTTACGATGAGCCTTAATGTGTCTAAACATCAACGGTATCAACAGATTAGGGTTGAGATCAATAACTGGGATAATCCAGGGTTGTTTTTGGGTAACTAATCGCCCCCATCCCATCGTTCTAGTCTCAGTAGATACTATGCTTGCTCAGGGATGAGCTTTCTTCCATTTCTTTGGCCAAACTCGAGGTACCTTTGTGGTAGGTTTACAATTGCGATGGAAACGAAGGCCTTATAATTGTTATTTCACTTACCTATAAGTATCATTCAAGGCCCATTCCAGCTAATTAAATTAATTTCTTTTATGATAATATTGATTACTCTGACTTGCAGCTAACAAATCATGTATACCTAACTAATGGAATTTGTACTGGTACATGAATTTGGTACATGAATATAAACCAGAAGACATTTTTATGCTTGAAGAAACAAATCATGTATACCTTTTTTTTTTTTTTTTGCATGAGAACCCTAATCGTGGAGCTTTTCAAGTTACTCAAAGTCATGGATACGCTTGGTTAAGCTTCTTAGGCTGAAAGGGTGTTAATTTTGGAACCCTTCGCTTGTTTTTACTTAGTTAAATCGAAAATCATCTCCCTCATACAAGTCTTAGTTTCATCTTAACTTTGAGTTTTAGCCGTACACTAACAAATCACAGGGCTGGTGGTTACAAGTTTCGAACATTGGAAAGATTTTCTTCAGGTTCTAAAGGCAAGCCAAGGTTAACTATAAAACCCTTGTTGACGCTAATTTTTTGGGTGATATTTTCGTTATATTTGTTTTATGAATGAGTGAAATCCTTCTGGATTCTCATTCGTTCCTGAAGAATCCTACACTATCTTTTTCATTAAGTTCACAAAAGTTCCGACTCTTGGACAAATTATGTGGATTCTAGCCTAGGTTCTTACAATTTATTTCATTACTTATCAGGGCTCTCGACCATCAGGTTAAGACCCTACCTGGGTATTATTGTTATGTTCATTAGAGATAAATATTCAAATCTCTTGGCCTTTCAACTTCAAGCCTCCTACCTCGGCAGGCCAAATAACAAGTTTTTGAGCCATTTTTGTCATGCTTGATATTATTGTCATATGTTGCATTGCAAACACTATGGGAAAAGGGAATATATATCAGTCAACTGGCCTTCTAAAGAAACATATGAATGAGGACATGAACTACTCGGTGCTACATCAATATGGGGTAGCAAATATTTATATTCAGATACTTTTCTGAAGGTCTACTGCAAAGATTTATAGGGCTTTAGATCTGATAGAGTCTAATTTTCGTCTATACATTCATCTAAATCCAGAAATGATTATTAGCAATGGAATGTTTCACAACAGAAATAGCAGTATTTTGTGAAATTATTATTAGCAAAGGGATGTTTGACAACATAAATAGAAGTATTTTGTTAGTTAGCATAGAGTACCTAGTTGCTTTCAGAGTACATGATTAAGATAAGAAGTTATAAAAATAGAACCTACTTTATCCGTACATGAGATAAGATTATAATTTTTCTCGTATGAATCACTGTGTTTCATTGTCCTCTTCAATTTCAGAGGCGGGGTCCTCATATACAAAACTATGCAGATCTCCATGATGAGGAGCATGGTCGTGACCGAATGCTCGTATGTGATCCTTGAGGTACCTTTTGTGCTTGAAATTTGAAGCACAAATGGCCATGACTGAATGCTCGTATGTGATCCTTGAGGGACCTTTTGTGCTTGAAGTCCGAAGCACAAATATAAAACCAAAGCTTCCCGTAGTTTTTCTGGTGTGTTCGCCAGTCACCCAACACAACAAATCTCTTTCCACACCGGTCACACATGAAGGGCTTGGTACTGTGCTTGCACTTGTAGTGAGTCAGTAGTGTACAAATTTTCTTCAGCCGTTTTGCTCGAGGATGGTCGATATTGTTCCTGCAACCTTCATCAACCTTCAGAAGAGCAGTAACATGGAGCTCTCTAGTATGGGCACCTCAATTGTAGTAGAATGATTATGTTGTTCATGAGCGAGAGCCTATGCTTGCATATCTTGTTTAGTAGCAGGTCTGGTAATCTGGTAGTTTCTAGGAGTTTCCGTTGTAGAGTAAAGTAGCTACCACATGAAGTGAAGACATGCTGACATGCCGAGGATGCAGGTGTTGAGGTAGCAGGCGACAGGCAAGTGTCTAAGTTTTGAGGTGGCAGGGCAATTGGCAGGTGTTGAGGCCAAAGGTTGTGCCTTAAAGTTAACTTTCATAATTTCATATATAAAAAAATGTCACATTAAATGTTTTAGATTAATGCTATCTTGAAAGTTAGCATTAGTTCGAGTATGTATATGTTTTAAACTCAATTCTCGCCGGTTATCTTAAGTTTTAATAAAAATAGTGAGAATCATGCATTCTGACCAGCAATAAGAGGTTTAAACAAAAAGTTTGGATAATATTTTGTTTGATAAGATATTTTTATTAAAACTTTAGTTAATTCGTGAATACATTGGTAGTTCGACCTAAATTAATGCTAGTCAATGTCGAATCGAACACTATAGTCCAGGCAGGGACTAAAAAGGAAATTTAATTATGGAAGTCAATCTCTAAATTATGGAATGACTAGATGAATTATGGTTGAAAGCTTATATAGATCACCCGTGTTGGTATATAATTTATCACCTGTATTGGTATATAATTTAGACTCTAAATTTTAGTTGATCTTTATAATAAATATGATTTAAAAATACCAGAGTTTTATTTTATATATATATAAATTAAGACTCTTTGGAAACAAAAGATATTAAACCTTATGAACTTCTATTTGTAAGTCTAGCAAGAGATTGGTAACTAAACAATATTTGTACAGGTATAACCTTAATTTTTTATTTTAGTTATGAAGGTAATGAAATGAATGTAATATAACCAAAGCTTATCTCATAAGTCGATAGTGTGAAAAAGGGGTAATAAGCTAATACTCTCAATAAATAAAATTTACAATGGATATGATATTTGGTATTCGAATATTGTAAAATTAAATACTTATAGCACGTGAAAGAAAAAGAGAAAAAAACATAATAGTGTCTATCTGATTGAAATTGTCCTCGACTTCACATGAATATATTATAGAAGTATGGAGAAATAATGGTCCAGTAAAACGAACACATGTTAGTAAACCTTATTATTAGATCATGTGCATACAAAAAAAAAAAGATTCAAACAAAGAGTGAAGACAAAGTAGTATGGCCACAAGGATTATTGGCTTTGAACTGATTGAAGAGTTCAAGGGATGAATGCTAAACAATTATATTGACAAAGGATCTAGTTCAAAAACAAGTTGATAATTGTATTGAGAGAAAACAAAAAAAATATGAATACCATAGATACAAAGTTATTTTAGCCATTATACAATGTACTCAGAGAGATTATCAAATTCATATGATAACCAATATTTGAATGAGATAAAACAAAGAGTCTATATATGCAACAATAGACAAAATCATAACTAGTCATAGTGAAACGAAAGTAACGATAAGGGTTAAATTTCCAGTTATGATCTTAATAAAATTTTCTTTCATTAATTGAATATTAAGGCTTTTGTCTCTTGTGTATGGATAAATGTTCCAAATTATTTCTTGAAATTGGTATATAAATAATTTGGAACATTTATCCATACACAAGAGGCGCAGCCTTAATAGTCAATTAATGAAAGAAAATTTTACTAAGGCTATAACTGGAAATTTAACCCTTGTAGGGTAAATATAATGAAATTGACAAGTTTGTGAAAACCCTGATTAGGGTTTGAAAAACAAATATCAAGAAATGGAAGAGCCCTAGCTTAGGCATCCGAACGATGAATACTGTTAGGAAGACAACCTATAACATAACGATGTTGGAATTAAAGTGTTGATAAAGGGAAGTTAAAGGCTCAAGAGAGGAAACTTGTCTTGCATCACAAATTCATACTTGTAATACAAATTCCAAGGAGAGTTTGAAACCCTCAATAAGAAGAAAATGAGAAGGAGTTGCAAAAATTATACAAGGAAGGAAACATATATTACGTATAGAGAACCCAGTTCACCCATCGTTCCAAACCCTGCATGCAACCGAACACAAAATGGTTAAACCTTGTTTTTTTTTTGTAAGCTGAATAGTACTTGGTTTTTTCATTCATTTTCAAAAGGGCAGATTACATAATATAATCTCTTCCGAGGCCTCAATCTGCCCTGGTGGGAAACCAAATATGTTGGCCATCGGAAGGCACTGTAAGCCATCCAAAAACAAAAAACTTTCAGTCTCTCATTCTCAGCTTTTAATGCTGAAATGTTGATGACTTTGACATAGTTCGACCAACTGGAAATAAACATACTACCTACATATTTAAACATCAGGGACGTAAACATAGATAAACATAAACAATAAATACAAGCAAGATTAAAACCATATCAACCCTCTGAGGAATCGATAGGTGTCGGGTCTTTAGCATTGGATTCAGGCATCTTTGTTTGCTACAGACGCTTCAGGAGCTGCTCGATTATGCTCAAACATGCGTTCTGTTATTGGATTTGAAACTGCAATAATCGAAAATCCTTCTAAATTTCCTACATTGCAAGATCTAATTGCATGAACTTTATGGAATTCATTATGGATTTTGCCACCAAGTGCTTCATCCGCTAGTATAACTGAAGTTTGTTGATATTGAGCTACTCTTCCTTTGGTGTTGCTCGGATCGGGCACTATCATTTCTCCTTCCAGGATTATCTCCTCCTCCTCGGATTGGTGGGTGAGGGCTTCCTTCCATTTATCAAAGACCTTCCTCACTTGGATCAGGATTTCATGTAGGTAAGAAAGAGCTGCATCTGTGATGTGTTTTACCTGAGGTTTCCACCCCAACCGCCTAGGAGCCTGGGTGGATATTTCCCCTTTTTCCTTTTGTGGACCTCGTTTCCATGACTATCTCATGTTCACCCCTCTCGCTTCCTCCTTTACAGCCTTCGCCCAAGCCATTGGACACTAGTCTACATGAATGGGAGATGCAATTTCTATGAGGGCTTGTGCCTTTCCACCAGAAGTCTTGTTCTTCCTTCCTAATATTGTCACAGAGACAAAGCATGTTTTCATAGACCACACCATTAACATATCAGAGCAATGGCTATACAATTGACACACCCGACTCTCCATATAAACTCTCGATTGTAACCTTACTCCTTCACCCACAACAACATGCTGAGGTCTCTCGGGGTATTCTTGACATAACACACTCTATTCTCCGTATAATCTCTCGACTGTAACTCACCCCCTGCAAAATGCCAAGGTCTGTCGGGGTATCCTCCTGCGAAGGAATTTTCTCTTCCCTTACAGTTACCATACACCCAACAATCAAAATCACAACCTCTAGAGGCCAACCAACCATTCAAATTCATGATTCCATAACTCCATCCCAGATTTTGGGTGGCCAACCTGGGTTTTCCATGGTCATCCCGACTCTCTACTCCCCTACCCATGTCCCAATCACCCATCTTACAAAGCATAATCCCAAATATAATAGAAATTAACTTGCGTTTTCCCACAGTACTCCTGGTGGTTTCTCCAGACACCCAACCATGCATAAAAACTATGCTTTGCATCACAGTCCCCCAATTGAAAACATTCAACACACATAACTTAATTTGATTCAGATACAGGGGGTTAGGGGGGTTATGAAATTCAAGATACCCTTGTGCCGCGGGGTGATGTCGCTGGTTGTAGAGGTCAGGACCGACGCTTCCAGCCTCCATCTCCCTCAGCTCCGCCACCCTTCTCACCATGCATGCAAGAAACCAAACATACAGAATAAGATCCCTACGGTTCATCCCGCTCGATTTATCCTCTTTCATCGCATATAGCCTCCCTCAAGAGGAGCACCCGCTTCTCCGCACATGGTCACCTTCGCCACCATTACCATGCCACTTTCTTTCGGCTAGGCTGGCCTACCTACCATGAGACCTTACATTAACTACATTCATCATTCTGTATATGGATTTTTGCACTCTCCACACCCCGATCAGGGGTCTATCCCTTCCTCATCCCTTTGAGGATTGAAATCTTTCTGGTCTTGTGACAGGATGCCAATCAGTGGCCCAAAATATTTTGGGTGTGTACTTCCCTACTCTATGTTCAGGTTGATTCCCCTGTGAGCGCACCCTCAGTTAGCTAAAAAAATTGTTGCTTTTTTGCCACTGCGAAGAGTATGATGGGGGATAATGTAGCCAATTAATCTGCAGATCACTGTGGTTGCTTCTTGAACCAAGCTCACTGTTATCCAATTTTTTCTTAACTTTTCCCAAGCTGCCCCTTAGTTGAGTCATTTAATAGTGTTGATTACCAATAAGGAACCTCCATCCACAACTAATTTCCTGTACCCCTTCCCATGAGAAATGACAAGCACCCGCTTCACTGCATGAAATTCAACTTCATTGTTACTGGCATGACCACAATCTGTTGCGTAAATGTTCAAAGTCTTCCCTGTGTTGTTCCAAAATATGCCTCCAAACGCTGCCTCCCCCGGGTTTCCTTTGGAGGCCCCATCAAAGTTCAATTTAATGAAGTCTGGAGGGGAAGATTGATATTGCTTGGGTGACACTTGTCTCAGAGGTTTAAGATTCCAAGATGTCGAAGTCAACATCTGTGGCATAAGATTCAGGCCAAAAAGAATGGTAGCTTCGTCCGGAGCCACTTGCTAGTCATCCGGATACCATTTATCTGATAGAATCGTTTTCCTGATGTTCTCGATTATTCCTTTCCAAACCACTATACTTGGTGTCTGTATGTCTTTGAAGATTCTCTGGTTTCGTTCCTTCCAAAAACCCCATATCAAAATTCTCATGCTTTGTATCTAGGCCTGGTTGATCACTGCATTCTTGAATATCCCCGTTCTCCAATTCTCTAAGGTTGTCTGCATACTAGTCCCGTCTCTGTCAATTCTGCCAAAGAGATCTACCAGATGTTGCCACAGGGAATCCACATAAGAGCATATGTTTAACAAGTGTTCGTCATCCTCCTCTGCCTCCTCACACTTGCTACATCTGGTGGGTCCATAGAGACCTCGCTTCTTTAGCTGATCCCATGTCAAAATTCGCCATCTACCTACCAGCCATAAGAAATGTGTTACTTTGGGCCATTATTGGTAAGATGAGATTTTGTACCGTAAGGGGTTTCCTTGAAGGAGCAGATCCTCCATAGATATGTTGTAAGCCTCCTTTATCGTAAACATTCCTTTGGGAGTGTACCCCCATCTCAGCACATCCCTCCCTTCATAAACTACAATTTTCCTAGTTTGTAATTCTTCTTCCAACGTCCTCCAATTTTCTATTTCTGGTGGATCCGACCAGTCTTCTTTAGTTTTCCAAGTTCGCCATCCTTCTCTACTTTCCTAATTCCAATATTGATTCACCATTTTGTGTTGCCTGCTAAATGTATAGATGAAAACCTCTCCTAGGTCCGATAGTCTGAATAAATTTTCTCTCTACTGCCATGATTCTTGCCAGAAAAGGGCCTTGTTTCCATCTTTTACCTCCAAAAACGTGTGTTTCCTGATCAACTCTTTATTGGTCGAGGCTAGGTTCCATATGGATGATCCCTTTGGCAAAATTGGGGTTCTTATAATTTCTTCAAGCGATTGAGGCATCCTATATTTGTGAGTCTATATATTCTTCCATATGTCTTGATTACCCTGTAGCCATCTCCACCAGATTTTTGCACCCAAAACTAGGTTTAGGGTGTGAGGGTCTCGTATCCCAAGCCCCCCTTCCAATTTGGTTCTTGTCACTTTATCCCAAGAAACAAAGGCCCACTTCTTAGTCTCCTGAGACCCTCTCCACAAAAATTTCTTGAACACGTCTACCATAGCGGATCATGTTGTCTTAGGTGCGGCCAGGCCAGATAACTCATAAATAGGCATGGTTTGGAGGATTTCTTTTAGAAGGACCACCCTTCCTACAATGTTCAAGGCTCTGAATGACCATGAGTGAAGTCTACTACGTATTCTTTCTGTGAGGTCTTTCCAGCAAGTCATGCATAAGGAATTAAGGACAAGGGGGACTCCTAAGTATTTAGCCGGAAGGGATCCTACTTGGAATCCTAGTGTTCTGAATATAAAATATTTAGTAGCCACCAGGGTGCTGAAGAAACATATACTGGATTTGTCCTCATTGATCATAGTTCTTGAAGCTTGCATAAAATCATTAAGGATTTTCTTGATGGCCTTGGCCTCCTTGAGGGTCACTTGACAAAGCATCATGATATCATCAACAAATTGCTGGTGGGTAAGGGTTATATCTCCCCCTTAGAGACTAATACCTTTCAGAGAGCCAGAGCTCACCACATGTTCTATGTAGCGACCAAGACCTTCTACAACCAGGATGAAAAGAAAAGGGGACAACAGATCCCCTTGACGAAGGCATATAGACGGGTTGAAGGTCCAGGAAGGGGAGCCATTCAGGAGGATGGAGAAAACAGGGGTGAAGGAATAAACACAGTTAATCCATTTGTGGTCGAAGCCAAAAGAACGAAGGAAACTGGTAAGGTAATTCCAAATTAGCCTATCATAAGATTTAGCTAGGTCAAGTTTGATGAGCATACCTTTGGATTTCATGCTTTTAAGGGAATGGATGACTTCTTGAGAGGCTACAATACCATCCATGATATGTCTGCCCTGGAAAAAGCCTTTTTTTTGAGGGGATATGAGAGTTGGAAGCAGAAGGTTAAGCCTTTTGACCATGACCGTAGAGATGATTTTATACAAAACATTACACAAAGCAATCGGTCGAAAATCTTGTGGTTCCTCAACCAATAGGTTCTCCATTTCCTCATGCTCTGTCCTCTTGTTTCCTTCTGAATCTTTTAGGGAAAAAATTATGTTTTGTTGGCGATGCTCGATCACTTCCTTAAAAAATTTGGTGTTGCGCTCCCCTTCTCTTAGCCATTGGACTCTCAAATTTTTTTTCCATAGAAGCTCCTCCTATTGTCGCTTCTCCTCTAACTGATTTAGAGTTCTTACTTCTTCTATTATCAAGGGGCCAGTTCTACCTTCCGATATGATTCTTTGTTGTATTTCTTCCATCTTCGCTTGCAGCATCCAATGATCCTTCAGGATAATTCCAAACTATATTTTGTTCCATATTTTTATTCTCCTCTTTAGCTCCTTGAGCTTGAGTTGGAACGCTTGCATTCTGTTGCGGTTCTACACCCTTATCTCCACCCAACAGCCTTCCAATTTACCAACAAAACTGGGATCCCGTAGCCAAAATATCTCAAAGTGGAACGACCTATTCCTTGGGGGGGAATTTTTAGATCTATTTCAATCTTGATCGGCCAATGGTCCGACCCTAAGAAAGTCTGATAGAGGTTTCCAAGGAAATGTCTTTGCTAATTATGTCTTCTGAGACTAGAAAGTGGTCTAGCCTTGAGGCAATATGGTTCTCATCCCCTCGCCGATTGTTTCATGTGAATATGTCATTTATTGTAGGGATGTATACAAGTTTTAAGTCAGATATTAAATCCCTGAAATTATTCATATCTTGATCAAACCTTCTCACTCCTCCCTTTTTCTATTTTAGAGAGGTGATAAGATTGAAATTGCCTCCCACAATCCAGAATTTGTCCTGGTTTATCTCCCTAAATTTCCTCAGATTATGGAGGAACTTTGCTCGCTCTCCTATAATATGTGGCCCATAGATTATTAATAATAATACCCAATCTCTTATTCCTATGAGGCGAAAGTGTCCTGAGAGGATGCGCGAGAGACTTACCTAGTTGTCAAAAATGACCTCATTCGAGTTCTAGAGGAAGGCAAAACCCCCGACACTCCCTCTAGCATCTTCCGCAATAACCTCATATCCTAGCCACATTTTATGAATGATATATTGCAACTTAGCCTTCAATATATTCATTTCTTGCATGCATATTATGTTAAGTTTGTCTTTCTTCAACATATCTTTCAAATATCTTTGTTTGCCTTTGCTATTAATCAAGGCCTCTGATATTCCAGAATGTTGACACCTAATCATAAGGGATTGGGTGAGATTGTATATTATTGTAAAATAGGAAATAAGGAAGGCCAAGAGACATTGGGAAATGAATCCCAATAGTCTCACCTCCATGTATAAGTGCATGCACATCCTCCATCTAATACACATTCTAATTTGTGGAGTTACCTCCTGGCTTGACATGGTATCAGAGCCAACAATATTTCTCGCATCCTTGCCCTTGTAACTCCCTCCTGGAAGACTCACCTCTCTACCTCTCTACCAACACCTGGAAGAACTACTTTATTTGTCATACAATCCAATGTTTTCTCTGTGGAATTCAATAGCTTATATGTAATTTTTTTTGTGTGACTAGAGACCTTCAGTATCGATGGTCCCTCTCCAGGTTTTATTTCACGCTGCTTTTTGCCTTTTAATTTGGCACATAGGTGGCCAAAAAACTCCCCGTCATCACATTCCTCACCTCGGCCCTCTTCTGCTGGCTGGGCCTCGACCCTCCTCCGTCCACGCGGGCCCACTCCTCCTACGCTTGGCCTCGGCCCACTCTCTGGCTCGGCCTCGACCCTCCTCTACCTCCCTCACCTAGCTCCTCGCCTCCCTAATCCATCCCCTCCCTACTCCTGCTCCCCTCCATCGACCGTTGCCTTCCCTACATGCAGTATCATTCTCCCTCCATACAGCCTCACATTGCCTCATCCCTCCCTTGCTGCCACTCCCTCCCTTGCCATTGGTTGTTGCTACGTCACCCACACAACCTCTCTCCCGTGGCCCTACGTGCCTCCTGGTAACTGGCCCTTCGTACCTTTCTGGCATCCTCCACCCTCCCTCCCCCACTTTCGTCCTCTGATTTTTTTTCCATTTTTTTCCAATTTTTTTTTTTTTTTTTAAGAAAAAAAAATAAAAATAAAAATAAAAAATAAAAAATAAAACTTTGAAGAGAATAATTTAAACCAGAATTGAGTATTTATTTTACAGTGGCAACAAAGTGATTTTTTTTTAAAGAATGCATTCTCTCATATCTATTATGGGAGTTTTTCTCTACGGCAAGTAGAACTATCCTGAGTGGTCTCAGAAAATCAAGCACACTCTCATTTTTAATGAGCTGTGGAGAGGAATTTGTGAAGGAGAAGGAGACCATACACCAGAAAATCCCACCTCAAATAAGGAGATCACCATCTAGGAAAACAAGAACTGAAAGGCCTATGCCTTGAATGCAGCTTCTATAAATGAAGAGGTGAGTCACCATATTACACCGTTTTCAAATGCCTATGAAGCCTTGAGAAAATTAAAAGAACTCTATGCCTCACATTCAAAACTTGAAATTGTTCAATTAATAATTAAGTTATTCAGCCTTGAAATGAAAAATGATGACCCTCTTGCTTTAGCATCAGAAGTAAGATCTATCATGCATGACATTAAGAATACTGGTGTAGAAGTTGACATACCTCTCATAGCTTATGTTAAGGCATTGTCTCCCACTTACTCACATTACCTTGAGTCATTGAAACTGATAAAATGAGTGACTCAAATAACAAGCAAGGCTCCAATATTGATTCTTTACCCAGCTCGGTCCTCGCTAAAAAGGATAAAAAATAAACTGATAAGAAGAGTGCTCCTAAGATGGATACAAATTCCAAGAATAATTTATATAATAATGCCATGAACAGACATGAGCATAACCCACCTATCAAATATAAAAATTTGTTAACTTATCCTCTGTGGAGTTAGGTCAGGATACCATTAAGATTCTCAGTAAGGGTCTTGGATTTGCTGTTGCTCCCAAAGGCACCCCAAATGAAAGTATTTTGTGCAGTATTGAGGAGGGGATAAAAGGTTTAACGCTTGATGATAAAGAAGCCTTAAGACAAGAATGCTCCCTGATTCTGAAAAAAGCCAGAATTCCCAAAAGCAACCTAAGTAAGGAATATTTTTTTGCTCTCAAGGCTCTTCGCAATAATGAGAACATTGTGGTTCTTAAAGCCGATAAGGGAGTTGTTGCCGTCGTTCTTGATAAGGATGATTATATTATAAAAATGAATGAACATCTAGATTGTAGTAGCTACAAGAAGCTTAACTACAACCCCATGCCCAAGGTATTAAGAGAAGTCAAGAAAGCTATAAAAAATTCTGGGTTGGACGACAAGCTAAAAAAGAAATTAACCCCGTCTTGTGAAGTCATGCCAAGAATTTATGGATTACCCAAAATTCATAAAGAAGGAATCCCCCTAAGACCGATTGTTAATACCATAGGATCCCCTACTTATGAACTAACAAAATATGTGGCTAAGATCCTAAAACCTATCGTTGGAAATACTGACTCTTTCATCAAGGACTCAGGCGATTTTGTCAAGCTCATTAAGAATCAAAAGGTTAAAGAAAGCGACATCTTTGTTAGTTTAGATGTGGTATCACTTTTCACAAAAATCCCTTTAGATGAGGAAATCCAAGTCATTAAAGATGTCACTGATCCTGAAACAGCCAAGCTTGCTGAGATATGCCTTCGCTCCATGTTCTTCAGTATTCAAGGGGAATTCTATGAACAAGTATCAGGTGTCGCAATGGGATCTCCACTTTCCCCTATTATCGCCAACTTATACATGGAACATTTTGAGGAAAAGGCCCTTGCCTCTTATCCCTTAAAACCTGACTGGTGGAAAAGGTTTGTGGATGACACCAACATAAAATGGGCCCACGGTAAAGAAAATCTTGAAGGATTTTTTAATCACCTCAATTCCATTTCCACAGAGATTAAGTTCACAATGGAGGTTGAAGAAAATAGGAGCATTTCGTTTTTGGACGTTCTGGTCACTAGGAATGATGATGGAACACTTGGGCACCAGGTGTTTAGAAAGAAAACCCGTACTGACAGCTATCTCCATGTTAAGTCCTACCATCATCCGGCTCAAAATTTTGGTGTTCTTAATACCCTGGCTGTCAGAGCCATGAGGATTTCTGACACCAAACACCTGAGCAATGAAATCAGTCACCTTTCAGCCGTTTTCAGAGATTTAGGTTATAAATATAGGGATATCAAAAAATCCCTGGAAAGAGCTAAGGGTTCGGGCTTACCTCGTAATTGCCAAGAAAATCAAGAAAATATGGGAAGAGTTGTTCTTCCATACATTAAGGGGGCTACTGATAAAATAACCAAGCTCCTGAGGAAGAACGATATTTTTTCTCAATTTTCGGCATTATGCACTATTAGGCAAAATATGTGATCAGTTAAGGACGGCATAAACCTAGAATAACTTAAAGGAGTGTACAAGATTGACTGTTCATGCGGGAAGAGTTATATAGGTGAGACTGGGCGTTCACTTCAGAAAAGACTTAAGGAGCATGGAGCCGATATCAGGTATGAATGATCACGCACCTCAGCCCTTGCAGAACACTCCTATAAAACCAAACATCAAATACGTCTAAAAGATGCAACAATCATTGCGAAAGAAGATCACTATCAAAGAAGAAAAATAAGAGAGGCCCTTGAGATTATAAAGCATCCAGATAATCTTAATAGGGATGGTGGAGTTGAAATTAGTGACACTTGGAGACCCCTTCTTCGACAGATCTGCTCCTCCAAAAACACCCTCCATTGAGGTATAATTTTCAAGTATATAACTCTAGGTATGTTCCTCCTTTGGATTCTAATTTAGTTTTAGTTTGAATGAACAAAAATTCTAATAATTATCCCTATTAATTAATTTTTATTTGGTTATAATAAAAGTTAATTAATTAATCAATAATTATTAGGATTTTATTCTATATTCCCTTATAATATATTTTCCCTAACCTACTAATCTTTTTTCCTAGCTTAATAAGTTTTTTAGTTTATTAAAATGAGCTTAGTCCTCTTATTAAAATAAACCTTTAAAGTTAAATTTATAATAAAATTAGATACATAATAAATTATAATGGTATATTTAATAAACTAGATATATCCTTTTAATTTAATTATGTATTTTTATTTTACTTAGACCTTATTTAGGTTAACCAATAATAAATCACCTCTAGGTTTTTTAATTCTTAGTAAACTTTTATCTTGATTAGTAATTAATAATCTAATGAAAATAGATCTTTAAAATTAAAATTTTTTAAATAAAATTGGATATATAATAAATTAAAATGATATAGTAACTAAATATATCCTTTTAATTCAATTATATATTTATATTTTATTTAGTCCTTTGTTAAATTAACTTGTATATATAATAAATTAAAATGATATAGTAACTAAATATATCCTTTTAATTCAATTATATATTTATATTTTATTTAGTGCTTTGTTAAATTAACTTGTAATAATTCACCCTCAATAATTTTTAATTTTAGTAAATCTTTTATCATATTAAATATTTTCTAGGCTTTAAAAATATAAATTAGAAACTAAAATAGTTTATTTAGATCTTTAACCTTTTAGGAGTTTCCTTTTCTAGATTAAGTTATTCTTTTATAAATGAACCTTATAGCGTAGATTATTAACCTTAATAAAATAAAATTTTATTGTGATTAGGATTATAATAAGTATATAAAATAAATTAATAAATATATAAAAATTAAAAAACTTTGGTAAGCTCTTTTCTAGAAAGCTACTTCTACCTATATTAATGGTCTTAGTCTTTTTCTCAATTTCCTCAATCAAGAAAGTCCTGATGATGGATCCCCGTTGGGATTTGAAACGTCAACACTCGTTCTCTAGCAATGTAGATAATCCGGGAAGTTTTTTAAAAAATGATCACCACATGAGTTTAAAAACCAGAAAGGTGGAAACCTCAAGAAAATCACCTTTGATTCCCTTGAGAAAAATTTTGCAGAAAGAGAGAAGGCTTTTGGATAGATGACAACCCCTCTGTCTTCTGAAGAGGCTTTATGTTTTGCTCATAGAGAGAAGATTCATGCTTAATATTCTTCCAAAGGAAGAGGTGCCCAAAGAGGAATAGGAAGAAGGAACTTCAGAGGAAGGGGGGGCAGACAAACTCAAATGGGAAAATATGATCTTCATTGCATACATTGCAATAAATATTGGCATGATGCATCTACATGTAAGTTTTCCTTGGGATAAAATTTAGTAGCAAAGAAATCAAGAAAAAGGTAAAACTCATGACAGAGACAAAGGTAAAGCACCTGAATCCACTCATTATGTTGTAGCACATTGTAACAATGGATTAATTGAAGACTTGTTTGATGTTTCATTTACTTCTTGGAGAAATGATTGGTTTCTAGATTCAGGAGTAACATGTCACGTGACTTTTAGAAAATATTTTATTTAAAGAATTTACTAGCAAAGTTTATGGAGTATTATACTTTGCAGATAAATCCAAACTCAAGCAATCGGGGCTTGGCACAATCAAGTTTAAGTTGTCTGGTCTTCCAGATCATCTTCTACATGAGGTTCTATACCTCCCTGAGTTGAGGAGAAACTTGTTGTCCTTGGTCCACATCCACCAACAAGGACACTCCATTCAAATGTTTGATGGCAAGGTTGAGGTCAGAAAAGCATCAGATCGCTCACTTGTCATGGAGGGAATAGAAGAAGGAAGAATCCTAAAGCTGCAAGGTTCCTCTGCTCATGCAAAAAACTTTGCATTCAGTTCTCATCATGATAAAGGTGCATTCCCATCAAGTCTTTTTTGGCATGCTAGATTTGGATACTTAAACTATGACAACCTTCGATTGTTGAAGAAAATAGTGTTATTGGATTGCCTATAATTCCTAGGAAACTTAAGCAATGTGATGCTTGTATTCTAGGAAAGCATAGCAAACAACCCTTTCATGATTCACATTCCAGAGAACATAGAAAACTTAAGCTTATTCATTCAAATTTATGTGGCCCCATGCATGTTGCTTCTGCAAATGGAAATAAATATATGATGACATTTATTGATGATTACACCAGAATGTGTTGGGTTTACTTATTGAAGAACAAATCTGATGCTTTTCAAACATTCAATAATTTTCATGCATGGATTGAAAATGATGCACAAACTCATATTGACTCTTTGTGAACTGATAATGGAAAAGAATACACTTCAAATGAATTTGAAAACTATATTTGCCAACATGGGATCAAGCATCAAACAAGTGTGCCCTATAATGCCCAACATAACGGTGTAGCTGAAAGAATGAACAGGACAATTTTAAATATGGTTCGATCCATGATGTTTTCTAAGAATGTAAAATTGATGTTTTGGGTTGATGTAGTTCTATGTGTTGTATACATAAAGAAGAGATATCCTTAAAATTCAATCAGAAACAAAACTCCTTATGAAATGTGGCATGGCCACATTCCTTTGGTAAAGCATTTCACGGTCTTTGGTTCCACCTGTTATGCTTTGATACCTAAGGTACAAAGGAATAAACTTGGTGCTAGAAGTAAACAATGTATCTTCTTGGGGTATTCCAATACCTCCAATGGATATTGTCTCTATGATGAAGTAAATAAGAATTTTGTAGTAGCCAAAGATGTCATATTCCTTGAATATTCCAAGACTAACACTGTTGTTGAGCGACAACTTGATAGCTTGGATAGACTCACACATGCAAATTATTTTCAAGAATTTGATAATCAGATTCCACATCTTGAAGGGGGGATTCCTATATTGTATCAATATGTGGAATCATCTTCCGAAGCACTCTCTCCCCCACATCAAGACCCAGCCACAGATGACACCTTGAACGATGTGATTGACATAATTGGGAGATTTAATCTTGATTCAATTCCAACTTAGTCAAATGAGCAGCCTGGGCCATCTCAGAAAGGTCCCCCAAAATGGTTGACAAAGACACTAGAAAATGTTCGTCCCGATGAGGTTGGAAAGACAGGAATAAGAAGTTCCACCAGACAAAATGGAGGTGACATAGATAATTCCGATACACCTACTAATATGGATATTGCTTATAACTATGAACTGAATTTGTCTACAGATCTTGAACCAACTTCCTTCAAAGAAGCCGCTTATCATGTTGAATGGAATGAAGTGATGCAAAAGGAGTATGATGCCTTGAAAAAGAATGGCACTTGGAAGCTGGTTGATCCTCCTTTGGGAACCAAACCAATTGGCTGCAAGTGGGTCTACAAGAACAAGTACAAAGCAGACAACTCACTTGACAAGCACAAATCTAGGCTTGGGGCAAAAGGTTTTTCACATAAAGAAGGGGTCGATTATGAGGAAAAAATTTCCCTCACAACAAAATGGGCCACCATCTGGACACTATTTGCCCTAACAACTCGGAAGGGATGGAAAGTCCATCAGATGGATGTAAAACTGCCTTTTTGAATGGATATCTAAAGGAGAAGGTTTTTATGTCCCAGCTAGAAGGATTTGTTGTGAAGGGACAAGAACAAAAAGTATGCAAGCTTATAAAATCCTTGTATGGCCTCAAGCAAGCACCGCGAGCTTGATATGAGAAATTAACTGAGCATCTTCTGAAACTTAACTTCAAACATTTTGATCTTGATGATGCAAATTTGTTTGTTAAGAAAGTTGGGAAAACAGTTGTATATCTTGTGGTGTATGTAGATGATCTTTTGAAGATAGGGAACAATGAGATTTATATTGCATCCATAAAGAAATAATTGATGAAAGGTTTTCAAATGACTAATTTGGGATATGTTCACTACTATCTCGGTATTGAAGTAACTAAACATCCAAAATTTATAGTCCTTTCTCAAAAGAAGTACATTAGAGATATTTTGAACAAGTTTTGCATGGATGAATGCAATCCCTTAACCACTCCAATGGAACAAAACTTGAAGCTCACATCCAATGAAGGGAAGGAATTTGAGGAGGCAACGAAGTATAGACAACTTGTAGTAAGTCCTATCTACATGACTACTACCAGACCAGACATCTCACTTCCTGTTGGAATCCTCTCCATGTTTATGCAAAAACCTTTTGAAGGACATTGGTCTGCTGCAAAAAGAGTTCTAAAGTACTTGAAGGGGAATCAAGACTTTGGACTCAAATATACACAGGTGGGCGACTTCAGCTTGATCGGATACTTTGATTCAGACTTTGACAGGGACAAAGAAACTGTGCTATCTACTTTAGGTTATACCATGAGTTTTGGATTAGGAACTGTCTCAAGGAGATCACGCAAACAATCAGTTCCAACGGATTCCACAACTGAGGCATAATATGTGGCAGCAGCTGAAGCAACAAAGGAAATTGTGTGGCTTAGGAAAATCCTAGAATATTTGCAGATGAAACAAATGCATTCAACTCCACTCATGATCGACAACACCTCTGCAATAAAGTTGGCCAAGAACCAAAAATTCCATGATCGAACAAAGCACATCAATACAAAATACCATCTGATTCGACATCATGTTGAGGCCAAAACTATCCATCTACGTCATTGTTTCACAAATGAGTAGATTACAAACATCTTCACCAAAGCATTTGGAAGAGAAAAGTTTGAAAAATTAATAAGGATGCTTGGACTCACCAACATCCCTTCAGATTAAGGGGGGGAATGTTGACACCTAATCCTAAGGGATTGGGTGAGATTGTATGTTATTGTAAAATAGGAAATAAGGAAGGCCAAGATACATTGGGAAATTGATCCCAATAGTCTCATCTTCATGTATAAGTACATGTACATCCTCCATCTAATACACATTCTAATTTGCGGAGTTACCTCCTCGCCTAACATAGAATATCACAATCATTGAGAAGGTTTATTCAAGTGGTGAAATATCACTGATAGCGGTATTGCATTACCTGAGTTAACCAACATCTCCCCTACCAATTGTATCGATTCCTATAATTTCTTCCTATAATTTCTTCCCACTTTTACCTCGATTGCTCTGATATTGGGTGGTTCCTGTTGGGGATCCCAGAGAGGTGATGGATTCTACTTGGTTTAAAACTTGTTGCGCTTGATATATTTGAAATGTGTCCCTGTAAAGTCCCTTTTGGTCTTCTGGGATGAATATTTCGTCCAAATTCCTCCATTCCCGCAATATATTTTTTAATACTTGCTCGTCATTTCTTAGCTCTTCTCGGATTCCATCTATATCCATGGATTGCTCAAGCCCCGTTTTTGGCCCTTCTTGTCCCACCAGTTCCTCTTGGGCTTTCCTCTTTTGTATTAGGTTTTTTTTGGGTATCTCCCTTTCCCCCCTTCATTGTCCTTCCTTTGGCCTTTCGAACTTCCCCTTCTTCTTGGAGTGCTTCAAATCGCTTTTGATTAACTTGGTTTTTCTAGGTTTTCTTGTTCTGATTTGCCGTGGGGGGTTTTGACACCTTCCTACAGTTGGAAACCTCCTGAAACCCTTCATCCCCCATTGCCTGCTCTTTCCTAGTCATTTTCTCCTTTGTGCCTTTCTTTTCTGACTGGTTCAAAGGGCATTCCTTGAATAGATGTCCATATTCATGGTATATTCATCATCTGAACTAAATATGTTTGTAATCTATCAGTTGTTGCCACATTTTCTAATGATATCCTAGCTCTATCAAGTCCAGCAATGGTTCTGTAATGTTCATGTATACACAGATCCTGGCTTAGGATGTGTATCTTCCCCTTCTCGTTGCATCTGCTACTTTCACAAATCTTCCTATTGAGTTTCCAATCCCCTCCAGGATCTCTGGATCCAAAAAGTGCATAGGCAGACCAAAGAGCCTTACCCAGACCAGTGCTTCCATAAATTGTTCCTGGTCTGGTTTATAACAATCCTCCCATAATCTCACACATAGCCCAACATTGTAGTAGAAGTACAACCCTCCTTCAAAGATTCGCTCTTTGTCTTCCATATTTGCAAAAATGACCGTAAAAAGGCCCTTTGCTCCCAACTTTAGGTCTATGTGCCCTTTTGGCTACCATTTTAGTTGGATCCATTTGATGAGGTATTTTTCTATTGGCCAGATGCCCACAAATTTACAGACCATTGCATGATCTTTCATGTATTTTATATAGCTCTCCAACTTGTTTTTCGGAATGATGAACCTTGGTTTTTTTGTGGCACGTGGGAGGCATTTCCATCTAAAACGATTATGCCATTGTGCCCCAAGAACCGGTTCCCCTCTTGCTCTTGTCACTTGTGGATCTGTGGGAGAGGCAGGTTGCTTCCCATGCATTTCCCTTGCTGTCAAATCTTTGTAGGGGGGGATCTCTCCCCTCCCCCCCGAAAAACTCATACTTACCGTCAGAATAGTGCAGACGCGGAGCAAGTTTCAGCTACTGATCCGGATCGTTGTCGTATTCATAGTTTTGGCTGAAAAACCCTAGATCTACCATATATATATATATATATATATATAAACCTTATTTTTATATTAACCCATTTACAAATAAAAATAGAGAGATTCAAAACAAGAATTTGGTAGAGAAAATAAAAAACCCCAAGTGTAATTCTTAGAGTTCACATACAATAACATGATGAAAATCATCTAAATGAGACAATTATTCTCTCATGGGTGTAAACCCTAAATAAAATCTATAATTGTAGAAGCCCAACAAAAAAACTCTATCACATAATTCCTATATAGACTGGAACCATGGCTCAAGGAAAAATGAAGGCAAATATTATAAATGTCCTTTTCTTTATACACTGTAAATCCAAAGGGTTTCAATGAATAAGTGGAGGAAATGAAACCTTACCCATTCTCTCTCATGACTAACATTTTGTAATCCCATTCACTCCAAAAACCTTGGAATTGAAATGAATATGGTGAGAGACAATTAAAAACCCCAATCTAGAATAATTTAAATAAGAAATTATTTCATCATTTGAGCCATGGAAATTAGTCTAAGCTTACCTCTATAACCCCATGTGAAACCAAAGAACCAAATGAGAGTCTCCAAAACTCCATGCCGTAACACAAGTATTGGAGAAATCACCATGGAAACATTTACAACACTTTGGACCTGAGCGATATCTTCAAGGGTTAGATGAAATTGCAGACAAAGAGTGGAAAATATATACAAAATTACTAGTGAACTAAAAATGAGAAAAATATGGTACTGAGCGAGCAGGTCAAGTCCTCCGAAGACGACAAATGTCATGGTGAGGAAATGGCCAAGGAAACAAGGGAAAAACAACCATAGAAATCGAGCCAGGGCCAATGGAAACCCTGAAATCCTGAGAACCTCAAAGCGACACTCTACCAAAGACCAAAAACAAAATGAAAAGTCGAATGAACGAGAAAGAGTAGGGTAATCTATTAGGGTTGAGGAGAATCAATGTTAACCCTTCGATCAACCATAAACATATCGACATCGTTAACATATCCCCAATACAACTGTCACCTAAGTATCACATGGGCAGGGTCGCGTGGGCTAGGCTAGATGTGCCATGTGAGTATCACATGGGCATGGTTGCATGGGCTAGGCTAGATGTGCCATGTGTCCATCACGTGCCAACTCCAATCTATAGGAAATTCACCATTATCCCACATGAACATAATAATTCATGAAATCAACATTTAACATAACCATGAAAATAACAAGAACTAAGCGTGAATAATAAGTGTGTTAAACCATAGTGATTATATGGTATGCGCTTGGAGACTTTGGCATAGTGCTAGTTCATATGGTTGATACAAACTATTCATCTCGATAGGGATATTTTAATTAATAATGTAAGGATGTATAACAAGCTTGATACATCAAAAGGGGGCATTCATAAGGAACATTATAAAGTGGAAGATATAACAAATTTTAATACATGGGAATAATTATACAAACCCAAGGTTGTAAATCATTATAGCCATTAGTGTAGGCTTATCAACATGCAAACTAGAACCTTTAATATTTGCAATGATACACATAAATTCAAAATAAATAAAAAAATATGTATTTTTTTGGTGTGAAAATTAGGTAAGCTTTCATTCATAATTGTTATTACTTCAACATCCACACATTAAAGAGATAATTATATATCCCAACCATATCTTGGTGATGTTTTTTTAGTGTTTTTGGTCTTTTATTTTTATAAAAATATAACATATGTTAGGAGTTTGAAGTTAAAAAAGTTAAGTTAGTTAGGGCCATTTTTATTCTTCTTTTTGTGTTATTTTGATCTCTTTGTATGTAGGTGAATTCACAGAAAGGAATGTTGGATAACTTCCTTCTCTTTTGTTTGTGCTAATTGGGAAAAATGAGTTAACTTTACTCCCAACCTTGTCTTCTTTTGCAATCTTTTGTGTGGAAAAGGTAACATTAATTTAGAGGCCAAATGGATTCAATGAGAGATTGAACATCTTAAATCTTGTGAGGAGTTCCACATGATTAATATGTTATGGCATTCATTTATATACTTGCATGGTTTGATTACATCTTTATGGGGTTCCTTTCTCATGAAATGTGTGGCTATTCATTTGAATAATAAAGGTTTTGTGGCTATTCATTGTCCTTGGCTTTAATGTCTATGAGAATTGCTTGTAAGTGCATATGCATGACCCATGGTTTATGGGTAATGTAGGATTCTTCTTGAAGTTGTGGAACCTTGACTTCAACCTCAGCATCAAAGCCTTGGGATTGGTTCCACTTTGGGTTCAATTCTGAAATCTACCTTTAGAAGTTTGGAAATGAAAGTCATTGGAAGACATCATGAAGACTTTGGATGATTACCTTTGCCTTAGTTCCACCCCAAGGCTAAATATTTTACCACCATCTCTCACTTTTGTATTTATGCATATTTGGGAAAATTTTCTAGATCAAATATCTTTGAGATATTGGAACCACAATCGACTAAATTTGTGGACTATGAGCACATTGTGTTTTGTTTCATGTTGTGCTTGGAGCATTAACACTCAACTCCCTACCCAAAGGAAAAGAGTGCTAAGTGGTCTATCAAAATTCATTAAACTCATTTTTTATGAAAGAACTCATATAATACACTTAACAAATTGGAATCTTTAAAAACTTCTATTGACATTATTAACATCCTTGATGTTGTAAAACCTTTACCTCAAAACCTTTTGTTGTTGCTCCTTTCAACATTGAAAACTAGTTAATGTTTTTATTTTTGTAAATGATGAAAAATATCTTTATATTAATAAAAAAGAAAGTACATAATAGATACATATGTCCCATACAAACACTAGCATAAACAAAAGAACCATTTGAACCCTAAATACAACAATACAAAGCAAGAACTAGACCATTAACCAAAATTAGAAGCCCGCCATTAGCCAGGGAAAATATAAGAAAAACAAAGAATAATAAACATCATGTTCCAAATCTAGAATAGATCTTTCCCACTGGCTAAGGTCGTGAAGACCTGTAGAAGGAACAAACAAATAACTGCCAACAGAACGACAAGGGACAAGAACTAAACCACCCATGCACACATGTCACAACTACCATAATTTCCTTTAATCCCAAACAAGCGGAGAGGGCCAAAAACAATTTATCCCTCTTTATCAGTCTTTCCTTCATGTCATCAACCAAATGAGTGACACCTAACATTAGCCCATAGAGAGTCTTAGCACAAAAGTAGCATGACCAAGATGTCAAAAAGAGGCTGAACCAAAGTCGACGTTTCAGCTAACTTGAAACGTCCTCTAGCATAACTGCAGAATGACACATCAATTTCATAATGATGAAAGAGGACACTGTAAAACCATCAAAATTCCAAAATAGGAATCCAAGAGACCTAACACCTGTACTGCAATGACAATGGAAAAAAGGCCAAAAACATGAGTTCCCTGAACTCAATCCCGATCAGACAAGATAATGGTGAGATCCCAAACATTGTCCATTAGAGGGTTAATATAATCCCCAAAACCCATAGGAGGGTTTGTCAGATCACCACAAGTTGAATTAGACACCAGAAAACCTTCCACCTAAGCTAGTCTAGAATCCACATTATCAAGACACAAGCATAATTTGTGAAGCATGTGTAATGGGTTCCAATCCAGAGAACAAATTATAATTGTCAATATGTTTATCTCTGAAAATAAAATGAAGCAAAGTTTCCATTTGCTAGTGTAAAGCAAGAGAATATGAGAAATGCAACTTTTTCTTACAAAATTGACCTAGGCTCGGGACCCTTTTCAAATCCAAACTTGACAACTGAAGCTCAAAATCAGAATGATAGGGTTGCTCCTCAATCTCTTTTTCCTCCAAGAGAAACATTTCTCTTCAGGCATCAAGAGGAAATACATCAATGAACGTACCAACCAAATCACAAGCAAAATGACGACTGTGTTTGAGGCCAACAAAACTCATACTTCCCCTCCTCTTTAGCATTCTCTTTCGAGGAGGCATGAAGCCAAAAAATAGATAGTAGAACAAACAAGTACAAAATCCATGACCAACAAAACATGACGAAGGACAAAAAAATGGCCCTTACTTTGCTAAACGAATACTAGCAAATCATCCCCCCAACGCCACAACAGAGGATTGAAGTTAAGTAAATAGCTCAATTCCAGACAATCGAAGGATATAAGACACAAATAACCCCAAAACATAAGTAGACTGAGGAAAAGAACAATGCCCAAATTTACACTACGAGAAAAATCCACTCCCACAGTATAGAGCGACTCACACAGATCGAGGGAAAACAAAATATCAGTAACAACCCTAAAATAATGACTAAGGGTTCCAAAGAAAAGACAAGGAACCACCCAATGAAACCTACATTGTGAAGCCCAAAAAGACCCAATGAAAGGTATAGACCCAAATAGATAGAGATAAATTGAAACCCAAATGCATAGAGAGAATGCACCAATTATAACCCCAATAACCATCACAAAGATAATAGCACAGGTGGAATTCTACCACAATCCAACTAACAATATACTATACTGAAGGAAATATGAATGCAGAGCTAGAATCACAACACAATGAAATAATTAATGAAGAAAGAACCACAATACCTCACTCCTTAGAACGTAGCCCAGTGCCAATGCTATTGACACTGTAAAGTCCAACGCCTGAGAGAGACCAACTACACACACACTCCACGGAAGCACAAGGAACAACAACACCACCTAGGCCAAGGAGGAGGATGGCGAGTATAAACTAGCCTCACCTCCTTTCCCACAAGTTACATACCCTTGCCACCCCAAAGACTCAAGCTTGGATTTAAAATGATGAGGCTTGTTGTGCATCATCCAACACACTCAACCAATTCTCTGCCATTCCATAACGAGATGAAGCAATTTGCTGAGGAGGAACACCTCATAAGGAATCTACATTAACGGTAGGGATATCACCCCATTGAGGAGAAAACTAGTTAATGCTTTTTTTTTGTATCCCAGAGGAACCCAACAACCTGCTTGATACGTATTAACTACTAGTAAACCTTTGGGGGTCTAAGACATGTCCTCTTCGTAAGCCGGGTCACAACTACATGGATTTGAACCCTAGATCTCTCAGTTTTCATAGATTTCACATTACTTTGATCACCAATTGAGTTGCCCCTGTGGGACAAAAACTAGTCAATGTTACTTATAAGGGTTTAATTAATTTTCTTGATTGTTAACAACATATCTCATAAATTAATGACAATACCCTTTTTAAAGTAGGGAAATACCCTTTTGTAGAACAAGGAAATGTTGGGTATCTGTTATATTCTTTCTACAACTAGCTCTAGGTGTTGTTACATTGCACCGAGTGCAACGGGGAGGGCATCACAAGGGGGATGATAGCCCCCTGTGGGGGGATTTGTAGGGAGGTGGTAGTCCCCCTGCACAAGGTCCAGGGCAGTTGTCTAATAATTTTTTTTATGCATACCCAAGGATGGTGGGCACATCTACCCATGGTTTTGCACATGGTTTTCACACATGGTTTTGGACATGATGATTTTTGCTTTTGGTATCTTGTAGATCCGGTCAAGGAAATTACGATTATGTTCTAAACCAGGGTTAATGGATTGGGGTTTATGACACGAAAAATAAAAAATAAAGTTCAAATTTAATGATAAAAATGGTAATTACAAATATTAAAAACATGTAAGATAGTATACATAGAGCTATCCAATGCTATAGTCTCATTAATGCAAGGGGGCAGTGTATACCACTTGTTAGATTTATCCAAATATATTATCCCCGTTAAATTTAACCAAATACATTATCCAACTAATAACATATATTGCCCAAGCATTCATGGCATTATAACATTGGATTTCTTGATCACCTTATATGTAATGTATTACGAAGACACTTAATGGCATGTAGCTCCAAATTAAGAGTAAAGGGCAAGAATAAATTAGCATATATTGTAATGTAAGATTTCTTTTATTAAAAAGAACAATAATTCCAGGTTTCTGTTCACCCCATTTAATGTCCTAAGCGACTTCGGTATACAGACATAAATATATGTTGATCGAAGATTTACCATTCAAATGTGTGAGGCTGACGAGTGGTAAGATTCGAGTTCGGGATAAGGAGGATGGCATGTGGAGGTTTCTCCTGCAATGGAGAAAAGAGAAAAGATGTTGCTGACTTTCTTCAGCTTTGTTTGTGGAAAACATGGCAGCGCTTACAGTTTATCCGCAGGTGACGTGCTGTGGAGGCAGAGGCAGGGGAAGGGGAGGCGAAGTGGTTGCAGCAATGGGTATTGGAGGTAAAAACATTAATACAAAGACACCATTATCATCATCAGATCATATGCTCCTTTCTCTGAGCAGGAGGAGAAAGAGATGCAGAGTGAAGGTGGAGGCGTTTTGGAGTTCAAACATTGATAAACCTTCTTCAGTGAAGTTGGAAGCCATTTCCGGAGAAGAAGAACTGGATCAAATCCTTGCTGAAGCTCAGCAGAACTCCCAACCTGTCATCATCGATTGGTCTGCACTACCCTTCTTTTTTTTCTTTATCTCCATGGGAAGAAACAAAATAACCCTAGAAATTAGGCTAATGGCTAATGTTAGGCAGGCTGCTCAAGCAGGAAGAGGCTTTGGTGGGTTGTTGACGCTATGGGTTAATTGTTGGTAGGATGGCAAATTGGTGCAGAAAATGTATATTTCTGAAGCCCAAACTGGAGAAACTTGCGGCGGAATTCTACCCAAAGTAACCCAATTTTTTTTTTTTGCTAAACCTTTCTCAATTCTTTTGGAAAACCCCATTATCCACGTGGCTGCCACTGCAAACCCTGATACTTTTTTGTTGATTCTATGTTTGCAGAATTAAATTCTATTATGTAGATGTAAACGAGGTATCACAAGCTTTGGTGCAGCGAGGAGGGGTCTCGGTAAGTTACCCTCTGTTGATTGCTTGTTTTGCTGTTGTTTAAATTGAAAATTGCAATCACTTGGCCATTACTGAAATTTTTCTAACCAGCAAACCCCAACTGCTGATAAAATTTTCTTCGATTTTAATTATTGTTGATGACGAAACTTGAAACTTACTTGAATTCGTCAATCAGGTAGGAAATCCAACTTCAATTAGACAGTATGAAGTGTCTTGTGCTACTTGCTATGGTGGCTGTGTACAGCAAATTCAGTCACGGTTTTCTGTTCATATTAGTTAAAATTTGCGTTAAGAGTATAAGAAATGAGAAAACGAAAACATATAGTGAATAGCACTGCACCACACTTAATTACATAGGGCACAAGAGAAGAAGGAAACAGAAACAGTACATAGGGCACAAGAGAAGAAGGAAACAGTAGATGAACTAAAACTAATTACAGCTGAACTGAAACTACAATAGCGGCTCATAAAGAGATAGGAACGAGACAGCAACTTAACTGAAACTAACAGCTGATTATAAAACGTAATATCAACTAAATTAACATTAAATAAGCTAAATATTATTATGTCTAACAAGTTTGCAGAGAATTATTTTCTTCTTACTTGACCAAGATTATTAGTATGAAAATATTGTAACTATAGCAATTAGGTTATTAATTTTAATCAGTTTATAAGTTTAAATTATATATATATATATTGGAATTGGGTGATGTAATTTTTCACAAAATTGTAATTTTAGATCTAAGATTTTTGTGATCCATAATGTAGAATGAATATATTCGTCAATTCTCATTTTTTCCTAAAATTTTCATCCTTAAAACTTCTTCTATGGTCGACAAGGTGGATTGCCAAGAAATAGCTGTTAGCTATTAATAAATTAGTTATTAAATTTTTTTATAGTTAAAAATTATTATTAATTAATAAAATTAATTAATTATAAAAATATATATATAAAAAATAAAATTAGTGAAGGATAAAATTTTATTAATAAATAATTTTATTTATATTATTTATAGAAATAATAAAAAATATTAAAGAAAATAAGAAAAATAAAAATAAAATAAAACGAGGGACAAGAAAAAAAAAAATTTATTTGGCGAGAGCCGGTGTCTAGCTCTTACTTAATTTCCAACCATGATCGTTGTAACTTCCTATGGTGGAAGTGATCAACTTTAGTAATGGCTTTGGAGTCTTCAATACAAGCATGGTGACATGATTTTTCCGCATTCTCAGTGAGAGCTGAGGTATGGGATCGATTGTGTCTATTGTCCGCAACATGATTTTGGATTTTTTGTCTAATGGGTCTTGGATTCTCTGTCTAATGGGTCGACCTGTTTCTCCAATATAGGGAGTTCCACAGGAACAAGCAATCATGTAAACTCCTTTCATGTCCTTAGGGTTGATAGGGTCCTTAACAGACCCAAGGGAATTTCTAATAATACAGAGAAGTTTGAAAGAAGCAAAGACATTATTTCTCCTAAGGACATGGGCAATTTTGTCCGTTGTCCCTTGGATAAATGGGAGATGGACCTTGGAAATAGGATCCACTTGGGTAGATTTTCCACTCAAACCTTTATATGTATTTCGAAAAGCTTTAAGACCTTGAGATCTACTGTAACCATTATTTTCAAAAACATCAAGAAGATGAGATTTATTTGATTCCAAGTGGATGTCGTCAGAGATTCTAAGAGCACGAATAGCAAGAGTACACAGGACACCAAATTTATGAGCAGGAAAATGATGGGAACCAGCATGGAGGTACTGTTCCGTGTGAGTTCTCTTGCGAAAGACTTGGTGAGAAATGAAACCATCCTCATTTCTTGAGAGAAGGATATCTAAGAAGGGGAGGCAACCATCAACCTCCACTTCCATCGTGAATTTGATGGAATCTGACAACAAATTCAGTTGCCCAAGAAACATATTTAATTTCTCGCTACCATGGGGCCAAATGACACAAGTATCATCTATGAACCTATTCCACTTCCTAGGGCAGAATTTAGCTGAGGCTAGTTTTAACGACTAGTTCTTAACAACTTGTCTTAACGGCTAGTTCTTAACAACTAGTTCTTAATGGCTATTTCCGGGCAATGATGCATCCCCACTATTTATTCATTAATATCTATTAGTTTTTCCACCTTTTCCTGAGGATGAACCATATTAGTTGACATTCATTCTATAAAATTATAATTATTTAAATTGTATTATTAAATGTATAAATGAATTTTATATCTTGAAAAAATTCCAAAGCATTAGAATTATATAGACTATATATCTTAAATTTATAATTCCAACAAATTATTATCGAAATTTTAAAACAAAATTAATAAGAAAAGAAGAAGAAAAAAAATAAAAATAATAAAAATAAAAATTACAACAAATAAACCGTCTTTGTTTTATTACAGGAAAACATATTAAATTTAAAACATTTTAACATGAAAAAAAAATCACCTTCTTTATAACAGCAATCGTCATAACTTCTATATTTATTTTATAAATTTAATAAATTAAAATTAAAATAAAATCATAATAGATATCTTCTTAATCTTAAATATATTAAAATTAAAATGAAAATATTAAAAATTTGCCCATATCCCTCAGCTATATTCCAGCAACAACGAGCAACATCCATCCCTCTTAATCTAATCTAGCTTAAACTTTTGCAAAACAAAAAATCATTAAAAGCGTACACCAAGTCTTTTATCCCTCTCATTATAAATCAGCTATGTAAATAGAGGTTATCCATGCAGCAAAGAAAGTTGTTTCTGATAGAAAAACTTGCCATGTAAATAAAGCTGGTCCATGTAGTGAATAAAGTTCTTGCTGGTTCAATTTATGTGCCAATTAAAAACGTTCTCTCAAAATATGGAAATTATTTAAGTAAACATTCATATTAAATAATAAGATTAATAAAAAATGTTAAATATAAATTAATTTTAATTTAATTAATGGAAATTTGAACTTTTATTTATAATTTATATAATACTTTATAATAATAATATAACAATTTTCAATAGAATCACTAGTGAACTTAAGTATAAGTCTTATAAATATTAATACAGAATTTTTATTTAAACATTGTGAATTTAGTTTATAATTTCAACCATACTTGTGGGAAAAGATTACTGAGTTTTGGATTAAATGTTAGTCAATTTGGTTGAATCATTTTTGTAATATGCCTTTTTTTTATACTGTGGGTAAATTTATCATAACTTAATTGTCAAAGGATCAGTGAGGATAACTATTTTTTACACAGTGGGAAAATTAATCATAACTCAGTGGTCAAAGGAGTAGTGAGGACAACCATCTTTGACTGCTATCCCCGAATGCAGGCTGACTCATCACTATTATTCAAGGAAAACCACACCACCTAACCCACTGGTGGTCTGTAGGGGGCAGGCTTTCACTCCTGCCAGATGCCTTTGTGTTTTGGGCCTTTAGCTTGTTTCCTTAGGTCCTAGGAAGACGAGCTTTTAACCAAGCAGAAGTTGTTTTAGGGCATAGTCCATGATGACCTACCAAGTCTATTCCTCCATGATCGGTAGCCTTAAAATACTAAGGCTACACTACAAGTCTCAAGAAAGAGACTTCAACCCTTCCATCTCTATCAATTTTATTAAACTGCGCACATATTAGTTATACATAAACATGTAAGGATTAGTTTTCATAGTTTTGCGTTATATGGAATACCTGAGCGTGATTAAGGGAACACAAGAGCATGTCAACACTCTGTTCCTTAAAACCCATGTGCTCCTTTACCTTCAATCTTCCTGGATGTGTGAGAACGTTGGAGGTGCGAACAAGAATCCATCTATCGGAACAGGAACTGAATTCTGGAATAGAAATAGAACTAGGGAACAGGAAATGTATTTCGGCATCCTCGATATGTTGTCGGATCTCTTTATTGTCTTCAAAATCAAGCTACTGTAATCTATGTTTCAGATCCTATTATTTTGACTTCTGGAATCACCTATGATAGTCGCAGCATTGAGGCTTGACTCAACATATACTCCTCTTCATGCTTCTGCTCCATTTAAATAATTCAACACTTTCCCTTGACATCGAAATCACCATTCGATTTCTTTCAAAATGGTTCTAATCCTCTTCTCGTAGGATTCATAAAGATCAATTCCAAAACCACACAATCATCATCGAACCTCGGTAAGCTGTGTAATACAACGGTTTTGCCAGACTCTGTTTCCTCCACGCATTCTGAGGGAAGATTCAAACCACATGACCGCTTCCAATCCTTAAGTACAATGTCAATTATGACTACAATCCCTTTGTAGCTTAAATGGGTACACTCAGACAACAATAATTATTAGAATTTACAACAATATATAAAATTGCTATCTTCATAAAGAAATTGCTATACCTTTGAGAATGATCCGATTCCACGACCTCTGTAAACAGTGTTTCAACGCCTTCTGCGTTGACAATTCCAGCACACTGTAAAGTAGCGGAGCCCTGTCGAGGGAAGGAAATATTAGAGATGAGCATCAGCCTCGGTCAAAGATTCACATCGACCAGCATGATAAGACTCTCAACGAAGTAGAACATTGGACCAACATAGTCCCCTTCTACTTGTCCTACAAAACAAATTCACCTGTACAAAACTCTTCCTTTCTTGTCTCAAATCCTCAAGGATTGACCTCACTCATATGATAGATTCATTTTAATCCATCATCGATTCCAGATAAGCATACAAATTGGAATTCATCAATTAATATTCATAGAGACAATGAAAAAAATAATGAAAACTTCCTGTCATTAATCAAATTGTACATATACTCACAATCCTCGTTTAATTCATCTCTCTCTTCATGGCCTGATTTTCTTCAATTAAAGTGGCCTCCCTAATGCGTTTGAGGCTTACAAATATATACAAAAGGATTCTGCAACCAATTCTGGTTCAGATCCACAATCTACTCAACCATGTCCTAAAAATTTTCTAAATCCACTTTTGACTCAACTAAATCCCTATTCTAGGACCTCCTAATCCCTAAGATCTTTATGAGATCTTCACAATTCTAACATCTCTTGTATTCTCACATATTTGAAAATGTTTACATTTAAAAACCTCACACACCTATTTCTCACTCAAATTATTAAAAATATACAAATTTCCTATTAATAAATTAAATTCATTATCAAACATTAGACCCCCTAAGTCAATCAAATATATAATGATTTTTCGAGCAGGATGCTCCTGCATCAGAGTCCCAAAGTTGAAAACATTCATGATCTTCTGATCATGTGATTTCATATGCTGATGAAAACCTCTAGGGTCCCAAACTTTAGTTTGTAATTGTTCAAATGCTCTGCACCTTTGTTGTTGCTGCATGTCTGCTATCTTCTGGTTCATTTTCCTTTCTTCAATCAGCTTCAGATTCTGATTGATCATCCCTTCTGCTGTCAGTTTCTTCCATCTGAATTGGTTCATCATCAACTTGCACACTTCTTCAATCACAAAATCAATTTCTGTTGTTCCCTGCAAAACAGAATTTTTAATATGCCCTTGACAAGGCGACTCTTCCTTCACCACATCCTTAATGTCTTTGAAAACATCTTCCTCTGCAATTTCGATTTGTTGCTTCTTATCTTCAAATTTACTTTCAGGAAGTAAATTGTCAGTCATCTCTCTGACTACATACAAATCCACCTTTTATTCTCTGTTAGGCAATACATCAGAAACTTGGCAACTAACACATATCTCTGTCCCAATCAAAGCTTGAGACACTCCATTTCTGACTGCAATCACACTCTCGTACTCCTGTTCTTTTAGAAAATACTCCAGCAAATCAATTTCTCTTTGACACCTCACAAGTACTTCATCATGATGTTTTTTATAGTCTTCAATATGTTCTTCTTCTTTCTTAACATCTTTCAGTAGTTGTCCTTCCTCTTCATTTAGTCCTATGATTGTCTTCTCTTTGTCTTGAGACAAATATGCCTCACCTCCTTCTTCAACACACACTGCATTATTGTCTTTCTGTAAGCCCTCTTCAAGAGCTATCCTTGCCCCGTCTTCTGCATTAGCATTCTCCGACAATTGTTCTTCATCAATAATGTTAGTCATGTTCATTGGCTTACCTCTCTGAGACAGTGTTCTTTCATTCTTCATCAGTATTAAACTCTGATCTTCCATCTCCATGATAACTTCAGATGACTGTCTTCTCCCATTAAGTAACTCATCAATGAACTCCCTCTGTTGCAACCATTCAAAGCCTTCCTCATCTGAGAGGTTTTCTTCATCATACTTTACTTCAAGATCTTCATCCATCCTGAAGACATCTTCAAAAGGATTCCTATCTCTTGCAATACCTGCAATCATACACAAATTATTAGTTTTAAAAACGTAAGACCTTGCGGTCTCACTTGATGCTTCGGCCATCAGGTCTTCTTGCTGCTCTGAAGCCTTCATATGATTCAGAAGATTCTCTGTAGATTTCTCCTCTGTATCTTCATTTCTTTCAAAAAGCAATGGGTCACGTTCTGGTTCACATACCAGAACTTCCTCGTCATACTCATTTACTTTGAGTAACTCTTCTTTCAGTTGAGCATTGAATCTATGCTCTCACTTCACTTGCAATCTATGCCATTTGAATTTTCTTCTCATAATCCAACCATACCTCTGGTCATCCTTATTTCTCTATAACATCTCCATCAATAACTCAAGATGGAATTTTATCTCAGTTTTATCTCTGTCAATCTCTTCTTGACTCATCACCTCTATGCCCTTTGCCTTGGCATCTTCCTTCTCCTTCCTGTGGCTTCTCCCTGAACCTTTGCAATGACTATCAACAGTCATCCTCTCCTCCTCTGTGAACTCCTATGTTCACTTGTGGACTGCATCCAATCCCCTTTTTAGCAAGCCTTCATACTTGCCATCCAATAATGCAAGCTCTCTCTCTGCACTTGACCTCTTGGTATCTTTTGGTTCTCTATCTTGGAACCATCTTCTGAGCAACTCTTGTGCTCCTCTTTGCTTCTGCAACTTAAATCCACTTTTCTTGAGAACATTGTTGTCCTCTTTGTCCAACCTTTAGTCAGAACATTTAGGTTCTTTGCCACTTTCCTTTAGAGTATCCACTTACTCTGCCTTCAAGAACACAACTAGTTTTTCTTGTTACAACTCCTCTTGCCGTTCTTTTGCTGAGATATTCCCTCTTTGTCAGCAACCTGAAATCTACAAACACAATCCTCAAACCCAGAGTTAAAAATAAAAACATACCATATCACCTTCCGGCTCTTGCTGTTCTTTTGCTGAGATATTCCCTCTTTGTCAGCGACCTGAAATCTACAAACACAATCCTCAAACCCAGAGTTAAAAATAAAAACATACCATATCACCTTCCGGATCTCTTCATGATTTTGTTCCATCATTCATCTGCACTTTGAATGGACTATTCCTTGTTCATTTGCCTCTACAAATTCTCCTTAAGAGTATCAATTACTCTCTGTATTCTGCCACACTTCATCTCTGAATGCCTGATGCCTGTTAGATTTAAAATCTGATCCTTTCTTCCTGCAATCACAATTGTATTTGCATATACAACTTCAAGAGCATAACTCTACTTTAGTTTTTCCTCCAAAAGTTCCTTTACTCGCTCTGATACCAACTGATGACTTACCAGGTCTATTCCTCCATGATCGGTAGCCTTAAAATACTAAGGCTACACTACAAGTCTCAAGAAAGAGACTTCAACCCTTCTATCTTTATCAATTTTATTAAACTGCACACATATCAATTATACATAAACATGGAAGGATTAGTTTTTAGAGTTTTGCGCTATGTGGAATACCTGAGCATGATTAAGGGAACACAAGAGCATGCCAACACTCTGTTCCTTAAAACACATGTGCTCGTTTACCTTCAATCTTGCTGGATGTGTGAGAACGTTGGAGGTGCGAACAAGAATCCATCTGCGGGAACAAGAACCAAATTCTAGAACAGGAACAGAACTGGAGAACAAGAAATGTATTTCGACATCCTCAATATGTTGTCGGATCTCTTTATTGTCTTCAAAATCAGGCTACTGTAATCTATGTTTTGGATCCTATTATTTTGACTTCTGGAATCATCTATGATAGTCGCAACATTGAGGCTTGACTCAACATATACTCCTCTTCACGCTTCTGCTCCATTTAAATAATTCAACACTTCCCCTTGACATCGAAATCACCATTCGATTTCTTTCAAAAAGGTTCTAATCCTCTTCTCACAGGATTCATAAAGATCAATTCCAAAACCATGCAATCAACATCGAACCCCGGTAAGCTGTGTATTACAACGGTTTTGCCAAACTATGATTCCTCTACGCATTCTGAGGAAAGATTCAAACCACATGACCGCTTCCAATCCTTAAGTACAATATTAATTATGACTACACTCCGTTTGTAGCTTAACACGTACATTCAGACACCAATAATTATTAGAATTTACAACAATATATAAAATTGCTATCTTCATAAAGAAATTGCTATACCTCTCATACTGTTCCGATTCCATGACCTTTGCAAATAGTATTTCAATGCCTTCTGCATTGACAATTCCAGCACACTATAAAGTAGCGGAGCCCTGTTGAGGGAAGGAATATTAGAGATGAGCATCAACCTTGGTCAAAGATTCACATCGACCAGCATGATAAGATTCTCAACGAAGTAGAACATTGGACCAATATAGTCCCCTTCTATTTGTCTTGCAAAACAAATACACCTGTACAAAAATCTTCCTTTCTTGTCTCAAATCTTCAAGGATTGACCTCACTCATATGATAAATTCATTTTAATCCATCATAGATTCTAGATAGGCATACAAACTGGAATTCATCAATTAATATTCACAAAGACAATGAAAAAAATAATGAAAACTTCCTTTCATTAATCAAACTGTACATATACTCACAATCCTCATTTAATTCATCTCTCTCTTCATGGCCTGATTTTCTTCAATTGAAGTGGCCTCCCTAATGCCTTTCTTACAAATATATACAAAAGGGTTTTGCAACCAATTCTGGTTCAGATCCACAATCTACTCAACCATATCTTAAAAATCCTTCAAATCCACTTTTGATTCAACTAAATCCTTATTCTAGGACCTCCTAATCCCTAAGATCTTTATGAAATTTTCAGAAGTCTAATATCTCTCGTATTCTCACTTATTTGAGAATATTTACATTTAAAAACCTCACACATCTATTTCTCACTTAAATTATTAAAAATATACAAATTTCCTATTAATAAATTAGTTTCCTTATCAAACATTAGACTTCCTAACTCAATCAAATATACAATGATTTTTCGAACATAATGCTCCTGCATCACTCCAGACCCTAATTCTCGTAGGAAAAAAATAATTTTTTTTTGAATTTTCAGCACTTGGGAAAAAAATTAATTTGTATCTAAATATTATTTAAATTAGTTAAAACCATAAATAATATTATATGTTGTGTAAAAAAAATATTGACATGTCAACTTTATGCTTTATTAAAATAAATAAATTCCAGCTTGGAGTTAATATGGATTTACAGAATGATTGTTACAACATTGTTATCGCTGTGTGTTTTTATTATTTTGCCCTACATACTGAAACTAATAATTTTCATTTATTTCTTCTGGTTTTGCATGCATGATCATTTGGTTTTTACTCCATGGGTTCAGAAAATGCCAACAATTCAGGTAAATTAAACTCAGACATGTTTCCTAATTTGCTTTCTTAGTTAAGATGTGAAAGGCTGAATGTTGTATAGGGAGTTTTCAATCTCATTTTTGAGGAGGAGGTCATAAGTGTAGAGGATTAAATTTGTTGGATTGGTACCAGAAAGACCAATATGCAGGCTGGCTCCTTGAAATGGAAAGGTTTGTAATTAATTAATTAATTCATTGAAATTATTATTGTAGTTGTGGAAAAATGGGGAGAAGCAAGCTGAGGTAATTGGGGGTCATCAGGCATGGTTGGTGATTGATGAGGTTCGCGAAATGATTCAAAAACATTAAGAGGCAAAATTGCAGAGGTCGTTCTCTCTTATTATTAACTCTGTATTAATTATTTTCTCTAACAGCGAGCTTTGCAGAATGGGTTTTTATTAATCCTTATTCTTTGTTATGACCGGGTCTTAAAAATCCTGTATACATTTGTGGGCAGGGAGTGAAGGTTAAAATTGAATGTCCAGCCCTGCAGCTTGAAATATATAACGTACTTTATTTTAATTTTCATTTTTTTTACAGTGACATGATCAGCACTTCGGGAAAAGTGTTCATTTCAGATTTGAGATATATAGATGAAATATAATTGGGTAAAGGGGTTTCGGAAAGTACGGTATCCATGAAATTTCTTGGAAATACTGCATTCATTCGAGGTTTCAGGCCAACAGCTGTGATTCCTCATCGGAAATGAATGGGTGTTAATGGATCACAGTTAGTGAGACCAAATTTCTAATATTTTTCCCAGGAGAAAACAAGCATTGTATTTCATTATATATAACAAAAATACAATTTGCAGATGCCAGTGGCATTTCATGTGTGACTGCCCATTTATAAACCATGAAACATGAACAGAAATAATGAACCCAATATTCAGATTTCCTTTTACATGTTCCTGCTCAGCATATCCAGTGGTGTGCAGAGAACTGGATCTGTCCACAAAATGCTTCGTTTCAGTTTCTTTTAATCAATCTAAGCAAATACATAGTTGCTGTCCTGTGTGCATATCATGAAGCTACAGAAGAGTGAAAAAAAATAACCACTTACCAATCTTTGTGAAGGGTCCAAAACTATGATACTACCTTCTTCATATATATATATATATATAATAAAAAATCAGCCAATAATGAGAAAACAGAGAAGAGTCAGTTTGTACCAGGGGCATAGCTGGAGAAGGCTGAACAGACTCTCTTTACATTCCTTGATTTCCCACTGGCCACTACCAATCTTTTTTCAAATCTGCTTCTTGGCTCCTATCCCTGTAAAACATAAGAGAAAGTAACATGTAAGAGATTCCTTGTCCTGTTTTGATACCGTGGAAGGAGTTTGATTTTTCAGCCGTGACTTATCATTCATCTAATTCACATTCAAAAAGTTGCCATATATATTTATCTCACTCATCTTTAAGAATATTGCCAGCGGTAGAAGAAGCTTTAGAGCAAATAATTGAGCATAGTTGTTTGATGCAGGGCCTGGGCCTATACAGCATAAGAAAGAGTAAACCAAACTTCAAAACTATAAAAATAAATGTAATATTTTACTTCCTGTACAGCATGAGAAAGAGTAAACCAAACTTCAAAACTATAAAAATAAATGTAATATTTTACTTAAATCCTGGTTGATTTAAATTGGATGAAGATGATGGTATTGTAAAAGTGCATTTTTTGGGTGTATTTTTGGGTTAATTTTAACAAAATTAGATTTTTAAAATTTTTTAGATTAATTTGAAAAATTTTAGTGTCACAAAAAGTTTTTCATTGGAATGAATTTATTTATGCATTCAAAAATGTATTTTAAATAATAGATGGGACATAGAATAGATGGTGATGTGGTATATTATTAAGTCACTTCTTTATGTGAAGGTCATTAGTTCAAAGCTTCATAGCAAAAATTTAGTCGTATTAAGAGCTCATACCTTTAAACATAGAGCTCATGTATATTGTATCTTAAATTCCTGTGAAATAAACCATTCAGTTTATTTTTTCACAAAGGAAAATTAGGATTTTCTCCCTTTTTTTCTTTTCAACCTTACGCCAAGCACCTTGTGTTGGCGTGGTCTCGATAAGGACAAGCTGATTTTCTTCCACTTGTGCTCCATTATCCTTATCAGAGTCTAATGTGTCTGAAGTGTGTGTTCTTTTATATCCCCCACTGTCAAGTGCTCTAGGTACCATATCCTGCTGAGTCTTTGTGGTGGTGTCAAGAGGATCTTGCATTTCCTGTTCTTGTGTGCCCAAGGAGGTATCTGTTTGTTGATTCTCATGTGGTGCGAGTTCCTCCTCTTCATCTTGTATATTTGGCCTTTCAGAGGGAAATTGCCAACCTTTGGCAGCATTGCCCGATTTCTTCTTTTTTATGTCCTTTTTGGCTTCCGAGCAAGAGTTTTGTAAGTGTCCTGTGTGCCTGCATATCCAGCATCTGAATGTTGTGTTCTCATAATCTAAATGCTGTGTCCATCTTTGTTGTTTATTATTCAGCATAATGCATTCTGGGAGTCCTTTGCTCAAATCAACCTCCACACAGATTCGTGCGAAGGTGAAAATGCGCTCCTCCAGGCGTTGAGTATATGTTTTAATGTATCTACCAAGGGTATTTCCAATGCAGCCAAGAACATTCTCACTCCAAAAATGTAGCGGGAGATTGCAGAGCCTAACCCGTACCGGCATACATGTCACCTCCATAGTGTTGGCATCAAAATTTGGGAACCATGGTGTGATGAAGAGTCCCGTGGAGCCCCAGAACCATGGTCCCTGGCTAATAATGGAATCTCTGGCCTCAGTAGATGAAAATTTAACAATGAAGAACCCCTTTGAACATAGGTGTATTTCACACTCCATGGTCCAGTTTTTTAAAAATCCGATGGAACAACTCCATTGGTTTGGGCCAGAAGCAGTTGAATTTGCCTATTATTGCTTGGGATTCATAGGCATTTCTATGCACATCAATATCTAGACTGTCTATATTTATTTCAGGGACACTGTCCTGCATTTCCACAATGTATGGCTTGGGGGAGCTTTCTGCAGGGGCATCAGGTACTGTAGTTTTGTTTTTGTCCCCCTGTAAGACATTTCTGTATGTGCCTTTTGAGCTCACTGATTTGGATGCACTAGCTCCCATGGAGGTACCATGTGCTCTGTTTTGGCCCAACATCCCACCCCTCAGTCTAAGGTTGAGGCAAATAGAAGACCCAGAAACAATGGCATATTCTTTAAGAGTGCAATGATCAGCTAAAGCTTTCCCCCCAAAAATCAGTGACTGTAAATGAAATGGGTACCCCCCAACAGACTAGATTTCTTCTTTCAGATGTAAAATCAAGTCTGTGTTGCGAATCCATGTAATAATGTTGTTGCCTGTGGGAAGCTTAATAAAAATTTGATAAGGAGCCGAGCCTACTTGAAGGTCGCTGTTGCAGTTAAGCCGGCTGCTCCTTTTGTCCTTTGGTACATCATCCATTGCGAGTGCACAAACCTGTGTCTTGTGACCGGATTCAACCCACGGGCCAGGTGTGCAAATAGTATGGCAGCGAATCCCAAAACAGGAACTCGCACACAGTAGGTCGGATGGTCGGTTGTGTGTCGCCTCCAACAACAAGTCGACAACAGTAAGTATGGGCCGGCAATACCCACAACGCTCGAGCAGCCTCCAGTCGAAGAGAGGAACCCATGCCTCCGCCCAGGTGAGTCCAGAAGGCCGGGACGTCGCGCAGCAGGTGCCGTGTCCAGAGTGTCTGAAAACAGAGGCGATAACAGACTCAAATCAAGGGAAATCAATCCAGCTTGAATCCAAACCCCAACCGAGCAGCTGGGTAAAGTGTCTCGGCTCCACAGGAATCCACAGGATGTGTCGCCTCCGCAAATGCCGAAAAACCAGAACCAAGAGCCCTAGGGCAGCCGCCGACAACCAGAGTTCCGCTTCCCTCCATTTTCTCCATCTCACCATTCAGTTTATTACTTAAACTATGCCATAGATATTTTGATTTTATTATTATTTTAATTTGTCTCTAATATGACAAAATCTTATAAAAATTGTATAATTTGTAAAAACAAAAAACAAAAAAAAACAAAACACTCATGGAAATTTGAATTGATGTATTCATCATCAATCTTAAGCCCAAAACCTAGTGGACTAAACCAAGACATTTATTACTTAAACTACATTGTTAAAAAATATATGCAAAATTATATAAATAAAACTAATTTATAAAAAAAATTACCAAAATAAAAAATGAAACTTGTAAACAAAACAAGTCATATGGTAAGAGAATTTTTGCTCAACGTTTTTAAGGAACAATGTAAATTTTTTGTTCTCTAATATTATAATTTAATTTTGAAATATTATATTGTTCGAAATATTGAGAAGAGGGTGAATCAATATTTCTCTTGCAATTAGTCAATTATTAATTTCAAAGCATTAACATCAATTCAAAATATAAATTATCAACACATCACAAGAACAATTTACAAGAATTTTTTAGGTGAACACCGTTATGGAAAAAAACAACCAAACATTTTTCTAATATTTTTTGAGTACAAAAATACTTCATCTCCAACTAAAAGGGAAACCCCAACTTCATAGTACTCTAGAAAAAAATTAAAATTTATCGGGATGCTCCAACTCCTGAAAGGACGCTCCTACACCCTTGGTTTACCAACTCCAGTTGGAAGGACGCCCCAATGCCCTAGTTTTATCAACTACAACTGATAGGATGCTCCAACACCTTGCAAGCTCTGACTTGCCCTAGCACCACCCTATCATCTTGAAGTTTTTTTCAGGCTACAACCTGAAGGAGACTTCACTCTCTCGCCTTGCACCACCCAAGCCCCCTTAAAATATATAAAAGATAGAAAAGTAATTGTGGGCTCTTGTACCAAGGACAATGACCCACTTACAAAGGCATTCATTGAAATCCCTTAACTGCTAATGTATACTTCAAATATGATGATAATTCAAACTGTTTCCAAGTTGCTAGAACCATAGTACTACCCCTTGTATACTATCAACTCTTCAACAATAAAGAAATGTATCAATCATACCTTTGTCTTGCTCATGTTAATATACTCTTATTCTCCCACTGACAGAATAAGACTTTCTTCAAGACTAAAAGAGTAACTGAAGATGATGTCAATACCTTTTTTTTTCTTTTCTATAGGAATTAGTCAAATATATTGCCCTTGATATGCTTCAAAATCTATTAAGTACAATAGACTTAATAATTGCTTCTGCTCAATAACCTCCATACCATAACACAATATGACAGACCAATTTCAATTGATGATATCAATGGGTCAAGACAAATAGAACTTATACCTAAAATGCGTTTTTCAATGTCAACACACCTTTTAGAAGGACAAACCCTCATATTTGCAATGATTTTTTTTTCACTCAACCAAACAATAAATTAAGACCTTAAGATGCCTCAATAATACAACTCAGGTTTGTCTTCAAATACCTCTTTGGATCACAACAATTATGCCCTTTAGCAAGGATTGTTAACTCTGCCATAGATTAGGGTTCACAATGATTGTTTTATCCAAACCCTTTTTAGCCACAAAATAATGCTATAGGAGTGATCTAAAATAAGCCATGCCCTCTCTACAAAGATGATCAAGGATGTGCTTAAAAAACCACCCAGACTTTGCTTCAAAATTATGCACAAGGTAAGCTCAGAGTAGCTTAAGTTTTAGGGCTGAATAGTCTTGTGGATTTGTGATATAGATACTCCCTTTAAAACAAGGTTGTGATACTCCCTTTAAAACTGCTTTAGAAACCAGTCAGTTCAGGCTTTTGAAATATGCCAAAATATTCCTCAGATTAGGGCATGGATCTGCCTTAAAAAACAATGAAAATTCCCAACAAAGATGCCCTAATGAAAAATTGATGTGCCAATGAGTTCAAACTCAAAATATGCCATAGGTGTGATACGAGTTAAGCCTTAGTAATGTCCAAAAATCCAACAATGAACCTCAAAAATGTTCCTCATATGTCATTCCATATCTCCTTCTCTAGGGACGAAGTGCTTCGCTACAAAATTGATCGAAGGAAAGCCAAAAATATGTGTTACTATGTTGGTTAAGAGGTTGAATATCAATGCGATTGAACTAATCAAGAGGCAGAAAGTGTTGAGATTTGGTAGCTTGGGAGGTAATCCAAGCCCTAGGGTTTGGGGTTTGGAGGTTGGAGCACCACAAAAGTACTTTATGGGCTTGGAACCCAAGGTGTGGGCTTTGCACCTAAGCTGGTGGGTGTCGAACCACGAGGCATTTCGATGATTTGACACTTGGAGGTGTTGAGGACCCTTAGAGGAGAAAGCGGCAACGAAAATAATCAAAATCCAAGTTGTCTAGCATGAGATATTAATTTTTCTTCGTCATTGTTGGGCTTGCACAAAATGAGTTAAGGTCATCTGGGTTATTAGAGGCCTTATAACAGGTTGTCAAGCCCTCTTGGCCGTTTTGAAGGAGCCCTTATGTTTTGTATAAATATAAGGTGAATTGGGAGGCATTTCTCACATCCCAAGTGCACAATTCATAATAATTCATCAATATGAGGTGGCTACAACTCAAGAAGGGATGTTGAGGACATAAAGGAGGTGTGCTTAGGGTCTGATCTTGTGTTTTCCAGGTGCTGGGTAGGAGCAGAGGTAGGTCGAGGCCTCAAGGAGCAATATGGGTTGGTTTGTCAGTGGTTTGTGGCATATTCCATTGTTGTTTGGGGTTGCAAATTGTACAGGTCTCTGGATAGGGAGGCTGAGCCCTAAACAAAGGAATGTTAAGTGAGAATAGGGGCTAGAATTTAGCCCTGCAACTCATCGAGGTACATCAGAAAAGGAAGGACGTTATGCCACAACTATAGGAGGCTATTTGGAGGTGGAAAATAGGGCTAACCAGTGGTTGTTAAAAGCCCTAACCAGGTAGCCTCATCAACAAAAAAATACACTAGTCTAGGTGTAGTCAAAAGGTATGTTTTATTGATGTATTAAAGTTGAATTTGCGCTGGTGGATAAGGTCATAGGTTGGACAAGTTGTTTTATGTTGTATTGGGCATTCGAGGTTTGTTGGAGGGCAGTGAGGGTGTGCCCAAGTTTGAGCCCTTAGTGTAGCACCTTGATGGACAAAGGTGGCTGCTAGGAGTGGCAATGTTGGAGGAGCTCAAGCTCTGGCCATCCAGGAGTAGTTTGACAACCTGTTTTCATTGTTGGAGAAGCAACATTCGATGATGATAGGTGGAAACCCTCTGTCCCTATGTTAGTCTTCATTGGAGCAATGCAAGGCGACTATAGTGGGAAGACAAGTCCCAAAAGAGCTGAGGAGCAGTAGTGGGAAAAAGTTTCAAAGTGTTGTTTCCTTGAAGGACAAAGGAGCAACTAGTGAGCATGAATATCTTATGTGTTGATGATAGATGGACTTATGATTAGCTAGAGGGCATATTGTAGAGACCGAATTCAGTGGCCTAAAGGAGATGGTGCATTGATGGAGGCAGTGTTGCATAACATAAGCGAAGGACCCACAATGTACAGGATACACCAAAGCAACTATGATCGTCGACTACATCAACTAAACCATCAATGTATCTTGTATTATATATTCTTGTACTAGTGGATATTTGAGGCCATTATCCCTGGTACGGGAGCCCTAGACTGTTAAATTATTCAGTTGGATTAATATAACAAAGTTGGGTTGTTGTACATATTTGTCTAAAAAGTTGTGTATATTTTGTGCACTAGTAGATTTATTGTTGTTTATATTCTTATTATTCACATTTTTTATTTCATCATTTTTCATCATTCAAGTTATTAATAGTCTCTATCATCTCAACAAACTGAGGTAACTGAGAAAATTTAAAATTAAAATGACCAGATAATCTTAAACATATTTAACATATTTAATATGATCAAAATAATTAGATGTTTAACAAATTTTCCATGGTTGCACGACTGAAACCAACCTAGATCCATCTTATCCTTGGATATATCAAGCGCTGAGAGGGATCAAATCTCTCGAGGTGCAAACGTTTCCTCAAGTTTTGCGCTTAAAAAAGAGGTTTTCACCTCGAGATATTTGATCCCTCTCGATGTTTGATAGATCTGGGGTTAAGATGGATCTAGGTTGATATATATATATAACAAAAATAATTCTATATATTATACAAAATAAATGAAAATGAAAAGAATTCTTATAGTTAAAACATTTTATCAGTGCATTGTTCAAAACCAGTATGGATCCATCTCAACTCCAGATCTACTAAGAACATAGAGGAATCAAATATCTCAATGTCAACTCGCATTTTTGAAGGACAAACCCTCATATTTGCCCTGATTTTTTTCAGTCAACCAAACAAGAAATTAAGACCTTAAGATGTCTCAGTAATACAAATTAGGTTTGTCTTCAAATACCTCTTTGGATCACAACAATTATGCCATTTATCAAGGGTTGTCAACTCTGCCATAGATTAGTGTTCACAATGATTGTTTTATCCAAACCCTTTTAAGATAAAAAATGCTATAGGAGTGATCTAAAATCAGCCACATCCTCTCTACAAAGAAGATCAAGGATGTTCCTAAAAAACCACCCAACTTTGCTTCAAAATTATGCACAAGGTAAGCTCAGATTAGCTTAAGTTTTAGGGCCGAAATATTCCTGTGAATTTGTGATATATATAAACCCTAAACAAAGTTGTGATACTCCCTCTAAAACTACTTCAGAAATTTGTCAGTCAAGGCCTTAAAAATATGCCAAAATATTCTTCAGATTAGAGCATGGATCTACCTTCAAAAACAATGAAAATTCCCAACAAAGATGCCCTAATGAATGATTGATGCACCAATGAGTTCAACCTCAAAATATGCCATAGGATTGATATGAGTTAAGCCTTATTACTCTCCAAAAATCCAACAATAAACCTTAGAAATGTTCCTCATATGTCATTCCATATCTCCTTCTCTAGGGCCAAAATGATTTGCTACAGAACTAATCCAAGGAAGGCCAAAAATGTGTGCTATTGTGTTGGTTAAGATGTTCAATATCAATGCCATTTAACTAATCGAGAGGCAGAAAGTGTTGAGATTTGGTAGCTCGGGAGGTAATCCAAGCCCTAGGGTTCGAGGTTTGGAGGTTGGAGCACCACAAAAGTACTTTGTGGGCTTGGAACCCAAGGTGTGGGCTTTGCACCAAAGATGGTGGGTGTGGAACCATGAGGAATTTCGATGATATGACACTTGGAGGTGTTAAGGACCCTTAGAGGAGAAAGGGGCAACAAAAATCATCGAAATCCAAGTTGTCTAGCATGAGATATTAATTTTTCTTTGTCACTGTTGGGCTTGCACAAAAAGAGTTAAGGTCATTTGGGTTATTAGAGACCTCATGAAAGGTTTTCAAGCCCTCTTGGACGTTTTGAAGGATTCCTTGTGTTTTGTATAAATATAACGTGAATTGGGAGTCATTTTTCACATCCCAAGTGCACATTTCATAATAATTCATCAATATGAGGTGGATACAACTCAAGAAGGGATGTTAAGGTCGGAAAGGTGTGTTTAGGGTCTGATCTTGTGTTTTCCAAGGGCTGGGTAGGAGTAGAGGCAGGTCGAGGCCTCAAGGAGCAAATATGGGTTGGTTTATGAATTGTCTGTGGCATATTCCATTGTTGTTTAGGGTTGAAAATTGTACAAGTGTCTAGACAGGGAGGTTGAGCCCTAAACAAAGGGATGTTAAGTGAGAATAGGGGTTGGAATTTATCCCTACAGCTTAGCGAGGTACATCAGAAAATGAAGGAAGCTATGCCACAACTATAGGAGGCTACTTGGAGGTAGAAAAGAGGGATAACCAATGGTTGTTAGAATCCCTAACCATGTAGCCTCATCAACAAAAACATACACTAGTCTAGGAGCAGTCAAAGGTATGTTTGATTGATGTATTAAAGCTGAATTTGTGATAGTTGGATTAGGTCATAGGTTGGACAAGTTGTTTTATATTCTATTGGGAATTTGAGGTCTGTTGGAGGGCAGTGAGAGAGTGGCCAATTTAGAGCCCTAAGTGTAGCACCTTGATGGACAAAGGTGGCTGCTAGGAGTGATAGTGTTGGAGGAGTTCAAGGTCTGGCCAACTAGGAGTTGTTTGACAACTTGTGTTCATTGTTGGAGAAGCAATATTAGATGCTGATAGGTGGAAACCTTCTTGTCTTATGTTAGTCTTAATTGGAGCAACATAAGAAGACTATAGTGGGAAGAAAAGTCCCAAAAGAGTTGAGAGAAGTAGTGGGAAAAAGTATAAAAGTGTTGTTGCCTTGAAGGACAAGGGAGCAATTAGTGAGCATGTGGACCTTATGTGTTAATGATAAATGGACTTATGACTAGCTAGACAACATATTGTAGAGACCAAATTCAGTGGCCTAAAGGAGATGGTGCATTGATAGAGGTAGTGTTGTAGACTAAAAGTGAAGGAACTACAGTGTACAAGATACAACAAAGAAACTATGATCATCAACTACATTAGCTAAACCATCAGTGTCTCTTGTATTTTGTATTATTGTACTGGTGGATATTTGAGGGCCATTAACCCTGGTACGAGAACCATAAATTGTTGTATTATTCAGTTCAATTAATATAACAAAGTTGGGTTGTTGTACATATTTGTGTAAAAAGTTGTGTATATTTTGTGCACTAGTAGATTTACTGTTGTTTATATTTCGTTGTGCAAAGTAGACTTGTTGTGATACTTGGTTTGGTAGTGTCAGTGATTTAAGATTCTACCCTAGACACCAATATCGTGGAAAAACAACATGGAATCAAAGCTACTTTGAAGAGCTAGTGAATCAGAGTGTGAAAAACAAAGTACAACCTAAGAGGGAGTTTGTCACATTGTGATTGAAGGGCTCACACAATGTCGAAGTTGCAAGTTGGTCTCTGGTACGAGGATAGGTTGGAAGCATTTGCGAACTATAGACCATGGAAGGAAAGGATCAAGTTGGTATTGCAAGTCAATAGGATGTAGGAATTCATTGAGAAAGCAATCAAGAAGCCAACTAATCCTAAGGATTTGGAAGTGTACGAGGAGTTGGATACAAAGGCAAAGTTGATCATCCTACATGGTGTCAAATATTCCTTATTACCTCATTTTTCCGAGAATAACACTGCACATGAGATGTGGGTAGCTCTTCAAGATTTGTTCCAGAATAAGAACGAGGATCGAGTATTGGTATTGGAGGATAAGTTGAAGTCCACCAAGATGACACAGGGTGAAGGATGCCAAACTTGCATTGGGTGTGCTTTTTTGTGAAGGAGGCCAAAATTTCCTTGCATCACTAAAATGCATGCCCAAGCTTCATTTCTTGGCCAATCTAATTTATTCAAATTGTAGTTTGTTTATTTACTATTTTATACACTTTTACATTGTTATATCTTTGCTAACCAGTAGAGTAGTAACAATGTTAATTTTCTTAGGGCTAGAAATCTCTGTTGTATATAATTACATTTTAAAACAATTTCAACATTTTCACATTGCATTACCCCCATATCATCATAAGCAATTGTAGAGAGAACATTAGCAATAACAATGCAGCAGAACAATCATAGGTTTATCATGATATATCTATCATAAGTCTGTCATGTTATCTCTTTCATAAGTCTCAACATATCTCCTTTGTATTTCTGTCATAATATTTTCTCATATCAAAGATATGAAATCCCAAAGAGGCTATTGTAAGACCCAATACTCGAGGCCCATTACGATGTTGTTACACCATTAGACTGAGGCCATTAGGGAACTATTTTTTTTGGCAAAGATTTACATTATATAAGTGTGGAAATATACAGAGTACTTGCAAAAAATATTGGGGGGAATTCATCCATCACCCATTGAGGTTTTCTACCCTTGGAGAGGGAAACCAGAAAACCTTTCTATAATTTGCAAATCAAGTCTTGTGCAATGCATCATTAGAACAATGTTTAAGTTAAAAATTACAAAATTTAGAACCCTAATTTTGCGGCGGGACTGAGCCACTGAGAGATATACCTTGAAGAGAAGACAAAATTCGCATTATATTAAAATGAAAATCTACATAGAGTACATGAAAAAATCTTGTCGGGCCTTCGCCCATCACCATCGAGGTTCTCTGCTCTTGGAGAGGGAAACTAAAGAACCTTTCTAGAATTTGCAAATAAATTCTTCTGCAATGCATCATCAAAAAAATGTTTAAGCTAAACATTACAAAATTCAGAACCCTCATTTTGTGGTGGGACCGAGCCACTGAGGGAGAGACCTTGAAGAGAAGACAAAACATCAATGTTATCATATGAAAATTTTAGACTCATCTGTATGCATTAAGAGACACTCAAAGTCAAGGATCAACACATACATATGTGACATTTTCAGTTGGAAACACCATGAAGACCACAAATCAAAAGCTTTCATAAGGTTAAAGTTAAAAAATTAGACTGCGCGGGTGCACCATTATCGGAAATTACATTCGTGCAACTATTTCTTTGATAGTTGCATGGTCATGAAAAAGTCCAGTCAGCACCTCGAGACACGAACTTTCTTGAGAAACACTCCAAATATTGATATGATGGGTTGAAAAATTTGAGCCTTGATCCTCAAGAAGCCTTAAAGGAAAGGAATTGGTAGCTCTCATCTCATTTATGAGGCGAACCACCACATTGATGAGCTAAGGGGAGGAGTGTCCAAAAAACTTTATACATACAAGTTCTAGGAGAGCTAAGAAACAAGAAGAAGCAAAATATTTTTATGTTCCCAAAATTTCTCCCTAGCAATCAAGCATTTCATTGAGAAGAGGATTTCATCATTGAGAAAGTCTTCATACTTCTTTAAGAGAGAGAGAGGAAGCTTGCAATGAGATTGAGTAAATGAACTTCCTTGTTGAGGGTTTTTTAGCACCATTGCTTACTCAATTCTCTCCAAGTGTCTTTTTATTCATCTATTGTATCTCTTCTACATTAATCAGTCAATAAAGGGAACCCATTTCCATCAATTTGTTGATGTGTTTGCTTCATTAAGCATTATTAATGTGTTTATTTCTTAGTTTTTAGTTTATGTTTATGTATGCATTGTTTCCGTTACTTTTGGTATTTTTTAACCCATGTTTGTCCACTAACAACAACCAATTGCTTGTATTTTCCTTGTAGGGAACAACCAACTCCAAATAAGGTGTCTTTGGTACTCCATAGAAAAAGACACACCACTACAAGATGGTGACTCCACTAATTGTATTTTTTTAATCTAATGGTTGCTTTTGTAGGACCTTCTCTCGACATTTTCACTCTATTATGCTTCTATCACATCTCTGGAATTTTTGCAGGCCCCCTAGGACCTGTTTTCGGCTGAGAAAGTTACCCTTTCATTTTTATTTTTTAGTCGGTCACGTGGCGTTTATCGCAGACATACGCGCAGTTCACGAATCTGTGCACAAGAAAACCCGCTCAGTTTACAGAGAACACAAAAAATTATTGTAATTATTCTTTCCTGGGTGATTGGCAACCTTTAGTGAAATTCCTTCACCTATGCATATTTTTTCTAGTTAGTTCAAATTGCTTAGTTTCTTTACTATTCATTATTAGTAGAGTAACTATATAGCCTTTACTTTAAAAATTTGCATTTCACCCATAACTTAATTAAGAGGAAAAGTAAGTGGCCACAATCCACACATATTTTTCAATTTGTTTTGTTATTTTTCACAAGTCACGTAGCTTGATTAGTAAAGGAGTAAGTGATCCATCATCCACACATCGTTTTTACTAACCAAAGCATTTATTTATTTATTTTTTCATTAGTTTTGGGACTAGGACCATGTGTTACTAAAGAAAGGGAGTAGCCCCTACTTCCATTGCATATTTTAGATGATCATGGGCTTACATATGAAGGCTTTTTTAAAGTATTTGGTTTTTCCATCTCCCTTTAGGCACACATACTGTAATAGAAAGGAAGGAAATGACCCACTATCCACATTAATTTATTTTTTCTTTTTCATTCAAAGATCATTCAAAACTTAGTGTAAGTAGAAGATATTGTAAATGATCATGACATATCCACATCTCTTCACACTTTGTATGTTCACTCTACCACTCGCACACACATTACACTTCACACACTAAGCTTATCTAAAATTTGTACGAAGGGAATCTAGTTTCAAGATATTTTTTATTTAATTTATTTTAGCTTGCATTTTTACACCATAAGTGAAGTAAGAATCCTAAAAGCAACCTTAACTTGAACAAACTAAATTTCCCCACAGGGGTCATAAAAGAATTTATAGTTAAGGTTAGGACCATTGGGGGTAGGCATTCCATTAGCTACCATGGTCATGTTACATTTTTGAAACATAGAAGTTGAATTTTTAGGGTGCTTCAAAACCTTCATCATCCCATGGAAAATAAGTAGCGAGCACACCAGAGACCCAATTCAGAGACGGTTCGGGTTAGGTCTAGTGTGTGTGGTACTATATGGGGCTACCCGACTTGTCTAGTGCTCGATACTAGTAACTGATTATCAAGAATCTAAAGACTCGACTGCTCACGTTGGAAAAAGGTATATTAGTGCCCAGTATTAGGGCATCCTTTCCCTATAGGTGAAGGAGCGGGAAGCACTAAAGCCTCATTCATTACATTGGTTGATTCTTTTGGCTGCTAGAAGCATCACCAATTCTTTTAGGACGTAGCTCCAGTACGTGTCATAAAATATATCTCTACAAGGCTCAGTTACTTTGAGAGTGGTAAGGATGAATAAGTCTTCATAGGATCTTTTATCATACGCAAAAACAAATAAAAACCATTTTTCTTGTTTGATTGATCACGTATCATAATTTAAAGGGAAAGTAACCACTTATTTTTCACATTGTTTTATGCATGTGATTTATTTTCTTTGATACGTATCCCCTCTCCTCATCACAAGAAGTGACACACACTCCACTTGACACCATACTGGACCCCATGGTTCCGCGTCCGTTTAGGTGCTTCCAAAACCTCCCCCCATTACCAGGAGGTGTGTCAAGTCTCTTGCCATTTATGAGCAGAAGACATCACACAACCACCATTATAGGATCGTCCCTTATCAGTGCAACTTTGATTGGGACCCCTCCCCCTCAAAGTACTCCTTTTACCACCTCTCACGGGACTCTGTGTGCTACCCCTCAAGGGAGCCCAACACCACCCCTCCATAGAATCCACGCTGTTCCTAGTAGGGTAAAACCTCTCACACATCCCCACAGGGAACTCCTTTACACATTGTTGTTCAAAATATTTTCTCGATGGAAAAACACCAAATTCATGTTTCTAGATTCCTTAAATATCCCAGATTTAAGCGAGTTAACCAACGACCCCATTACACATGGCCATAATTGGCCACCCATGCCAACCAAGTTACCTTCGGATATTCCAAAATTTGAAGGAAAAATAGGGGAAGATCCAGGAAACCATGTTATGACCTTTCACCTTTCGTGCTCGTCCAATAGCATCACTGATGAATATGTTCGCCTACGACTATTTAAACACACTCTCATAGGGCCTGCAATGAAATGGTACATAGGTGAGGCTTGATATTCCCATGCAACCTATGACTCTATTTCCAGGGATTTTCTCACATTTTTTCAACTCCCAATCCGCCAGGACTCGGGATTGGATTTTCTCACCCATTTCAAGCAAACTTCTGCTACGCACATCTCAAACCATGAATGGCGAAAACATCATAACTTATGCAAGGTTCATATAGAAGCAAACCTCCCCCTCGACTTATTTTTAAGATCCCTCACTTCATAAATCTCAATAGAGGTGACTTCTACATACCCTCAAAACAAGGAAGAGGTTATTAATAATGCTCAACAATTTGAATTCATATACACAATCTGGATATCTCTACCATGTCCTCCCAGATGCACCTCACCTCTTGTGTTTTAGACCAGAGCTACCAGGAGCATCTAGTGTTGTAGACGGTTTCATCGGAACCATAGCCCAAAATCAACCTAGAAACACTTTCTAGCAATCTGGAACTGTGTACGGTGGCCAAACCACTTACCGACCATATGGTCCCACACCTGCAGCATGGCCACCATCCAAAACGAGATATTATCCCAGTCATCCTGCACCTATGTAGAATCCTTTTGTTAGAGTCTTGTAGTCACAACAATCAAAATTAATCTTTTCATGTTTTTAGAGTCTTAGGTCAAATTGTTATATTTCCAAATATATTTTGACATGTCTTTTGATTTTCAAATGGTTCCAAGTCATTGTCTAGGTGTCATTTCTACTCCCTTCACTTATTTAAAGTTACAAACAACCATCATGGTCATTTTCATCATTTCCCGTCACAAGTCATCAAATGGGTTAGGTGGTCATAATTTAGGTCATAGAATCATAAAAATGCATACATTGAGAGCTAAATTTCTAAGTCATGGTCAATAATATGCATATGATGGTCATGATTATCTTAGTCATCATTATGAAATAGGGAGTCATGTCATTCATTATGGCCATCATCATGGGAGTTAGCAATTAGGGAATAAAGTTTTTCAAAAATAATCAAAGTACATATGCTTCACATGAAGATGTAGCACTTCCTATTGAAGAAACATTTGTTGAGTTTCTGCAAGATTTGTTGTGTTTCTGTGTATGAAGAATTTTTACTGCATGTAAAGGTTAAAAGTCAAACTAGGCTGATGTAAATAGTTGTCTCGTGAGTTCATCTGATGTTAATAGGTTTGTTAATGATTAACATTGTAAATAATATTGTAATCGATGCTTTGAGATATAATCTCAGTCAGTTAGATAATTAGGGAAAAGTTGTTTTTAATTCCCCTAGGATTTGGCAATGAGTAGATAGGTGCATGAATCAGTTGCTATGGAGCAGAATTCTACCCCTTAGAGGGGAAATATTGTTTATCATCTATATATATTTAGAAACAAGTCAAATAGAAGGGTTGAATACTTTAAGTTCACACATTTTGGAACTGGTGTACTTGATTTTGGCAGAAATAATATACATTTGCAGTTATTTTTATGGGATTCATGTGTTGTAGTCAGTGACATTGTTTTCCTTAGTATTTCTTATGCATTTGATTATTATATGTTTCTAGCAGCCATCTATATTTCTTTTTGTGTTAATCTCTTAAGTGTTAAACAAATTTCATTACCTAGAATGCTTTGTTTTTTCTGAGATTATCATCTAAGTGTTTTATCCTCTAAACAAGTGAATTCATGCATGTATGCTCACTTAAATCCTTCTATATGATTTCCTCAACACCATACTACAATGACAAACCTATTGTGTCACTGATTTCATCTATCTTGCCTCATTTTATGGCTGCAACTGATCTTTTGGAATAATTGGCCTAGTTCCTCAACCTAGTGCTCTTTATCCAACAAAGCCTAAATAAAAAACCCTATTGAGCTGATAACTAGCCTAGAACCTTAATATTCTCTAGTAACTTCCATTGTCTGTGAGGTTTGAGAGAGCCCTCTCTGATTTGGTAGGGCTAGATACCAAGTCAAAACTTGGCTTGAGGTTATCTTTTTGGTTTATTTTCTCAGCCTTGGGAAACTAAGGAGTGCTAACACCTTCTATGCATGGAAACCAATACCCTCCCATGCAGTGTGGCTAATACTCACCCATGTAGGGTAGTCAGTAACCTCCCACACAAGGAATTCAATACCCTCCTAGGGCCGCAGAAGTGGTTTCCACTTCCCAAAGCACATATGCCAACCCTGGAAAATGGAATCCCTACTTAGGCTTATCTAGCACCCCAATAGAATAACCCACCAACACAACCTAATGCTGGGGTGAACAGTGAAACCTTATTTACCTAAACAACAACAATAATTTGAACAGTTGAACATGACAATTCCACCTAATACCACTAATAATAAAGGAAAAAGCAAGAAAAAATGGGAACCTGGAGAGGGGGGAAACAACCAGCAATAGCCTCCACGAGCACTGCCTGGGGGAAACCCCAACTGGAACCAAAAATAGGGTCACACTAATAATAACCCACAAAATCAAAACAAGAACACTAATCTATGAACTAACGATGCTTGTGTTAATTATGGGGAATATGGTCATTATACCCATCATTTCCCTCAACTCCCTGAGTTGAAGAGGGTAAAATATACTAGGGGGGAAGGGGAGGAAAACCAACAACCTGAAGTATTAAAAAACCCCTTCCCCCACCAAGGAATGCTAAATACCCAACATGAACCCTCCCATCAACAATATTAGAATCCTCCTGGAGGAAGTTTCCAAAATACCTAAAATCGCGACATTTACATGGTAGGATAAGAAGTTCTCCTACAAACGGGAAACTAGGATTACAGAACTCCACCAAAAACCAACCCATCCACCATGACCATAGAAACACCTGCAACAAATTTGACAATCCCTTGACCCCTTATAGAAACCATCCCATGAATGGTCAAAGGGCCTCTACATCGAGTAGTACATAACTCAAAGGATGCCCGCAACTACAACATAGTAGATGAATTAACTTAACCACCATCAATTATGTCACCATTGGAAGTTTTACAAAGATGCCTAAAACAATGGAAATCCCTACTTTTCGCGCTAGGCACAATCTTCCCTGTCAATTATCGTTTGATGGATTTTGATCTAGATAATGCTTCCCCACGTCTTCCATCGATAGTTTCCTTCCAAATTCCAATCACCATCTATAACATTAACATCCATCGCTGCATAGTTTATGAGGTAGCATCCACATGTATCATGTCCAAAATTGTTTGGCAGAAACTAGGATCTCCTGAGCTCAAAGCATCACTCTTAAAGCATACAACGGGTGCCCCTCTTCTCCTGTAGGCATGTTCCAAGACGTTTCGGTTGAGCTAACCAGTAAAACTGTGCTAATAGAAATAGAAGTCTTGGATGCCCAGTTGAATTACAATATCATTCTTGGATGCAACTACATGTATGCAATGACTGCAATTGCATCTTTAGCATTTCAGATCATGATGTTATGTCATGATGGAAAAGTCATTAAAATTGACCAACTCACGTAGTACAAGAAAAAGACACCCACCACCCCTGATGGTGTGTTACCTTTCATAGGATATTCCCCAGAGTTGATCACTGAACATAGACGAGGGCTATTCAATCCATCAACACTCCTTAGTACATGCCCTGGAGACCCACCTTTGCAGGAGGCCGCCCCTACATCCCCAGCAGCCCCGGTGTGTGTGATGAGTTCATCAAACACCCATCAAAATTAGGAACCAGTTCCAGACACCACTGGTGTTGCGGTTACTGACTCTACGTTCATACCCTATGTTATCCCTCATACATCCTTCTTATATCCCCCACCTAGTTTTTGTTGGCATTGATGATGCAGTTCTTGGTACAATTATTGGTTGCAGTGATTGATGGTTGGAATTGATGTCAACTTTTGCATATATTGCAGATGATTATGTTTCTTGGCTTGTTAGTTGCAGGGTGTTTACCTTGGTATTGGCATTACATGTATTGGTATTAATTTGTTATCATTACCTTGGTATTGGTTTGTGTGTGGTCCAGGTCAACACTTGCTATTGGCATGACATGTATTAGTATTACCATGATATCTGCCTATGGTATTCGCTTGGAGATTACCATGGTACAAGGGCATGTGGTATTGGAATAACCATGGTATTTACCCATGGTATTGACTTGGAGATTACCATGGGATAGGTTTCTGTGCTATTGGCATAACCATCAAAGCATGCCATGAGCTCCCTTGTCTCTGTAATGAATGCATGATGATTAATTTAATGAGCACATGGTTAGTGACACAAGTTTCTAGATTTTTTCCCCTTTCACAACCTTTATCATTTGTTGTAATGGCTTCAACAAGTTGTATGGTAAATCGATCAACGGCCTTGTCCTCAATTTTGCCAGCAATTGAAAGGGATAATTGTAAATAATCCCAGAATGATGCTCATAGGTAATGAATTTTTGGATGAAGAGGGTTACATCTTCCCAAGGGTGAGGAAGAGATGTTCTATCAAAACCCTTGATGGGCTCCATCATTAGACATATTTGGAGGGGTTAATAGTCACCTTTTTTCCTTTTTAGATCTCTTTTTCTTGCATTTTTATTATTATTTGGGTTTATGATGCTAGTATAGGTGGTGATTAAGGCTAACATACTCTGAGTGCCTAATATAAGGTTGAGTGCAAAAAATCATGATTTATTAAGCACTTTTATAAAGATTTTGTCACAAAGACTTGGAGGAGACATCAAGGAGAAATTATAAGAGGATTGTCCACCCTTAAAGGCAGTCGAGGATTCCAAGGATTCTCTCCAAGCAATTCGAATTCCACAAGCAACCAAAGGATCCCCAAGGATTCTCTCCAACAATTCAAATTCTAGAGGCAGCCGAGAAACTCAAAGAGGAGAGCACTCAATCTTGGTTTACTTGGAGTCCAGTGGACTCAATCACCATTTTCTAGGGAGTTGTTGGTAGCTTCCCTATAGAATAAATAGCGCAGAGCTAGAGCTAGGAAGATTTAGTCTATCCTAGTCACGATTCCATTCAGAATTATTGTTGTGAACTATTGAAGCTTTTTTTTTTTATTCAGGGGTCGAAACTTTCAGAGATGTATGCAGTTATTCATTTATGAAATGAGCAGAGTGATTTCATTTGATTGATTTAAGTTCAGAGGGCTAGGCTCATGGGTTAGGGCTCAATCCATGTGCCTCAGCTTCTCTGTTGTTACTGTATTTTCCTTTATGTCATTTAGCTAGTTCTGCTTTTTCCATTTAAGTTAGATCTACTTCTGAAAAGTTTCATTACTATTTAGTTTTTGTGTTGTTTTTGTTTTAATTTCTTATGCATAGTGAAATAGAGGAAAAACTCCAAAACCGTGGTCAAGTTTCCCCCCTCTTATCTCTGTCAATAGAATTCAAAGTAGGGCAGACCTTCCCACAGGAAAAAATTGCTTTTTGTTCGAGTTCGGGGAAGAATTTGTAGTTACCAAGTTCAAGCCTTTATTTCACTGTTTTATCACGCATTTCCGTCTGTTTCCCATGCATGAATCCGTAGGTGTGCTTCACCTTTGATCACTGCTCTTATGCCTCCATTCCCCTCCTTGCCTTCTCACCTTAACGCCGTACTTACCTTTTTTTCGAACACACTTAAGCCCTTCAACCTTATTTCTTTGTTTCCTCCGTTCTTGGCTGCCTACCCTTTTTATGTAAAACATGTGAAAAACCATTCCAAACCACCAAAAACTAGACCTTCGCCTTTGCTCCTCGAGACTCCCGCCACCATAAATTGCAGTCGCACTTCGCAACTCTTACCTTTTGCCTTCAAGACTTACCACTCTCCTTTGCCGATTTCCTTCGATCTATCGGTCACTGTCGCTGCACCCTTTTTAACGCAGAACACTTGAAAAACCTTTAAAACTCGACCTCTGCCTTTTCTTCTCAGTTCTCTCGCCACCGTACATCGCAATTTCACTTTGCACCTTTCCCCTTTTTCTTTCGAGACTTAATGCAAATCACATCGCGTTTCCTTTTTCGCTCGACCGCAATCACATCTTCGTACATCGCTATCGCACTTTGCAGAAATTTCCCTTCCCTTTCAACACCTGCCACTCATCTTTACCGATTGCGATATTGCGATATCTCATATTGAAATTGCAGCATTTTCCCTTTCCCTTAAGACTTACCGCTCCAACTCTGCGATTTTGCGATTGCGATATCGGCCCCACCTCCATTCGCCACATCGCAAATTGCTCGTCGAACCTTTTCCCTTTTTCATTAACACTTACCTCTTTCTTTTGTCAATTGTGATATTATTATTTCACTTTGCCGCTCTTCCCCATCACACTCCGCAAGACTTATCCTTTTTATTTTAATACTTACCGTTCTTTCCGCCGATTGCGATATCGCATTTCGCACGTCGTTGCTTCTACCATGTCGCACTTCACAGGGTTTACCTCATCGCATTTCACACTTTGCTCCCGCTCTCGAATAACACTTATGCTATCCCTTTAATCATGCGATATTGTGATTGCAATATTGCACATTGCAACGTTTTCCTCCATCGCATCTCCACCATTTCACTTTTCAATTTATTCCGCTCCGAAGCCTTTTTGCGCTATAATAAAGTTCTAATAAGGTTTTAAACCCCCTCTTTCCGCTTCTAAGCCTTTTTCAATTATCTCCACTCCAAATTCATTTATCACATTATAATCAAGTTTTCTAAGGTTTAACCCCCCTCATTCCGCTTCCAAATATCGTTTCATGTGTTGAACCTCCCATTAGCCTCTTTTAGCCCTTTTTCTTCCTCCAAACTGAAAATTAACTCTTTTTAGTTAGAATTAAGTCATGGATAGCCTAGTTGCATGGATAGAAGCATGGTAGATAGATCATAGGATAAGTAGAGTACATTTAGCCGTTTGGCCAAATTAAGTGTGGTTTAGGATTAGTTTCCTTTCTGCTATTTGTTTTCTGCAAATTCAATTAGCTTCATTCTTTTCATTTATTTCCAGCAATTTAGTTCAGTTTCCTTCCTATCTTTTCTTTCCAACAATTTACTTTACAGCTGTTCTCATCATTTAAGAAATGACACCCTTTCTTAAAGCAGAAGAGGATGACATGAACAAAATGCATCTACTGTGTATATAGCATTGTTGCCTCAAAGTTTGTACAAACCTTGGGTTGATAAAGTAAAGTAGGGCGGCCCATTGGAGTTGTAGCACTCTTGGTGCAATACTAGGGCTCACCACTTTTTGGCGTCGTTGCCAGGGAGGTGTCTAGTAGATATTTTGATTTGTTTTACCATTATTTTCTGCTTTCTTTTCTTTTCTTGTCACTTCGTAAATATTGAAAAAGTACAAAAAAGATATGATTTTCATGCCTTGTAGGACTACGAATACTCAAAGACAAACCTTAACTAAGAACCCCACATCACCTCCTAGCCACTCTTCACTCTTCTTTAGTGGCAGTGAGATTGAACTGCCTACAGGAGAGCCTTCTGAATATTTTGAGGATCCTATTGGGGAAGAAGAAGAAGACCTTGTTTCAATTGAGGGACTGGCTTCACCTATCTTAACCATGGCTGGGACCCATAGAGCCTTTCCCATAAGAGAGGCAGATGGGGACACTAAGATGAAAAACATTAGCCCTTCAGCTCTTCCACACTTCCATGGAATTACCTCTGAAGACCTTGACACATTCATGTTTGAATTTGATGTTGTCTGTAGAACTTATGACTACACCTCTGATGATCAGAAGTTGAAGCTATTCCCATCCACCCTTAAGGATGCAACCTTGCACTGGTTCTGGGGATAGCATCACTACCTGGGCATAGATGGAAGAGACCTTCAACAGTAAGTACAAAGACTACTGTAGGTCCAAGGAAACTAAGGATGAGATATTTAGGATGGCTCTAAGGCCTGATGAATCCCTAGAGGATTATGAAGAGAGGTTTCAATTGAACTATAAGAGAGCCAACTATACTCTTGATCCCGACTCACATAAACTTGTACTTCTTTGAGGGATCAGTGAAGAGATGATAGAAACCTTGAATATGTTATCAGGAGGAGATATCTACCAACAACCCTACGAAACAATCAAAAATGTCTTTCAGAATCATACTAGGGCATTTAGGAAGAAGGGCAGATCTAGCCAAAGTACATCCAATAACCCCTTCCTCTTCCACCTTCATAAAACATGAGATTGGAAACATGCTAGAGGATTTCAAGAGTGACATGCTACACACCTTTTCTTTGCAAATGGACACAATGCAGGTCAAAAGGAAGCAGGAGCATTTTTTCCTAGATGTACCAGGAAACACCCAAGAAATGAATGTCCATTGAATGTCATAGAGGTTTTCTTAATCTGTGAAGAGAATCATGCCACATACAAGTTTCCCTCCTTACCTGCACTTAAAGTTGTATATCAAGGTGGGGAAACATTGCCAGAGCAACTCTGTTTCATCAACCAGAGAAGGCCTTAGGGCCCTCAACCATATCAACAAGGTATGCAAGGTGCACCTCAATCTTACTATTACAACAATCAGAGTGCACCCATGCAACCTTGGTACACCCCCACTCCTCCATCCTGGTCTACACCTCCTACTTGGCCTTCCAACCCTTCATATCATCCTCAACCAGTAAACGAATCATTTCAGCAGTATTTTCCACAACAACCTCATTGGAACAATCCATCCCAAGGGTGGAGGCCTCAAAAAAATAAACTACCTGCTCTAATGCCTCCACCCCAACCTCAATCTCAGCTTACTCATGCTACTCCACCTAAGCTACCTATACCTGCACAACCCAATCCGAACTCGAACAACAGATAGGCACAATAGGCTCCCGGTGGAGAAACATCCCATTCAGCTTATGTTATGGAGATATAGGAGGTTAATCTCAGGTCGGGAAGAGTATTCCCAGACAACCATCCCCCATCTTCGCCTGTATAGGTTGAGGAGGAAAATGAAGAAGATAACACTCGGATACAACAACCTTTTTTTCCCAAGCGCTTGATTCACCCTAGTCAGCACACCCCAGAGGAGACTGAACTCTTGGGAGAATTGGAAAATTTGTGTGTAAAGATACCACTTCTCCAGGCCATTAATGATGTCTCTATCTGCAAGAGGCTCATCAAAGAAAATTGCTTCAAGAAACTTGGAAGGAGGAATAGAGATACCCCCACCATCAATGTGGTAGGACAACTGTCTGACTTGATGCTGGGGAAGGTGATATTTCCAAAATTCCTGGACCCTGGTAGTCCAGTTGTTGATGTACATATAGATGGTGTCATAGTCCCCAACACTCTGATTTATTTAGGGGCTACCATCAATATCATGACCAAGGAAACTATGTTGAAACTTAATCTCCAAGGGAATTTGAGGAAAACCACAACAGTTCTGCAACTTGCAGATCGGTCCACAGTAACTCCGGAAGGAATTGTTGAGGATGTTATGGTTACCATTGACTCTTGGGAGTATCCTACATATTTCCTGGTCCTGCAGGCAAAAACCAAGTTTACTGGTTATCCTCTCATATTAGGGAGACCTTGGTTAGCCACTGCAAATGCTTATATTAGTTGTCGGGCCAAAAACATGACTATAAAAAATGGGCCTTTGTCTAAACAACTAGTGTTATATCCTCCAGCCCAGCCTTCCATTGATCATGATCTCCCTATATGTTTGGAGGATGAAGAAGATGAGTTATATAAAATTGCCCTTAGGTGTACCATAGATGATATCCTTTGAGGGGGGCAGCTTGATGAAGATGAACTCATCGGCCATGCCATTCAAAACCAGTCCTCCACTAACACTCCTCTTGAAACCCTAGTTAAAGAGTTTGAAAGCCAACCTTGGATGGAAGTGAAATCAGTTGATAAAACCTCTGAAACCACCAAGGCTGTTGAGTTTGGCCCATTCAGATCTCTGAAAATCAACCCAAACCTCTCAAATGAAGAAGAGGAGCAGCTATGCCAACTTTTGAAATAAAATATTGAAGCATTTGCTTAGGATCACAAGGACATGAAAGGGATGCATCCTTCAGTATGCAGACATCACATTTACATTAAAGAATGATGCAAGCCTGTGATACAACCCCAAAGAAGAATGAACCGGGCTCTAAGGGACATAATCAAAGAAGAGTTGCAGAAACTATTGGATGCGGGGTTCATATATCCTATATCCGACAGTGAGTGGGTATCTCTTCTTGTCCTAGTCCCAAAGAAGAATGGGAAGTGGTGAATTTGTGTTGATTATCGAGAACTTAACAAAGCCACCAAGAAATACCATTTCCCTTTGCCCTTTATAGGCCAAGTCCTGGATGGCCTTGCAGGGAAGAAATTATTTTCCTTCTTAGATGGGTTCAGTGGGTACAATCAGATTCAAATCAACCCTGGAGACTAGGATAAGCCTACTTTCACTTGCCCTTGGGGTACCTTTTCTTATAGAGTCCTACCCTTTGGGTTATGAAATGCCCCAGCCACCTTCCAGAGAGTTGTCCTGAGCATCTTTTCTGAGTTAGTCCATGACTCTATAGAAATTTACATGGATGATTTCACACCATATGGGGATGAATTCCAGGAACCTCTCTCCAATCTGGGTAAAGTACTAAGAAGGTGCATTGAGATGCATCTATCCTTGAGCCCATAAAAGTGTGAATTCCTGAAGAAATCAAGGGTTGTATTAGGACACTCCATATCCCAAGCAGGAATACAGGTAAACCCGAAAAAAATCACTATCATTAAAAGGGTACCTACTCCTCAAAAGAAAAAGGATGTCATGAGATTCTTAGGCTTAGTTGGTTACTATAGAAGGTTCATCAAAGATTTCAGTAAGATGGCTTCGCCATTATTTGGGTTATTGGCCAAATATTCTGAGTTTATTTGGTCCGGTCCTTGTCAAGAGGCTTTTGAGCTCATTAAGAAGCAGTTGACTACTGCCCCCATCCTCCGAGGTCCAAATTGGACTTTTCCTTTCCACATCCACATTGATGCATCCGAAAAATCTGTAGGGGCAGCATTAGGACAATTAGAGGACAAAATCTGTTATGCCATTTATTTCATCAGCAATAATTTGTCCAAGGCCGAGCTGAATTATATTGTTACTGAGAAGGAGATGTCGGCCATTGTCCATGCATTGAACAAATTCAGGCATTATGTCATTGGATATAAGACCTTTGTTCACACTGACCATGCAGCCATCAAGTATTTAATGAACAAACTTGATGTTAATGCTAGAATAATTAGATGGTTATTACTTTTGCAGTAATTTGATTTAACTGTTGTTGATAAACCTGGAAAGGAAAATGTTGTTGCAGATTTTTTGTCCAGGTTAGTTCTCCCTGTACGTGAAGAAGGAATGGTGGATGACCAGCTTCCAGATGAACACCTCTTTGCCATATCAGCACTCTCACCATGGTTTTTTGATATAGCCAATTACTTGGTTGCTAGAAGACTCCCTCCTAATATTTCATTCAGGGAGAGGAGTAGAATCATCAGAAAAAGTGCCCCTTTCACATGGATTGGGGGGAATCTTTTCAAGCTAGGCCTTGATCAAATCCTAAGAAGATGTGTGAGGGAGGAAGAAGTTTTTGATATACTCTCTGAATGTCATGACAACCCATGTGGAGGCCACTTTTCTGCAAAGAGAACTGCTTACAAAGTTTTGCAGGCAGGTTATTATTGGCCTACCATTCACCAAGATTCCAGAAGATACACTAGCATGTGTGACCAGTGCCAAAGGATGGGGAAACCCACAGAAAGGGATGAAATTCATTTACACCCTCAAGTGGCTCTTGAGCCATTTGAAAAGTGGGGCATGGAATTTTTTGGAGCCATCAATCTACCATTCAGACATAAGCATATCATAGTCTGCATTGATTACCTGACAAAGTGGGCTGAAGCAAAAGAAATGAAGGTAGCAACCGAAGAAAAAAGAAGAAAAATTACTGAGGTAGGATGTGTTTTACAAATTTGGATATCCCAGAGAAATAGTCATTGATCAGGGATCACAGTTCACCTCTCACCTTATTGAGAATATTTTGAGGAAGCACAAGATTAAGCATAGAAATTCTACTGCCTATCACCCTCAGGAAAATGACCAAGTAGAAGTAACTAACAGATATTTAGAGATCATCCTCACCAAGGTTGTGAGCAGCAGAAGAAAAGATTGGGCGAATAGATTGGTAGAAGATACTTGGGTGCCTACAACACCACTCGGAAGACAACATTAGGATTCACTCCTTATGAACTAGTCTATGGTAAGAAATCTCTACTTCCAGTTGAGTTTGAATTCAATACTTTAAGAATGGCAACTGAATTAAATCTAGATTTAACAAATGCCCAAAAAGAGAGGTTGTTGCAACTAAATGGATTGGATGAGTTCAAAATGCAAGCACTTCTTCACACAGAGGTAGTTCAACTGCAAAGGAAGGTATGGCATGAAAAGAACATCAAAGAAAAAACCTTCCAAGAAGGAGATTGGGCACTATTGTATGATTCAAGGTTTACAAAATTCAAAGGCAATCTAATGACAAGATTATTGGGGCCTTACACAATGGAGAAATTATTTGATAATGGCGCAGTTCAAATCAAGACCATATATGAGGAAGGGATCCCCTTGCTTGTTAATGGTCATAGACTTAAAATTTACAAGAAGCCTTTGTCAAGGGCAGAATTCATCAATTCAATAAGCAGAGAGGTGTATGTGATGGGAAACTCCATAGTTTCCCACACCTCCTAAAAGAAAAAAAAGAAAAAAGAATAAGCTTGTGGGTTGAAAACCTCGATGGAGGCAGCTCACTTGCTCAAAAAAAAAGAAAGGAAAAGAAAAAGAATAAAGATCCATGGGTGAAAACCTCTCTGAGGCACCCAAGGCAAGTTTATGGGTTGAAAACCTCCATGGAGGCAACCCACTTTCTTTCGGAAAAAAAGAAAAGAAAAAGAAAAAAGAACAAAACCAAAAAAGAAATGCATCTGCATCACTGTGTTTTTCTGTGTTTGTTGTTTTGTAGGTTGTTACTAGTTTCTGGAAAACACAAAGAAGCATTCATCTTCTTTTCCCTTCTTCTATCTTGTCGTCCATCCCATCATTCACTCCATTCATCTTCATAACTTCCTCCATCACCTCCATACAACACACACCTCCATTCCTAAGCACAATGTAGCAAGAGAAGAAACACACAAACATACTGCTACAAACATCAAAAAGTTCCTTCAAAAATAAAGTTGTTCATGGACCGCCAATAAGGACAACAAGGGAAGCTGCAAAACCGACTACAGGAGAACAAGAATGCCACCCATGGCATCTCAAGCACCTCACGTGACATCCACAGCAGAGAGAAACAACATACAAAGATTAGCAGCTCATTCAGGAAGCTACTCCTTCAGCAAGCCGCTCACTCAGAGAACAAGAATATGGTGAAAAATGCGGCATCTAAAAAGGCTTGTCTCAAACCTCCAGCTTCTGAAACCGCTGTGGAAACAACAGGTAAACTCAGGTATAAGATCTCACCCCTTGCTACGCATTCATAATAACCAGAAATAATTAATTTTCAGACTTAGAGTTTGAGGGGCAGAAAGGTGGCCAGTAAACTCAGCTACCACCGTGAGGTATAAAAGGAATAAAACTGGGAGTACACGCCACCTGGGCATGCAAAATAAAATTTTTGAATTAGTGGAGTAGAGGAGAATGAGGGGAGGAAAACGCGTAGTCCATCCTGAATTAACAGGGAGGAGGAACCAATTGTTTATGACAGAACTAGAGCTAAGCGAAGTTATATTGGCACTCCAAATTTAGCTGTGTCATCTAGTAAAAGGAGATGTCATCTCATCCAAACCAGTGAATTGACCATTTTTAGAGGGAGAGGACCGATGGAAGCACGCTATGCTTGAAGAAGAAGAAGAAGAACCAGAAAGAAAAATAGAAGGAAGAAACCCGAGGAAGAACCAGCAGAAACAAGAAGAACCAGATGAAGAGAGAGAGACAAAGGGCCAAAGAAAAACATAAGAGATGACCATAGAAGTCATAGGGATAGCAGAAAGTGGGCGAGACACAGAATCACAACCCAACATCACATCCCCTCACTACAAAAATATAACTGCCACCATGGCTCCTCTTAGCGCAAAAAGAAAAAGGCAGACCTCTAGGTATTCCGAAGCTGACAAGAATCAGAGAAAGCCATAAACTTCTCCTCTAAGCCCGATCATCATTGAAGAATCTCCAAGGGGGGAGGAAAGCATCAAAGAAATATCTTTGAAGGAGCAACTGCAGAAGGCACAGGCAGAGAATGTAGTGGTAAAAGAGCAATTGCAGCAAAAAGAGGAGCAAGTAGCCACCATGGCGGACTTATGCATAGAAGCCCTTCAGCACAGACTCCCCTCTGACTCATATGTTGTGTACCTCAAAGAACAATGGCTTATATTTAAAATCATCACTCTAGCCTCCCGTGGATCACTCCCTTTCCAATATTTTAGGAAATTCATGAAGTTCTACAAGCAAGCCAACATAGCTGATCAGGAAAAGATGGCAGAGTTTTATATGCATAACTTGGTGCTGACAAATCTGGAGATTTGGGACCCCAATCCTACAATGGGGGATATGCAGTTAATGGCTCTAGCATCTTGGATGGTGAATGAGGACAATAGATCCAAGAGATATGGAAGGTCATGGGAAGAAGAAACAAAGAACCCTTATATCTCAGACCATAAGTGTTCAGCCAAAGAGGAATCATCCTTAACCATCGAGAGATTGAAAAGGACCCTGCACTGGTTGAAAGCTACCTTCAGACTCAAAATTAGGTGATAGGCCACTTTGATGATGTTTCTAGGTAGATAGAAGAGGAGTGCATTATGGCCAGCCAGAGGAGATGGAACAACCTCCCACGTAGCCTCAATAACAGGGAGCATCATACCCCAGAAAGACTGAGGGGTGCATTGGAAAGGACGCCATTATACAAGAGGGCCATGAAGGCCGAAAAAATCCGATGGTTGGGACTAAAGCTCAGCTCACCTTTGCTGCTGGGGCTAACTGATGAAGAGGACACAAATGCACAAGATAGAGAATGGGAGAATGCAGAAAATAATGATGGATTTTACCCCCTTGGGGATACTCCCACACTTCTTCCTCAAGAAATCAGGGGGGCTGTCAAATATTTGAAGGAAATGGAGGGGGAGAATCAGTTGCTTAGAGGATGAACAACCATTCAGTAGGGGGGTGATGATGAGATCCATTATTAGACATATTTGGAGGGGTTAATAGTCACCTTTTTGCCTTCTTAGACGTATTTTTTCTTGCATTTTTATTATTATTTAGGTTTATGATGCTAGTATAGGTGGTGATTAAGGCTAACATACTTTGAGTGCCTAATATAAGTTTCAGTGCAAAAAATCATGATTTATTAAGCACTTTTATAAAGATTTTATCACAAATACTTGGAGGAGACAACAAGGAGAAATTATAGGAGGATTTTCCACCCTCAAAGGCAGCCGAAGGATCCCAAGGATTCTCTCCAAGAAATTTGAATTCCACAAGCAGCCAAAGGATCCCCAAGGATTCTCTCCAGCAGTTCAAATTTCGGAGGCAACCGAGCAACTCAAAGAGGAGAGCACTCAATCTTGGTTTACTTGGAGTCTAGTGGACTCAATCACCATTTTCTAGGGAGATGTTGGTAGCTTCCCTATAGAATAAATAGAGCAGATCTAGAGCTAGGAAGAGTTAGTCTATCCTAGTCTCGATTCCATTCAGAATTATTGTTGTGAACTATTGAAGCTTTTTGTTTTATTTAGGGGTCGAAAGTTTCAGAGATGTATGCAGTTATTCATTTATGAAATGAGTAGAGTGATTTCATTTGATTGATTTAAGTTCAGAGGGCTGGGCTCGTGGGTTAGGGCCCAATCCATGTGCCTCAGCTTCTCTGTTGTTACTATCTCTTCCTTTCTGTCATTTAGCTCTTTTTTCTTCTACCATTTAAGTTAGATTTGCTTATGATAAGTTTCATTGATATTTATTTTTTGTGTTGCTATTGTTTTAATTGCTTATGCATAGTGAAATAGAGGAAAAACTCCAAAATTTTGGTCAAGTTTCCCCCGTCTCATCTCTATCAATAAAGTTCGAAGTAGGGCATACCTTCCCATAGGACAAAATTGCTTTCTGTTCAAGTTCGGGGAAGAATTTGTGGTTACTAATTCCAAGCCTTTCTTTGAATGTTTTATCACGCATTTCTATCTGTTTCCCGTTCATGAATCCACAGGTGTGCTTTGTTGAGAATTTTATATAGCTGGAGATTAATACAAATTCTCTTCTTGATAATTACTTGTGAGCTTTCTTATGTTACTTATGTCTTCTCTTAATTAATCTTTCATCAAGTCAATTATCAAAATGTATAGGACACAAACTTTTAGACAGGGGTAACACTTTTATTGTAGGAAGGTAATATTTACCTTCCTTCCTTTACACTTCAGAATTCCTTTTCTATTCTGGAGCCTTTCTTATCAATTCGCATCAATTTGCATTCGTATTTGTAATTTTTGTATGACCGCAATCCTCCTTGAGAAATATACTTATCCCAACGCTATATGCACTTGATTATACCAACGCAAAATGATCGCACTTCTTACTGTGGTATCCGCAATGTATATTCATATTTCATCTCTACTGTGGTAACCGCAAGGTATTCCTTTTCAACGTTGTGTCATACTTAGTATATCAGTAATTATTACTTCCTTTTTAATGTTGTTCCATCCTCTGTTTATCCACAAAACTTACTTCCTTTTCAACAATGTTCCATCCTCATTTTATCCGCACTGTATCCTCCTTAATATACACTGTAAACTTGTTTTTGTCCGAACTGTTCTCTGACATGTTCGATTGATGTATTCCATAATAACTGCATATCATATCTATATATATAGAGCACATTTATTCAATTTAAGCCGACCATATAGTTGTGAATTAGGCCGACTAGTTTAGGCCGACTTGATAATGTTTATCCCATCGTTGAAGAGGTGTTTTCTTAATTTGTCTTTCATTGATGTCTTGAGGGTTGATGTAGGCTTCTTCCAGAAGATCTTGAAGCATATAACAAAACTAGATTTGACACTTAACTCAACCCTAAAGGACATCAAGAAGAATTCCATCTAAAATATGCTCATGAAACCCATGAGGCAACTACAAAAACACATTTTATTATCTTTATCTCCTTCTTTTCATAATCAACATGAAGACCGACCTAGTTACATTTTACAACATGCTTCACCTCTGAGCACTGCTCTTACGCCTCCATTCCCCTCCTTGCCTTCTCACCTTAACGCCGCACTTACCTTCTTCTTTTTTCAAACGCACTTAAGCCCTTCAGCCTTATTTCTTTGTTTCCTCCATTCACAACTGCCTACCCTTTTTATGTAAAACGCGTGAAAAACCATTCCAAACCACCAAAAATTGGACCTCCGCCTTTTCTCCTTGAGACTCCCGCCATCGTACATCGCAGTTGCACTTCATAGCTCTTACCTTTTTCCTTGAAGACTTACCGCTCTCCTTCGTCGATTTCCTTCGATCTATCGGTCACTGTCGCTGCACCCTTTTTGACACATAACACTTGAAAAACCTTTGAAACTTGACCTCTGCCTTTGCTCCTTGGTTCTCCTTCCACCGTACATCGCAATTGCACTTCGTACCTTTCCCCTTTTTCTTTCGAGACTTACCACAAATCACATCGCATTTCCTTTTTTGCTCGACTGCAATCACATCTTTGTACATGGCAATAGCATTTTGCAGAATTTTCCCTTCCCCTTCAACACCTACTGCTCAGCTTTACCGATTGCGATATTGCGATATCGCATATCACAATTGCATCGTTTTCCCATTCCCTTAATACTTACCACTCCAACTTCACGATATTGCGATTGCGATATCGACCCCACCTCCATTCGCCACATCGCAAATCGCTCGTCGAACTTTTTCCCTTTTTCATTAACACTTACCACTTTCTTCTGCTGATTGCGATATTGTTATCGCACTTTGCCACTCTTCCCCATTGCACTCTGCAAGACTTATCCTTTTTATTTTAATACTTACTTCTCTTTCCGCTGATTGCGATATCACATTTCGCACGTCGCCGCTTATACCCCGTCGCACTTCGCAGGGTTTACCTCATCACATTCGCACTTCGTAGGGTTTACCTCATCGCATTTCGCACTTCGCTCCCGCTCCCGAATAACACTTATGCTATCCATTTAATCTTGCGATATTGCGATTGCGATATCACACATCGCAACGTTTTCCTCTATCACATCTCCGCCATCGCACTTTTCAATTTATTCCGCTCCAAAGCCTTTTTGCGCTATAATAAAGTTCTAATAAGGTTTTAAACCCCTTCTTTCCACTTCTAAGCCTTTTTCAATTATCTCCGCTCCAAAGTCATTTCTCACTTTATAATCAAGTTTTCTAACGTTTTAACCCCCCTCATTCCGCTTCCAAACCTCGTTTCATGTGTTGAACCTCCCATTAGCCTCTTTTAGCTCTTTTTCTTCCTCCAAACTGTAAATTAACTCTTTTTAGTTGGAATTAAGTCATGGATAACCTAGTTGCATGGTAGATATATCATAGGGTAAATAGAGTGCATTTAGCCGTTTGGCCAAGTTAAGTGTGGTTTAGGATTAGTTTCCTTACTGCTATTTGTTTTCTAAAAATTCAATTAGCTTCATTCTTGTCATTTCTTTCCAACAATTTAGTTCAATTTCCTTCCTATCTTTTCTTTCCAGCAATTTACTTTATAGTTGTTCTCATCATTTAAGAAATATCACCCTTTCGTAAAGCAGAAGAGGATGACATGAACATAATGCATTTGGTGTGTATATAGCACTATCACCTCAAATTTTGTACGAATCCTGGGTTGATAAAGTAAAGTAGGGCAACGCTTGGGAGTTGCAACACTCTTGGTGCAATACCAGGGGTCACCAACCCCTCTGCTTGGGCATCAATTATTCTCCCTCCTATAAGAATATGGCCTTAGCTTCAGGATTGGCCACTTTCCTTGAGAACCATAATTCTCCTTTCCTAGGAAGCCCTGTCACTTTTGTGATAACTTCTTATGTAATAGCAATTTTTAAGCCCCTAACCATTGTGTGTTGTTCAACTAAGGCTTGGGTAAATTCTAAAGCGACCAAATTCACTGAAACCATGTAATTTTTCAAAATAAATCAGCCATCCAGCCCTTCGAAAAATTTCCAATGCTTTCGGATGTTGTAACAAAAAATTAACAGAGTCAGGTTCATGTCTAGTCGTTGCTCCACCCATAGCTTCTCACAAGCACACTACTCAACAATGTTAGGAACATGTTACAGAGTTGCTTCAGAGCACACAAATGCTTGGTCAGGGGAGAATGTCAAGGTGTTGGAATTATTTCCAGTTACTCTTCCTTATTACCAATTCATAACTTTTAAATTAAAAGGAGTTTCTAGACGATTACAGTGATCTCTAGATGTAACAACACAAATAATAAAGAAAAAAAGTAATAATGATGAAGGAATATTGGTACTAATGACGATGATTACATCAGTTTAATTGTAAAAAGTAATGGTGCAGAAAGTTCTAATCATGTGTATTATGGCAGGGTGAGGTATGTATTAATTGGATGAATAATTGGATTTCCTAGACCTTGTCTGATTAGGAAAGGCAACATGTGATTAAGCAAATTTTTGTGTAACAACAACATCTCCCAGAACCTTAATTAATCCAAATCAGTAAAGGAACATAAATGTAATCCTATAACAAAAAGCTTCAAGAAACCATCCAAACTTGCAATATACCAACCATTAACCATTAAAATACCTAACTCGTAAGCACCAAATCCCTTAGCTCTTGACCCTTCATCTCATAAACCCTTAATCCTTGTACCCAAGATCCCCCAACACCTCAGTCAATTAACTATTTAGGCACACCTGATACTTAATGTGGGGCTAAAAAGGGAGCTAACCAAGGAGGTAATTTAGGTGCAAAGAAAGGAGCTAAACCTGGCACTATCACTGCGTTATTTCTAGGGAAATAGATGGCTCCATTTCTGGGGAAATTGATGGCACTATTTCCGGTGCTATTTACAACACTATTTATGGTGCTATTTTCTGAATTTATTTTAGTCCCTAATATCAGCACGATTTATGACGTTATTATTGCTTAATTTAGGGCCTAAATGTTTTGGGAGACAAAAGCAATGCCAAAAATAACACAAATGTTTTCAAAATATTGGAGGAAAATACACTAAAACAATCCTTGGAAGCAAAAAAGTGAGCTAATCACAGGGATTTGTTGTAGTGTGCTAATCCAAGAATTTTGTTCTTAGGGTATTCATAATTCTTCCCTTGTATAAAAAATATTCCCACTTGCACTCACTGAAATAGGGCATCACCACATAGCCTTCTTATGATAGATTTGTCACATCAAAGCTCTGAACTAGGGCTCATAAAATATCCCTCACACATGGTCTTCTTTTTTCCTTCAAAGATGATAGACCTAGGTCTTCTTGCACATCCCACACAACAAATAATCCCTACTACGTTCATTGTACTTAGGTAATATGCCAAATTATTGTCCAATAATCCTATGGATAGACTTCTATACTCCACATCCATCACTCTTTTCCATGAATCTAATCCTCCACACTTCACACTATGAAAACCCCACACATCTTCCCTAGTTCGCACCTCTGTCCACACTTGGAGATATGCTTCAACCCTCTCTTGATTCATGAACCAACTCATATAACCCAACTATATTATGTCCCTCGATATAGTGGAAATACAAGGCTCTTGTAACCTTCCTTAGGGTCTCAACCCTCTCCAACAAGCACAGAAAATAAGGGCAAAATATAAAAATATTTGGGATAGTCTTTTAGGGAAGAAATTTAGTTGATTGTGCATACTCATAAGAAACCTAAACTATGGCACAAGTCACAAAACTAGTCCTCAAAAATTACATAGAAGGATACCTTCTTGAGGGTTTAAAACTCACAAAGATTCTTCTCCTCTAAGTCGAGAGAACTCGTCTACCATTCTAGACACAATACAAACCTTATTGCTCCAATTTTAATCCTCCAAAATTTATGTTCCTTCTTGAGGCTATTCACACTTCTTGAGGGAAGATTCAAATGAGAAGATATGCTTGGATTTTCCTCCATTGAACTCATCCTACTCCTTCTTATAGGTTTCTATGGTGGTGTCCTTTCTTACCAAGGGTTTTATCTTGTAGGACAAGATGAATTAAGCCTGCACATACAAACCCCACCAATCGTAAGAAATAAAAAAAATTTCGTTAATTCTTTTTCACATCATTGAATCCATAGTTTCCCCTTATCCCTTGAAGTGTGCCCTTCATGCTCTTAATGAATAAAATATAAATTTCTCCACTTGGTCTTGCGCTCACAACTTTGGATAAAAAATGCACTGCTTGGGTACACTTCCCATAAACCACTTTTGTGGGTCAACTCTTCACAAACCTAGTACCCCAGGGGTTGTGGGAGTACCTCCTAAGCTACAAAAATCAACACTCCCTCTTAGTGAGTGAGGCACTTCCACCACTTGGAAGTATATCGTCATTATTAACAACACTAGCCCAATCTTTGTCATTCACCACTACAACATAACTTATAAAATGAACCTTATTATTCTTAGTAGTGTCTCTATCACTGGAAGCTTCCTGCTTCTTGCTTTCTTGATAGGACTTCATGCCATCCCACAGTTCCTTATTTCTAGCATAAGTCCCCTTTCTTCCCATTGATTATGTGCTCTTCTTGGCTTGTGGGTTCTCCCTCTAAACCTGCATACTATCACTCGAACTTGACTTCCTCTGAGTCTTAGGAACCTGCTCCTTTCCATGATTGATAGGGTTTCCCATTAGCATGTATAGACCATGCTCCCTAACTCTAATGCTTGCTCCAACATAGTTAGAGCTTTTATGTCTAATATTTTCTTTCCCATCTTGAAAAATCACCTCAAACCATTTTGTCTTGAATACTGAGATAGAAAACAGGATGTATCTGATCTCTGGTACCCACAGTAATCATGAACTCATAATAGCCCACCTGAGTCCATCTTGAATGGAAAAACACCTGATCCCATTATCTCTTTCTGACTCTTGTCACCAACCTCCATGTGCGACTTCCAGTCCCTTTCAGTTAGAGTCTCAAAAACTTCGCACAAACATGCCAGATGCTTCGATGCTCCACTATCGACGTACCATGCAGTATCATTGATGGAACTCTCAGAGAAATGAGAAGCTAGAGAAAAGTACTCTTTGGACCTTATGGAGAGATCATCTAGCTCAGAGGATGTAGTAGCATCAACTACTTCCTTCCCCTTCCTCTTCTCATTGTCTCCCTTATTCTTCCACACAATTTTTCTCACATAATGACCATATTCACCACACATATAACACTTCAACTTGTTCAAGTCCATATTTTCCTTACCCTCCATCCTCCATGCAAGAGCCACATTATCATCAGAAGTATTCTTCTTCTTGTGAAGGTCCTCGTCCCACAATTTTTCCTAAATCAGGTCATCCCATATCTTGTTTCAATATGGCAACTTATCACAAGGGATGATCCCTTTGATAAATGTCTTCCATTCCTTGGTAATTCCCTTCAAATAAATCTTCACTATCTACGACTTTGGAAGGTTATCACCAATGGCAATTAAATAATCTCGAACTTGAGAAAGCATCGTTAGATACAGAGCCACACCTTCACCATGTGACATATTGGTGTTCTTCAACTTATCGCTCAATACCAATAGTTGGTTCTTATTCTTATTCTAGAACAAATCCTGAAGTTATTTCCACATCCCATGAGCAGTGCTCTTCACATACATATGAGGTATCAAATGATCCTTGACACCATCTAGGATGATCAGCTTCACCTTCGTAATTGAATCTTCATATACTTCCAACTCCTTAGGGTCTAGTGGTTTCTTGATCTCTTTCTCTGCAAACTCCCAAATCTTGTTCAACAACAAGACTAGATTGATCCTTTACTTCCAAGGACTATATTTGGAAAATCCATCCAACTTGTCCTGATATCTCAGACCAACATCTAGCTTCCCCATTGTTATTAGTTCTTTAATAGCAAGGAAACCAACTCCCTCTTGAGTTGTATGCTACACACACTATGATTCAATTGTCCCTTCAAAGTAGCTCTGATACCATGTTGATTTTTCCATGGCACTTTAAAATCATGTTTATGTCTAAGGGATGATCACAAAAACACCAAAATTTCAAAATAAAAACACTTTGCATAGAGGAAAATGTACAATAGTGAATCAATGTAGTACAAAAGAAAAATTTTCAACCCAAAACTTGTTATATTACAAACTTTAATACAAAAATCATAGGGCTCTCATACCAAGGATCATGGCCCTTATAATTAGCCCTAATACAAGAACAACTAGGGCTTGAGATAAACAACTTATGATCACCAATCTACCCTTGAAAAAGATACACTTGACTTACTTGTTGAAGGCAATCTCAAAACCAAATCTTTCAATCCATGTACTTTGAACACCTGTAAAGTCCTTTTCCACCTCTCTTATTTCTCACAAGTAGTTTTTCTACTTTAGAATTATTTCATCTTCAGTTGAAAAATTTTCCTCTATCAATGGCACTATTGATCCCATGTCACTAAAATTAGGCTCACCAATCTATCCTCTAACAAACCTCTTACTGCTCTGAGAATTATGCTCTTAGGGTATTAAAAATTCATAATTCCCATGTAAAAAGACATCCCACACCCTAACATAGGAAAGGGTAAGATTTTATTTATGCCTCGAGTTCATTCAGCAACAAGGCTTGAAGCCATTACAACAATATGCTCAATATGAGCTCATCATTTTACTTGTGGGAGTTGAACTTAGATGGCAAGGATAACAATCATTCCTCCTAACCATCTGAGAAAAACTCAATTGACACACACACATGTTCGATTATTTGCATTTACAAAGAAAAATTATCCTAGCATTGAACTAGAGAATAAGGAAGTGCCAAATTGTAGTATAAATATTGGTAAGCAAGCTAATGGAGATCATGTATATTATGAAGTTAGTCTTATAATTTAGGAAAATATTGACATTGATATATTTGAGAATGATAGGGTAAATAGATTGATCCATGATTCCCTTGTTCCAGTGAATAATAACTTTGATGATAATATTCATGATGTACCTCTGATTCACAAGGTATGAAAACATTTTTATAAAGGTTCAAGGACAAGCCTTCTCTCTACTATTTTATTGTTGGTGAACTTGAAAGTATTGATTGATTTTTCAAACACCTACACCAAAATCCTAAGGTCATACATGAATACCATTTTTTTTCTTTTTCTTTTTAGTGTTAATTGTATAAATGATGCATTATTGAAGAATATTCATTATAGTAATTTTATTTTAAATGTTGTAGATTTTTATTTGGTATTCTCCTTGCACATACTAAGAATTGTCTCTCGTTATGGTAGATTTAGGAATGGAGTATGAAGCCACGGATGCTTGTCCTAGTGACTATATTTTATATTATGGATAGAATGCAACAACAATTAGAATTCCCTTGTTGTGTATTAGTAGATATAGAACTAATCAAGAAACAAATAAGGTGGCCCAAAAGGTTCATTAGATTCCCATAATTTCACATTTCCAATTGTTCAAGTGCAAAAGCATAGGACAATTTATGGATTACTACACACGGAATAGAAGTGATGCCAGTGTTATTTAGTAACATCGAGGAATAATGACCAATTTTCAAAGAAGAGCCTCATAACATTAGGATTTCGTTGGTAGATGATTGTGTCAATCCATTTGGACATATGAAGTCCATCTACTTAGTGTGGCCTATTTTTGCTATAAATAATAGCCTCTCTCCTCGGATATAAAAAATGAGGGAGCACACAATGTTCATAATGGTTGTCCTAGGCATTTGTTCAAAATAATGTTTTCAAGTACATAAATTTTCCATTGTGCATTAGTTGTTTGTTAAATAATAATTTATCATTATTCAAAGGTAATACAAATGTGTATTTTCAAATAATAAGGTAAGTACCAACTTTTAGATATGGATGTACTTATTCGGCATATTATTGATGAACTTCTAAAGTTATGAGGTTGTCATCACTATGTCTGATATTTTGAAATCAACATGGCAATTACAATTTCAATTCCATGAAATACTCACATGGACAATTCATGATGCCTTGGGCATATCACAATTTTGTGGTAATTATAAAGTATTGTGCTTTAATAGTATTTATTATTATTACTTATCCATGTATTTTTCGAATAATTACTTTGTATATTAATATTAACATAATACAACATCTTGTGGGTCTTCAAACAATGGATAAATTTGCATGTCTAGTATATGGTCCTAAAATGTTATCTCAATGTTCAAGAAGTTCAGGAAAATATGTGCTTGATCATAATAGACATTTCCTCCCCAAGAAGCATTTGTATCAAACTACTCAAAAGTATCTTTTTATTTAAAAGGAAAAGACTAAAAAAAACCTAAAAAATGACACCTCAACAATGGAAATTAGAATATAACAAGAAATTTTAAGGTAAGCAATTAGTTTCCATATCATATATAACTACATTATACAACTTATCTTTATTATATTCAATTATTTTTTATGTATCTAATATTAATTTTTTTGCTTTATGTTTTGTAAAGGTCATTAATGCATTAATCAACTTCCATAAGGAATAGAGAGCCTATTCAATTCAATAAGTGTCCTATTATGATCACCTACTCATAGCTCATATGTTTTATACAATGCATATAGAAATATTGTTACATAAATATTATGGAGAATCTTAGATGGAAGGAGTAACAACGATCAAATTTCTAAAGTTTGTATTGACATTTAGGAAGCTAATCATGTAATAAGAAATTTGATTTATTATTCTAGTAATGGAGAACCAAACAATATTGCATGGTTATTTATATAGTAGAAAGCTAATCATGTAATAAGAAATTTGATTCATTATTCTAGTAATGGAGAACCAAACAATATTGTATGGTTATTATATAGTAGAAAAACAATGTTGTAATATATGTCATTTGAAAAATATATTTCCCACTTTTTTTTTCTTCCCTTGGATTTTTTTTTTTTTAATTTTTTTGTGTGAAATATACATCATCGGGTCCTAGAAAAGTATGTCCTTAGACTATTCCTTCAAGAAAAAAAATGTATATGTACATTTGTGATCATCTGCTATTATAGATTGATTATTAGAATCTCATGGGCATGTCCTTCCATGAATTCACGGAACTCGAGTCTTCTAATTGGACCATGTACAACATATTTTGAAAGGTGATTGACAATACTATTGAGATCCCTATATATGTGCTTACAAGAATACCATTCCAACATTAGAAATTCCCTTTTAATTTCTTTGAGAAGATGATACAAATGAAGGGAAAAAAAACCCTACTTTATCTCCCACCTAGTCAACCACCATCTTGGAGTCACCCATATTTTGAATTTTCTTAACATTGTATTTATTTGGTGGGTTGACCAGGGCCCATAGAGCCACTAATTAATCCTTATTATTCAATCCCCCTCCTAGAGAATAATGAATGTGAAGATAATGAAATTTGTTAAGAAATAAAACTGCCCCAGTGCTGCATACTTGATCCTAGCTTGCTCCATCGAAGAAGCCCCACGAGACTTCATCCTCCAACGATGACATAATCAAGATTCTTAGTTTTTTTTTTCTTCAGACTTGAAAGGTTTACAAATAGAATCGATAACCCATATTGCTACTTCACGAGGAATGTTCTTCTCCTGAAAGGTCACAAGATTGTGACCCACCAGATTGTATGGGTAAATGCAGCTAGCCCAGACCAAAAAATTGTGAACTAAAGAATATGGAACCCAATCTAAAACACATTCCGCTAGTGCAAGTTTATCCCATCTGGTTTTGGATGTTTTGAAAGAGGATTTGGATAGAGACTATAATTGTTGAGAGTAAGAATGATTCAACAAATATATGATAGACCGATTCTTCATGATTGCGGCACAACGAGCACCAATTGGGACCTATATAACCCCATCTTATATTGTCATCCCAGCTTAATAATTGATTATATAAAGCCAACAACAATGTCATTTTACCTTTCAATGGGTTGTGGTATTTCCAAACAAATCACCACCACCAAAGAGGAGAGCCGCTAAAATCCTCTTACATGTATGTTGAATATCCTAACTTCACAAATAAAATACCCATGCCAATATTCTTTGACCAAGAGAGAACGTCTTCATCCTCCTCCTACATCCTCATCATTGAATTAACTAAAACATCAATATATGCTTTCTATTTGACTACCTCTGCCTTGTTTAGCTTGAGCTTTGTCGCAGAGTGCCACCCTTGACTTCCCTTTATAAAATGAGACGGTAAAAATCACTAGCCAAGTAAAAGAACCCTTTCATGTTCAAGGATCTTATGAGGTTTTCAGACAGTTTATGACCATCACCAGCCTCAACCGAAGGATCTTGGTCAATCCTGATACTCCTTTTGTTCTCCACCCTCATACTACCCAATTACCAATTAATGGAAAATATGAAGAAATGGTTTTCCAAACAATCGAGGAGTTATAAGATCTTTTTATTGGGTCTCTAATCCAATCTTTGATCGACTTCCCAACCAAATATATATCTCTCATCATGTTTCCCCACAAGAATTTGTAATTTAGTAGGCGCTAAATACTCTTAACCGCGAACAATTTGTTGAAAAGGTATAGGTTCTTTAGCTCCAACTTCCCATATGTTTTAGCTTGGCCAAAGTCTCCTATTTAACTAGGGCAGTTCCTTCCAAGGCCTGACATCTAGACTAGAGAAATATGAAGCTTATTTTCCTGATTTTTGGTAAGATTAATTTAAGGAATTTTGCAATAGAAGTCCCAAAGATTGGTATACTCTCAATGATTGATTTCACCAATACTAGTATTCCTCACCAAGAAAGAGGCTGATTGACCCATACTAATATCTTGGCTTACACCTTCTTGACCATCCAAAACCATTCCAACAAATTATATACATTGGGGTTTAAATGAAATCCTAAATATTTGAAACCATTTTGAAATTCGACTATATTAAAAGGCATGATTACCTGCAAGTGGGCTTTGAATATCAATGCTACATTCTAGAGAGATACAATCAACTTATCGTCATTGATCAACATTCATCTGACATGTTTAAATTTTTATAGAATAGTGTGCATTTAATTGATGCTCATAATCATTCCATCCAAGAATATCAATATATCATCAACAATAGAAGATTTGTTAAGGAGGATCAATCTGCCACCTTTACAACTTTCAAAATTCCTTGATCCAAAACTTGTTTTATCAATTTGCTAAGATTTTTTGTAACACATCTTCCCACATTTACCCACTTTCATTGGTTTTCCTGAGTTAAACATGAGCTGAGGGTCAGTATGATAAGACTCAACCTCCTAGGTGACCTTAAGGAGATGGAGTCGACAACTCAATAGCTTAATGACTTCCCTTAGGTGCCACATGACCTCCAGGAGTAACCCAACCCCTCCAAGTGTCCAACCCCCGAGACAACTCACTTTTCCTTGACCTAGAGCCCCAGTCACTCCCTTTCCAAGGCCTCCATGCGACTATGGGTTCCCAGTTGCATGCATAAGCCTACCTCCACGAGACTATGGAATTTTCTGCTTAATTCTATGCCAGCGACTCTGAATTATGTGCCATTTTTTCAGGGTCAGGATTTAGGTCTCTGCCCAGAACTCAGTGAAACTTCCAGAGAAAATAAATGACATAGAAACAATGCTTGCAAACCAAAAACTGAAACCAGGCTTGACTTGAACATCCCTAGTCAGGACTAAAATTCTGTCAAACACTTGGTGGATATGCAACCTACAAGTCATGAATGCAAGTATGAACATAAGGGACTGCAAACTTATTTGAGGTTTAACAAGAAGGGTAACTGCCTTCTTACATTAGCTGTCATAACACCAATTAGGTCTTGTATTCATTATTCATTCAGTTACAAGTAAAAATATGAAAAGAGCCATGACTAAGATCTGTCATAAAACCATGATTATAACCAACATATAACCATATAAATAAAAATAAGAGAACAATCATTAAAGCCACATAATAACCAGTACATTGCCTTATAAAAATCAATAGAAACTTAGCTTTTATTAAACATAGTAAAATACCGATTGGGTTCGAGATTTCCACGTTCCACCCGACCATAGATTGGTTGAACCAATTATTTTTTTCATCCAATCACCCCCATGCCATATTCCAAGGATGAATTGAGATCTCATGGGATAAACCAATCCAAAGGCAACCAAGGGAATCCAGAGGTTAAACCATATCACCCAAACTGGTGTTAAGATCACAAAACCAAACCGAGCTTGGATGCCTCTGAATTTCTTCACCAATATGTTGAGGGATTTTCCTGTCTCAACCCCCAGGCTTTATCGTGTATCTCGTTGTTACCAGTCAATGGATTCCTAGGCTTTTGGGAATTTTCCTGAGATTACCTCACTCGGATCCAAATATTCCAGCAATCCAAAGCTCAAAATCGAGAACAATCCCATCACACCATGGCTATTTGGAAATAACAAGGCTAGGCTAAAATCCATTGTCGAAACCTGGAAAAATCCATGCCAATGACAACAAAAGAACCAAATACCAACATGCACATACCATGCATGTCAAAATCAACTACGAAATCATACATGAAACTTGTTACCTGCAAGTATTCTTGCTGAAGCTGCTTGATCCTTGCCTTCCTTTTCTTTCCTTGTCCTTCTTTGTTTTTCCTTTCCTTTCCTTGCTTGTTTTCCTTTTCCTCTTGGTGCTTTCTCCTCTCTGAGACTAATTCTAAAACTAAACTGATAAAAGGCTACCAACTGATGCTTTAAGGTCTTTTTTATTGATGAGGCCTCTAATTTTTTCAATTTTCCATTATTTTCCTTCATTTTCCTCCTCACATGCAACCTGCAACCTTTCACCTTCCTTTTCTCCTAAATTTTTTTATTTTCATAAATAATGTGTCAAAATTCCTTTTGCTTTTCCAAAGCCTTAGCCATTTCCTTTGCCTATTTCCCCTTAGCCATAAAACATAATAAATGATTCCCACTAGGATATTTTTCCCAACATTCAACTTGGAATAAGTGTCCCTTGCCTGTGGTCTTATTTTACCTTTATTAACTTTTATTACATGAAATTTTAACCCGGGGCTGTTACAAACCCTTCCTCCTCAGGGGAACACCATCCCTGGTGTTAAACCACACCTATACCTGGTAAAACCACTAAAAAGAAAAAAACATGCTACATATGGAGCTTTATAACCCAGCTCATTGCAGTATCTATAATAACAACCTGCTCAAAAGCAAAACCATCATGACAAACATGACAATATAACAACCATACCACTTATTGGAGCTTTATAACTTAGCTCATTGTGGTATTTACAATAGAAACCATACATATATATGTACAAATACCCAAACTCATTTGCTTCCACCGACAAACAATGAAGGATACACATTCCACATTTGATCAACCATCTCCCATGTAGCTTCATCGGGCTCAAAGTGCTTCCACTGCACTTTAATATGCTCAAGTGCTTTGTTCTGGAGCACGAGATGTTTTCGCTGCAATATGCATTGAGGTCCTGGATGGAATTCTCCTTCTTGCTCCACCTGCAACATAGACTAATCAATAACATGATCAACATCCTTTACATATCTTTTAAGCAATGAAACATGAAAAAAATGATGGACTTTCAATGAGGCAATGCAAGTTTGTAGGCCACTGGTCCAATCCTCTCAATGATCTCAAAAGGCCCTCAATACTGTGGTGCTAACTTGGCACATGATCTGATCCTCAAGGAGCTCTTCTTGGGTTTTGATGTGTAAATACACATGCTCCCCAACTTGAAACTCCTTAAATGCCCTATGCTGCTTTTTTGTGTGTCCTGTGTTCTTCTTCTTTATAACCTGCATTTCCTGTTCCATGTCTGCCAAAATGTTTGGTCCAATCAATACCCTGTTCACATCACAAAGTGACTTAACTATATCCCATCACTGTCTATTCTACACCCTATGGGCAATTTTACTTTAATTATTAAATTTAGTATTTTATTTTATTAATTTAACTATACCAAGAGGCCATCGTGTAAACATTTTCACTCAATCAAATTACATTTAAAAAAAACAATTTTACTGAGTAAAAACAAAAATAAAAATAAAAGAATATTTATTATTTATTATTAAAATTGAATTTAAATATGTTTATTAATTAGTATATATTTATTTTGGTCAAGTATTAATGGTTTTTGAACTCCACTTTTAAGAGATCTCATGGTATAGACCCATGATATTCATGTGAAATATAACCTATTTAAAAAAGGAATTAAACCAAGGTAGATCCATTTTAACTCTAGATCTAGCAAGGATAGAATATAAAGTGATTTAATCTTTCAGTGCTCATTAAATTTAGAATTTAAATGAATCAAAATTCATTAAATTAATTTTTATTGTTATATACTTTGAAAAAAAACAAAAATATTAACCTAATTTAATATTTAATATTTTATTTTTATAATTTAATAATATTAAAATATTTTGTTATTTTATTTTATCATCATTTAATTTGTATGCTTATTTGATTGGAGGTAGTCCAAATGTTAAAGAGAACATTAAATGAAAACATATTTACCTACAACTAATTGACTTTTACCACAATAATATGAGGTGTAAATGAAATGATGTGTAAATTTTTTTAGCCATCTCAAATTTAAACCTCACGGGAGCGGTCGAAAGTGAAAACCATTAACAAGAATAAAAAAGTTGTCCATCCCCAGTTAAATAGATTTGTTTTCTTGTCCAACAAGGAACTAAACCTACCCGCTTACTATCCTCGTCCCGATTAACTATTTTGCACAAGATACCTAATTTTATCCCTCATCTTCCATTCTTCGGATGTCCTCTTCATCATCTGGCTGCAACATCATTTCCACCATTTCCACGGATTGCCATGTTTTTCAAGCATTTTGTTCCATTCTTCGGATGTCCTCTTCATCATCTGGCTGCAACATCATTTCCACGATTTCCACCATTTCCACGGATTGTTTTGTTTAAATCCTTATGGCTCTCTACATCCATCGCTGGTAATGACAGCTCCACAGGTTACCCAGTAGCAGAGAACACATGCCCCATTTCAGATTTCTTACTCAACGAATGTGGGCTGCGCCAGTCTGAGATTTCAACAATCGTCAAAAGATTCCCTGCCCTTGTCGTAAAGAGATCCACTTCTACAGCGCAAGAAGCCGTTCGGTTCTTTAGAGATTCAGGATTCACAGATGACCGGGTAAGGATTCTCATTACCAGATCCCATCTATTCTCACTCTCAATGTTGATCGGCAGTTGAGACCCAAGTTTGAGTGGATGAAAACATGGTGTCTCACTGCCCAACAAATAAAACTCGTCTTATCCTTGTCACCCAGATTGATTTGCTGCAGTCTAGAGAAAGTTCTGTGTCATAACATGCAGTATCTTCAAAATCTGTTGGGAGCAGGGGCCGATGTTTCCAGGGTTTTAAAATGGACACCTCAGATTCTAGTTAGTAGTAATATGCCTCAACTTTTGGAAAAGAAAATCAAGCATCTGACAAGTTTTGGCCTCCTGGAAGATGAGATCATGGAGGGTTTTGTGAGGAACCCAATTATACTAAAGTCTTCCATGGCTAAGATGCAGGAGAACATGGAGTTTTTCATGCATACTGCAGGGCTTCCCGCAAAGTTTATTTTATCGAATCCTGTTATCGTTGCTTGTTTCAGCTTGGAGCGTAGGATTAAGCCTCGCCACAAGGTGTTGAGTGCTGTTATTGCAATGCAACCTTCCAAGAGTCCTCCTAGTCTCACTAGAGCGCTTAAATTAAGTGAGCGGAGGTTCCTCGAAGAATATGTCCATTCCAATCCTCATGCCACAGAGTTATTTGAAATTTACAGTGGCAAACCTTCCCTTCTGTAAATGATAAGACATTATGCTTTCTGGCTTGGCCAGAGTTAGATTGTATTGCCTTTCTCTTGGTGATTGAAAAAAGATTAAGTACATTAACCAAGGGATCAGCTGTCTGTTAGGATCTAGTGTTTTGATCCCTGTTTGTTCTCCAGTGATGTTGCGACTATGATATATTGTTATTCCTTTTAATCATGGCAAGAATAGACCCTTATCTTTTACTTTGTCTGAATTATGGCAAGTTAATGCACAAATCCCATGGGCATGTGGAGACCCTTTAAATTCTGATGGGCATGTGGAGACCCTTTAAATTCTGATATCTTTTATAGCCTTTACAGTGGCATCAATTAGTTTTGCTGAACTCAGACACTATTTAATATAGATATGCGATTTGTTGGTCACATCACACAGCTTCTTTAGAAACTTTATTCTCAATTGTACCTGCTACGTTAGTAGCTTGCAAGAACTAGTGTAGAAATATGAAGAAAAGAAAAATGGTCCGGTAAACTAATATCTGATAACACTGAAATTTCAATTACCGAAACCTTTAACAACCGCGCAGCTAGCTATAGCTTTTCTCAGTTAAAAAAGTGTTGCTTGTTGTTCGTTGGAATCGATTTGCAAGTATTCCCACCCGTAGCTAGTGCTTTGGCATTTTCTATTGCATTTATAAATTGAATTGTTTCATTTTTCCTATAATTACAATGTAAAAAAAATATAAAAAAATATTTCTTCTATCTACTAGAAAAATCTAAAAACCTTAAAATTGCCTTCAACTCAAACCTTGCAATAAAACGGTCCCAAAGACAACACTCTCATTCATACTCTGTTGCCTCAATGCTAGCTGTCTAAGGCTGACACCAATATGCCAATTTAGTAGCATGGTTAAATCTCATAGCAATTTTCCCCTAAGGAATCATGGACTGTAACAGCCTATTATTTCTTCTCAGTGGCACATTGTTATTTATATATATAAATCCATATATAACTCTGAATGCAAACAGATATCGATAACCAAAACGCAATAGAAATTTGTGATTCAGAGTTTGGAAAGTTGGACTCCATATACTCATTAATGAAATAGGTCAAACACTATAACATCACCATCACCATGTAGTATTTATAAGTGGCTGGATTGTCAGCTCTTGAGAAGGTAGTTAAAGTTTACATTTTTTTTGTGCCGCGTAATGTGGATGTCTAAACCTGAGTCTTTTATCTTCAATCTCCTTTCTTTTCAAGCAATATGAAACATAAAAAGAAGGAATGAAGGATGGACAAATCTGGAGAGTCTATTCGAATGTTTGGTTAGATTTGCTCATATCCCAGGGAACGAACCACACATTTCAACTATATCATGATCAAGTAAAGTGACTAAAGGAATTAACATGGGCGTGCTCTCATATACGGGTTGTTTGGTTAATGACTTTTTCATTATGGAAATCCTATGCTTGCCAAAATCCTCTCATAAAAAATTAGCTTTGATGTTTGAATGTAGACAGTACCATATGACAGCATGCGACAGAAAATAGCAGGTAAGAAGAAACCTGTCAGATACAGGTAACACTTCTCTGTTGTGTTCTCTGAACAATATGATGGAAGTGAAAAGACGCCACTTCAGATACAGGACCGTGCTTTAAAACTCCGACTTGGGTTCGGAACCGGTTGAGGGTTGACTCTGATTGCAACTCGGTATCGACTCGGCCGTCTCGGTATCGACTTATTTTTTTTATAAAAAAACTTAATTTTAAAGATTTTCATTCATATTTTCAAACACAAAGCATGAGAATATAAACAAAAGACAACATATGGTCAAAGTAGGCTCATGAATATATCCATTCTATCAAAATGGCACCAAGTGCACTGTTCAATACATACATGATATAGAGATCAGAACAAAAACACATAACCAAGGAGGCTTTAAATGGCCTCTACAACAAAACATGACTAGTCACCACTGCTAGACAAGGGAAGATCCTCTGGCTCAGACTTTGAATTAGAGGGGGAACCCATTGCTCCTCCTCATCAAAATCTTTAAATGGAATTGTACTAGCACGTTGAGCCAAAAACCAACTCCACAACTCTTAACAAATTCCTCACAAATGCTCACTCAAATGCAATGACATAGCTGTGAGGAAATGAGAGGGGTTGGGTAGCTTTTATAGGCTTGGGAGGGGTTAGAGGGCATACCAAAACCCTAAAACCAAATTAAAATCTGAGTTGAGGTCCGTTTTGGGCCGTTTGTGGGGTATGCAGCTGGTTGTCTGTGATTTGGCTGGTCTAACTCAGATTCAGCCAAGCCAGCCGGTTTGTGACCGAACCGGCCGAATCAGTGACTGGCTCAGCGAGTGCAGTCACAAACCAGCCTCCGGACCGGTTTTTCTACCGAGTTGGTCCGCCCAATGAGTGGGGTTGGTCAACTTGGCCGAATCAGAGTCAGTCCGACTGGTTTTTAAAACTATGCTATAAACTTTATAGCTTTCTAAATTCTATGTCACTCCTAATTTATTGCTGAGCTCCACTTGCAAATGAGATAAACTAGCTCACACAATCCATCACACACTTCCTTTGTATGATAAATGTGATCTCAGCATCAATTTGCATACTTGAATTGGTGGATTTCATTTCATTTGATACTGTTTTTAGAGAACAGAGGAAACGGAGAGAGAGAGCTCTGTTTTTTTTCCTTTTCATATTAGGCATGTAATCTGCATTTTCTCTTGTCCTGAATCCCAATATTATGACTTATGGGGTTATAAAGCCCCTGCAAATTCCGTGACACACTTCTTGGAATTCTAACATGTTTTACTAAGAAAAGAGACGTCAACAGAATCTAAAGACAGATAATTATCTAGTATATGACACAGTGAAAGGCTAATTAGCAAAGTCATTTCCAACATTCCGTTATGTGCAAGAAAATACCAAAGGGCAACACTGCATTTCATTCTGAACGTACATGCCCAAGCACCAAATGTTATGCACAAGCATCGCATAGAAAGTACCTTGATGACGAGATTTTCTAGTGTAAGTTGCAACATTCCCACTGATATTTTGAAGGTGGCTTATCATGTAATTTACAAACAAAAATTCTTTGATTGGAACTTGATTATAAAAATAAATAATTTTTTTTGTTTAAATAAATAAAGAGCATAGTCAGCTTATTTAGATGGGTTTTGCCATGAACATATTCACAATATTATTTCTGCTAGTATACAATATGTCAACTACTTTTATTGCCATGCCTTACCAATAATACATATTTATAACAAAAATATTATAAGAATCTCCAGCACAAAACCAAGAAATGTCTTTTTTAGAAGATGAATACCAAACAACTAATTGAGATAGTCCTTTGTTGAGAACACCGCATAATTGGGTTATGAAATCAGCAATATGAAGGAAAATTCAAGATAATATCAAGTTGTTTTTTCAATCCCAAAAATATGAAAAATCAAGCAAGCAACCCACTGCCAAGTTATTTAATTAGAACCTTATCCCGCACAATATAAAGAGCCTTTTTTCTCTGTTCAAGAGTCCCTCAAAGGTTCTCCCCTGTGATGTTCCACAGATTGGACATATAACAGTTCGAACTGCTGTTCATTTATGAATTTCAGTTCAGCAGACTTTTTCCTTGGTTTTTGGGTATTTTATGATCAGCCTTCTTAAAGGATTGAAGGAATATTCTCTAATAATCTTGGCTTATATTGTTGCACATTATTTAATTCCTCATCTTCTCTCTGTGTTCCTACCTTTTTCGTCACAATATTCTAATGGTTCTCTTTCATGTGTTTTTTAGTTCCGTAGTAAAGCAGCAGTCTTTTTCCAGCGTCCACTCTGTTTTCCTATCATCTATGCACTTCAAAAGTCTTTCTCCCAATTTGAATTAATTTTCTCTTTTTGGCATGAGTAATGGGTGCAAGAAAGTCGGTATCTAATGTGTTCTAGTTCAAAAAATGGGAGAGGAAGTTGCTAGAATGTAGGAGGTGATTGTCTAGATCTAAAACTTGGTTACATCTATTTCTCTTAATTCTAATATAGACAAGGGGTTAGGATTAACATCATAGAAGAATAAAGTTTAAAGTAATGGCGAAAGCATATAATGATTTCCGTTTGACCCCATTATATTTCCTCTCTTGTAGGGGTTCATGCTTAGTGAGTCTTGGTTTTTTTATTAACTGTTATAATAGTATTTACAAATATTCCAAAGTACCATGACATATGTACTTCATTGTGTGAAAGGCACAATAATAAAATCAAAATATTTAAACATAGTTATTCCAAATGGTTGAACTAGAACATTACAAACACATTGCCAATGACCGTCATTATTGATTTTGCATAGAGGGTCTTTTGAACTTTGTTGTGAACTATGATATATTTCTTTCTTGATAATGTGCTATTTCAAAATTGTCCATTTAGGGAGCAAAACATAAAGGTTATGTAGGTGCTTATTCCCATAAACTCTTATTACTTTCATATTTCATTGCAAGTGTCAAATAGTGATTGAGTGACTATAAATTGTTGAAGCATGTTGCAATTTTGATTCGTTCAAGTTGCAAGGTGAGAATGAGTCTCACATTTCTAAGCATTTTTTTAACTATTTAGTCTTCTATAGTACAATCTTGCATTTTTTACTATTTGATTTACAAAATGGTTTGGCAATTATATAAAAATGTAATCTTATTAGGTGTGTGCATTATATGCAACAATACCAACACGATAACTTCTAGATGTAGCCACCAACCCAACTCATAGTCCCCCCTTCAAAAATAGTTCTTCCACTGATATATTTGCACGTGGATATTGTTCCACCCTTAGGAGAATTGTATCATTGATATTGATAATAAATATGTGATTACAGGGGGTTGATGTGTAGCACATTAGGGCTTAGTGCTCTTGTGCCCTTGGAATCCCATGGTAATGTTCTACACGTGCAAGTTCGAAAAACTCCTAATAGCTCAGGGTCCCAATATGGGAAATGCTTGGTCACGACACATGGTTCTAGACACTCATTGACTTACCGCTTGGGTGTTGAATGATATATTTGCAAGTGTTTGCTCCCAATTGTTCGATAGCCCAATATCCGTCGACTAATCATTCCAGGGGACAGAAAGTTTTCTGTCTCCTAATAGAAAATGTTTTCATTAACAGGTCCAAAGGAACTTGGTTTTGCAAGTGTGTTTAGTGTTAAAAGGTTTTTCGGGTATTTCTTGAGTTCTCGATAAAGTTCAAATTTGAGGTACACATCATATTGGCCTAATAGTGGTGGCCAATCGCTATTCAAATGTAAACAACTAGTTAGACCAAAGGGAGTTTTAAAATAATAATAAAATATTTTCATAAGTGCTAGTTGTGGTGCAAGTCTAGGATTTGTTGGTAAAGGTGCAAAGTTAGTTAAATAGGGGATGAAGGAAGCATCTTTAAATTGAAAATGCCTAGAAAGGCATTGTATGACAAGAGGTGCAAAACAATGAGTATAAGCATAGGAGAAGTTAGTGTGTCAAAACCACACAAAGAGCAGTTAACATAGGATTTGTGGACAAAGCACATGGATAAGTAAACAAAGGTTTTATTGGGCTAAGTGAATGCCTTAATTGAGAGCTTTGAGTAGTTTGAAATGTAGTATGTGAGATGTGCACCAATCAAGAGAGATCTATGCAATATGTGAGTAGTGTGTCAATGAAGAGAGGTCTGTGCATTGAGGAGGGTGAAGTGTTTGCTCCAAAGCTAATACTAATGAGATAACTACAACTAATTGAAGTTCAAAGCTAGTGTTGATGAGGTAGCTGCAAAGAATTGACGAAGAACTAAGAAGATACTGGTGAGGTAGTTTCAAAGACTTGAAGAAGAGCTAATGTGATGTTGGTGAGGTAGATGCAAAGAGTTGAAGAAGAGCAAAGATCTGATGAGGTAGCTGCAAATAATTGAAGAAGAGTAGAATGGCACAAAGAAGATTAGATTGCGAGATCAGTGGGGATTGCTTTAGAAACTTGACTATACTGAGAGGGGGAGGGGTGAATCAGTGTAATACGTTTATGGTTATCAATTACAAATTTGTACTATTCATTTCAATAGTTATCTGAAATATTAGATAAGCAACATTGCATCATATGAATAACATATCTAACATATAAATATCATTAAATCACAACATAATAATCAACACATGTAGACATCATATATAAGTGGAAACCCATAAAGGGAAAAACTATGACTTTTTGTTGTGATGTAAAGCAAGCACCACTCCCTTTTTACATCAACTTTTGTAGACACTCAACTATAAGAGGCTTCAACCTCTCTTCTACTTTACAAGCTACAACTTGCTCGAAGCGCCCAATCCCATTTCATACATCTATTTTGTAGGCTCCTACCTACAAGAGGCTTCATCCTTGCTTTTCTTACACAATCTACAACTCGCTAGAAGCACCCACTTCCACTTATAGGCTCTAATTTGTTCTTTTTCAGGTTACTACCTGAAAGGAGACATTGATCCCCTAATACATGAAAGTTTTAATATGTTGGCTTACCTGGTCTTTAATTATAAATACTTCCATCTCTTTGTCTCTGCTCTATACTCCGTCTCTACCTCTTATTCCTCAATTCTACTTCATATTTGCTCCTCTTCTTGTTTTTCTCTTTGTTAGGCAATCCACGAATTAGGTCTCACAACAACTTAATCAACTCTCTTCTTTGCATTCCAAAATCTATGTATATATAACTAGCTATCTATTTGTATTGTAATGTAGTCTCTTTGTATTTCACCTATTCGTTTCACATTCTTCCAGAATTTGAATATCAAAACAAAGTTAATGATCCTCCAAGTAATATTAAAAGATTGACTTCAATCAAATCCAATGATTGCATAAACCATGGCTCGAAGTTTTCGTTTTTCATGCTACAAGACACGAACATGGGTTCTTAACTAATAATCTTGGATGTTGATGCCATTTTCTATCTGGCAATTCAGGCTACAAAAATTGTTACACAGATTGTTGAGCTTTAATCTGCGTCCATTCTCTAAATTAGGGAAAAACTAAAAATTCTTCACCCATATCTACAACCATTTACATCACAACATCTTCAAGCACCTCTGCAACTTTGACCTCTACAACATACCTCTAATTTTAGATGTAATATTTTTCAATTTAGTTTATGATATTATGAAGTAGTTTGTTGCCTTTTACTTGGGGAGATCGAGCTCTCTTTGAATAGATCATAGGGGTATTTTATTTCATTTTATTTCTTCATTTAATTCCACAATTCGATTTCGTGAACAATCTTTTTCTTTTGCAAAATTAGTTTTATTTAAGGCGATGTTACATGCAAACACGAAGCACTTAAATCATGTCCACAAATAACTTTAACATGATTTGTGTCCAAGTACATGATCATTGCTAGGAATGATTAACTTTTGTTTTGATTGCTGAAATGTGGCGTGTTTCATTTCCATAGTTTAATTTAATTGTATAATGAAATATACCAAATGCAGTGTTGTTGTAGAAGGTTCAAATCTCGAAGATTGAACACTTAACTGCAACTTGGTGCAACACTTATGGATATATTAAGGTATCATTCAATCAATAGGTTTGTCTTGTTGGTTCATGCATTTGATTTACAAGTTTAAACATTTAGCATTTTGGATAGTTCATACTACGAATCATCTAATTCTGCATATACAATGTTTGCATTTCACATGTTTACATACTCTAGATTGATAATAAAATGTTAGACAATATATGTATATAAATTACTTGACAATATTCATTATGTTTACCTCACCAATTCAATACTTTAGTATTGCTAAAATATCATCTTGCTTTTTCTTTATCTCCGCATAATGTTTGATACATTATCTTGGCATAGAATTCAAACAATTGAGAACCAGGGTTGAACCTCAGGTTGCCAACAAAAGTGTCGTTGTAGTCTAGCTCAACGCTGACATTTTCACTCCCTAAAGATGGAGCGTCTCACCCGAGGTGTGCTAAGACAATTGAAGATGTAAGGGATCTCTCAGAGTGGTGAAGAAAACTTAGTCATTATATTACACATTATGCTCCAAACAACTTATCAATTAACACAAAAAACCAACATGTGAATCAAATACATATCACTAAAAACATTAAGAGATTCATGTAATAAGCGTTTAAAATTTAAAGGGGACACATAATCATCATCCAGACATCACAACATATTTCATTCCCCACAACTTTTTTCTTTATTAACCGGAAATATTACATTAGGAACCCGCATATACTTGTGGGATTTCACACTCTTTTGGGCCACATTACAATAAAGGAATATAACAAAATCTTCGAGAAGGAATTCATGCTTCATCTTGACAATTAGCCAGCGCTAAATCAACAGAACTCTCTGACTCAATCCTCCAACTGTCGAGCCTTTGAACCTTCAAATCTAGAACCTACAATTCGTTCTTCGTCGGCGCTTTTATAGATCACGCTTGCTTGATCCAGTCCAATCTCATCAACATGCAGATGTTTTGATCCCTATCTCAATTGGGTCCACTTTGAAAAGTTTTGGTGCTTTTGTCCTTATTATCTTTGATTCTTTCAAAATCTAGCACGTGTGTCCTTTCAAGTCTTCTACAAGTATTGATATAACTAACTTTTAACTTTTATGTTGCTTCCTGATTTTTGGTGGCTGCTTCTGGAAAGTTTGGCCATTCCTTCTCTGCAATTGCTTTTCAACCAGATTTTCCAAAATTTCCTTAAAAAACAAACCATCCAACAAGCCCCAACCACAATCCATTGACTCATCCTCGAGTCAATTTGCTATTGGTGCGTCTAATTCTCTCTGTGATTGCATTTATTCGCCTACTGTTTCATTTCTCTATGTTGCTAATTCACATTCAAACAAAGAACCCAACTTTGATATGTTGTGCAACACACCACCCTTGAGATAAATATTTGTGTTGTGCAATTGAAATTCTTTCTCCTTCTTATTCATGTGATTGTGTGGTCGTAATTGGTTTCCGCAATTTGTAGAATAGATTCAAGTTTTTTTTTATCATATTACAAGATTAGTTGAATCTATGTGGATTTTCTACAATATTAATGGGTAAATATGTTTGTTATTATGTGGTCTATATGTGGTCTATATGGTTGTTCTACGGTTGTCATTTCTATTGTTTATATGCTGCTTATGAATGTGTTTTATGATAGTGATGATGTATGGTTCTCATCATGTTTTGATTTGTAAATGAATGAACAATGTATCTATGCCCAAATAAATGGTAATGCAATTAAAGTGATAAGACAACAATGCTTCTTAGCGATTCTGAGATAAATACGAGACCCATATGCCCACATGTGTTATTTAAACTTGTAGATTACATATTTGTGATATGTTTGACGAAATGTCTGTCATGGCTAGTAGGGGTCCAATCAAGTCCAGTCATTTTATTTCATATCTAATGATTTTGCACAAGATATCCCGCTTTTCAAGTGTTTTGTTCCACTCTTTCGATCTCCTCTTCATCACCTGGCTGCAACTTCATTACCACCATTTCCATAGATTGTTTTACTAAAATCCTTATGGCTCTCTACATCCATTGCTGGTAATGGTAGCTCCATAGGTTACCCAGTAGCAGAGAACACATGCCCCATTTCAAATTTCTTACTCGACCTATGTGGGTTGCGCCAGTCTGAGCTTTCAACAATCCTCAAAAAAGTGTCTGCCCTTGTCAAAAGGAAATCCACTTCTACAACCCACTAGTCGTTCGGTTCTTGAGAGATTCAGGATTCCCAGATGACCGGGTAAGGATTCTCATTACCAAATCCCCATCTATTCTTGGTCTCAATGTTGATCGACAGTTGAAATCCAAGTTTGAGTGGATGAAAACATGGGGTCTCACTAACCAAAATATAGAACTTGTCTTATCCCTGTCACCCATATTTATTTGCAATAGTCAAGAGAAAGTTTTGTGTCCTAACATCCAATATCTTCAAAATCTGTTGGGAGCAGGGTTCAATGTTTCCAGGGTTTTAAAATGGGCACCTCAAATTCTAGTTTCTATTAATATGCCTCAAATTTTGGAAAATAAAATCAAGCATCTCGCAAGTTTTGGCCTTCTGGAAGATGAGATCATGGAGCTTTTTGGGAGGTACCCAATTATACTAAAGGTTTCCATGGTTAAGGTGCAGAAGAACATGAAGTTTTTCATGCATATTGCAGGGCTTCCTGCAAAGTTTGTTTTAATGTATCCTTATATCGTTGCTTGTTTAAGCTTGGAGTGCAGGATTAAGCCTTGCTACAAGGTGTTGAGTGTTGTTAGTGGAATGCAACGTTCCAAGTGTCCTCCTAGTCTCACTAAACACTTAAATTAAGTGAGCGAAGGTTCCTCGAAGAATATATCCATTCCAATCCTCATGCCACAGAGTTATTTGAAATTTCCAGTGGCAAACCTGGCCTTCTGTAAATGACAAGACACTAGGGTTTCTGGCTTGGCCAGAGTTAGATTGTATTGCCTTTCTCTTGGTGATTGAAAAAGATTAAGTACATTAACCAAGGGATCAACTGTCTATGAAGATATAGTGTCTTGATTCCTGTTTGTTCTCCAGTAATGTTGCGAATATGATATATTGTTACCCCTTTTAATTTTGGTAAGAATAGACGTGATATTTTTTATTTTCTTGAATTATGGCAAGTTAGTGCCCCAATCCCATGGGCATGTGGTGACCCTTTAAATTCTGATATCTTTTATAGCCTTTATAGTGGAATCAATTAGTTTTGCTGAACTTAGACGCTATTTAATATAGATATGCATTTGTTGGTCACATCACACAACCCTTGAAACTTTATGCTCAATTGTACCTGCTACGTTAGTAGCTTGCACGAACTAGTGTAGAAATATGAAGAAAAGAAAAATGGTCTGGTAAACTAATATCTGATAACACTGAAATTTCAATTACCTAAACCTTTAACAGCCTCCAGCTAGCTATAGCCTTTCTCAGTGAAAAGAGTGTTGCTTTTTGTTGTTTGTTGGAATCGATTTGCCAGTAATCCCACCCGTGCAAAGCGAGTGATTTTGCTTTTTCTATTGTATTTGTAAATTGTTTCATTTTTCCTGTAGTTACAATGTAAGAAAAAGATTTCTTCTATTTACTAGAAAATTCTAAAAACTATAAAATTGTCTTCAAGTCAACTTTGCAATAAAACAGTGCCAAAGATTGTTGATGTTAGATAACACTCTCATTCACACTCTATTGCCTCAATGCTAGCTATCTAAGGTTGACACCAATATGCCAATTAGTAGCATGGTTGAATCTCATAGCAATTTACCCCCTAGGGAATCATGGATTGTAACAACCTATTATTTCTTCTTAGTGGCACATTGTTTTCCCTATATAAATCTGAATGCAAACATATATCAATAACCAAAGAGGCAATATAATTTGTGATTCAATTTTGGAAAGTTGGACTCCATACATTCATTAATGAAATAGGTCAAACAATATAACATCACCATGTAATATTTATAAGTGGTTGGATTGTTAGCTCTAGAGAAGGTAGTTAAAGTTTACATTTTTTTTGTGCAACGTAATGTGGATGTCTAAACCTGAGTCTTTTATCTTCAATCTCCTTTCTTTTCAAGCAATATGAAACATAAAAGGAAGGAATGAAGGATGAACAAATCTTGAGAGTAAATTCAAATGTTTGGTTAGATTTGCTCATATCCCAAGGAACGAATGACACATTTCAACTATATCATGATAAAGTAAAGTGACTAAAGGAATTAGCATTGGCGTGCTCTCATATACGGGTTGTTTGGTTAATGACTTTTACATTATGGAAATCCTATGCTTGTCAAATCTTCTCATTAAAAATAGCTTTGATGTTTGAATGTTGTAACAACTCTACTGCTTTTTTGTCCTTTAATTATTTTATTTCTGTCACCTTGTAACCTCTTACACCATTTCATTAAAGGATCTGCCTTCAATCTTTCGTAATTTTATTATGCCATACTTATATTCATACCTATGAATATTTTCGTAGACACTCATTCCTTTAATTTATTAAGGAATACTTTTCATCTACATGACATATTTAACTCAATATATATCTATTAATGTGTATATATTTCATAGTTTCCCCTACTATTATAATACTTACAATGAGATTTCCTCACCTCTCTTCAAATACTAACATATGCTTTGTCCCTCTTAACTCTAATTAACATCAAAGTCTCCCTCATATATATATGTATCACTATATAGGAAATCTATATATGATTCTTAACATATGTTTTGACGATATATTCTATTGCATGTATCCATATCGTTTTAGATCAAATTATATGAGAATCTTTCGAACTTGCACATATATGTAATAACTCGATTTAGAGTTTAATTATGTTTCCCGTTTAGCTCTTTTTCATATGCTTTCACATAGTGTTTGGTCTTAGTAGAATTTGAATGATTTCGTTTAATTATATTCTACTTACCCTTTGTACCTATGTTTAATTCATAACCTATATTGAATGGTTACGTCTAGTACTAAGGTTTCTCCCATATATCCCAACATTTTATTAACTCATCATTACCCATATTGTTATCTTTATTTTCTATTCGAATGGTATTTAACACTAGATGTGACAAGAAGGTCTATGTCAGTCTTGCCATATGAGAACCTCATACTCCATGATTTAGATTTTATCCTTGATTTTGACATATCATATTTTATATATTTTTAATGGAGATGCTATCTTACTGCACTTAAACGACAATTGGATTTACCATAACACATTTAATAGCAGTACATCTGGCTTTGTGGTTTCACACTGGAATATTAAATTTGTTAGCCAGCTGTATGGTTGATTCAATTTGTGAATTAACGATGAAGATATCATCTGTATTCCCTCCAACTTGGTGACTACAACTAGGGTTTCATTTTCTTTCCACCGTTTTCATTTGATAAATTTCTTTGCAGGGTTTCATTCCTACTCACAAGACGTTTCTCTGGAGCCGAGACTGGTGGTTTTCCGCATACCTCTCAACGCTGCCATGATACATTCCTCATTATCAACACAAGTGAGATAACGTCAGTGATTCCCTTACACTGAGAATCGTTTAACATTTTGATGGTTTCTAGAATTCGTTTGTACATTTCCCTGTTAATTTATTTAATGTTTAATATTGTGCATTCAGAGTTACTAATTTTGTTTATTCATTTTATGCACAGGGTTTGTCATTGTGAAATTTTTGTTTTCAAACCTCTGGCACAACCACGCAGAGGTATTATTACATCTTTTACGTGAAGGTAAGATTTACCCTCATTTAACATAAAGGTTTTATTGTTAGCTCTGTGTTTTACTCTGTAGCTAATCTTGCCAATGATAGTGTTAAATTTATATATGAAGTCATGCTTGTTAATTTAGAATTCTGCATTTTCCATGGCAGAAATTATTTTTCATTTGATAGAGGAATGTTCTATTGAAATCACTATACGATTTATCCCAACCTAATTACCTCAAAGTTGGAATTTCATTGCATTTTCGGTTTAACAAATTGAGAAATTTGAATGGCTCTGTCTCGGCCACTTCGATTTCCAAGTCAAGCTCTCATGCTCTATTTTTATTAATTTAACTCAATCGTAGTTTACCTTATGAGAACTTGAATGTTTATGTTTTGTTCTCTGTATAAAATCTTAGAGAAATTTTGTTTATTACTTCAAGTTCCAGTCTTTGATAGAATTGTAGTCAAATTATTTCAATCATTTGGTTTGGGCTTTCCTCTACGTTTCATAACTCGACATTCCGGTTCTTTTCAATCTCAGAGCACATGGATTTCGAGTCTTTTTAATTGTGATTTTTCATAACCATCTCAACTTTGAGATGGATTCCTCGATTTAGTATTTTGTTTAATCTTCTACAGAGATACTGTATGATAAGTTGATTCCAGTATTCAAATTAAAATAATTCACTGTATCATTTATTTATACCCTTCAGTTTTTGATATATTCAGTTTGATGACTAAATACTCTTGGGAATTGCGTAAAGCCTGCGATATAAAATTGTATCTGAGTAATTACAATTTTAAGTTCACTTTCTCTTTAATTATTCACTCTATCTCTTTCAGGTTTTAACGTTTGCTTATTTGTATAAACACTCCAGTATACCATTAAATCTTAAAGGTATTGTAATAATTTCCATGAAAACCTATAATTTCCATTAAATCTTAAGGCTTTTCCTATGCATAACATGATATTCTCTTGTAAAAGAGAACCCCTTTTTTCAAAATTTGTTTGGATTCATAACCTTCAGCAGATACCGTGTATCTGATTTCATCCTCATCTCAAGTAATTAGATTTATTTATTCAATTCCATAATTAATTAGTCAATTTTGTACTTAGATTTCATAATTCACTTTCTTCCCTCTTCTCAATTTCCTGAATTGATTTTTTTTTACTCAGTTCTATACAGGAGGACCTCACTGCCTCATACTTTGTTTAAACAAGTAAATTTTGGGTTATCAATTATTATCACAGTAGTTGCTTTTCATACTTTTTGTATTTAATCTATATCTAACACACATATCTATGTGAACTTTGTACAGGTAATTAACTTCACAACTTCTACAACAGTGATTTCATACTCCCATTCTAAAGACTTGACTACTTGTTTCCTTTAACTACAAGTCAGTCGTCATCATGCACAAATCTCAACCTTCTAAATATGATGAGTGTTATCATTTTAACTATTCATTTTATATGTAATTAAAGTTAATAGAAGATGACTTACTGTCATGTACATCGGACTTTGTACTGTTATTGTATTTCACTCTTGATATATTATTTGATTCCCTCTATCAGAGGAATTATATGTCTCTGAGACAGCTATGTAATTAAATTACATAGAGCCTATATATGTCTAATTGTTTAATGGTTCTCTTTTTAGCATACATAGTACCTCTTTATGTAAAATGGTTTCATATTTATCTTTCAAACACATGTTCTAAATAGATATATATATTTTTCCTAATTTAGGAATCTGTACAGTTTGAGTATAAAGTAAGTTAATTGTACCGAATGGTACTTTCTTGATTTAGTAAAATAACTCACTTCCATTCTATACCTCTCTACTTTTGCTTTGTTTACAGAATTAAATAGGTATTTCTACTGTTACTTTCTATGTTTTTCTTAACATCTTTAGAATATTGTGTAATCCTAAGGATGTATTTTGTATCTGTAATATAGTAGTTAACATAGACCTAACAGCAGATTTAAACCCTTCCAATTGGGTTTAGAGATTCTGTTTGTTAGTTATTTAATTAAACTAGTCTGTGTAACTATACAGAGAATTTAACTATACCTGCTATAGTTATTTTTCTGTTAAACACATTAGACACTTTATTCCCAAAGAATAAAATAATTTATCACACAAATTTATAATTCAGGATACACAATTTTCAACTAAATTTCATAACTAAAGCATATTAACTCTTACTCAGTCATCATCATAATAACATAATCATAAGACATTATTTAATACTGTGCATACCGATTTTGGTAAAGACTAATTTCCACCCAACCTTGAGCTTTCATCCACAACTCCCCCCAAGCAGAGACCAATTCCTCCAAAGTTTAGACAACCTATTGTCTACCCATGAATGGATTATTTAAGCTTAATTTTCCTTATCATGTTTCCATAACTATGTCTAGTTAAATCACAATGCTGTTTTCCTTTAGCCTAGGCTTTACTTTTGTTTTTTCCACAAAATCTCTTTAAAACTAGCTTTTTCCTCTTTCTAGTTTTATTTCACCTCTTTTCAAAAAATTTCCACTTTACAAGGTATCTTTTAGATTTTTATCTCCAATCTAATATATTTATTTTATTTTATTTTCTCCAAGGATTTTTAGAAATTTTGAGAAAGTCTTTGGATTTAATTCCATTCTCATGGACTTGAAATCATGGTCTCCAATTCACTCTAGTCTTTGCACAATAATTAAATTTCCACATTTATTAAATTTAAAAAATTAATATGTCCACATATAGTTTTCTTTTAGGTCCACTTAACCTTTAGGATTTGCAACTATCTAAAAAGCAGTAAAATAGGGATATTACAAATGTAGAGAGTACCATATGACAACATGCGATAGAAAATAACAGGTAAAAAGAAACCTATCACATACATGTAACACTTCTCTGTTGTGTTCTTTGAACAATATGATGCAAGTAAAAAGACGCCACTTCAGATACAGGTTATATACTTTATAGCTTCCTAATTTCTATGTCACTCCCAATTTATTGCTGAGCTCCACTTGAAAATGAGATAAAATATCTCACACAATCCATCACACACTTCCTTTGTATGATAAATGTGATCTCAGCATCAATTTTCATACATGAATTGGCGGATTTCATTTCATTTGATATTGTATTTAGAGAACAACAGAAATAGATAGAGAGAGCTTTGTGTTTTTTCCTTTTCATATTTGGCATGTAATCTGCATTTTTCTCTTGTCTTGAATCCCAACTAATTACTTGTTCATTTCCCTATCTTTCAATATTATGACTTAAGGGGTTATAAAGCCCTTGAAAACTCTCTAAGCTCGAAACCCTACAAATCTCTCTTACACATAACAATCAAAAGCCATGAATTAATTCTTGTAGGTCTCTCTTGCGACCTGAGACTGAGCAATAGAAAAATTCTCTATGATTCTCCTTGCGATCTGCGTGGTGAAACAAATTCTAAGAAAACGTTGCCCACTGTTTGGATGGTCTATCCGCCACTTAGCTCAGTGATTTGCACCAAAGATTCCTTGGATTCGAGCTCATTTCAAGAATGGATGAATTGATTTATGGTTTTCATTTGTTCAGGATAATATTATATGTTTTTCTCACAGGTATAAAGATGAATCTGTTCTCTAAGGCCTCGATATTTTACCTATGCTCGTTAATCAAAGCAAGCAGTTGAGCCACCCATAGCTAAGTTTGCCATGTTCCCTCGCAAGTACGTGAGATTTGTGCAGTTTGGCTACTAGGAGAGAGGATATTTAACTCAGTTTATGTCATATTACATCGTTCTTTTTTTTGGATAGTTGTATTTTTAGTTGGGCCAAGATACTGAGGGTTATACACACACACACACACATTTCCTATTCATTCTCCACCCTGGAAACATCTGTGCCTATATTCACTGTAACACATTCATACTCCAACAATTTACTTTTATTTTTATTTTTTAATTTACAGTTCGATTGTCCGCATGATCCATTCTACCAATGTGAATTACAAAAAGTTAGATATTAACTAAAATATATATTTTCTCTAATGGCTATACATGAATATATCTCTATAAATGGATGTGTATTGTGATTCCTGAAAGCGCTCTATCTTTATTTTTTTAATGTATACATGTAATTACTTGCATCGTGGCACTGAAGAAGAATCCTTGTAAAAATGAGCTTATAGAAAACAAAAGAATGAGTTGCCATCTTGTCCTCGTTCTGGATTACCTGATGCAATGCAAGGCTCAAGGAATGATTCTCATCATCACGGGGAAGCTTTAAGACCCTGCAAGGTCTACAATGACTATGGGCTTAGAACTTTCCTTTGTTATTAACCACAATTTGAGCTTTGGTCAGGGGATAGTTCTCCATAAGTTCACAAACAACCATAGTTATATGTTGTTCTTTAACATCTAGTCTAGTCTTTCAGGATTCAAATGTAACAATGTACTTACTATCTTTTAAGCAAATAATTGCATTTGTAACCAATAAATTTATGATTGTCACAGTTCATTCACTTACAATTATTGTGAGAGAAATTCCATCCAATTTGTGCCTAAATATTTCCGACCAACCAATGCCTGAGATTCCTAAGGAAATCTGATTTACAAATTATCATTTATTGTTTCTTTAGATGTGATACTATTATGCCCACTACTTGATGTAGTACGTTGGACATATATAATTTCTACAACTAATAACATATGAGTTATCTAGACTAGGGAAAGATAAAATGTTTCAAAATGGGAATAAGGTTTACCAAATTTCAGAAAATAGAAATATCAATATATGTGTCTTATTGTTGTGTAAATGTATCTTTTTTATTTTCCAAGGTGTAACATTCACGGGGCAATGTTTACAATTATCAGGAGTTTGTTGTCACTCTTTTTGTTCACGTGGATTTCTTGTTATGGAATTAAAAAAATGAAAATTTAGTCCGGTTGCACAAATGCTTTGAAAAATTTCATATGCATATTTAAATTTTGTATTTTGGTTTCATGACTTGAATGTTGTCATTCAATATTAACATTCTTGATTGAACCCCTTCTTTCAATGACATAAAATCTACCAATATGCTATGAATATGCCCATGAGCAGAGCTTTTTAAAGCAACTTTTGGGTTTGAACGAATCTTCTCAACAAACTATTTTGCTTATAGCATCGGATCATGGGGATAAGTGAAAGAGATTCCTGGATTCTTTATATGATGATTAATAAGATGATACAAATTTTTCTTCTTCAGATGATGATGATACATAATAGCGTGATGAAAACATCTTCCAAATAGATTGAATTAGTATTTCTGCTACTTTTAAAATCTTTCATATGATCATTAAGTTGTTATTTTAATTCTTTACTGCCACTCCAAAAACCATGTGTACATTAAGTTAATCTTTTGATTATGTTCAATAAGATGGCATATTTGATAGTATGAATGTGTGCCTTTCCAGTTTCTTTGAGTTTATATCATTTTCTATTTATTTCATATATATAATAATTTGGATTATTTATACCATTTTCTATTCAAGATTTTGAAATAAGGGTGCTTTGACCTAATTTTTATTATTCTCTAGAATATTTATAGATGATAATTGTTCAGTACTGTCTGGTTCTTTTGAATCTTAAACCCGAATCATTGTTCAAAGAAATTTTTTAGAGTTTTGAACTTGTCAATGAACTAATTTAGTGTGTATTTTCTATTTTATGGTTAAGATTTAAAAATATTGAATCATATTTAAGCATTTCGTTGCATTCTATGACGAAATTTACAATTCTACCATTTTTAATTTTAAAGTTGCAACTTTTGTCATGGTTGGCACAACATTCATTCTAATAACAATTAAAGGAGTTGTCTACGAAGGCGGAGGAATTGCCCGGAAAATTGGCCAGAATTCGGGCACAAAAAAATTAAGAAATCTTGCAATAGTAGTGTTTGAATCATGTTTTTGATGGTGGAAATAGATTCAGAACCATCAAAAACCTCTAGGGCACACAAAATATTGAAGCTTGATAGCTATAACCTGGATTTACAAAAATCCCTACCGGATTTTCTTAAAATCTTACCAGATTTTCCATGATTTTCAAGGCAAAAAAACAGTCTAGTTAGACTACGACATAATTAAATGCAAGAATATGGTTAGATAAAAATTATGATTGGAATTTACTCACAAAATTTGGTATTGATAATTTATGTTATGTCGATCCTTGAAAAATATTTGCATTTGTCTAATGTACACCTTGGTTGTGACAATGAGGAGTTGTAGAATTTTTTTCTCCAACCTCACGTGTAATTTTCTTTATAGTGTTAATGGCTCAATGATAATTTATTTTAATATTGTTAACAATTTTTTAATGGCTTTGCATATTTGATCTTATCATTATTAAACACAATTTGCAAAGAAATTGGCCTAACTAAAAAACATCAAAAGATGGGATGATGATTGTATAGTGAAATGATATCTCAAGAGATTTAATCTCTCTGTGCTTATAGTTTTTACTTAGATGTCTCAAATATATTAATTAGTGTTTTCGAATATTGTTTTTTATAAATAAATATAAATTATAATATATTAATATTAATTTATGTTGAAATTTTTGAAAAAAATATAATATATATTTCCTATTATTAATTTCGGTTGGATTTTAAACTTGTAAAGTAATAAAAATTAATTGTTGACTTAAATGTAATTCAACATAGTTTAAGTAATGGATGAAATAACTCAACATAGTTTAAGTAATAGATGAAATAATGTTTTAGCCTTGATAGTTAGCTTATTTAGCCAAGGTCTTGTTGCTAAATCACCTCCCTATTGAGAGATCATGGATTCATTCTCCTTGATGCCCTTGGGGTTAGGCTTTGATTCCATCTTGATTAAAAAACTGTTATAACTTTTAATTTTAATCCATTTATAATTATAGTGTTGAATTACAAACTTGTAAAGTAATAAAAATTAATTGTTAACTTAAACTTAATTCAACATAGTTTAAGGCCCACGTGGTGTAGAACAGTCGGTGATGGGATGCACTGTTAAGGCACTCCGTTCTGTAAGGTCACCGGTTCGAAACCCGTGGGTGGCATGGGAGGAGAAAAAGTGGAAAAAATTAGGATTAGTCTGAACAAGAAAAAAAAATAAAAATAAAAATTCAACATAGTTTAAGTAATGGATGAAAAAAAGTTCTAGCCTTGATAGTTAGCTTATTTAGCCAAGGTCTTGTTGCTAAATCACCTCCCTATTGAGAGATCACAAGGTCAATTCTTCTTGATGCCCTTGGGGTTAAGCTTATAAATTATAGTGTTTAATTCTTAATTTATTTATTCATAATGGCATAGTCAAACTGACTTCATTAGATGTCATAATCTTTACTTATTAATCTATTTATAAATTATAGTGTTTAATTCTTGATTTATTTATTCATAATGATGTTCTATAACTTATAGACCAAATAGTCTTTTTACCAAGCCAAAATATGGCAATGCAATTTCAAAAATTGTTGTTGTTTAAAAATCTCACAATGCAATTTCAAGATTTTTTGTTGTTTAAAATACTTTACTATGCCATTCGTAATTATTCTATTTGACTTATAAATTGAGATGGACATTTTCATTAAGCGTTTAATGGATCTCTCATATACATATATTTTCATTTATTAAATCATTAATATATAGTTAATTAATTATTTTAATGGACAACACATATAATTTGTTACTATGCTAAATTTTGTTCGTCAAATTTAAATACTATACACTAATATGCCACCAATGTGTGGGAAAAGAAAACTCTAAGGGAACAAATTTACAAAAACCATGTGAAAATGAGTAGACACTACATAGAAGTTCATGTTGTTAAAGAAGTGACAACTGAACCACTTGAGACATCCATGTGAAAATTAGTAGAAACTACATAGAGGTTCATGTTGTTAAAGAAGTGACAACTGAACCACTTGATACATGTGTAGGAATTTTTTCACTTATTATAATACCTTAATAGGTGGCATCAAATTGCTTAATATATTGAAGTTATGAGAGGAACCAAGATGGCCACTAGGTAAGTATGAAGTTCCGAGAGGAACCAAGATGGCCACTAGGGAAAGTATTGATGAAAAATAGGTCTACTGTTGTATAATTTCGTATTGAAGAAATAAATATCTCTTTGTTCATTTATGGGAAAGGAGTTTGATAAATGACGTTCAACAGATGCCAATCCGTGTTTTCGAAAAATGGTTTGTAGTGTAGAAAGATGTAGTTTAAAATGGGGTCCATTTTAAGTTGGAAGTAAGAGGGCCCTGTGACTTTAAGGATGGATGATTTAAAATACATTAACAAGAGGCTCTTGGTTTTTCTAGAATAGGATATTCCCATGTTTTTCCCTGATTATATTTCCGTGATGAATTGAGTCTAGAGATTTCTCACCAATGTGGTCTATCGTTAATGGAAGTTGAACAAATTTCCAACTTGGGTTTTGGAAAATTGGTTTGTAGTCTAGAAAGATGTAGTTCAAAATGGGGTTCATCTTGAACTCAAGGGGTTATATAACATTTAGTGAAAGACGAATGATATGAAATCCTTTAACACACAAATCTTGGGTTTTTAAGATTAGTACTATGAGATTCTTGATTATATTTCCTTACATATTCTTCCTTGGTTGTATTTCCTTTGAGAGTCTATGAGTTCCTTAACAATGTTGTGTTGGTATTTGGTATGATTTAAAGATAGATCCCTAAATAAAACATAGATAGATAAGAAAATATGTTCAAATATGTAAGAGACAATCTAAAAGGATCATTTACATCCTGAAAGTTGGTCCATGTAATCAGAAAACAAAGGAAAAATATGAATGCATTTTGTTTTCATGTATAATTCATGTGGAAAAGAATTATCAAACCTTAAACAACTATAATATTCTCTTGAATAAGTTGATACAAGATGGAATCTAATAGGCCAAACATAAAGGCCTATTGGACTGGAGCAGTTTAGGTAGATTGTATAACCTCTAATGAACCGCCATATTGGATATGTTGGAGCTATAAAAAATGTTAGGAAAGCCACTTCCACTGATCAATTTGAGGATCAATCATGGTCCAACAAAAGATAGCATGGAGACAACAAAGTTAGGGAAAGGTAGTGACATTAAGGGGAAATCTAATGAAGGTAATGATTTTAACAAACATTCAATTGTGATATCACTGTATTAATGTTGAAGAGAATTCAAGACAACACCCTTTAGGAGAAGCTATGGATATGGATGAATCCAAGGTGTTCATTTTGAGTACCTCAGAGTTATAGTTAGAAGCAATAGACTTCACCAGTGAAAAATTGAAGTTAAGAATAAGGCAACAATTATTATAAGAATAAGGCAACAATTATTATTGTCCACCACGTTAGTATTTTGGGTCCAATGTATTGGAATCTATGAAAACTTTATTTTAATGTGAGGGAATTGAAATAATGATATTGTGGCAAACATTTAGAAGTAGTAATTACGAAATCATGGAAGCCCATGCTAGTAGCTCTTTCTAAACATAGAAATTACAATAGTAAATTGGTGAAGATAAATCAGAAAGAATTGAGCTTCTGCATCTCAATGTGTAACATATCATTGAAAATTGTCATAATTATGTGCTTGAAAGAAATAAGTACTAGATGATTAGAAGCATATCTAAATGCTAGTGGACATTTTCCAATTTCTAGGATGCAGATACAAGGAGTAAATTATGTGGATATACCTTATTTATTAAATTTCCTCTTCTTAATTGCGAATCCAACATTGAAATGTGGGAAAATATTTTGATGTACATGAAGGTTAATCCTCCACGGCATTAAAAAATTAACTCTTGCAACATGTAATTTGAAAACATTTCAAAAGATAATCTATTCTTCAAGTGATTTTATTTCAATCTCTAAATATAATCAAATAATTAAGTCTAAAACATTATGTCTATGTAAAGAAAAATTACAGATGGTTAGAAAATTAAGAGAAAATGCAATTGATATAATAATTAAAGACAAAAAAGGAGACACAGGGCCTTTGGTCTATTTATTGGAACATGAATTATAGAAACATAAAAGTTCCTAACAAAAATCCTCCACCAATTACTAGGAATGGCAAGAAATGTCCTTCCCTTGACTTTTACGATTTTTGGTGGAAGATTTCGAGTCCCAAACCAAATTAGTTTTGAAGACTCATATACAAAATTATTTGAATGAAGAAAGTGATATCACAACCTAACAACATTGAATAATATTCTTCTCTCAACCATTACTCAGTTTCAAGCTTCACAAAACTGTTGAAAAGGTAGCTTAAATTGAACTAACTTCTCTTCTTCAGACAAACTGGTTCAAATTAAAAGATGTTACCAAGAATGAGGAAGTGGAGAAAAACCACAATATATGAATATGATGACATTTGTTATTCCCATTCAGTTATTCTCACATTTTTAGGAAATACTAATTGCAATAGATTCATGTAGACTTTGTTATAGCAAATACTAATTGCAATAGATTCATATAGACTTTGTTATAGTTTCTCCTTATAGTGGACCTGCAAAATAAATATTTTTATATCTTTATTGTCTCTCCTACTCTATAGAGTCCATAATTTCTATTGTCTTATTTTTTATACTATAAATTTTATATCAAAGTTTAGAGTCAATAATATGACATTGTAATTTACGGAATTCAATCCCTTGTCACACATATCACAACTTTCCATAGAAGTCAATTTCACTCATAAAAAAGAACACCAAAATGAAGAGGAAGAAAAATAAAACATGACCTAAAAGAAATTACTTACCTGCAACAACCAACATTGATAAATGAAAACATGACCTAAAAGAAGTTACTCTCTCTAATTGAACAACACACAGATAAATGAAAACATGACCTAAATGAAATTACTCTCTCTAACTGAACAACTTTTAGCGAGTTAATGAAGACAAGCATGATATGCCCTCAATGGTGGAAGAAAGTATCCACTTGCAGAAAAGTTAAAGATAGAACCTCGACATTTGGAAAGTTCTATGACACCAATCCTTCTCCTCCAAGATTTTTTATATGTCACGATTCTTCTAGAATTTATGCCCTATTGCATTCCTTTTGCAACATATGGTGCAATTGCTAGTTTTAATTTAACTACGTGAAGATGCCCTTTCCAACCAAATATGGAAGAGATGTAATGTAGTGTAAACATTTTTACTTAATCAAATTACATAAAAATAATTTTACTCAATAAAAATAAAAATAAAAGAATATTTATTATTTATTATTAAAATTGAATTTAGATATGTTTATTTAGTTAATTTTGGTCATTTTTGAACTCCAGGTTTAGAAGAGCCTGTGGTATGAACCCATGGTAATCATGTGGAATATAACATATTTAAAGGGGAACTTAAACTAATCTTGATCCATCTTAATTCTGGATTCTTGGTAGATTTAGAGTTAAGATAGATTTAAGTTGGTTTAATTTAATTTTGAATTTTATGTAATTCGACTGAGTCAAAATATTAACATATCAAAACAAAACATTACATCTTTTCTATACTGAACTAGAGAATGTTTATGGAACAATAATTAGTTATTTGATTACTACTTGATAAAATAAAAAAGTTTTATTATTTTATTATTATTTAATTTGTATGTTTATTTGATTTGACATAGTCCAGCGAACATATTTACATACAAACTAACTGACTTTTACCACAATAATAAGAGGGGTAAAGGTGTAAACGAATTGATATGTGTAAATATTTTTTGCCATCTCAAAATTAAATTTTATAAGAAATTTTAGATTTAATGATATGATTCATCAAAAGACATTTATCTCAGAGAAAATAAAAATAAAAATTATTGACAATTTTAATAATTTTATAATTAAATGTTATTTCAGGTTTATCACTCCAAATAAATTATAATATAGGTGAAATTTATTAGCCATCCCGAATTTAAACATCACGGCTGGGGTTCGAGTTCTGATTTCGGGTGGGATTTGTTAGCCATCTCAAATTTAAACCTAATGGGAGCGGTCGAAAGTGAAAAGGCATCAAAAGAATAAAAACCATCAAAAGGTTGTCCATCCCCAGCTAAATAGATTTGTTTTCATGTCCAACAAGGAACTAACCCTACCCGCTCACTATAAATTTACTTAACTATTTTGCACAAGATAACTAATTTCATCGCTCATCGAATTGCGATGTTTTTCAAACATTTTGTTTCATTGCTCAGATGTCTTTTTCATGAACTGGCTGTCTCTTCAAAACAAGTGTAGAGCAGCGGAATTATGGCACTGGAAAACCACTCTAATTCTTTTTCGGCTTCTAGTGATTCTGGTGATTCTCTACGATTGTGAGTTGTGGGCCAGCAACACAACCGACATGCAATGAAAACAAATTGAGAAAATTCAGAAGCATTTGATTACAAATAAATTCAAAATTAAAAGTGCAGTTTCTTATGATATCTTGTTAAGTGAAACAGGGGTTGCTCCTATCAAAGCAATTGCTATGGTGCAAGTCATAAGATATTTGAAAAAAATTGAGCAAATGGAAGAGGGTAGATGGCCTAACGCTGTGTTTAATGACAGATTGTGCAAAAGAAAGAAGACTTGGATGAGACAAAATATCAAATGGTTTAGTAAATGGGGTATTTTCTTGGACATGTGTCCTACAAACAATAAAAAGATAAAAACTTTTGTTATGGATAAATTCCACAAATGTGCCTAGGAGAAAGAGTTAGGGATAAAAAAGAAGTACTACACTGAAGAGTTTAACCCCACCCATGATCATCAACAAAAAGCGTACATAGGTGCCAATATTTCTTTCAGATCTAAAATTCTTATTGCTCAATTGAGGACTAATTTTCATCAACTCCGTTGTGAAACAGGGCGCTGAAAAAGGCCAAAAGAAATGGGCAACCAATATTTCAGCTGCTATTCGCCCATTAATACTGTTAAGAGTACTACTGGGCATACCATGGGCATGGACATGGCATCGATCACCAAAACTTGTACATGACTCCGGCTGCTCTGACTTTGCCGTGAACCCAACTGGCAGATAGGACAGGCGGGGCTCACAGATCTGAACTCAACTGGTGGATATGACAGCGCCCACTCTACGTATTGAATGCGGCAGGATTTCAAATTTTATCTCGCGCCCATTATTTCAAATTACACTGATTGACAGAAGAACGCAGTCGAGTAAGGAAGGTGAGGGAATACTCGGAAATGGGCGGAAGGTGAGAGAACTGATCCTTTTCCCATGAATTTTCTCTTCTCAACAACTGTTTCCTCTAATTTGCTCACAGGTTTGTGGTTATTATTCCATTCTACTTCTGATGAGCCGCAACCACGAAAGAATCTTGCGACAGATAGCGTAAAATTTTGCTAAAATATGATCTTTCTTACTTTGCACAGGTCAGGAAATATCAGATTTTGTTGAAAAACGCCGTCTGGATACGACTTTAAAGGGTCGTGTGTCGTTTACATTGCGGAATTTGTTAGTATCGCTCAGGTTTGTGGTTATTATTCCATTCTACTTCTGATGAGCCGCAACCATGAAAGAATCTTGCGACAGATAGCGTAAAATTTTGCTAAAATATGATCTTTCTTACTTTGCACAGGTCAGGAAATATTAGTTTTTGTTGAAAAACGCCGTCTGGATACGACTTTAAAGGGTCGTGTGTCGTTTACATTGCGGAATTTGTTAGTATCGCTTAAATACGCTTATTTATTGGGGTCAAAATCGTGAGGCAGTTCACATTTAGTCTGGAACATGCAAAGATCTCCAGAAAATGCGCGCTCTAGACGAAATTTATAAATGCTGCCGAACACTAACGCTGTGGCAGACATGTTCTTCTGAAAACAAGTATGCAAATAGTCCATTCTCATTCTTTATATTTTAGTTTTCTTGGAAGTAGATCCTGGCAATATTATGTAAATTTTTTATGATTTTTCTTATCCATGCTTTCTGTTTGTCTGGGACAGACTCTCCGGCAAGAACAAGGGTTTGTGTTTGGAGAAAGTTTCGGCCGAGAGGAGTTTTTCCATTTGGGATGAGGATATTTTGGGCAATGGTGCAGGATTTGAACATGTGCGCCTCCGGGTTATGGGCATTGCAAGAGCGCCGGTGTTCTGTGGCATTCGATACTGTAACTTGTTTGGTGAACTCGGCGTTAAGATGTTTCAATATGGGCAGGTGATTCGTTTCTAATTTAGGGTATGCTGTGGTTCCAAAAGTTGTATAAAGAGAGAACCACAGGTTCCGTTATTCAAAAGGGTAAGGGGGAGGGTTCAGATAACCATATATATGTATATCCATAGAGCAATTTGAAGGGTTGAGAGAAAAAGAAACATTCCCCGGGCCTTTTTTGTTTAGAGTGGAAAGAAGTGTGAATCAAGACTGGATGTACAAATTTCTCGATATTAGTTTTGATGTTTTCATATTTTCAAAGAAATGAAGGGCCAATTTTGGATGATACAATTGACAAGTCCAAGAAACTTTGCGGAAGAAGTGGAAGGGGCCTTGGCTACTCCATTAACTATATTTACAGTTATTATATTAATTTTATTTTTAAAATAATATATTTTCGATAATAAATGGTTTAGATTTATTATAATTTTAATTTAATTATGAATTACTGTAAATTTTATTTTTAAAATTTTAAGTTATTTAAATGAGTATAATTAAAAATATATATTAAAAAATATTTTGTTTTTCTATTTTTTAAAATTTGTTAATGTATTTTTTATAATAATTATAATGTAATTTGTTAATGTAAAATTATAATAATTTTGAATTTGTAAAAAATATAATTATATTAAAAAATAATATAAAAAATGTAAAATTAAAAGTATATATGTATTCTTATGAATTTCAAACTAAATGTGTTAGTCAACATAAATATAAATATCATATTTGCAATTCCCATAATGTCATTGGTTATATGGTATTATTAAAAAAATTCCTCTGTCATTTTAATATCAAAAATATTAAAAAATAATAATTAATTATTTTGATGGTATATTATTTTATTCAATAATATATATAGAGAAGACTTTGAACATTTCTCAATAAAGAAGATGCCAAAAAGAATGAATGGACACATTGCATGTTACATTTCTTTGCAGTAGTCTATAATGCGACTTTTTGAAGGCTTTTACAGTCATTTTTTCCGGTTTAATTTCTTTAAATTTCGGTAGGAATTTAGTGAAAATAGAAATTTGATGGGTAACCTTGCACAATCGAAGTGCCCTAGGGGTTTTTTAGGGTGCTGAATCCATATATACAGTAAAAAAATCAGTTTAAATAACAGAAATCAAGATTTTACCTCAATTTGTTTCACCGAATTCCGGCACCTGAAACTCCAAAAAGTCGCACTAAAGACAACTCCCATTTCTTTTATCTGGTTATGGGGCTTTTATGAAAATAATTTTTCTATATAAACTAAATTTTAACTCATTAATTATAGAAGTGGCATACTTTAAGGGATACTTAAAGTGTTGTTGGCAATGACATAATAGAGGGTGTGTTAGACATCTTTGGCAAGTTACATAAGTCCATATGTTTTGGTAGCTTTGGTGACCAACTCAAGATGATCCATTAAATGGTTAGGATAGGGATAGTGTATTAGCGGGTAGGCTAGAATAACCAAATATGTATTACCAAGGAGGATGTATGATTAATGAGGACAAAGATGTATTGCCAAGGAGTATGTATGATTACTGAGATGTCACATCACTACCTTTGGTTGAGGGTAGGCTAGAATGACCAAATACGTATTACCAAGGAGGATGTATGATTAATGAGGACAAAGATGTATTGCCAAGGAGTAGTATGATTATTGAGGTGTCACATCACTACCTTCGGTTGAGGATGGGTTGGCTTGACAATGTGATAAATTGTGTGTGTTGTCCATGTCATAAAAATAGTGTTGACAAGTGCATTAAGGTATGTGGATTGTTGACAAAGGAGTGACATGATCTTCTTTGACTAGGTGATGGCCAATAAGACCAAATTCTTACAAACAAGATGAGGTTATGCTTCCTTTGACTTTTGTTCTAAGTCGAATCGAATTGATACATGATCGTTTAGTTTTGTCACTAATCTTCTTTTTATGTTGTTTACAGATGCTGAAGGAAGAATGCAGGGAAATAAAATATAACCACCACATAGAATTAAATCGAATTCTACTTGTGTTACATTGATCATATAGCATATATCAGTATTACACACGTGAATTTAATGCTTGCATTACATCACATAGCATATATCGGTATTACACACGTGAATTTAATTTAATTTATGAACCAAACATACCATCTAAAGCTATAAACTATGTAAAAAGAAATCCTATCCTCCTTAACACTCATTCAAAAATATTACAATCAAATCCATGCCAACTACGATCCCTAATTATTTGCACTCCTCAACACCTATGCTAACAAACTTAGTCTATCACGCATGAAAAATAGAGTTTGCAACCAGATTCTGTGCCAAAAGAATTTTCTAATCAACCAAATCCCCTTTGATCTGTCCATGGCGTATCACGCCGTTAACTGAGCTCTTTGATACTATAAGGGATTATATTTTATTTAATTTAATTAAGTATCAATCACCACTTGTATGACCATGGGCATACGTTTTTACCACTTATCTATTTTTCTATAACTCCCAAAATGTATGTGAAATTTCAGATAATCGTGAGTTTGGTGGATGCATAATTTACTTCTGCATGTAGGCAATTGCAAAAAATTTCTCTTAATTGTGGTTACTAGGTCAATATCATTTTTCACTCTAAATTTATGCTTCTATTATCTTATAAACTCGTGGTAAAAATTTAAGCCTATCTTCTTTCAATGTATATATCCTTTGACATTTTTTCAGGTTCATAATTTAATTAATTTTATTGTTATTTAGGATTGAGTTCACCTTTCCTATTTGGATTGCCAAACACTTCCCTATATTTTTGACCATTTTATGGATAAACCACATTAATGTATTTTTTACCATTATATGTATTTGCAGCTAAAAGAGGTTGTTACTGAACCATTATACAAAAAGTGGAATATGCATCACCAAATATATTCTTGAATTAATGCATTTTTTACCATCATATGTATTTGCAGCTGCAAGAGGTTGTTACTAAACAAAAGGACCAAATACAAAAAGTTGAACAAACACTCCAGTTTGTAAAGGTTTTTACTTGATACAGCTTTTGTCTATGTTCAAGGACAATAACACTTCATTTTGTTATTCTAATTTTGTTTTTTCCTTTGAATTGTGCAAGAAATGATGTTAAAATCTCAAGGTGAAGCCGTGATGAAGGCATAAAAGTTAATGGAGCTATTCAATAAATCAATATTTTCATCTTGGCAAAGCACATTCTAATTATTTGGTGTGGCTTTTATGTTGCAGTTTAGTTAATATCTCTCCTTTTTTTTTATCTTGATGATATTTATCCTATGAGCAATGCTTTTCTTTTGGAGTTTTTGAATTCAAATATTGTATTAGAGGATGCTCTCTCCCAACATAGGGAAGGAAGGCCAAAACAATAGCATTGTCTCCAACTTTGAGGTTATCTACAACTTTCCTAAATATTATAGTTGAATTCTGGATTATTGGCTTTGGTCAAAACATTACGAAATTAGCCAAAGAAATGGAATATTCTCCCCACTAAAAGTTGTATCTCTAGCACCTTTTCTTGCCATCTTGATTGCTCCATCTTTGCCATATATCCGAGTAAAATTTTAAATTTCCCATAGCACAGTTTCTTAGTATTGTGAAGCAATATGCATTCTTAAAATTGTAGAGGATATGATTTGTTAGAAATTGGAGTTTAGTCCAGTGATGTCGATTTTGTGAATGATGAAATTGTCATAGTAGAACTGATCAAAGGTGATTTTCAGATGTGATTGAGGTGATTGTCCTATATAGGCACATTCTAGTCACTCTGCTTCATGATGGAGTGTCAAAGCTCCTTGCTTATTAAAACAATTGTGATGCACCAATCAACACCAATCAACATTATACATTCATGCACAAATAAAATCCTCTACTTCTATTTCCATTTTACAAGCTCAAGATTGGAAATAGATGAACCACCATTGTCATGATGTCGATCAAGACAGGGTGATGTTGATTTTCAAAAACAATTTTCAGAAGTGATTGTCCTATCATGATCATAAGTGAACATAGATAGCAGCAAATTGGCTTCCCTTAAAAGTCAAAACCCTTCCCAGAAAACTACAAATAACCAAATGGAAACCTTCAAATATATTAAATAAATTTGTGGTGACTATATGGTACTCTACTTAGACCATAATTTCAGAAAAATATAACAAGATTTTAGAGTATATGAGTTTGAGTTGGATATATTAGAATATACATAAAACAAATACAAAAATAATTCCAACTATAAAGAAAAGAACATAATTGGATTATACAATGAATATGATTTTTAGTTCTTTAATGAGCTCTTTAAAATATTTTTTTACTGTTAACTTCACGTGGGTTTTTAGCATTTTCAACCCCAAGTTTTTCCTTTATGTTAGCTTCATCTTAGGCTTTTTTAAGCTTCTTATGGGGTGTGTTATCCTTCTAAATAATTTGTACTGAAGCTAAAAATATGTCTTCCATAACATTTAAACTTCGAGCCCATTTCCCACAATATTATTTGATTTAGGGCCACTACCTTGCTAAGATGTCGATCTAGTTCTAGTTCCACCTTTTTGAGATCGAGACTATTCCCTTCATGAGTGATATAGAGATTATTCATTTCAAGGTCGAGACCTAGAAGCAAAGGTAGTAGCACATTTCCTACTGTACGTCATAGATCGATACTGAGATCTCTGTATAGTCTCGAATCCTCCAGCAACATCACAGGTAGCAGATCCACTTGCATTCGTAGTTACAAACCCTTTACCATATAGCTTCCGACTACACTGTTATTATCTATGCTATAAGAGATCTACCCAAGGGATATAGACCTAAACTTCTCATATAACCGTTCTACCCAACAAATGTATTTAAATCTTTGGAAGAGCTATAAACCTAACCAAAGGAAAGGTAGGATTCATATTGGTTGTCCTCCCACCAAAGGGAGGATGTAAGCTCCTGAATGGATATATGAGTTAGAAAGATAAGTCCCAAAGTTTGTAATAAAGAGTGTTGTAGAGCGAAGCCATATAAACAACTGTAGCGAAGCTATGTTTCCATCCTTTCATTTCATATACCATTCTCGTATTGCATACCTATTATTTCATCTTTCTATACGTCAAAGATTTCTCCCATCACTAATTAGTGTTATGGGCTTCACTAAGGAAGAATTCATGTGATCTTGATGGAAAAAACCCGATAGTGATTAGTTGAGAACTAACGAGTGAGACACAGGTGACAAAATCCCTGTGGATATTAGGAACTTGGTATGGATATTAGATCATGTAGTAAGGGCACACTTCAAAGGTGCCCACATTTCCTCTATTGCCTTGAATTTAAAAAACCCGAGTACTTGATTAACCTTAGTTTTGGTTGTGCTTTAACATTAAAATGCAGTTGTGTACTATCTAGCTTAGATTTTACAATTGGGACCTATGAATTGTGGAAAACAATGTGTTTCTCATGGGCTCCCTCAAGGGCCAAAGGGACTCTAAATTTCCCCAAAAGCTTCCCCAGGGACTTGCCACATGTTGACCTATGCCTTCCCGCATATACTCCAATCTCCAAGCAAGGTTTCAAAGACCCAAAACAGGAAGAATACAACTTCTTCAACTCAACATGATAAATATGGAAGCTAGTTGAGATGTTAAGTACATCTAGGTCAGATGAACTTGGGAAAATTAGGGGGACTACTACTATTTGAGAGGGTATATTGGGAAGCATAATGTCACAAAAGCATGGAGAAGTAGTAGGATGGACACATGTTCTGGTAGGATTGGATGAGACTAGGATCTTCTTAACATTATTATCTTTCTTAATAGATTAGAAAACATTTCTCATTTTCGCATCACCTAAAAGATATATTTTACAAAAATGTCAATTTTGCAAGGGGAAATTGAAACACATTTATCCTAGAAAAAGTATTGCCCCAAAAAATACACTTACAAAGGCATTGACAAAAACTACGATTCACATGTCGTAAAGTATTCAGAGTGAATTTGGCCTATGTTAAGATAACAAAAACATAGTAAATGGATCATATAATGCTTGAAGATATAGTGTGAAATTCCTCCTCTAAACTCAATAATAAAATAAAAAATTGATTTAACTTTTAACATATTTCTTATTCGAAACACCATTTGTAGACTTTGCAATATTTATTAGAATATTTTTTAATGTAAAGCCCATTTTAGCATGTCCAAGAATGATTCAACTTACAGAGTATTGTAAAGTACTCTTTTTTATATACGACTCCTAAATAACAAATACTTTCTTGGAGCTTCGTATATACTAGAACTATGCTTGCAAGCCTATCCTTTCCTGGTTTTTTAATGTTCACTGAAACTGAAACTGAAACTAAACCGATAAGTGTCACAAGCTCTTTGGACATTTTCCTGACAAACTTTGGGAAAGTGTGTTTTCATGTATATTTATTATGTAATGCACAATGAAAGTTGTCAAAAGTGAAAACAATTACCTTCATATATAGATATCACTTAGCAACATTTTGCAGTGGAATGGAGTAGTGTAGAAGAAAGTAATATAACAAATCAATTTATAAGCCAACTCAATAAGGAAAAGAATTTGACTTTTCATTACTAAAAATAATCAATGTACTAAAAATAAATTACCATCTCTTCATAGTACCAAAAAAATTGTGACCCTTGCATCCAAAAAATGATCAAAGGAAAACTCATTATGAAAATGCTCAAAGAAAAATATTTTGCCTTGCTGACTTCCCATTACTAAAAATAATCAACATACTAAAAATAACTTACCATCTCTTCATAGTACCAAAAAAATTGTGACCCTTGTATCCACAAAATGCTCAAAGGAAAACTCATTATGAGAATGCTCAAAGAAGACTATTTTGCCTTGCTTACTTCCCATTAATAAAAATAAGCAACATCTAAAAATAACTTACCATCTCTTCATAGTACCAAAAAAATTATGACCCTTGCATCCACAAAATGCTCAAAGGAAAACTCATTATGAAAATTCTCAAAGAAAAATATTTTGCCTTGCTGACTTCCCATTACTAAAAATAATCAAGATCTAAAATAACTTACCATCTCTTCGTAGTACCAAAAAAATTGTTACCCTTCCATCCACAAAATTCTCAAAGGAAAACTCATTATGAAAATGCTGAAAGGAAAATATTTTGCCTCGAAAATTGTGACTCTTGCGTCCAAAAAATGCAAGGAAAAACATGCATAAAATTAAATCAACTCTCCCTAATTTCATAATATCCTTTTTCCCCTTTGATTTTGTGACCCTTGCATCCAAAAAATGCAAGGCAAAACATGCTTAAAATTAAATCAACTCTCTCCCTCATTTCCTAATATCCTTTTTCCCCTTTGATTTTTTCTTTCCACTACCCTTTTCATAAGCATATTTTTATAAACAACACTAAACATCACAAGAGGTGTTTTCTATAATTCATGCCAATAATAGTTCTCATAAACCTAGGAAAAGAGTTTTGTACCATGAAAATAGTGGCAATTGTTCTTACAATATAAATTAATCGATAAATAACTCCATAAATTAAATTAAAATTTTGCAATCTAAAACCGGAAATCAGAAAATCATCAACATAAAAAATGTACAAGGGAGTTGCTTTAGTGTATAAATAGAAGAAAAAACTATATTCAACATTACATGGTAAGGGTGAAGATATGTAAGGTACAAATAGTACAATACAAGCAATTATCTTTGCAAACATACAAGGTTTATATCATGCCAATAATATTAAATTGTTATCATTATATCTAATGAGATGGATGAGAAGCCTCAATAACTAAATACAATCTCATAGCTAGAATCAAGTTAGTTATTAAAATACATGTGTGTGGACTTGAGTGAAATATACATTTATATATGAAAAGAGCGTGTTCATCTAAAAAAAACCATTACTTAGAGTTTCACCGACATTTATATGGAGTATTAACTCACTAGTTAAGTAAATTGAATACAAATATTTTCTTACTATTATATTTATATTTATCTGGTAAATAGAGTAGAGCTCCCTTTGATTAAATGTTAAATTTATTTTAATTAATAATATTGGTTAAACAATCATAATATAAAATTTTGGAATGTGAAAAGAATATAAATTTACATTTAAAAATATATATTAAATATTGTTGAAATTTTTTTTATCTAATTAATAGAGTGAAGCACCCTTTAATTAAATGTTAAATTTATTTTAATTAATAATATTGGTTAAAAAATCATAATATAAAAGTTCGAAAGGTAAAAAACATATAAATTTACATTTAAAAAATATATTAAATATTGTTGAAAAAAATGTTGATTAAATGTTATTTTATTTATTTTTTAATTATAATTTTACAAATGATTTATATTTTAAATTATTAAAAAAAAATTTAATAAATATTTGTAAGTGAATATATATATATATATATATATATATTTCAATTCTTTTGAGATTTTTAATAAATAAAGGGAAAATTCAATCACATTCAATTTTTCTAACCAAACCAATTATATTTTATTGACTACTTTATTAAAAAATTAAAATTACAAATATAAATATTAACTTAATTTTTTTTTTTTTTTTTTTAATTTTCACATTATATGTCACAGAATAAAAAAAATAAAATTAATACATCAGTTATTACTACAGATCTGTAAAAAGTTCTTTAAATTTTAAACCGGAACCACATAGAAAATCTCAGATATATAAAACTTTTAGACTACATATGCACACCAACAAAAACCCTGAGCCGATATGATATGCGGCCGAAATAAAAATAAACGACCATTTGGAGTATGTAAACTGGATCAAAATCTTTTTAATTAACATGAGAAGGGAGAGTTTCAGATATGGATATTTACATAAATCTGAAGTTGATCTCGATCTCAATATATACTAGTTCAAATTATTGACATGGATATTTACGTAGATTTGAAGTTGATCTAGATATATATTGATTCAAATAATTATTAGCTACTTCATTACCACCACCATAATATCCCAAAAATAATAAAGAAATTAGGACTCGCATCGCATAGAATACCAGAGATGATAGAATGCCACATGAACCTGTTAAGAGGATGCCCAAATATCAAATGAGAGGATAGTAAAATGAGCAATGACCTCTTGCTAATAAAACAAAGATCGTAATCATCTACACCAGATTTGAGTCTGCCTCTACTCAAAGGACTCCTCTTCCGGCACCGCTTCTTCTCTTTCCAGTCTCAGGCGTTCACTCCCAGCCAATCTCAATCTCTACAAATTCAAAGAACTTGCAGCCGCCACAGCACAGTTCACCTCTGGATCGCTGGGGAAATCGTCCGTTTGCAAGTGCGTTTTCAGGGGAAAAACAGTGGCCTTCACGGTAAGAAGCCAGAAGAGAAAATTTGGGGATTTCAGGTCACGGCTGAGAGAGATTTGCAATACCCACCAAGCCAGCATAATTGAGCTTGGTGGGAGGAAGACCAAGTATATATGATCTCTGAGGATCGAACCTTGGCGCAGCAAAGTGCCGGGATAAACCGTTCTCAGCTCCTGGATTTCTCGGACGCAGATGGCGGCGCGGATACATACACAACGACAACAATTTGAATTACGTGGCCTGACACCGTTCAGTCATGGTACAACAGACGGTATTGAATGCGGCCCAGATGGCTCGCATGACCATGGAGCATGGCGATGGCATGGCATTGGTACGTCGGGAGCATTAATGGGTGGATAGCAGCTGAAATAAGGGTCTCCAAAATAAATGTGGGAGGAAAGAGTATGTATTTTTTGCTCTTCCTGAAAAGTTGAAACAAAAAAAATTTCATTTTAGAGTGCTAGGCCTTCAAAGACATTAGGGAAAATTATGCAGGTATTCTGGCAACTAGCCCCTGGGATGATCTATTCAGGGAAGAGTTTGTCGAGACGCTGGGAGCATTTATTGTAAAACTCCACAAGAAAAGAGCGGATTACATAAGATAGAGAAGCAATCTGTCTCATAAGCTATTTGTAGCCTCGTGGATGTTAAAATTACTTTCTTTCTTTCTTTCTTTTCCCACCATTTCCACGAATTGTTTTCTTAAAATCCTTATGGCTCTCTACATCCATCGCTGGTAATGGCAACTCCACAGATCACCCAGTAGCACAGAACAAATGCCCCATTTCGGATTTCTTACTCAACTAATGTGGACTGCGCCAGTCTGAGCTTTCAACAATCCTCAAAAAACTGCCTGACCTTGTCAGAAGGAAATCCACTTCTACAGCCCAACAAGCCGTTCGGTTCTTGAGAGATTCAGGATTCACAGATGACCTGGTAAGGATTCTCATTACTAGATCCCCATATATTCTCACTCTCAATGTTGATCGCCAGTTGAAATCCAAGTTTGAGTGGATGAAAACATGGGGTCTCACTAACCAAAATATAGAACTTGTCTTATCCCTGTCACCCAGATTTATTTGCAGCAGTCTAGAGAAAGTTCTGTGTCCTAACATCCAGTATCTTCAAAATCTGTTGGGAGCAGGGGCCGATGTTTCCATGGGCACCTCAGATTCTGGTTACTAGTAATATGCCTCAACTTTTGGAAAAGAAAATCAAGCATCTGGCAAGTTTTGGCCTCCTTGAAGATGAGATCATGGAGCTCTTTGGGAGGTACCCAATTATACTAAAGGCTTCCATGGTTAAGGTGCAGAAGAACATGCATGGAGTTTTTCATGCATAGTGCAGGGCTTCCTGCAAAGTTTGTTTTATCGAATCCTATTATCGTTGCTTGTTTAAGCTTGAAGTGTAGTATTAAGCCTCGCCACAAGGTGTTGAGTGCTGTTATTGCAATGCAACCTTCCAAGAGTCCTCCTAATCTCATTAAAGCGCTTAAATTAAGTGAGCGGAGGTTCCCGGAAGAATATGTCCATTCCAATCCTCATGCCACAGAGTTATTTGAAATTTACAGTGGCAAACCTGCCCTTCTGTAAATGATAAGAGACTATGGTTTCTGGGTTGGCCAGAGTTAGATTGCATTGCCTTTCTCTTGGTGATTGAAAAATATTAACTACATTAATCAAGGGATCAGCTGTCTGTGAAGATCCAGTGTCTTGATCCCTGTTTGTTCTCCAGTAATGTTGCGACTATGATATATTGTTCCCCCTTCTAATTGTGGCAAGGATAGACGCGATATTTTTTACTTTGTCTGAGTTATGGCAAGTTAATGCCCAAATCCCATGGGCATGTGGGGACCCTTTAAATTCTGATGTCTTTTATAGCCTTTACAGTGGTATCAATTAGTTTTGCTGAACTTAGACACTATTTAATATAGATATGCGTTTGTTGGTCACATCACATAGCCTTTACAAACTTTATGCTCAATTGTATCTGCTACGTTAGTAGCTTGCAAGAACTAGTGTAGAAATAAGAAGAAAAGAAAAATGGTCCATTAAACTAATATCTGATAACGCTGAAATTTCAATTCCTGAAACCCTTAACAACCAACAACTAGGTATAGCTTTTCTCAGTTAAAAGAGTGTTGTTTGTTGTTGGAATCGATTTGCAAGTAATCCTACCTGTGTAAAGTGAGTGCTTTTGCCTTTTCTATTGTATTTATAAATTGTTTCATTTTTATATAATTACAATGTAAGAAAAAGATTTCTTCTATTTATTAGAAAAATCTAAAAACCTTAAAATTACTTTCATGTCAACCTTGCAATAAAACGGTCCCAAAGACTGTCGATGTTAGATAACACTTGCATTCATACTCTGTTGCCTCAATGCTAACTGTCTAAAGCTGACACCAATATGTCAATTTGTAGCATGGTTAAATCTCATAGCAATTTTCCCCTAGGGAATCCTGGACTATAACAGCCTATTATTTCTTCTCAGTGGGACATTGGTCTCCTTATATAAATCTGAATGCAAACAGATATCAATAACCAAAGAGGCAATAGAATTTGTGATTCAGATTTTGGAAAGTTGGACTCCATACGCTCATTAATGAAATAGGTCAAACACTATAACATCACCATGTAGTATTTATAAGTGGCTGGATTGTCAGCTCTTGAGAGGGTAGTTAAAGTTTACATTTTTTTGTGTGCAGCGTAGTGGATGTCTAAACCTGAGTCTTTTATCTTCAATCTTCTTTTTTTTCAAGCAATATGCAACAGAAAAGGAAGGGATGAAGGATGGACAAATCTTGAGAGTAAATTCGAATGCTCATATCCCAAGGATCGAACCACACATTTCAACTATATCTGATAAATTAAAGTGACTAAAGGAATTAACATCAGCGTGCTCTCATATATGGGTTGTTTGGTTAATGACTTTTACATTATGGAAATCCTATGCTTGTCAAATCTTCTCATCAAAATTAGCTTTTGATGTTTGAATGTAGACAGTACCATATGCCAGCATGCGGCAGAAAATAGCAGCTAAGAAGAAACCTGACAGATACAGGTAAGACTTCTCTCTTGTGTTCTCTGAACAATATGATGGAAGTGAAAAGACGCCACTTCAGATACAGGTTATAAACTTTATAGCTTCCTAAATTCTATGTCACTCCTAATTTATTGCTGAGCTCCACCTGCAAATGAGATAAACTATCTCACACTATCCATCACACACTTCCTTTGTATGATAAATGTGATCTCAGCATCAATTTGCATACATGAATTGGTGGATTTCATTTCATTTGATAACATAGGAGACAGATAGAGAGAGTTCTGTTTTTTTTTTCCTTTTCATATTTGGCATGTAATCTGCATTTTTGTCTTGTCCTGAATCACATTATTTAATTTGTATGTTTATTTGATTTGACATAATCCAGCGAACATATTTACATACAAACTAATTGACTTTTACCACAATAATAAAAGGTGTAAAGGTGTAAACGAATTGATATGTGTAAATATTTTTTGCCATCTCAAAATTAAATTTTATAAGAAATTTTAAATTTAATGATATGATTTATCCAAAAGACATTTATCTAGAAATAAAAATTATTAGCAATTTTAATAATTTTATAATTAAATGTTATTTCATCTTTATCACTCCAAATAAATTATATTATAATATAGGTGAAATTTATTAGCCATCCCGAATTTAAACATCACGGCAGGGGTTCGAGTTCTGATTTCGGGTGGGATTTGTTGGCCATCTCAAATTTAAACCTAATGGGAGCGGTCGAAAGTGAAAAGCCATCAAAAGAATAAAACCATCAAAAGGTTGTCCATCCCGAGCTAAATAGATTTTTTTTCATGTCCAACAAGGAACTAACCCTACCCGCTCACTATAAATTTACTTAACTATTTTGCACAAGATAACTAATTTCATCCCTCATCGAATTGCTATGTTTTTCAAACATTTTGTTTCATTTTTCGGATGTCCTTTTCATCACCTGGTTGTCTTTTCAAAACAGGTGTAGAGCAGTGGAATTATGGGAGTGGAAAACCACTCTAACTTTTTTTGGGCTTCTAGTGATTCCGGTGATTCTCTAAGGTTGTGAGTTGTAGGCTAGCAACACAACCGACATGCAATGGAAACAAATTGAGAAAATTTAGAAGCGTTTGATTACAAATAAATTCAAAATTAAAAGTGCAGTTTCTTATGATATCTTGTTAAGTGAAACAGGGGCTGCTCCAATTGAAGCAATTGCTATGGTGTGAGTCATAAGATATTTGAAAAAAATTGAGCAAATGGAAGAGGGTAGATGGCCTAAGGCTGTGTTTAATGACAGATTGTGCAAAAGAAAGAAGACTTGGCTGAGGCAAAATATCAAATGGTTTAGTAAATGGGGTATTTTCTTGGACATGTGTCCTACAAACAATAAAGAGATAAAAACTTTTGTTATGGATAAATTCCACAAATGTGCCTAGGAGAAAGAGTTAGGGAGAAAAAAAAACACTACAGTGAAGAGTTTAACCCCACCCATGATCATCAACAAAAAGCGTACATAGGTGCCAATATTTTTTGCGGATCTAAAATTCTTATTGCTCAATTAAGGACTAATTCTCATCAACTCTATTGTGAAACAGGACGCTGGAAAAGGCCAAAAGAAATGTCGGAGGAAAGAGTATGTATTTTTTGCTCTTCCTGAAAAGTTGAAACAGAAAAACATTTCATTTTAAAGTGCGAGGCCTTCAAAGACATTAGGGAAAATTATGCAAGTATTCTGGCAACTAGCCCCTGGGATGATCTATTCAGGGAAGAGTTTGTCGAGACGCTGGGAGCATTTATTGTAAAACTCCACAAGAAAAGAGCGGATTACATAAGATAGAGAAGCAATCTGTCTCATAAGCTATTTGTAGCCTCGTGGATGTTAAAATTACTTTCTTTCTTTCTTTCTTTTCCCACCATTTCCACGAATTGTTTTCTTAAAATCCTTATGGCTCTCTACATCCATCGCTGGTAATGGCAACTCCACAGATCACCCAGTAGCACAGAACAAATGCCCCATTTCGGATTTCTTACTCAACTAATGTGGACTGCGCCAGTCTGAGCTTTCAACAATCCTCAAAAAACTGCCTGACCTTGTCAGAAGGAAATCCACTTCTACAGCCCAACAAGCCGTTCGGTTCTTGAGAGATTCAGGATTCACAGATGACCTGGTAAGGATTCTCATTACTAGATCCCCATATATTCTCACTCTCAATGTTGATCGCCAGTTGAAATCCAAGTTTGAGTGGATGAAAACATGGGGTCTCACTAACCAAAATATAGAACTTGTCTTATCCCTGTCACCCAGATTTATTTGCAGCAGTCTAGAGAAAGTTCTGTGTCCTAACATCCAGTATCTTCAAAATCTGTTGGGAGCAGGGGCCGATGTTTCCATGGGCACCTCAGATTCTGGTTACTAGTAATATGCCTCAACTTTTGGAAAAGAAAATCAAGCATCTGGCAAGTTTTGGCCTCCTTGAAGATGAGATCATGGAGCTCTTTGGGAGGTACCCAATTATACTAAAGGCTTCCATGGTTAAGGTGCAGAAGAACATGCATGGAGTTTTTCATGCATAGTGCAGGGCTTCCTGCAAAGTTTGTTTTATCGAATCCTATTATCGTTGCTTGTTTAAGCTTGAAGTGTAGTATTAAGCCTCGCCACAAGGTGTTGAGTGCTGTTATTGCAATGCAACCTTCCAAGAGTCCTCCTAATCTCATTAAAGCGCTTAAATTAAGTGAGCGGAGGTTCCCGGAAGAATATGTCCATTCCAATCCTCATGCCACAGAGTTATTTGAAATTTACAGTGGCAAACCTGCCCTTCTGTAAATGATAAGAGACTATGGTTTCTGGGTTGGCCAGAGTTAGATTGCATTGCCTTTCTCTTGGTGATTGAAAAATATTAACTACATTAATCAAGGGATCAGCTGTCTGTGAAGATCCAGTGTCTTGATCCCTGTTTGTTCTCCAGTAATGTTGCGACTATGATATATTGTTCCCCCTTCTAATTGTGGCAAGGATAGACGCGATATTTTTTACTTTGTCTGAGTTATGGCAAGTTAATGCCCAAATCCCATGGGCATGTGGGGACCCTTTAAATTCTGATGTCTTTTATAGCCTTTACAGTGGTATCAATTAGTTTTGCTGAACTTAGACACTATTTAATATAGATATGCGTTTGTTGGTCACATCACATAGCCTTTACAAACTTTATGCTCAATTGTATCTGCTACGTTAGTAGCTTGCAAGAACTAGTGTAGAAATAAGAAGAAAAGAAAAATGGTCCATTAAACTAATATCTGATAACGCTGAAATTTCAATTCCTGAAACCCTTAACAACCAACAACTAGGTATAGCTTTTCTCAGTTAAAAGAGTGTTGTTTGTTGTTGGAATCGATTTGCAAGTAATCCTACCAGTGTAAAGTGAGTGCTTTTGCCTTTTCTATTGTATTTATAAATTGTTTCATTTTTATATAATTACAATGTAAGAAAAAGATTTCTTCTATTTATTAGAAAAATCTAAAAACCTTAAAATTACTTTCATGTCAACCTTGCAATAAAACGGTCCCAAAGACTGTCGATGTTAGATAACACTTGCATTCATACTCTGTTGCCTCAATGCTAACTGTCTAAAGCTGACACCAATATGTCAATTTGTAGCATGGTTAAATCTCATAGCAATTTTCCCCTAGGGAATCCTGGACTATAACAGCCTATTATTTCTTCTCAGTGGGACATTAGTCTCCTTATATAAATCTGAATGCAAACAGATATCAATAACCAAAGAGGCAATAGAATTTGTGATTCAGATTTTGGAAAGTTGGACTCCATACGCTCATTAATGAAATAGGTCAAACACTATAACATCACCATCACCATGTAGTATTTATAAGTGGCTGGATTGTCAGCTCTTGAGAGGGTAGTTAAAGTTTACATTTTTTTGTGTGCAGCGTAGTGGATGTCCAAACCTGAGTCTTTTATCTTCTATCTTCTTTTTTTCAAGCAATATGAAACAGAAAAGGAAGGAATGAAGGATGGACAAATCTTGAGAGTAAATTCGAATGCGCATATCCCAAGGAACGAACCACACATTTCAACTATATCATGATAAATTAAAGTGACTAAAGGAATTAACATCGGCGTGCTCTCATATATGGGTTGTTTGGTTAATGACTTTTACATTATGGAAATCCTATGCTTGTCAAATCTTCTCATCAAAATTAGCTTTTGATGTTTGAATGTAGACAGTACCATATGCCAGCATGCGGCAGAAAATAGCAGGTAAGAAGAAACCTGACAGATACAGGTAACACTTCTCTCTTGTGTTCTCTGAACAATATGATGGAAGTGAAAAGACGCCACTTCAGATACAGGTTATAAACTTTATAGCTTCCTAAATTCTATGTCACTCCTAATTTATTGCTGAGCTCCACCTGCAAATGAGATAAACTATCTCACACTATCCATCACACACTTCCTTTGTATGATAAATGTGATCTCAGCATCAATTTGCATACATGAATTGGTGGATTTCATTTCATTTGATAACATAGGAGACAGATAGAGAGAGTTCTGTTTTTTTTTTCCTTTTCATATTTGGCATGTAATCTGCATTTTTGTCTTGTCCTGAATCCCAACTAATTACTTGTTCATTTCCCTATCTTTCAATATTACGACTTATGGGGTTATAAAGCCCCTGCAAATTCCGTGTGACACACTTATTGGAATTCTAACATGTTTTACTAAGAAAAGAGACGTCAAAAGACTCTAAAGTCAGATCATTATCTAGTATATGAGACAGTGAAAGGCTAATAAGCAAAGTCATTTCCAACATTCCGTTATGTGCAAGAAAATACCAAAGGGCAACACTGCATTTCAATCTGAACGTACATGCCCAAGCGCCAAATGTTATGCACAAGCATCGCATAGAACCTTGATGAGATTTTCTAGTGTTAAGTTGTCACATTTGCACTAATATTTTGAAGGTGGCTTATCATCATGTAATTTACAAAAAAAAATTAATTCTTTAATTGAAACTTGATTATTAAAAAAAAACAATTTTGTTTAAATAAATAAGAGCATAGTCAGCTCATTTAGATGGGTTTTGCCATGAACATATTCACAATAGTATCTCTGCTAGTATACAATATGTCAACTACTTTTATTACCATGTCTTACAAATAATACATATTTATAACAAAAATGTTATAGGAATCTCCAGCACAAAACCAAGAAACATACTTTTATTACCATGCCTTACAAATAATACATATTTATAACAAAAATATTATAGGAATCTCCAGCACAAAACCAAGAAACATCTTTTTTTAGAAGATGAATACCAAACAACTAACTGAGATATTCCTTTGTTGAGAACACCCCATAATTGGGTTATGAAATCAGCAATATGAAGGAAAATTCGAGATAATATCAAGTTGTTTTTTCAATCCAAAAAAATATGAAAAATCAACAAGCTAGCAGCCAAGTTGTTTAGTTAGAACCTTATCCCGCATAATATAAAGAGGAATATTTTTTCTCTGTTCAACAATCCCTCAAAGGTTCTCCCCTGTGATGTTCCACATATTGGACATATAACAGTGCAAACTGCTGTTCATTTAGCGGACTTTTTCCTTGGTTTTTGGGTATTTTATGATCAGCCTTCTTAAAGGATTGAAGGAATATTATCTAATAATCTTGGCTTATATTGTTGCACATTATTTAATTCCTCATCTTCTCTCTGTCTTCCTACCCTTTTCCTTACAATATTCTAATGGTTCTCTTTCATGGTTTTTTTTAGTTCCATAGTAAAGCAGCAGTTTTTTTTCCAGCTTCCACTCTGTTTTCCTATCATTTATGCTTTCCAAGAGCCTTTCTCCCAATTTGAATTAATTTTCTCATTTTGGCATGAGTGATGGGTGCAAGACAGTCGATATCTAATGAGTCCTAGTTCAAAAAATGGGGAGGAAGTTGCTAGAATGTAGGAGGTGATTGTCTAGATCTAAAACTTGGTTACATCCATTTCTTTTAATTCTAATATAGACAAGGGGGTAGGATTAACATCATAAAAGAATAAAAGTTAAAGTAATGGTGAAAGCATATAATGATTTCCATTAGAACCCATTATATTTCCTCCCTTGTAGGGGTTCATGCTTAGTGAGCCTTGGTTTTTTATTAACTGCAAAATAACAGTATTTACAAATATTCCAAAGTACCATGACATATGTACTTCATTGTGTGAATAAGGCACAATAATAAAATCCATATGAAAAAATATTTAAACATAGTTATTCCAAAGGGTTGAACTAGAACATTACAAACACACATTGCCAACGAAAGTCATTATTGATTTTTCATAAGGGGTCTTTTGAACTTTGTGGTGAACTATGATATACTTCTTTCTTGATAATGTGCTATTTCAAAATTGTCCATTTAGGGAGCAAAACATTAAAGTTATATAGGTGTTTATTCCCATAAACTCTTATTACTTTCATATTTCATTGCAAGTGTCAAATAGTGATTGAGTGACTATAAATTGTTGAAGCATGTCACAATTTTTATTTTTTCAAGTTGCAAGGTGAGAATAAGTCTCACATTTCTAAGCATTTTTCTAACTATTTAGTCTTCTATAGTACAATCTTGCATTTTTTACTATTTGCTTTAAAAATGGTTTGGAAATTATATAAAAATGTAATCTTGTTAGGTGTGTGCATTATATGCAACAATATCAGCAGGATAACTTCTAGATGTAGCCACCAACCCAACTCATAGTCATCCCTTTAAAAATAGTTCTTCCATTGATATATTTGCATGTAGATATTGTTCCACCCTTAGGAGAATTACATCATCAATATTGATAATAAATATGTGATTACAGGGGGCTGATGTGTAGCACAGCAGGGCTTAGCGCTCTCGTGCCCCTGGAATCCCAAGCACCAAATGTTATGCACAAGCATCGCATAGAAAGTACCTTGATGACGAGATTTTCTAGTGTAAGTTGTAACATTCCCACTGATATTTTGAAGGTGGCTTATCATGTAATTTACAAACAAAAATTCTTTGATTGGAACTTGATTATAAAAAAATATATATATATATATTTTTTGTTTAAATAAATAAGAGCATAGTCAGCTCATTTAGATGGGTTTTGCCATGAACATATTCAAAATAGTATCTCTGCTAGTATACAATATGTCAACTACTTTTGTTACCCATGCCTTATAAATAAATACATATTTATAACAAAAATATTATAAGAATATCCAGCAAAAAACCAAGAAACATCTTTTTTTAGAAGATGAATACCAAACAACTAACTGAGATATTCCTTTGTTGAGAACACCCCCATAATTGGGTTATGAAATTAGCAATCTGAAGGAAAATTCGAGATAATATCAAGTTGTTTTTTCAATCCCAAAAAATATGAAAAATCAACAAGCTAGCAACTCACTGCCAAGTTGTTTAATTAGAACCTTATCCCGCATAATATAAAAAGGAATATTTTTTCTCTGTTCAACAGTCCCTCAAAGGTTCTCCCCTGTGATGTTCCACAGATTGGACATATAATAGTTCAAACTGTTGTTCATTTATGAATTTTAGTTTAGCGGACTTTTTCCTTGGTTTTTGGGTATTTTATGATCAACCTTCTTAAAGGATTGAAGGAATATTCTCTAATAATATTAGCTTATATTGTTGCACATTATTTAATTCCTCATCTTCTCTCTGTTTTCCTACCCTTTTCCTCACAATATTCTAATGGTTCTCTTTCATGGTTTTTTTAGTTCCATAGTAAAGCAGCAGTGTTTTTTCCAGCTTCCACTCTGTTTTCCTATCATCTATGCTTTCCAAAAGTCTTTCTCCCAATTTGAATTAATTTTCTCATTTTGGCATGAGTGATGGGTGCAAGACAACCGATATCTAATGTGTCCTAGTTCAAAAAATGGGGAGGAAGTTGCTAGAATGTAGGAGGTGTTTGTCTAGATCTAAAACTTGGTTACATCCATTTCTTTTAATTCTAATATAGACAAGGGGTTAGGATTAACATCATAAAAAAATAAAAGTTAAAGTAATGGTGAAAGCATATAATGATTTCCCTTAGAACCCATTATATTTGCTCTCTTGTAGGGGTTCATGCTTAGTGAGCCTTGGTTTTTTTTATTAACTGCAAAATAACAGTATTTACAAATATTCCAAAGTACCATGACATATGTACTTCATTGTGTGAATAAGGCACAATAATAAAATCCATATGCAAAAATATTTAAACATAGTTATTCCAAAGGGTTGAACTAGAACATTACAAACACACATTGCCAACGACAATCATTATTGATTTTGCATAGAGGGTATTTTGAACTTTGTGGTGAACTATGATATACTTCTTTCTTGATAATGTGCTATTTCAAAATTGTCCATTTAGGGAGAAAAACATTAAAGTTATGTAGGTGTTTATTCCCATAAACTGTTATTACTTTCATATTTCATTGCAAGTGAAATAGTGATTGAGTGGCTATAAATTGTTGAAGCATGTCGCAATTTTTATTCGTTCAAGTTGCAAGGTGAGAATGAGTCTCACATTCCTAAGCATTTTTCTAACTATTTAGTCTTCTATAGTACAATCTTGCATTTTTTACTATTTGATTTAAAAAATGGTTTGGAAATTATATAAAAATGTAATCTTATTAGGTGTGTGCATTATATGCAACAATATCAGCAGGGTAACTTCTAGATGTAGCCACCAACCCAACTCATAGTCATTCCTTTAAAAATAGTTCTTCCACTAGTATATTTTCACGTGGATATTGTTCCACCCTTAGGAGAATTGCATCACCGATATTGATAATAAATATGTGATTACAGGGGGCTGATGTGTAGAATAGTAGGGCTTAGCGCTCTCGTGCCGCTGGAATCCCATGGTAATGTTCTACATGTGCAAGTTCGAAAAACTCCTAATAGCCCAGGGTCCCAATATGGGAAGCGCTTGGTCACGACACATGGTTCTAGACACTCATTGACTTACCGCTTGGGTGTTGAATGATATATTTGCAAGTTTTTGCTCCCAATTGTTCGATAGCCCAATATCCCTCAACTAATCATTCTAGGGGACAAAATTTTTTCCGTCTACTAATAGAAAATGTTTTCATTAACAGGTCCAAAGGAACTTGGTTTTGCAAATGTGTTTAGTGTTAAAATGTTTTTCAGTTATTTCTTGAGTTCTCGATAAAGTTCAAATTTGAGGTACACATCATATTGGCCTAGTAGTGGTGGCCAATCGATATTCAAATGTAAACAACTAAATTTGAGTTGCATGCTCATGTACACCAGTTGGACCAAAGGGAGTTTTAAAATAATAATAAAATATTTTCATAAGCGCTAGTTGTGGTGCAAGTCTGGGATTTGTTGGTAAAGGTGCAAAGTTAGTTAAATTGGGGATGAAGGAAGCATATTTAAATTAAAATTGCCCATAAAGGCATTGTAAGATAAGAGTTTCAAAACAATGAGTATAAGCATAGGAGAAGTTAGTGTGAAAAACCACATAAAGAGCAGTTAACATAGGATTTGTGAACAAAGCACATGGATAAGTAAACAAATGTTTTATTGGGCTAAGTGAATGCCTTAATTGAGAGATTTGAGTAGTTTGAAATGTAGTATGTGAGATGTGCACCAATCAAGAGAGATTTATGCAATATGTGAGTAGTGTGTCAGTGAAGAGAGGTCTGTGCATTGAGGAGGGTGAAGTGTTTGCTCCAAAGCTAATACTAATGAGATAGCTACAAATAATTGAAGAAGTTCAAAGCTAGCGTTGATGAGGTAGCTGCAAAAAATTGAAGAAGAACTAAGAAGATACTGGTGAGGTAGTTGCAAAAACTTGAAGAAGAGCTAAGTTGATGTTGGTGAGCTAGCTGTAAAGAGTTGAAGAAGAGAAAAGATCTGATGAGGTAGCTGTTGAGGAGGTAAATCCCATCTGCGGACAGAGGCGATCCCTACTAGCCCAGCAGGGGTCTAGCAACAATAAAAAATGTTACGACGCAAGTTCCTAGTTACGAATGAAAAGACTAAAGATGGAAGCCTACCTGGAATCCAATGCTACGATTTGAAGAAGAGAGCATTCCCGTTCCTCAGCCTCGGCATATCATGATCCTCCACGATCTCCGCGGATGGACAACAGCACATGCAAGAAACAAACAGATACAAGCATAAAATCCGGCATACGTAACTAAATATCAGTCAGAAAGGATATTACTCATATTAACATAATCGAAAACATAGTGGAACCATAATCGTAATCATTCATTAAATAACAATCGAAGAAAGATTACAACCAATGTTCTGACGTTGTGCTCTCCTTCGGATGGGTCTCCAGTCGTTCACGTCTCGCAAAGCTCGCCAGGGAAAGGGCAAACCTCTCCAGAGTCTCCCGACGATGGTCTCCTTACTTGAGTCGGCCTTAAGGGAAGAAAGAGGGCTCTTACAGCACAAAGGCTCTTGGGAATTTGGAGATTCAAAGCTTAGGCACTTCAAGACTAGCTTGCTATGGAATTGAGCAGGCTTTTATAGATGGGAAAGGAGGGAGTTGGGATCCCTATTATTGTGGGATTGGCCCTATCAACAAGGAAAGTTCCATGGGAGGTGGCAAACCACTTCCCTTCCATAGAACTCCCACAGCCAAACTTCCCAACTCAAGATAGGAAATGGTTTCTGAGTTTGTTGAAACACAACTTCCGCCATATTTATTTAAAAAACATTCCTTAAATTGGCTGGCGCGACTACTACTCTGGGACAGAGCGCCAGTTGGCGCAGCCTCTTTGCAGGATTTCCCCCATTGGCGCGAGTGCTGAACTGTCTGCCCGCGCCAATGCAAAAAGAGATGTTTTTCATGATTTTTGCAAGGAGATGTCTTTAGGGAAATTGAAGCTCATGCTTAGAGGAATGCATTGATGATGTTTTCAAGGCATGACAATGTTCACAGGTCACAAAATGGGTCCTCCATTGTGCGGGATAGGGAATGGTAGGGACGGTGACAAATTACTGTGTAACAGATGCCCCCTAAAGTATGAGGCCCGAGAGAGAGAGGGGTGAAATGCTTTACGAGAACATGTTCAACTGAAGGCCCGCCGTCGGAAAACCTGCGCAGAAAGATACAACTGATATCTCAAGTACATGATGTATACGTGGTATGGGCGCAGCCATCCGAAACAGAGTATGCTATAATCCGGATCCATGGTATGGGCGCAGCCATCTAACTAGGATCAAACAAATAGACTCAGGTATGGTCGCAGCCATTCAATCAATGAGTCATGTACATAATGATAATAATCCACAATCGCAGCCTGGATTACAACAGACACAATCCAGGGTCTTGCGCTCCATCTCGACCCAAACAAAGTACAAGTTCAAGCATGCGAATATGTGAGCTGAAGTCGAACATGCAGGAACATCGTCTGATTACCAGCCAATGATGAAAGCTGTTAACAGACGCGAGAGGAACCACTAATAATGACAATGGTCCTCAAGGTACTACAGGTACAATCTACGGCGTGTAAAAAAATGAGTTGGCGTCGAACACCCGCAGAATCACTCGATCGGAGGCTAATGATGAAAACCTCACGTTGAATGCGACGAACCTGCCATTGAGGCATGCAGGCTCCAAGGTACCATGAAGGAGTCTCTAGATCAACTTCCTGGATAATGAGTTGAAGTCGACAGGAAGTGACCTTGATCGAAGGTGGGCCATAATGTTTCCCACATCATCGACACGAGACAGAGGAACATGATGTTTTGTTGTGAATCAGGATCGTATGAGAATCAGAGGAAGGTTGATATTTGCAGAGGCCAACTTCTCTTGAACATATAAACGACACGACAGTGGACTTGGCAGTATTTGACATCAACGGATCAGAGGTCATGGTGACGAGGCAATGAGCAGATGAGAGGTCAAAAGGGATTATCCAAACCCACGGAGGTAAAGTGAATAAACGAGATGAGATGTCCCCAACCCGACACGAATGCAGACAAGTGCCATGTTCAAGAGCGACATACTGCCGACGACAACGACGATGGTTCCATTTTTCCCCCACCATTTCTGGCGAGTACCCCAATTATTTTTGATGACAAGCTTGAAAGGGATAGCATATGCTTGTAATATAAGTCCGCCCTTCGGGCGAATCCATCCTAGTGCATTTAACGAGTCCTAGGAAGGAGAAACTCGGAGAACGTCATTTCGACGAAATCCAATGTCATCAGGGTTTAACGAGTCTGACAAAGGAAGAACTCGGCGTCTTTTCATGTTTAGAGAGTTTGAAAAGGCAGCGGAAAAGAAAACTCCACAGGTCCCTTTTCGTAAATAGTTCCCCAGATCCGAAAAGGTAGAAAACAATATCCGGGAAAACCTCCTAGTCGCGATAGGCTAGGGTATTCCTTTTTCGTAATCAATCCATCCCAGCCTGAAAAAGGGTTAAACGTATACTGGGTAGATGTCGATTCGTGTCCAATTTAACGAGATCGAAACGACAAGGGCCTCGGCAATCTTTTCATGTTTAGAGAGTCAGAAAAGAGCTGAAAGATGACTCCAAAGTGACTTTTTCGTGTATTTACCGAGTTCGAAAAAGTATAAAATACAACTCGTTTCCATCGTTAAAGTCGCAAAAACCTGCTGCTGCACATACCAAGCAAGCGTAAAACCCATTTTCGACATAACATATTCAAATATTTGATAAAAATAACTTTTAAAACTCTTTTAAAGTCGAAAAAGCTATAAATATGTCAAAATGGTAAAAATAAAATTACATTTACTATTTACCTTGGTAAAAAGCAACAGTGATCCATTTGGAGCAGAAACTTCTGACGGCGATTGCGACAGATCCGGCTGACCATTCAGTTTCTCGTCTGCTACAGGTAAGAGGCGCTCCCTTGCTCTACATTTTCATCCATTTTTTGATAGTTTTACCTTGTAAATCAGTTCTCTAGGGCCACTTTTGAAATTTTAGGGTCGCGCTCATTGGCGCGGGTATCGGGAACGGACCCGCGCCAATGGGCTCTTTTATACAAAGGGTCGCGCCACGTGGCGCGACTGTTTACAAAACAGCCGCGCCAGTGGCCGAACCTAAAAATCCGCCTAAAAAATCGATATTTAGATCAAATTGCATGGAATTTGAGGCTTATCAGAGATCCAACTAAGGGTTTATGACCACATGAATGCAGGTAATCAAGCAAAATGGCGATCGAATGGAAAGAACGAGAGCATGGAGAAGAGGATGAACAGGCCATTCAAAGTGAGGCTTGCATGAATGCCCTCAGAAACTGTGGGCTGAAAAAGTTCTTCCTCACACCCTGTCTACGAGCTCAGCCCGAGCTCCTCTAGTATTTGATCAGTATCTGGGATGAACATGAACAGGTGTTCAGGTTACGAGATCAGGTATTAGAGCTGGAGGTTTCTGATGTTTATTTTATCACCGGATTGTCCCGCAGAGGTCCGATCCCTGTCTTGACTGGAAGCAGACCATCTGGGGAGAAGATGGAAGAAGTGATGGCACGAGTGTGCCGAGGAGCACAAATGGGATCGGGAAGCAAGAAGGTGGATATCCACACTATCCCTGATCTGGCATTGAGAGTTTTCCTACATACCATCACGCGGGCTGCAGGGTCGCAGGCACCGCACGAGGCCACAAAGGCCCAACTCCTGCTGGCCTCAGAATGCATGAGTCCCTTACTGTTTGACTGGGCAACAGCAGTAACAATAAACATGAAAAGACAGCTCACAAAATGCAAGCAAGCTAAACTGAAACAGTTTGGCTATGGTTCCATCCTGGTATCGTTCATTCTGGAACGCTTACCAATCTTCCAGGGCCAAGGGGCCTCAGTAGCAGATCCGATACCATGAGAGCCAAGAATGGCTCGCTGGGCAGCATTAATGCCCAGAGCTGGAGGCGGCCAACAGATGTCCTGGAGGCCGGAGTTCTTTAGGTGGTTACGGCGCCAGCTGATTGTAGTGGAAGACTGGCCCTATGTAGGAACTGACTTCACCGGAGACCCAGATCTCCCACTGCCAGAAGGAGATGACTGGGACGAGGAGTTGGGTAAGACCTCATATTTTTTGATTTTATATGTTTTATCTTTTTTTGTTAATGCACATTCGTCCTAACACATTTCATATATGCATGCAGATGTGGGACCTGAGAGACCAGCTGGGATGTCTCCAATCTCACGGAGGACACAACTCGCCCCTGATCCTCAGGGAGAGGGCACCGGAGGAGAGGAGTTGATCTAGAATCTCGAGGGCATTTCCTGAGGGATCCCAGACTATGCTCGGCTGGCAGACGTACCGATGGCATACCAGCGCCACACAGTGGGAGTTCCGAGTCGGATCCACCGAATCCTGAGACGCTTAGTGCGTGCAGTCACATGCTATCATGAGCACCATGCGGATTAGCTCTTAGGATTTATACCACACCTATTTTTTGAGAGACATATCGTCTCCGGATGTACTTAAGACGATTATGTATATTTTGACTTTTATGTGACACACTCTATGTAAACATTTCGATATCTATATATATATGCATATCTATTTCTGGATGGATCTTTCTTTACATGTGATGATGATTTATAAATTGCGCAAATGTCTGTCTGATACCAAATTTGCTACTGCATCTGTTAATGTATTCAAATGCCTGGGTATATGATGATATGTAATGTAATCAAAATTCCTTTCCAGTAATCGAATACGCAAATACAGACGTAAGATGGACGGATTCCTTACCGAATAGTGTCCGTTCAGTTGTAACACCACAAGTTGTGAATCTAGATACACGAGAAATTCACGGATACCAAGGTTTACTGCCTCGGTTAATAATTATAACACAACACTATATTTCGCGATGTTGTTCGTGGTACGTCCTTGCAGGTCAATCAACTCACCAGCAGGATCATAGATTACCCAGGCTGCTGAAGACAGATTCCTGGTACTGCGGGAGGCACCATCCGCGAAACCAACAAATGGATGAATAGACATCTGCACAACCAGGAAGACCCGATCAGCAGAAAGATGTTTACAAAGCACACCACACTATACACACACACAAATGAAAATCACACACCTATGTACACACAAGATGGGCATGCCCCCCAGCATGTTGTCTCAATTCGAGGTGCATGCCCCCCAGGCTTCAGTCCATAGAAAATGGAGTGAAGGTTGAAAACAAAAGAGATTTGAACTAAATCTATCAAAACTCGAATTGAATATGCTCATGTTTCATTGTTTTAATGAGGTTGACACACTTAAAAGAACTATCCTCGTTGCATCTTGTTTCATTATTCGAAGAGCTTAGCACAAGAGAAAGAACTGTGTTCTAACGAGCTCCCAGGAGGAGGCTCAGGGGGTGGTGCGGGGAAAATACCCATGAGGGCAGGGTCTTTGAAGAGACCAGGTCCTATACTGTCCGGGGGATTCGGAATTTGATCCACGTATGGCACGTTGTTCTCAGAGTTAGAGGTGAAAAATGACAACTGATCCACCGTGACAATCTTGCCCTCGTGAGGGAACTTAATGAATCGAAAGACGGTAGACGACACGCAGAGCATGGCATGGGTCCAGCTGCGGCCAAGAAGTATATTGTAGTTGAGTTTAGCGTCAACCACTTCCACTTCTACGTTGACAATTTTCCCCTGTAATGTGATCGCTAGACTCTCGAGAACGTCTAGGGGTTTAGATTCCCGACCATCAAATGCCTCAAGGGCATTGGGAGATGACGACAAGGCTGGAGAGCCGATGGCCTTCCAGCAAGCGGAGGACATAACGCAGGTAGATGCACCCTCATCTACGACGACCCTATGAATGTTCAGACCGTTAATCCCGACTTGAATAACCAAAGCGATTTGATGTGGAAGCCGGGGAGTGAAATTCTCCAGATCGAAGGTGAGAAGGCTCGAGTCGGCGGGATCGATACCACCGATTGCAGACAGTAAAGCCTTCCGTTGTGAAGGACAACTTTGAAGAACCTCAAGTGCGGACATAGCACATGGCGCCTGTGCCAGATCCTCAACAATACTGTAATGTTGAGCGGCACGAGCATTTGGATTATAAGAGGATCTTCGAAGAACACCCTTGGGAGGTGGCTTCACAACGGGTTCGAGAGTCGGCTTCTCGATTTCCAACGGACCGGAGATAGGTGGGGGAGGCGGCCCATCCGCAACTGCCTTCCCGGGTGCCTGCCGCGGTTCGTTGTAATCCTTCGACCGCGTAGCGACAGAGATAGGTGCAACACTCTTCACCATGAAAACCTGAGACCCAAACGGTGCAGATGGTGATGCCTGTTCGACCATCTGGGTCTGCTGAGATGGAAATGGCTCTTTTAAAACAGCCGGAGTCCCTTTAGGGCCCTTAAGAAGTTGACTAACCTCGGATCGTCGTGGACAATCCTTAGTATAATGGTCCCCTTCATAGATGAGGCAAGGGAACTTCGGTTTACGCTGGGAGCCATCCTCAGTACGAGATTTAGATTCTGGTTTCGGGGCATCAGATTTAGATTTGCCTTTGCCCTTCTTCTTCCCCTTGGAGGATTTGTCCGCAGGATTGGCCTGAACGGCATTCACCTCCGCGGTTTTACCAGAATCGGATGAGGCGGGATTAGTGTTTGGTCAATTTAGTGTATCCTAAATTGCTGCATTTAATTTGTCAATCCGGGAATCGTAAGCTGATGAAGTGCGGCGCACTATATGTGCAAGATAACCTATTTCTTAACTTTTTGTCGTTTTTGGTTTTCTAAGGTGAAATGGAAATTCTAAGATGAAAACAAGTTTGGTTATGTTTTTTCAAGGAAATGATCTCCCCTATAATGATTTACCAACTTGAAACTTTAAAAAGAAATTTGAAATTTACAATGAAAAGACTTGAAAGAAAATGAAAATGTACTGCTGAAATGAAAAGGTGCTGCTAATCTAATAAATCAAAACAGTAAACTAGTGAGCATGAAAACCAAACTATTCTTTCTGCCAACTAAACACAAAAGAAACTATGCTTAAGGAAATTCAAAATTGCAACAAAATAAATCTAAATCAGATTACATCAATTTATCTTCTGACCCTTCATCATTAGTCCAGCTATGATTTTCGGAAGTAATCATAAACAACTTGAGTAACTGATATTTAACTTGCAGAAAGTAAACTAATATCAAACCATACATTCACGATTCAATCCCTCACCATCAGTCCAGCTGTGGCTTTCGGAGGCAACTAAAGATGTCATGCACGATTTAATATATCTAAATCTGCGGAAAAGAAACTAATATTAAACTACACATTTCATGATACAATCCCTCACCATCAGTCCAGCTGTGGCTTTCGGAGGCAACTGAAGATGCTATGAGCAGCTTAATATATCTAGATTTGCAGAAAAGAAACTAATACTAAACTACACATTTCATAATACAATCCCTCACCATCAGTCCAGCTGTGGCTTTCGGAGGTAACTGAAGATGCTATGAGCAGCTTAATATATCTAAATTTAACTACTGAAGCAGATAAGCAAAACTGAAATGAAAAAAGCAATACTGAAATTAAATAAAAGCTATGAAAAGCAAACTAGCAGCAGAACAATGTTAGTTCCATGTCATTAGTCAAAAAGCTATGAAAATGCCCGGGCTGCCTACCTATAACCTGAAACAAGAACACTGATCAGTGATTAACAATCATAAAGCATGAAAGACATAAATGAAATGGAAATTATGGAAGTGTATAAACAGAAATGAAACAAATGCAATATATGAACATATGAATGGATTATGACACAATGATCTCTAAAGAAACAAAATTAAAATTATACACTAATGCACAAAACCTTAGCTGAGCAGGGGCCCTCTACACCAGCCTTGGCAACGGTCCTCAAATACGAATTAAGTTGGAAAACAGAGTCTTCTTATTAAAAAGCAGTCATTTACAGAATGGTAATGTTACGGCACAAGTGCAACGTAAACACACTACAGAGCAGACTAATAAGATAACAGAGACTAACATCGACTAACTTCTATGCGTATGCAAACGCATCATATATAACAAAAGAAATATAACTGTCTCCTAAAGTTCATGCTGGTGGAGAGCACGTAGACCACTACGTCCACGGGTCTAGGATGATGGCCGTGTTGGAAAGTAAATCTACGAGAGGTGGATGCTTGAATTCGACTAAGGAACCTTGTACAGATGTCGATTTATCCTCCGCAGGCTTAGAAACGGTCGTATGAATCTTCATGTGACACGAAACAGAGTCCTGCCGACATGAGACTCCATGGTTGACTTCCATGTGGATGCCTTTGACCGCGGCTTCTTTGGATGAGTTTTCTTGAACCAATAGGACACGAACCATGTCCACGTCATTCCTGACCTGCCCATGTGGCTCGTTTTCATTGTAGACACATGTAGCATATAGTTTCACAAAATAGCTGCGGAAAGTTGCAGCAGCTGCGGAAAGTGGCAAGATTCCGCAGCTGAATGAACAAAATCTAAATCAAATAGCAAACACAAAAATATAATTAAAAACCATGTTAGATGCTCTTTTGCACATGATATTGACAACTTGGGAGGTTTAGGTGAGTGAAAAAGGTATAGAAAAGTGTATGGAAAAGATGCAGATTTGAGACTCAACAATTAGCAGAGGTATTGTTGGAAGAATTAGCCTTCTGCTTCCCATTCGAAGATTTCTTCGAATTTTGAGAGACAGAACCAATGACACCATCCACCGCAGGGGTGGGCGGAGCCTTAGTGGTTCCGGGCCGTGGAGCATCAGTCAAGATGTCATAAAGCGTGCCAGACTGAGAATAGACAAGATCCAGGTACTAGGCACGCGCGATGGCTTGTTCCTCTGTCACACACGCTCCCATCGCGATATCCTGAGCGATTTTATTCACAAAGGAGGTGGTGAACCAGTGAGTCAATATCTGATCAGGTATGTGAAACTTGATCAATCTACGATGGCGCCGCCACTCATGAATGTGATCTGAGATGTGAGTGGCTTTATCCTGCTTCAGGGAAGTCAGGAGGTGCGTCTCGGCCTCATAACGAACCGGTAACTGAAAATGCGTGAGGAAAGCCATGGCTAAAGAGTTGAAATCTTGAAAAATGCCACGGGATAATTCTATGTACCACTTAGCAGCAGCTCCAGTTAAAGTACGCTGGAAGAGGCGCAGGCGAATTGAATCGTCGACCCAAGAGTTAGACGAACACCAAAGATGATACGTCATCACATGCGCCTGGGGGTCCTCTCCAGATTTTCCCTCAAACTTGGGGCAATCACCTGGTATCTTGGTGGGAACCAGAGGCCAATACGGATTATGTAAAATCGGATCATTGGTCAACTTTGAAACATCCGGCAATTCCAAGGTAGCCAGGAACGGCAATGGAGGATTAACTGCCATGCCAGGCCCAGGATGAGGTCCGGTACCCATACTCCACGATGGTTGTGAATATCCTTGCCCCCACGGGTTCTGTCCCGCAGGATTCTGACCGTAGGGGGCGTAGGTCGTATAACTAGACTGATTTGGATGCTGGTAACCATAGTGCGGGGATTGATAACCAGGGTACGAACCCTGATTAGGCGTCGGCCCCGTATAAGCAGCGTTTGGATTCGGCTGCTGAGTGTAGGTAAAACCGGGTGGAGGAGGATAATAATGAGAGCCTCTGGGGTGGTTATAGTTCGGTTGAGACTAACCATGAGGATAATAACCACCCTGAGGGTAAGTAGGCTGCTGAAAAGTGGAACCCTGCGGAGCCTGATATGTAGGGCGCAGCTGTTGATTTGGCTGCAGCATTGAATGAACCGGCTGCTGGGCAGGGTTAATGGAATGAGCGGGATGCCCTGAATGAACAGGTTGACCCGACTGAGAGGGCTGACCTGAGTGAACAGGTTGACCCGGATACAAGGGATGACCTGAATGACCAGGTTGACCCGGATAGACAGGCGGCACCGGTTGCGCAGGTTGACCTGGTTGTAAGTGAGCCCCAGGTTGTACCGGATGGGCCGGTTGGCCTGGAGGCGGAACACCGGGTTGTACCGGATGAGCCGGTTGGCCTGGTGGTGGAACAGGACCAGGTGCTTGCTGGAAACCGGTTTGACCTGAAGCAGAACCATAGGATGGTCTTGGCTGATATGCAACGTTAGAAACAACAGGATACTGCGGTTGCATCGGTAAAGAAGGCTGGATTTGCCCCCCAGGACCATAGACCGGTCCCGGTTGGTACCCCGGCTGAGGTTGGATAGGTTGACCGGAAGGGCTGTAATACTGTCCTTGCAGACTGTACGATGGCCCTTGCTGGCCCGCAGGGTAGCCTTGGATGGGCTGCCCCTGTGGATAATAAAGATAGCCAGGTTGGCCTTGAAAAGGCTGTCCTTGCGGGTTATAATCCTGGTTGTACGGTAAACCTTGAGCATAAAGATAATCCTCAGGAGTGGGTAGACGAAAAATCTCCCCGTGCTCGTCATACTGACCTGGGAAAGCATACACGGGAGTACCATCCTGTGCATAGTGCGAAAAGTAAGATCGGTAGGGATCTTGGGAGGACGGACCAACCTCGGCGTTCGGCTGTTGCAAAGACAACCAATACTTCTCCGGAGAGATATTCTCCGGTATAGCAGTGGCTAGATAAACATCTTCAGGAGTTGGCCTAGCCCTAGTAGCAGATGCTGAGACAACAGGAGAAGAGGCGGCCACACAGACAGTGGGCCGGACGGGAACATAAGTGACGGGCTTCTGAGGAGACACCCCGGGTGTAGTAGCAGCTGGCCTCGAAGCAGGAGATGATATTCCCATAGAGGCTGCAGCTGAAATGATCTGAACCAGAGATCTATATCCCTATGGTAAAGAAGGACTGGCTGTTGACATGGCAGCCAGCTCAGAGTTGTCTCCCTCAAACAATCTATGCGGGAAGAGCTGATAGTATTCACCGGACATTGGGATTTACTCACCAGAATCACTCATGGTTGATCCTGCCGTTAAATCGCGTAAGAGACGACGAGGACTAGGAGGAAATACAGCAGAAACAAAAGGCGAACCTGAGGTAAGAGAAAGGAATTCATCTCCTAATCTCAATTCAGACACAGGGTCCGAAAAGGGCCAATTGAACTCAACTGGTCCTCCAAAGGGTTGCTCAGCGAGAACCGGTCCCCCGTCAGGAAACTCGGAAACAACAGGCTGCTGTGGTTCAACAGAGGATTGGGAAGCCTCTGAAGAATCGTCCGTGTAAGGACTACCAGTAGACGAAACCGAAGGTTCCGCCACTGTGGCAAAAGACCAGAGAAAAAGAAGCAGACACACACACAGGCTGAAAAAGAGTTAAGACACACGATCAAATGGTCAACAAGCAATATCTAAGCGGGCGTATAATCGTGGGTGATTAATTTTTACCACATTGAAAAGTAAGAAACTCTACCGTTTCATGTTTTAAGAGTCGAGAAACGATAAAAAGATGACTCTATCTCTTTCAGATTTGACACAAGCATGAAAGGACAAGCGCTTGATGGTCTTTTCAATTTAAGGAGTCAGAAAAGACCAAATGACTGCTCAGGAAAAAACTAGGCACAAAGGGTGTACCAAATATCCGTGAACTGCAATATACACCTTGGTTTCAATAATGAAACAGAAATCGACCAAGGACTTTCGGTACGTGCAGGTAGTCTCCCCGAATGCTGTGTTCGGTGTATCACGGGTATAGGGCGGCAGACTCGGCTTCCTGTGGATAAAGGATTGAAAACCTAGAGGGGTCTCCCTTTATATACACGACGGTACGGGGAGCACAAGTCCGTACTAGCGCTGTCTAAAGCCAAAAGGCGAACGACAGCTGCTAGGTTTAAAGATGCCGGAACACGTCTCTAGCCTAGACCTCTAAAAATGTTTCGTTAAATTCCAATGCTGCCTTAGGTTAATTGAATAAATTTTACAGTTGATCTTCAATTAAGTTTCAATTTTCAGGCCCTATCGTATGTAATGTCTCAAAAGACTCTTAAATGCAAAGCTACATGCCACAGTCCAACATTTCGTTCGATGAAAACTAGTTACAGAAGAGTTGAGAGCTTTTATACAAACGAAATGATCGGAAGACAAACAATGAGACCTCTAATGCAACTAATGAAATTGAAAACTTTTCATTCAAATCACTAATCACTAGCAAAATTGAAAAGATTACAATTTGCACTAATTCACAAAAAGCAAAAGAGATTTTTTTTTGTAATTTTCAACGTTTGATAGCTAAATGCACTAAACAAACTGAAAACAAACGGAACAACTTGAGAAACGATATTGAGAGAGCAAAACAAACAAATTTCACTCAACGACACAAGCAATCGGATCCCAAATCGACCAAAGTCTCTCAAAACCAAGAAAAAGACTCAAAGGCTCCAATGGACCGTGTGATCTAGGCCCAAAGCAAGACCAAACGAAATTTGAATGAAGGAATGAGAAATCACCCAAAAATCACAACAAAACGGTGAACAACTACTAAGAGGATGCGGAGGAGCAATCAGGAAGTCGACCGGACAAACAAAACACCAAAAATCCCAAGGAGGGCTCGATACACTAAGCCACTAGATGCCCTAGGGCTTAAAACGTGAAATCGATAGATAAAAGCAAACAACCAAAGGACAGAGGTGAATTCCCAGTCAAACAGGACTCCAACACACTCAGGTAGTCGGAAAATCAAGAAGAAAAGCACTGACCAGACCCAGAGAGTTCAAAACTGACCAAACTCAAAAACCTTACAGGAGTGGCGCGACTGTAAGGCTGCAACTGGCGCCAGAACGCAATTGGCGCGGGCTAAACAAAAGCAACATGCGCCAATTGGCACGACTGTCGGGCAAAAAAGTGCACCAGTAGAGTTTCTCAGGCAAAATTAAAAAATAACTACTCCAGAAGTAGATCAATGTAAACTAAGCAAACCAAGAAGCAAAAAACAGCAAAAGAACCCAACCTAGAAGGCTAATCAAGCAAGGAAAATCATAAAACAATCAAATGAGACAATTCAAACGAGACATTGAAATCCAGACGATCCCCAGCGGAGTTGCCAAATTGTTGAGGAGGTAAATCCCCTCTGCGGACAGAGGCGATCCCTACTAGCCCAGCAGGGGTCTAGCAACAATCAAAAATGTTACGACGCAAGTTCCTAGTTACGAATGAAAAGACTAAAGATGGAAGCCTACTTGGAATCCAATGCTACGATCTGAAGAAGAGAGCGTTCCCGTTCCTCAGCCTCGGCAGATCACGATCCTCCACGATCTCCGTGGATGGACACCTGCGCATGCAAGAAACAAACAGATACAAGCATAAAATCCAGCATACGTAACTAAATATAAGTCAGAAAGGATATTACTCATATTAACATAATCGAAAACATAGTGGAACCATAATCATAATCATTCATTAAATAACAATCGAAGAAAGATTACAACCAATGTTCTGACGTCGTGTTCTCCTTCGGATGGGTCTCCAGTCGTTCACGTCTCGCAAAGCTCGCCAGGGAAAGGGCAAACCTCTCCAGAGTCTCTCGACGATAGTCTCCTTACTTGAGTCGGCATTAAGGGAAGAAAGAGGGCTCTTACAACACAAAGGCTCTTGGGAATTTGGAGATTCAAAGCTTAGGCACTTCAAGACTAGCTTGCTATGGAATTGAGCAGGCTTTTATAGATGGAAAAGGAGGGAGTTGGGATCCCTATTATTGTGGGATTGGCCCTATCAACAAGGAAAGTTCCATGGGAGGTGGCAAACCACTTCCCTTCCATAGAACTACCGCAGCCAAACTTCCCAACTCAAGATAGGCAATGGTTTCTGAGTTTGTTGAAACACAACTTCCGCCATATTTATTTAAAAACATTCCTTAAATTGGCTGGCGCGACTACTACTCTAGGACAGAGCGCCAGTTGGCACGGCCTCTTTGCAGGATTTCCCCCATTGGCGCGAGTGCTGAACTGTCTTCCCGCGCCAATGCAAAAAGAGATGTTTTTCATGATTTTTGCAAGGAGATGTCTTTAGGGCAATTGAAGCTCATGCTTAGAGGAATGCATTGATGATGTTTTCAAGGCATGACAATGTTCACAGGTCACAAAATGGGTCCTCCATTGTGCGGGACGGGGAATGGTAGGGACGGTGACAAATTACTGTGTAACAGTAGCTGCAAAGAATTGAAGAAGAGTAGAATGGTACAAAGAAGATTATATTGTGAGATCAGTGGGGATTGCTTTAGAAACTCGACTATACTAAGAGGGGGAGGGGTGAATCAATGTATTACGTTTATGGTTACGAATTTCAAATTTTTACTATTCATTTAAATAGTTATTTGAAATATTGCATCATATGAATAACAAATCTAACATATAAATATCATTAAATCACAACATATTAATCAACACATGTAGACATCATATATAAGTGGAAACCCATAAAGGGAAAAACTATGACTTTTTGTTGTGATGTAAAGCAAGCACCACTCCCTTTTTACATCAACTTGTGTAGACACCCAACTATAGGAGGCTTCAACCTCTCTTCTATTTTACAAGCTACAACTTGCTCAAAGCACCCAATCCCATTTCGTACATCAATTTTTGTAGGCTCCTACCTATAAGAGGCTTCATCCTTGCTTTTCTTATGCAATCTACAACTTGCTAGAAGCACCCACTTCCACTTACAGGCTCTAATTTTAATCTTTTTCAGGTTACCACCTGAAATACCTGAAAGGAGACATTGATCCCCTAATACATGAAATTTTTAATATGTTGGCTTACCCAGTCTTTAATTATAAATACCTCCGTCTCTTTGTCTCTGCTCTATACTCTGTCTCTACCTCTTATTCCTCAATTCTACTTCATATTTGCTCCTCTTGTTTCTCTCTTTGTCAGGCAATCCACGAATTAGGTCTCACAACAACTCAATCAACTCTCTACTTTGCATTCCAAAATCTACGTATAATATAACTAGCTATCTATTTGTATTCTAATGCAGTCTCTTTGTATTTCACCTACTCATTTCACATTCTTCTAGAATTTGAATATCAAAACAAAGTTAATGATCCTCCAAGTAATATTAAAAGATTGACATCAATCAATTCCAATGATTGCATAAACCATGGCTCAAAGTTTTTGTTTTTCATGCTACATGACACGAACGTGGGTTCCTAACTAATAATCTTGGTTTTTGATACCAGTTTCTATCTGGAAATTCATGCTACAAAAATTGTTACACAGATTGTTGAGCTTTAATCTGCATCCATTCTCTAAATTAGGGAAAAACTAAAATTATTCACCCATATCTACAACCATTTACATCACAACATCTTCAAGCACCTCTGCAACTTTGACCTCTACAACATACCTCTAATTTTAGATGTAATATTTTTCAATTTAGTTTATGATATTATGGACTAGTTTGTTTCCTTTTACTTGGGAGATTGAGCTCACTGCGAATAGAGCATAGGGGTATTTTATTTCATTTTATGTCTTCATTTAATTCCACAATTCGATTTCATGAACAATATTTTTCTTTTTCAAAATTAGTTTTCTTTAAGGCGATGTTACATGTAAACACGAAGCACTTAAATCATGTCCACAAATAACTTTAACATGATTTGTGTCCAAGTACATGATCATTGCTAGGAATGATTAACTTTTGTTTTGATTGATGAAATGTGACGTGTTTCATTTCCATAGTTTAATTTAATTGTATAATGAAATATACCAAATGGAGTGTTGTTGTAGAAGGTTCAAATCTCGAAGATTGAACACTTAACTACAACTTGGTGCAACACTTATGGATATATTAAGGTATCATTCAATCAATAGGTTTTTCTTGTTGTTTCATGCATTTGATTTACAAGTTTAAACATTTAGCATTTTGGATAGTTCATACTACAGATCATCTGATTCTGCGTATACAATGTTTGCATTTCACAAGTTTACACACTCTAGATTGATAATAAAATGTTAGACAATTTATGCAAATAAATTACTTGAAAATATTCGTTATGTTTACCTCACCAAAACAATACTTTAGTATTGCTAAAATATCATCTTGCTTTTTCTTTATCTCCGCATAATGTTTGATACATTATGTTGGCGTAAAATGCAAACAACTAAGACCCAGGATTCAACCTCAGGTTGCCAACAAAAGTGTCGTTGTAGTCTAGCTCAACGCCGACATTTTCACTCCCTTAAGAAGGAGCGTCTCACCCGAGGTGTGCTAAGACAAATAAAGAGATTTAAGGGATCTATCTGAGTGGCAACAAAAATTAGTCATTGTATTACACATTATGCTCCAAACAATTTATCAATTAACACAACAAAACCAACATTATCATTAAAAAAATTTAGAGATTCATGTAATAAGAGTTTAAGATTTAAAGGGGACACATAATCATCATCCAAAAATCACAACATATTTCATTCCCTGCAACAAATTCTTTCTTTATTAATCGAAAATATTACATCAGGGACCCACGTATGATTGGTGGATTTCACACTCTTTTGGGCCACATTACAAAAAGGAACATAACAAAATCTTAGAGAAGGTGTTAGCCACCCATAAATTCTGTCATACACAATGGTGGCTAGACTTTGTCTTAAAAAATTCAAGAGATAGGTCCCTTTGAAAACTTATCATGTTTTAAAGTTTTTATGATGATTATTACTCTTTGAGTTAATCTTCACCACTATTTCCTTTTTATCCTAAAAAACCTACTGTTCACCAAGAGAAAACTGCCTATGAAACCCCATTTTCCACCATTTTCATTCCTCCTTTCACTCATAAACAAATCCACTTTCACCCATTTTTTCCCCTCACAAAATCCCTCCATTAACCCTTCATTTAACCCTCAAAATCATCAAAACCCCCTTAAAACCTTATATTCCCCTTTCATTTGGTTTAAGAATCCCTTTCCTCTTATCAGAACCCCAAATTAAGGCCAAAAACTCACTATTTCGGCCTAAAAAGCTTCTTTTTTATTTATATAGGGCTTAAGCACCTTTTTTCTTAGCCCTTAGCCCTTCTGTTGCATATAACCTAGCCTTATAACCGAGGGCTAAGTTCTTTAGCCCCCGCTCCAGTGAAAAAACCTTTCCGAACCCTTTTTCCTTATATTTGTTTCCCCGACGTTTCAAATTTAAAATGAATCTAGACCGTTGATCTCTGCAGATCAATGACCCTCTGGCCTCCTTATCTCTGCCCATTCACTTACCACTTTTTCCCTCCATTCAAACTTTCCGCCCCATCTCTAAATCTTGGCCATTCATTTTTAAGATCCTACGGTCGCGATTTAACCCGATAGCCAAATTACCCACCCACTCCACGACAAAAGACCACACGTCACTGTGGGCCCCACTTACCTCTTAACCCCACAAATTTCTCCGTTGCATCCATTCCGCACCGTCTGATCCACCTTCGGTGATCCAATGGCTGATATCGCATTTCGCAAAATTTTTGCGCCTGAACGTTAATGTCCAAAAAAATTGCGAATTTGACGGTTTTTAAAAGGACACACGTCAATTAACGTGTGGAATCGAATTTTTTTTTTGTGAAACCCGCATACCACCCAAACACAGCGCGAAAACCACTGCCGGTTTTCCTCCTTATCACTATTCTCCACATCGTTGTTCCTATTTCAATCTTATTCGTCGACCTCCGAAGATCGGACGATTCCGTTTTAATTTCGCCCCATTGCATTTTTTCACTTGACTTGCTCCCAAAACACTTCACCAAGCAATCTCCATCGTCGGTGGTCTTTATTTGACGACTCTCGTTCAACCTCACGCCCAAAACCTCCAAAGCCAGTTCTAAACCTATTTTCACAGGATTTTCTTAACTTTTGTTCTAAGTAATCGGATTCGTCCAAAAGGGGCCACAAATCCCGAATCCCCATATCGGGTACGAATTCGTACCAGATTTTGCCCCAAATCCCCGAATACGGCGTATCCGAATGAGGTACGGCATATCCCGACTGTATCCCGTTCGGATACGTCGTATCGCGTGAAACCGGATACGACCGGTCTCACGGGTAAGAAAATCGCGCTGTTTTGGCTATAAAGTGAGGTTTTTCCTCATTATTTTTTCACCCATTTCATTTGTGAAGTAAGAAGGAGAGCTAGTGTGAGCAAGGAGCAAGTGTGAGCAAGGAGAAAGGGAGTTCTTTCGAAGAGATTCGAGCATCCACTACGTGCATTGTCCCTCTATATTTTTCATTTAGTTTGTTGTTAGTGTTTGCATGTGCATATGTTTTATATATTTGGTTTTTTTTTGTTTATTTTTTACAGTATTCATGGATCAATCAAAGGCAACAAGACAGGGGCAAAGAAAGGGGAAGAATGTCCCCATTGGAGATGCCCCTCCTATCCCTCTTTCATCAGGGTCTGCAAGTATTCCATCCATTGGAAGTGGGGCTGCAACAACAGCTTCAAATGTGCAAGGAAAACAAATTGTTGACCCCAAATACCCATTGTGGAAATATGTGACAAGAGAGGAAGGGGCAGCAAAAAAGGGAGGAGGAGGAAATTGTTCATGGAAATGCAATTTTTGCAATGGCCATTTCACTTGCACATATTTCCGTGTGAAAGCTCATTTTTTGGGTATTCCAGGTTGTGGCATTAAATGTTGTACAACAATTGAATCGCCAAAGAGGAAGGAATTGGAGAAAGAGAAGAGTATTGGTGAGGAAAATGTGGCAGAAAAATAAAAAAAAACCAAGAATGATGACCCCCTTCCATTCTTAAGGAAAAGCAGCAACAAGTTCCCTTTTGAGACTTTTAGTAGGGGAGAATTAGCAAAGAGAAAGGCAACTGCAGTTAGTCCAATGGACAAGATTTTCCAAAAAGAGAAGAGGGAAGAGCTTGATCTCACCATTGCATTTTTTTTCTATCAGAACTTCATATCCTTTAATGTTGCACGGTCACCTCTATTTATTGAGATGTGTCAAGCTCTTATTCATGGGGCTCCATCAGGGTATGTGCCTCGTGGGTCAGAGAAGCTCAAACCCACATTATTGACAAAGGCAAAGAAAGAGGTGGACAAAATTCTTGAGCCTATTAAGTCAACATGGCCAACATTTGGGGTTAGCATTGTTTCTGATGGATGGAAAAATCCAGCACACCACCCACTCATTAACTTCATGGTGTCATCCTCGAATGGTGCAGTTTTCTTGAAATCAGTGGATGCACTTGGACAATACAAGGATGCAAAATATATGGGTGAGTTATTTCTCAAGTTTATTGAAAGTGTAGGTGTGGATTGTTGTGTGAAAATCATTACAGATAATGCACTTGTTTGCAAGGTCGCTGGCATGATTGTGGAATCAAAATATCCACAAGTATTTTGGACACCTTGCATTTTCCATTCATTGAACATGGCACTGAAATCTATTGCTTCTGATGTGCTTTGGATTGGAGCAATTATTGAGGATGCACGACATATCCACAACTTTGTACAAAACCATACAAATGCCCTCACTATCTACAAGGAGTACAACAATTTATCATTGTTGAAGATTACAGATACATGGTTTGCCTCTTCATTCATCATGTTGAAGAGGTTGAGGGAGGTCAATACTGCTCTTGGGTCCATGGTTATTTCAGAGTTTTGGTATTTTTGGAGAAAGACGGATCAAGTAGCCTCAAAGAAGGTGAAGGACACAGTATTGGATGAAATATATTGGGAGAAGGTAGATCTAGTTATTCAGATCATGGAGCCTATCATTTCCTTGCTCCGATTTGTAGATACAGACCAACCCATCCTAGGAGAGGTTTATGAGGGATGGGATTCCATGATTGAGTCTGTGAGGACCATTGTTTTATAGAGTCAGTGCCCAGAGTATGAGACATCACCTGAGGCCTTCTTCGCCGTCATACAGGATATTCTTGTCAGCAAATGGGACAAGAATTGCACACCTTTACATTGTTTGGCTCACTCCTTGAACCCAAAATACTACAACCATGACTGGCTGAATGGTGGACCTTCCCGCAGATTCCCTCCTCGCATGGATGCTGAAATCTCACAGGGGAGGAAAGATGCATTGAGGAGGATTTTTCAGGATAGGGCATCCCTTAATGAGGTGGAGGATGCCTTTGCAGATTTTTCCACTGGCAAGGGGCGATTTGGAGGCTATGATTTGATTCGAGACAGGGGGGTTAAGAAGCCCTATTCTTGGTGGTCAACTCATGGGGAAACAAGCCCTCCTCTACAGCAGTTAGCCATGAGGCTCCTCTCTCAGGTGACTTCATCCTTTTGTTGCGAGAGGAATTGGAGCACATATGGGAATTTGTATAGTGTGAAGAAGAGCAGGCTTGAGCAGTCTAGGGCAGAGACAATGGTGTATGTGCACACCAACCTTCATCCAATCTACAACCAGAGGGAGGATTGGTTGAAGGGAAAGACAAAGATGTGGGATGTCTTTCTTGATGATATGGGTCTGGACAACAGTGTTGAGTTGGCATTGGCCAACTTGGATCTCAATGCGCTAGTGCTAGAGCCTGTCACATTTGATGATGGAGTAGATGTGTCATCCTCTACACCAGCAGATGCAGAGATAGAGGAGGAGGATGCATCAGAGCCAGAAGAGAGCACTGGTGAGCATGATGATCAGGATGAGGACAGTGATGCTGATTATGAGGATTGATGACTCTGACTCATTGAGGCTTCAGGCTTGTAGTCTTGTAGACTGTAGTTGCTTTTGTATTTTCTATTTCTATTTGCCATTGGCAGTGTACTTATGTAACACATTTTGATTCTGATGACTTAATGAGAAAACTACAGTATCTTAATATCTTCAATCTTGTCTTTCTGAGTAAATTTGACAATTGTATCATGTATGGAGTATCAATGTATTATAGTATCAATGATGATGTATGACTCATGAGTATCTATGTTTGAATCAATGAATTTTGTATGAATTTGTGCAAAAAATATCTAATTTTTAATATATTAATATATATATATATATATATATTTAATAAAATAATATATAACGTATCGTATCCCAGAAGTATCCTGTTCTGGGGGTCACCGTACCCGAATCCGATTCATCGAATCCCCGTATCCCCGTATCAGGTGACTTAGCTTTTGTTTGTTTTTTGCAGGTTATAAAGGTTTTTTCCACAGTTTTAAAATGAAACGAAGGCCAGGGATGACGATCCATAGGCCAATATTCATGCAGAAAGGAGCTAAGAAGGGTTTTAATTCCATGTTTGTTGATGCATCCTGATCATCGACCCTTACACAAACCCTCTGCACAACTACAAGCATACAAACACAGTCGGCAAGGAATAAAAGACCATAAATGAAGATCAAGGCCTAATTAGGCCTAAAACACAGACCAAAGCAGATTAAAAGTGTTTTAAGGTAAAACAGAGGAAAATATCAACAAAAGAAGCCTCCACTGCCACATCAGAGGCCAATTATCCTCTTTAGCTACCAAAAAGCCACCTGTAGCCTCAATAAATCAAAAGAAGGCATATTTATTGCCTAGTCAGTGATATTTTTGCCTAAAGATAGTTGAACAGTTATTTCAAACAAAGGAACTTATTTCAAATTGTCAGCAAAGTTATTGAAAAGATAAGAAAGAGCCTTAAAGTCAATGTTCTCATCCATTGAGCCTAAAAATTAGAAACATAGTAGATGAAACAGAGTTGTAATTCAACGCATTCCTACCTTATGCCTTGCATGGTTTTCAAGGCTAGGAAGTGCATTTAAGCATAGAATTAATTACACTTCAACCCTAGGAACTCTCCCACCTCCTCATTTTCTTATAAAATATCCTTGAGGAGCACATTGTAAGGGGTTGGTTGGTCACTAGTTGTAACACTGAAAATGTCTGAAATAATACATAGCCTGGTTGAAGTTGAAGAAGAAATTGAAGATGATGAGCTTAGTGAAAAGAGTCTCCTTCAATAAGTGGGCCCGCAGGCTATCTTTGGCGCAAAGTCTATTTTTAGACATGTCGATCATATTCTATGAGTTGCAGGATGATATTTGTGGATGCTTGGTCAAGTTGGAAAAATAGATGGACTTCTATTTTTAGATATATTGGGCGGAATCTATTTTTAGATTACCAGTCTAAAAATAGATATGTCGAATATTATTAGCTCTTAATAATATTTGGACTCTAAACATTATCTTATTCTCTTGGATCACTTCAGTTAAGTGCACAGATGTGGCACAACAAATGACAAAAGGAATTACACTATTCACGAGGGTTTAGTGGAGCTATTGCATGGAGACTTAGGTTAGAACTCATGTAAATTTTGACTCATGTGACGAGTTTGGTGGAGTTGTAGAAATAGTTGGTGGAGTTGTGTTCGAGTTTAACTGAGTTAGACATAGTTGAGCTAGTTGTATCTAGTCTAAGCTTGGTTGATACACTAGTGAGAGTGGTGTGAATTAATTAATAATTAATTCACTAAATATTAACTCATTAATCAACTGAAGAATACATCAGTTAACTACAGTGCATGGACAGTTTCAGTGTAGACCAGTGGAGAGATAGGTGAAAGGGAAAGATGACTATCAATTGTGACTATAATGATGCATTGATTGCATCCAACACTCAGTAGAGATGCCAATGAGGATTGTGTAGTGAAAGACAAGTGGATTCAATTTCAGTCAGATCCATTCTTCAGTAGGGATTGCACAGTAGAGGCAGGCTAGCAGGTGGCAGAGATCGGTGCATGGATTTTCTAGATCAGACCTGATTAGTGTGTAGCGATTGTATTGTACTAAGAGCTTGATATGATCAGCTTTGTATGAGGATTGTTACATGATCTCTATGAAATATATTATATACATATAGTTGGGGTTTTTAGCTTCAGGCTTTCTCGTTAAACAATTGTGTTAATGTGTGTGAATTTTTATGGTTTCATGTGTGCTTTGCAATTGATTTAATTTCCGCATGTGATGATCAATGGTGGAATAGATTTTGTATTGTGCATGAAGTTAAAATAGTGTGTGATTAGGAGAATCTTGGATATATAACGCATTAGTTATATAATTTCTACATGCTATCAGAGCTATTTTGATCATTGGAGCAATTGCAAATTATTGAAGCAGTTGAGTTTTGTGCTGGTGGAATTCAATGGATTGCGATTGGAGTATGCCCTTGAGGGAAACTTGAATTATATTGCATGGAAGAACAGGATGGAGGCGGTGTTGGAGGATAATAAGTTGAAGTAGTTCATAGATATAGAAATTCCAAAACCTTTGATTTTTGGCGATCACTGCTTTGCACTTGATGCATGGCAAAAGAAGACATCAAAATGTCGAAGGATTCTGTTGGAAGGTGTGTAGGATCACATAGTGTCTAGCCTTCATGGTAAAGCTTCTCCATTCTTGATGTGGAAAGCTTTGATAGAATTTTTCCAAAGCAAGAGCGACTAGAGGAAGTTGGTGCTCAAGGATAAATTCAAGAAGATAAAAATGGAGAAGGGCGAAAGTATACCCAAGTACCTCACGAAGTTTGTCCAGTGCAGGGATGAGCTGGGAAGTGTGGGGGTTACTGTAGATGAAGAGGACTTGGTGAGCTTGGCTCTCCTTGGGCTTCTGAAGAGTTGGCATAGCTACGAGGACTCTGTCAATGGTCGAGAGAAACTGCCAGGATGGGAGCGACTTTGGTCGGATCTTGTGCAGGAGGAGATAAGGCGGGGTACCAGGGATGGATCTTCATCGAAGAATGAAGATGAAAAAAATTGTGCTTTGGCTGCCAAAGTAAGGAAAGGGAAGGGAAATAAAAATCCTTCTCAATCCGGTGCGAAAGGAAAGAAGCAGGACTTGTCTAAGGTGAAGTGATTTCACTGTCACCGACACGAACAATACACCACTAATTGTCCATAGAAGAAGAAACATAAGCAAGCTGCTAGATCTGTAGCTGGAGAGGCCTTAGCCTCGCGAGTTGAACTTTTTGGATTTTCCTTCCCGTCGCATGCTTGGTCTCAAGTGTGATGGGATCGGTGTGGTTTCTTGACGGTGGTGTGTCTTTCCATATGACCGAGAGGCAAAAGATTTGTTCGGTCTGGATGAGAAGGATCTTGGAGTGCACATCGAGACGGGCGATGATGGTAGATACAGTGCGACTGGTATCGGGACCATTTCCTTTGAGAGGGAGTCTGGCAAACCTTTCATCTTGAAGGATGTCATGCATGTTCCAAGATTGAAGAAGAATTTGATCTCTGTGGCGATGTTGGAAGATAAGGGATATGATGTTGTCGTTAGTGAGGGAAAGGATTTCCTGCATAGTAAGGCAACTGGTGAAACCCGGAGGATAGGGGTTCGAGTTAAGAACCTTTATCAATTGCAGGTAGATGGTTGTGCAGCAATGGTAGGCAAAGCAGAAGGAGTGGTGAGCCGAGACGAGGGCGAGCTATGGCACAGGAGATTGGGCCATCTTCATGATGGAGCTTTAAAAATTTTGCAGCAGATTTCTACCGAGCTTCCCAAAGGTACACTTGCGCAATCAGATTAGTGCAAGGGATGTACTTTGGGAAAATTTGTGAAAGCCACCTTTCATGAGAAGGATAGTCGCGCCATGACGATCCTTGAGAGAATTCACACAGACGTGTGTGGACCTTTCTCAGTAGCTTCGACAACAAAGCACATGTATTATGTGATATTTGTTGATGAATTTTCTCGTAAGTGCTGGATCTTCTTCATGCAGAAGAAGAGCGAGACATACTCAAATTTCTGTGAGTTCAAGGCATTGGTTGAGAAGGAATCGGGGAAGCATGGAAAGGCTCTTAGGAGCGACAATGGTGGTGAATTCATCTCTGCTGAATTCAAGGAATTTTGCAGCGCAGAAGGAATTCAGAGAGAGCTCATAGCACCTCATAACCCACAGCAGAACGGGGTTGCTGAGCGGAAGAACAAAACGATCGTGGGTGCTGCACGGGCGATGTTGCGACCTTCCATACACTTGTGTAGGTAGGGAATTGTGCAACCTTTGCGTTTTATGTACAAAACCGTTGTCCTCATGATGCCCAGCATGAAGGGAGTACACTCGAAGAAGCGTTTTACGGTAAGAACGATATTTCTCATCTGAAGAATTTTAGCTCTTTGTTTACATTCATGTGGCAGAAGGATGCCGGAAGAAGGCTGGAACCGACCGCAGAGGTTGGGATATTTTTGGGGTACATTCAAACACCCCACATCTGTATGAATATTTTCCGAAAGTCGAGCTGTGTGACGGGATATCATTCATAGGAGAAAGCCATGAAGGTGTCACTTGAGAGGGAGGTACACTTTCATGTAGATAAGGAGCTATTAGTTCCTAAGGATGAGCCTCAGGATGTGGATCAGCCACAAGAAGAGGTTCATGGAGTGGAAGAAACCACTCATGCAACGCCAACCATCAGAGGGCGGAAGCGCACTATAGAAGCTAAGTGATTGAATCATGATGTAGTGCAGAATGTAGGAGCCCCTACATCACAGTGCAGACAGAGACAATCACCTGACCGATTTACTAGATACATGGCTCTGATGAGCAAGTGTATCGTGACGGAGCCATCCTCCTTTGAGGAAGCTGTGGAGGACCCTGCATGGCTAGATGGCATGGTGGAAGAGTATGATTCAATTGTCAGAAACATTGCATGGGAGATTGTCCCAAGGCCGGAAGGGAAATCAGTGGTAGGTTCTACAAAGTGAAGCAAGCAGCTGATGGGAGTGTGGAGAAGTACAAGGCAAGATTTGTTGCTCGGGGCTTCTCACAGATTGAGGGGATCGACTATGAGGAAACCTTTGCACTTGTCGCAAGGTATTCTTCCATACGGACCATCCTTGCTCTCTCAGCGCAGATGGGTTGGTACATTCATCAGATGGATGTGAAGACTGTGTTCCTGAACGGAGTCATTGAGGAGGAGGTGTACATGGAGCAGCCTGAAGGTTTCGAGATCTTCAGCAGCGAGTCACATGTGTGCAGGCTCAAGAGAGCACTATATGGGCTGAAACAAGCACCTTGTGCTTGGTACACACGGATAGATAGTTATTTCACCGGACTTGGATTCTCTAAGAGTGAGGCGGATCCTAACCTCTACCAGATTTTGGTTGAGGGTAAGTTGCTAATCATTGTAATTTATGTAGATGATTTTATTTTGACGGGTGATGAACTGTTGATACACTCATGCAAGGCTGATCTTGCAAAGGAGTTTGAGATGAAGGACTTGGGCCTCCTTCATTATTTCTTGGGATTGGAAATTTGGCAGCGCAATGATGGAATGTTTGTGTCTCAAGGCAAGTATGTCTGGGAGATACTGGAGAATTTCAACATGCAAGGCTGCAAGCCTATCGACACTCCTCTTCCTGGTGGTTGGAGGAAAGAGGATGCTACATCGACAGAGGTAGTGGATGCCACTGTTTATCGACAGTTGGTTGGTTCGCTCATGTATCTAGTCAATACATGATCATACATATGCTATGCTATTAACCAGCTTTCAGAAGCTATGGTTAAGCCTACCAAGCTCTTTTGGAGGGCAGGCAAGTATGTATTGAGGTATCTCAGAGGCACATTGGGACATGGATTATGGAATAGACAGTCGGATGAGGTGAAGCTGCATGGCTTCACGGATGCAGATTGGGCAGGGAGCCCAATGGACAGAAAGAGCACATCTGGAGGGATATTCAGTATCGAGTCTACAATATTTTCTTGGTACAGCAGGAAACAGAGATCCATGGCACTCAGTTCAGCAGAGGCCAAGTACATGGTAGCAAAGTTGGCTGCATGTGAGGCTATATGGATGAGGAAGATCCTGGTTGGATTGTTCGGTTCACACTTTAAGCCTACTGTGATATATTGTGATAATCAGAGTTGCATCAAAATATCGGTCAATCCAGTATTTCATGATAGATCTAAACACATTGATATCCGGTATCATCATATCAGTGATTGTGTGTAGCGGAAGATCATGTTACTTTCTTACATTCCTACAGAGGATCAGGATGCAGATATCTTGACGAAGGCGCTCACCAGGAGCAAATTTGAATACCATAGAGACAGGATCGGGTTGGCAGATAATCCCTATCTTGTTGAGAGGGAGTGTTGAGATTGCAACAAGATGATGAGCTTAGTGAAAAGAGTCGCCTTCACTAAGTGGGCCCATAGGATATCTTTGGCGCAAAGTCTATTTTTAGACATATCGATCATATTCTATGATTTGCAGGATGCTATTTATGGATGGTTGGTCAAGTTGGAAAAATAGATGGACTTCTATTTTTAGACATATTGGGCGGAATCTATTTTTAGATTGCTAGTCTAAAAATAGATATGTCGAATATTGTTAGCTCTTAATAATATTTGGACTCTAAACATTATCTTATTCTCTTGGAGCACTTGATTAAGTGCACGGATCTTGACACAAAAGCGACGAGAAGGAATTACGCTATTCTTTGAGGGTTAGTGGAGCTGTGTGAAATTAGTTAGAACTCATGTGACAGAGTTTGGTGGAGTTGTAGAAGTAGTTGGTGGAGTTGTGTTCAGTTTAACTCAGTTATACATAGTTGAGCTAGTTGTATCTAGTCTAACTGATTGATACACTAGCGAGAGTAGTGTGAATTAATTAATAATTAATTCACTAAATATTAACTCATTAATAAACTGAAGAATACATCAGTTAAATACAGTGCCTGGACAGTTTCAGTGGATACTAGTGGAGAGGTAGGTGAAAGAGCAGGTTGACTATCAGTTGTGACTATAGTGATGCATTGATTGCATCCAACACTGAGTAGAGATGCCAATGAGGATTGCGTGAGCAAGGCTAGACCAATTCGAGTTCATTCAGAGCCATTCTTCAGCAGGGATTGCGCAGTAGAGGCAAGCTAGCAGGTGGCAGAGATCGGTGCATGGACTTGCTAGATTGAGCCTGATTAGTGTGTAGCGATTGTATTGTACTGAGAGCTTGATATGATCATATTTGTATGAGGATTGTTACATGATCTCTATGACATATATTATATACAGATAGTTGGGGTTTTCAGCTTTAAGCTTTCTTGTTAAAACATTGTGTTCATATGTGTGAATTTTTATGGTTTCAATGTGTGCATGCAATTGATTTAATTTCCGCATATGATGATCAATGGTAGAAGAGATTCTGTATTGTGGGTGAAGTTAAAATAGTGTGTGATTAGGAGAATATTGGATATATAACACATTAGTTATATAATTTCTACATTGGAAGCTCGATGATGTTGTGACATGCTTGTTCTTGAGAAGGCTCTATCATTGGATCCCTGAGCTTGGCTGTTGGTGATGTATTTTGAACTGTCTGTTGTGTTTCCTATTTTGATTTTGTTCCATAAATTCTTACTACAGTAGGATGAAAATTTTAGGCTAAGAAATGACTCCTAGAAGCACCTTGACCTGTTTATCATTCACTGTTTTATGTTTTCTTCTGCTGAGGTATTTTAGAGTCTTTAATATTTCTCTTTAGTCCTCATGCTTGTTTATTTCTCTAATAGTTCAAATATTTGGTTTCAGCATGATTTATGGTTTTCCCTGCTTGTCTGCTGCCACTTGAAAACTGTTTTAGAAGTCTCCCTTCGAAGTAACATTGTTTATAGTTAGCCAATGAGGTCTATTTTGATCACACCCTTTGTCCCTGCTTGAACAATTGTTTTGAAGGTCTTTATAGTTGTGATCATGGATGTTTTTAGGTGTTCCCTCTTCTATGACTTCAATTATCAATGAATATTTTATGTTTTCTAAGTCCTTTGAAATAAAATCTTTGAGGAAATAGGATATGCTCCCGAATCATAGATTTCATTTTAAAAGTTGTCTTGAAGTCATCATTTGCTTAAAGTGTGGTTTGTAGAATTCATGGTTAGCCCTGTCTATCAAATACCTCTTTATTGTTCAAGTTATGTTTTCAAGTTTCCCTTTGTTGAGAATTCAAACTCTCTTTCCCAATCATTAATGTCCATCTCATTCACAAAACTAAAGGATCCTGTGGCCAAGTTAGATTTTCCCTTTGATATCCCATATCCATTGATGAGCTTGTTATTTACTTCTTCTTGACTCCATTGCCCAATGAATCTGACACTTCTTCTTTATGTTTATACTGCCTAGACCTTTCATGTTCTGCTGTACTAATTCAACCAAACAAACAAATAAAACAAACACTTTCACTTAATAACTAGTCTAAAATCAATACTTAAAAGCAAACAAGACATACCTTTGCAAACAATTTGAGAGATCCCTCTCTGAGAATAGGAGGACTAGATCCTATAACTCTAAATATTGGTTCTAATGTTGCCTTGTCTTTTGGTTAGCCAATCTATCAAAACACATGACCCCAACATAATGGCGATAACGGTGGGACCTATTGAATCTATGATAGCCTTGCAAACTATTATAAACTCTTTAGTCCTACAAATATCTAAGAAAATCAGTTAGTAAGCCAGAGAGTAAACTCTGTTTGTTTGAGCACCTTAGCTAAGTGTTAAGATCAGACATAGGACGCTCTCATAACCATAGAAATATACAAAATCCAAAAATATTTCAGATTGGCTTCATAATAAACATGGTGGTGGAACCATAAACATTTTACCTTCACAAAAAGCTAAAATGTTTCCACCTGGCGACTCCATTGGCCCCAGTAGCCTTATTACCCATCTAGATCTCCAAGTTTCCTTAAGATTTTGTTAACCGGCCTTGAGGAAGTCTAGAATCCTAGTCCCATTCTAGATAAGACATTGTGAGAGGCAAAAAACTTTCAAAACAATCCCTAAAAAAACTTCAGCCTCTCTCATTTTTTGAAAAACAATCTGGCTTCACATAGGATCAAAACTAGGTCTCATCCACACCCCAATCCTCCTACAATAGTTGACAATCTAGAGAAGATTTTGTGGCAGGCTTCTAAGTCTGGAAAATCAGCTGCTAATAGGAACATCCCAAGAACAAAATCTGTCCCTAAAAACCTCGTTGTCTTGGAGGATTTACACTTTGACTTAAATCATACAAATAACATCTTTAGAACTATGTCTCAAGGTGATTTAAACCAAGCTGATCTTGAAACTATAGATTTGTAGCAGAGCTTTAGTAGAGAAGCCTCACCTTCTACTCCTCCTGATTCCCAGCTTCTTCACCACTTTAGCCTCTTTCATAACAAATCTGCTCAAAACCAGTTTGCTGGCCCAAGTGTTTCTTCCACTCCAATCCATACCACCACTGTTCAAACCACTCCATTTCAGCCCACTTTCCCTCTTGTAAATCCCCCATTATTCCCAATCATGGAAGCATGATATGCTCCACTAGTGTTACCACAATCCATGGTTCCCTTACCAAATGATTATCAGTCTAAAATTCCCCATTTCACTAGAAAAGAATCCACCACAACTAAACAACATGTAGATAGGATGGAAGATGCTTTTGATTATATGGAAATAGAAGATGAGACCATAAAGATGATAATCTTTTCTCAAATTTTAGGAGGAGAAGTAAAGAATTGGTTTAAAGGCTTAACTCCTAATAGCATCAATGACCTTCCCTCTTTACATCAAACATTTATAAACAAATGGGAAATCAAAAGCAACCCTCTCCAAATATTAGCAGAGTATAGAAGTCTTAAAAGAAATCAGGGAGAAAGTGTCCATGATTACTCCACCAGGTTTAACAGTATCTACAATGCTCTTCCACCTCACATGAAACCTCCCCAAGGCATGGCCTTAGTAAGATATCCTGAGGGTTTCGATGCTGATATGGCCTATCAACTAAGGGAGAGAGATTATTTAACTCTAGAAGACATGCAGAAGGGAGCTGTGAGTGTAGAAGCAAACTTAATTGAGAAAAGAGCTAGGTTAAGATCGGAGAAGAGGGTAACTTATAAATATGATATTGCACCCTCAACCTCATCTTCTGAGACCAAAATTGACAACCTAGTGAAGGTAATGGAGAGGATGTTTGAAAAGATAAATCTGAATGAGAGAGTGCCTCCAAGAGAAAACCAAAACAGAAATAGAAACCAAAATCTTAGAATAGACCCTAATTAAGATAGGCAAAGAGATAATGACCAATAGGTTAGGCCTCCCTTTCAACAAAACTATGTTGATCAAGAAGAAGAAAGGGAAGTTGAAAGGTTGGAATAAGATCATGTAAACTTGATAGGATCTGACAGTGAGACAGATGTTTTTCTCATTTAAGAAAAACACAGATTCTTCTCTTCAGAACAAAATAAATACAATTATGAGGATTATGAAGATTATAGATTGGGGTTTCAGAACACAATCATAGAGGTACATAAACAGTATGATCTAAGAAGCAAAGGGAACCTAGATAATTCAAAAGATAAAAACACTAGCACTGCTGTTAGGAAAAATACAAAAAATTAGCCTAAGAAAACAACAGAGAAACCCAACATTTTGGCTAAGAAAATAGATTTAAACAAAGAGAAAAGCACCTAGCCAAATGTTGAACAAAGCAGCCCTAACACTTTAGCTAGTGGCCCTAACAAAATTGTCCCAAATAGCAGTCCAAACAAAGTTCAGCAAATCAGAATTGCTGAAAGGAATTCGATCGAAAAAACAGATGTAAATATGACAAAATCAATAGTTATTTTCAGCCTTGAGGGAGAGATTGCAAAGATAAAAATTACCATACCTCTAGCTGAAATAGTAACCCAAGAAGTGTACAAAAACCAAGTTTTGAAAGCTTTGAACTTAGGAAGTTTCACTGATACTTTGAACTTGATAGATGACAAAACTGAGTTGTTGTTTGGTCCAGAAGTTGAAGGAAAATACCAAGAAGGAGCTGTCCCTCCCTTCCATGTCAGTTTGAATATACATGATAGGATATTACACAATGCTATGTTAGACTCTGGAGCTTCACATAATCTTATGCCCAAAGTAGTAATGGAAAGCTTAGGCTTAGAAATTACTAAACCATACAAGGATCTGTATTCCTTTAATTCAAGCAGAGTCAAATGTTTGGGTTTAATTAAAGATTTATGTGTTAACTTATCTCAAATCCCTGCTAAGAGTCTAGTAATGGAAATAGTAGTAGCGGACATTCCCCCAAGATATGGCATGCTTTTATCAAGATCATGGGGAGCCAAACTTCAGGGGAGTCTTCAAATGGACATGTCTTATGCCACCATCCCAGTTTTTAACCAAATCAGAAGATTATACAGGGAATCCCACATGAAATACATGGTGAGCAACATAGACAAACCAAACAACTCTCCAATCTATTCCATTCAATCAAGCTTAGATTCCTTTATCTTGTACAATGAAGATCAAAACACTCAACAAGAAAAGGAAAACAAAGAGGAAATCAGTTTACCAGAACAATCAGAACTTCCCTCAAATCAGATAAAAAACATTGGCAATCAACAGCAACAAGAAAATGAGAATGAGGTAGATATACTTTGGACAATAAACTTTGATGGGTCTTGTAATAAAACAAGTGCAGGGGTAGGTGTATGGATTCAAAATACAAATCAGAGTTATTCATATAAACTAGATTTTCCATGCACAAACAACATTTCCGAATATGAAGCACTTCTCCTTGGCTTACAGTTGCTTAAACAATTAGAAGCCCAAAAAATATCAATCCTAGGAGATTTTGAACTTATCATAAGACAAATCAAAGGAGAATATTCAGCTAAAAACCCAAGACTTAGAGAATATTGAAATGTTGCTCTTGATTTATTAAAAACCTTTGAAAAATATGAACTCATTTTCATTCCAAGAGCACAAAATCATCTAGCAAATGAACTTGCCTTCAATGCTAGCAATTTCCAAATACCTCAGACAAATGAACAGCTTAGTGTGAAGGTAAAACACAGGCTTGCAGTGCTTGACAATGAGGATCATTGGCAAGTGTTTGACACTGACAAACACATAGATGATTTCCTAGAATTAGAAAATGATTTTGCTATACCAGCACTAGAAACCAGCCATGAAGAAAACTGTTTGGATAATGAAAAAATCCCAGAAACAAAAATGACATATTCTGCAGATATAAATCACTGTGAGAATCTTTTTGAAGTAGAATTAATTGACAACACAGACCAGAAAGACTTGGAAGTTTTACAATGCAAGAATAATACAATTCCAAGAGGTCTCACACCTTTAGAACACCTTTTTGACTTCAATGATGTAGCCAAAGAACCAAGAATGGAGCCTGTGGAAACAGATGTAGAAGAACATAACATAGGCAGCCTAGCATAACCCAAAATGATCAAGCTGTCCAGCACTCTCCTAGCTCATATAAAAGTGCAATACGTAGAGCTGTTCAAAGAATTTAGAGATGTGTTTTCTTGGGTATACAAAGATCTGAAATCTTATGACACTAGCATCATTCAACACAAAATTCCTCTTAAGGAAAATCAGAAACCTTTCAAACAAAAACTAAGGAGGATAAAACCTATTTTATTGCCTTTAGTTAAGACAGAAATTGAAAAGATGTATGATGCTGGGATTATAGTACCCCTTAGATATTCAGAATGGGTGTCAAACCTAGTTTCTGTTAGGAAGAAAACATGGGAAATCAGGCTCTGTATTGACTTCAGAAATCTAAATAGAGCCTCCCTAAAAGACAACTACCCCTTACCCAAGATGGACCATATAATTCAAAGGGTATTTGGGTCAAAAAGAGTATCACTGTTGGATGGGTTCTCTGGTTACAATTAGGTGTTAGTGCTCCCAAGTGATCAACATAAAATTGCTTTTACTACACCTTGGGGCACCTTTATGTATGTCAAAATGCCATTCGGATTGATGAATGCAGGGGCCACCTTCCAAAGGGCCATGGACAATGCCTTCTCAGAAGACATTGGCTATTTTATAATCATTTACCTTGATGACATAATTGTTTTCTCAAAGACTGATGAAGAACATTTGATCCACTTAAGAAAGGTTTTTGAGAAATGCAGGAGATTTGGCTTATCTTTGAACCCCAAAAAGACACTCTTTTGTCTCCAAGAAGGTAAAATTCTTGGTCACATAATTTCAGAAGAGGGAATCAAAGTAGACCCTAAAAGGATTGACGACATATTGAAAATCATCCATCCAAGAAGCCTCAAAGAATTACAATCTTTCATTGGAAAGATTAATTTTTTAAGGAGGTTTATTCCCAACCTTGCTGAGCTATTAAAGAACATTACAAACATGCTTAAGAAAGAGGTAGGTGTGAAATGGACTACACAAGCTAAACAATCATTTGAACTGGTTAACCAAGCCCTCACTCAAACACCAATCTTGATTAGTCCAGATTTCACCAAAGAATTTTATATCTTTTCTTTTGCATATGGACATACAATAGCTGCAGTACTACTTCAAAAGAATGATTTGGGGCAAGAACAACCAATATGATTTTTTAGTAGGGCCTTAAGAGATGCTCCTCTCAAATATAACATCATGGAGAAGCAAGCCTTAGCATTAGTGAAAGCATTAAAAGACTTTAGAGTCTACATTTTACAGTCTCACATTTTTGCTTTTGTTCCACATACTGTTGTCAAAGATATTCTAAGTCAAGACCCTGATGGTAAAAGTGGAAAATGGATTGCTACTATTCTTGAATATGACTTAAAAATCAGGCCCACCAAACTGATTAAAGGGCAAGGATTAGAAAAACTCGTGGCTGAGTCAAACTTCCAAGCACTAGATATGAACATGGTGGATGTGTTGGAAGAAATAGAAGAATTCACTGCTCCTTTCATTGAAGAAGCATTTTTGAATTCTCCTTGGTATGCTGACATCATTTATGTGCTTTTATATCTAATTACCCCTCCTTATTTGTCTAAAACTAAAGCTAGATTTTTGAAACAAAGGGCTTTGAGTTATTGCATATTAGATGGGGTATTATATTGGAAAAATGCTATTGGAATTTTGCTTAAATGTTTACTTGAAGATGATGTAGGAAAAATCATGCATGAGCTGCATGAAGGAGAATGTGGAGGACACCTCTACTAGAAGACCACAACAAACAAAATCCTCAGATCTGGTCACTATTGGCCCACCCTTTTCCTAGACACTCAAAAGTTAGTCATGTCTTGCCGTAGGTGTCAAATTTTTGATGGCAAAAGGAAACTCCTTCCCTTACCTTTACATCCTATCAGTGTTGAGGCACCCTTTCAACAATGGGGCTTGGACTTCATTGGGGAAATTCACCCATCTTAATCAGCCCAACATAAGTGGATCCTCACTGCCACTGATTATTTTACCAAGTGGATAGAAGCCATACCATCTAGGAATGCTACTGACTCTGTCATTATCAAGTTCCTAGAAACAAATATCCTATCCAGATTTGGTTGTCCTAGAAAAATCATAATAGACAATGCTACTGCCTTCAAGTCTAAAAGAATGGTTGATTTCTGTTACAAATACCACATCACCTTGGGCCACTCTACTGCCTACTATCCCTAAGAAAATGGATTAGCTGAATCCTCTAATAAGAGCCTCATCAATATCATCAAAAAGCTGTTGGAACAAAATCAGAAATCATGGCACAGTAAGTTGGTTCATGCCTTATGGGCTGATAGATTAACTACAAAAAAAGTCAATAAATATGTCCCCCTATCAGCTGGTTTATGGCATGGATGTAGTCTTCCCAACATCATTAGGAGTTCCAGTCATGAAACTCCTCCAAGAAGTGAAAATTGAAGAGAATGATATGCAGAGAAGAATCAACCAAACAATTCATTTATAGCAGTCCAGAGAAGAAGTCTATGAAAGAACACAACTAGTCCAAGAAAATATCAAGAAACTATTTGATAAAAAGGACTAAGGCAAACAATTTCCAAGTTGGAAATGTTGTTCTTAAATGGGATTCAAGAAGGGAAGAGAAGGGAAAACATGGCAAGTTTGAGAACCTGTGGAAAGGACCTTATATTATTCATGCTAAGAGGAGTCACACTGCTTTCTTCCTGAAGGAATTGAATGGAGAAGATCTATATGGAGGTCCTATCAATGGCAGGATGCTCAAGCATTATTTCTGTCAAGAGTCATGAGTTTCAAAGCTTTTTTACTTTCCATTGTTAATTATCATGGTCTGAACATTGCATTCAAAGTTAGAAAAATAAAAATACAAAAACAATAGAAAAGAAAAGAGGGCAGATTGTAAAACAAGGAAGGTACAACCCCATACCAAAAAAGAGAGACAAAATCTGAAAGTTTGCAAGTTCAAATGGCACTCCTAAAAAACACACTTCTAGTTAGTCATACAGCCTAATCATGACTAATTAGCTTTTCAATTTACTGCTGATAGGTTAGTGAATTAGATCAGCCAAAAAGCATAATCTTGGCTTATCAGTAAGGTAGACTAGGATAGAAAAACAAAGGTTCAAACATGCTCAAATCCTAAACCTTTGAGATAGAAAAAGAACTGGTTCTAAAAAGCTCAAAACTTGAACCAGATGAGAAAGAAAAGCAGCTCAAAAAGGCCTAAAATCAGAGTTGAAGAATAATGAAGGATGTTCTTAACTTTCAGATCTTAAGCCTTCCCAATTTTGTTTTACTTTTTCTGCAAATAAAATCTATGTGCAACTTGTTTTTATGTCATAGATCAGCAACAAGTTAGACTGTTTAATCCTGGCTTGGCTACTTTTAAATTTCTGTTTTAGAATTTAGAGAATAAAAATATGTCAGACAGTCTAATCATGACAGCTAGTAGTTAGGTAGAGAAGCTTATGAACTCAATTGTTTAAACTGAGTTCATGGAGAAATAAGAGTAGAAATAGATTAGTTTCCTGTTTTTTTTCAAAATAATAAAATGTTGTTGAAGAGAGTTTGCTAGTCCAAATGCACTCTGAAAGAAGAAAAAATGTCAGGATCATTAGGAATGGGTAGGTAGAGATTTTGTTTTGATAGAATTCCACTGTTTCAGATTGCTACAGAGATCATCAAATCAAGGAAAGGTCAGCCAAAAGAAAAGGAAGGTTGTTGCCCAATGGATTAAGGCACTGGTTTAATGAAAGCCAGAGATTGACAGCTGAGGTTCTAGACACCTAAAAGACCAACTGTCCTCCCCAAGTGGAGCCACTGTTAGCCACCCATAAATTTTGTCATACACAATGGTGGCTAGACTTTGTCTTCAAAACTTCAAGAGATAGTTCCCTTTGAAAACTTATCATCGTTTAAAGTTTTTATGATGATTATTACTCTTTGAGTCAATCTTCACTGCTGTTTCCCTTTTATCCTAAAAAAACTGCTGTTCACCAAGAGAAAACTGCTTATGAAACCCCATTTTCCACCATTTTCATTCCTCCTTTCACTCATAAAAAAATCCACTTTCACCCATTTTTTCCCCTCACAAAATCCCTCCATTAACCCTTCATTTAACCCTCAAAATCATCAAAACCCCCTTAAAACCTTATATTCCCCTTTCATTTGGTTTAAGAATCCCTTTTCCTCTTATCGGAACCCCAAATTAAGGCCAAAAACTCACTATTTCGGCCTAAAAAGATTCTTTTTTGTTTATATAGGCTTAAGCGCCTTTTTGCTTAACCCTTAGCCCTTCCGTTGCATATAACCTAGCCTCAGAACCGAGTGCTAAGCTCTTTAGCCCCCCCTCCAGTGCAAAAACCTTTCTGAACCCTTTTTCCTTATATTTTTGTTTCCTCGACGTTTCAAATTTAAAATGAATCTGAACCGTTGATCTATGCAGATCAACGGTCCTCAGGCCTCTTTATCTCTGCCCATTCACTTGCCACTTTTTCCCTCCGTTCAAACTTTCTGCCCCATCTCTAAATCTTGGCCGTTCATTCTTAAGATCCTACGGTCACGATTTAACCCGATAGCCAAATTACCCGCCCGCTCCACGACAAAAGACCACACGTTACCGTGGGCCCCACTTACCTCTTAACCCTGCAAATTTCTCCGTCACATCCATTCCGCACCGTTCTGATCCACCTTCGATGATCCAACAACTGATATCGCATTTCGCAAAATTTTTGCGTTTAAACGTTAATGTCCAAAAAAATTGCGAAACTGGCGGTTTTTAAAAGGACACGCGTCAATTAACGTGTGGAATCACATTTTTTTTTGTGAAACCTGCATACCACCCAAACGTAGTGCGAAAATCGCTACCGGTTTTCTGCCTTACCACTATTCTCCACATCGTTGTTCCTATTTCAATCTTAGCCGTCGATCTCTGAAGATCGGACGATTCCGTTTTAATTTCGCCCCATTGCACTTTTTCACCCGACTTGCTCCCAAAACACTTCACCAAGAAATCTCCACCATCGGTGGTCTTTATTCGACGGATCTCGTTCAACCTCGCACGCAAAACCTCCAAAGCCAGTTCTAAACCTATTTTCAAAGGATTTTCTTAACTTTTGTTTGTTTTTTTGGCAGGTTATAAAGGTTTTTTCCACAATTTTAAAATGAAACGAAGGCCAGGGATGACTATCCACAGGAAAATATTCATGCAGAAAGGAGCGAAGCAAGGTTTTAATTCCATGTTTGTCGATGCATCCTAATCATCGACCCTTACACAAACCCTCTGCACACCTGCAAGCATACAAACGCAGTCAACAAGGAATAAAAGACCAGAAATGAAGATCAAGGCCTAATTAGGCCTAAAACATAGACCAAAGTAGATTAAAAGTGTTTTAAAGTAAAAAAGAGCAAAATATCAGTAAAAGAAGCCTCCACTGCCACATCAGAGGCCAATTATCCTCTTCAGCTACCAAAAGCCACCTGCAGCCTCAATAAATCAAAATAAGGCATAACTATTTCCCAGTCAGTGATATTTTTGCCTAAAGACAGCTGAACAATTATTTCAAACAAAGGAACTTATTTCAAACTGTCAGCAAAGTTATTGAAAAGATAAGAAAGAGCCTTAAAGTCAATCTTCTCATCCATTGAGCCTAAAAATCAGAAATAGAGTAAACGAAATAGAGTTGTAATTCAACGCATTCCTGCCTTATGCCTTGCATGGTTTTCAAGGCTAGGAAGTGAATTTAAGCATAGAATTAATTACACTTCAACCCTAGGAACTCTTCTACTTCCTCATTTTCTTATAAAATATCCTTGAGGAGCACATTGTAAGGGGTTGGTTGTTCACTAGTTGTAACACTAAAACTCTCTGAAATAATACATAGCCTGGTTGAAGTTGAAGAGGAAATTGAAGTCTTGGAAGCTCGATAATGTTGTGACATGCTTGTTCTTGAGAAGGCTCTATCATTGGATCCCTGAGCTTGGATGTTGGTGATGTATTCTGAACTGTCTGTTGTGTTTCCTATTTTCATTTTGTTCCATAAATTCTTACTACAATAGGATGAAAATTTTAGGCTAAGAAATGACTCCTAGAAGCACCTTAGACCTATTTATCCTTCACTGTTTTATGTTTTCTTCTGCTGAGGTATTTTAGAATCTTTCTTTCTCTTTAGTCCTCATGCTTTTTTATTTCTCTAATAGTTCAAATAGTTGGTTTCAACATGATTTATGGTTTTCCTGGCTTGTCTGCTGCCACTTGAAAACTGTTTTAGAAGTCTCCCTTCGAAGTAACATTGTTTATAGTTAGCCAAGGAGGTCTGTTTTGATCATACCCTTTGTCCCTGCTTGAAAAATTGTTTTGAAGGTCTTTATAGTTGTGATCATGAATGTTTTTAGGTGTTCCCTCTTGTATGACTGCAATTATCAGTGAATCTTTTATGTTTTCTAAGTCCTTTGTAATAAAATATTTGAGGAAATAGGATGTGCTCCCGAATCTTAGATTTCATTTTAAAAGTTGTCTTGAAGTCATCATTTGCTTAAAGTGTGGTTTGTAGAATTCATGGTTAGCCCTGTCTATCAAATACCTCTTTATTGTTTAAGTTATGTTTTCAAGTTTCCTTTTGTTGAGAATTCAAACTCTCTTTCCCAATCATTAATGTCCATCTCATTCACAAAACTAAAGGATCATGTGGCCAAGTTAGATTTTCCCTTTAGTATCTCATATCCTTTGATGAGCCTGTTATTTACTTCTTCTTGACTCCATTGCCCAATGAATCTGACACTTCTTCTTTTTGTTTATACTGCCTAGACCTCTCATGTTCTGCTGTACTAATTCAACCAAAAAAACAAACAAAACAAACACTTGCACTTAATAACTAGTCTAAAATGAAAACTTAAAAGCAAACAAGACATACCTTTGCAAACAATTTGAGAGATCCCTCTCTGAGAACAGAAGGACTAGATCCTGGAACTCTAAATATTGGTTCTGATGTTGCCTTGTCTTTTGGTTAGCCAGTTTATCAAAACACAGGACCCCAACAGAAGGAACTCAGGCTTCATCTCAACAATTATCCAACACTAAATCAACAGAACTCTTTGACTTGATCCTCCAAATCTCAAGCCTTTGAACCTTCAAATCTGGAACCTACAATTTGATCTTCGTCGGCCCTTTTATAGATCATGCTTGCTTGATCTGGTCCAATTGAATCAACATGCAGATGTTTTGATCCCTATCTCGATCGGGTCCACTTTGACAAGTTTTGGTGCTTTTCTCCTTATCATCTTTGATTCTTTAAAAATCTAGCACGTGCATCCTTTCACGACTTCTACAAATCTTGATATAGATAACTTTTGACTTCTCTGTTGCTTCCCGATTTTTGGTGGCTTCTTTTGGAAAGTTTGGCCATTCTTTCTCTGCAACTGCTTTTCAACCAGATTTCCAAAATTTCCTTAAAAAAAAAAGGACCCAACAGGTCCCAACCACAATCCATTGACTCGCCCTTGAGTCAATTTGCTATTGGTGCATCTAATTCTCTCTGTGATTACATTTATTCGCCTACTATTTAATTTATCTATGTCGCTAATTCACCTTCAAACGAAGGACCCAACTTTGATATGTCGTTCAACACACCATCCTTGAGATAAATATTTGTGTTGTGCAATTGAAATTCTTTCTCTTCCTTATTCATGTGATTGTGCGATCATAGTTGGTTTTCGCAATTTTTAGAATAGATTCAAGTATTTTGTTTTAGCATATTACAATATTAGTTGAACCTATGTGGATTTTCTACAATATTGATCGGTAAATATGTTTGTTATTATGTGGTATATATGGTTGTTCTATGCTTTTCATTTCTGTTTTTTATATGCTGGTTATGAATGTGTTTTATGATACTAATGATGTATGGCTCTCATCATGTTTTGATTTGTAAATGAATGAACAATGTATCTATGCCCAAATAAATGGTAACACAATTAAAGTGATAAGACAACAATTCTTCTTGGCGATTCTTAGATAAATATGAGACCCCTATGCTCATATGTGTTATTTAAACCTATAGATTACATATTTGTGACATGTTTTACGAAATCTCTGTCGTGGCTAGTAGGGGTCCAGTCAAGTCCTTGTTCAAATGTTCGCATTTACATTGTTATTTTGCTATTATATTTCATTTATGAAAGTGTCATGGTGTTTTGGGCAGTGACCTGAGCTTTGGGCTTGAAAAAGTGGCACAAAAATCGGGGTCGCAGGCTCAAAACTACTGGGAAAAGTCCCCAATCGCATGCATGCCATGTTGTGCATGCGACTGGAGGGTCCTAGTCGCACTCTTCCCCATGTCAAGGGAGAAAATGGGGGATTGATGCATGAAAATGTTAGTTTGTTGCAGGGGTCGTCCTCTTGGAAGCTTGGGATGGATCCTAGGTGTCCTGTAGCATGTGTAGAAGGTTTGTGTTGATGTGTAGTGTCGGTTCCACTTCCTTAAAGTGACTTAGGAGGTTGAATCGGGTCAGAGTAACTCTTCGTCACATGTACCTCAGATTCTAGTTTCTATTAATATGCCTCAACTTTCAGAATATAAAATGAAGCATCTCGCAAGTTTTGGCCTCTTGGAAGATGAGATCATGGAGATTTTTGGGAGGTACCCAATTATACTAAAGGTTTCCATGGATAAGGTACAAAAGAACATAGATTTTTTCATCGATACTGCAGGGCTTCCTGCAAAGTTTGTTTTAATGTATCCTTATATCGTTGCTTGTTTAAGCTTGGAGTGCAGGATTAAGCCTCGCTACAAGGTGTTGAGTGTTGTTAGTGCAATGCAACCTTTCAAGCATCCTCCTAGTCTAACTAAAGTGCTATAATTAAGTGAGCGAAGGTTCTTCGAAGAATGTATCCTTTCCAATCCTCATGCCACAAAGTTATTTGAAATTTCTAGTGGAAAACCTGGCCTTCTGTAAATGACAAGACACTATGATTTCTGGCTTGGCCAGAGTTATATTGTATTTCCTTTCTCTTAGTGATTGAAAAATATTAAGTACATTAACCAAGGGATCAACTGTCTGTTAAGATCTAGTGTCTTGATCCCTGTTTTTTCTCCAGTAATGTTGCGACTATGATATATTGTTACCCATTTTAATTGTGGCAAGAATAGACGTTATATTTTTTACTTTGTCTGAATTATGGCAAGTTAATGCACAAATCCCATGGGCATGTGGGGACCCTTTAAATTTTGATATCTTTTATAGCCTTTACAGTGGCATCAATTAGTTTTGCTAAACTTAGACACTAATTAATATAGATATGTGATTTTTTGGTCACATCACACAATCTCTTTAGAAACTTTATTCTCAATTGTACCTGCTATGTTAATAGCTTGCAAGAACTAGTGTAGAAATATGAAGAAAAGAAAAATGGTTTGGTAAAATAATATTTGATAACACTAAAATTTCAATTACTGAAACCTTTAACAACCTCGTAGCTAGCTATAGCTTTTCTCAGTTAAAAGAGTGTTGCTTGTTGTTCGTTGGAATCGATTTTAAAGTAATCCCACCTGTAGTGAGTGCTTTTTCCTTTTCTATTGCATTTATAAATTAAATTGTTTCATTTTTCCTATAATTACAATGTAAAAAAAATATTTCTTCTATTTACTAGAAAAATCTAAAAACCTTAAAATTGCCTTCAACTCAAACCTTGCAATAAAATGGTCCCAAAGACAACACTCTCATTCATACTCTGTTGCCTCAATGCTAGATGTTTAAGGCTAACACCAATATGCCAATTTAGTAGCATGGTTAAATCTCATAGAAATTTCCCCCCTAGGGAATCATGGACTGTAACAACCTATTATTTCTTCTCAGTGGCACATTGTTATCCATATATATAAATTTGAATGCAAACAAATATCAATAAGAAAAAACACAATAGAATTTGTGATTCAGAGTTTGGAAAGTTGGACTCCATACACTCATTAATGAAATAGGTCAAACACTATAACATCACCATGTAATATTTATAAGTGGTTGTATTGTCAGCTCTTGAGAAGGTAGTTAAAGTTTATGTTAGTGTCCCGTGATTTGGCAGATTGGTAGACCAAATGACAAGGTAACATGGAACCAGTCTTTAGAGTCCGAGGACCTAGCCTTCCTAGACTCAGAGAGGGATCTCTCTATTGGGTGCAAAGGATGTGTTCTTTTTGCTCTAGGGTTTTGATTTTAGGCTAGTTGTTAGGGGTAGGGTTTGTTGAATGTTTTGGTTGGGAAAGATGGTCAAATGAAATAAGTGGAGTGAGAGTATGTTAAAGCAATTGGGCTATGGATTCAAGTGAAATTCAAGAGTGTCTAAATGATGAAACAAAGTGTATTGCAGGGCTAATTTAGCAAGGTCAATGGATCCTTAAAGTGATGTATGATGTGTAGTGAAAATTAAGTTTGGGAAAGACTAAGAGGTCTTAAAAATATATAGTTTAAAAGTTAAAATCCATGAGGTAGGGAAAACCATTAATCTCAATAAACCATAATCTAAACTAATAAACATCCAAGAGAAACATTCCAGTGATACATAGAGAGAATAAGAGCTTCTAACTTTAGAAAATCACCTTCAGATTTTGGGAAAACACATAAGACAATACAAATAAATCAACTTATGGAGAGGGAACTCCTAAACAACATATATCGAGTTATTGGGAACTATGAAACAAGTTTTCAAGCATGGACAAGGGGCAAGATCGAACGAGACCTCTTTGACTTAACCTAATAATCCATATTTCACAGAAAGGCTTCAAGATAGGGTTTTGAAAACTTCAAATAAGAAGGGCATACCATGAATCTTACTTGTAAGCTAGCATACTAACCATACATGAAACAAGAACAAGTTTTGGTGGACTTAAGGAGCAATCAAGAATTCATTAAGATGGACAAAAGAGGAAAACATCAAGACTATAACAAACAGGAAGACTGAGGTGCCTTAAAGAACATGTCTCAACCTATACTTTTCTGTTTTATAGCAACCAAGAAACATGAAACATAATGATAAAAAAGGAAACAATAGACAAATTAGGAAAATATCACCATTCACCAAGCTATGGAATCCTGTAAACAAGCTTCTCCACCATCAAGCCAAACAAGCCATTCATCCACTTCACAAAACCAATTTCTTCTCCAAGCTCATGAAACCATGTATATTTCTCTTCAAGCTCATCAAATGCCAACAAAATACACATGGGCCTCATGCTCTATTTATGGATCAAATGATGACTAAAACCCTAAATGTGGTAGGAAAATGTCAAATATAGTCATAAATATCATTTATGGCCAAGAGACCATGTAAGGCCCAAGGCACATAATATCCCAAGAAATAAATGCTAAAATAACTATTTACACCTAATTATAGATTAATTTGCCTCAAAAAACTCAAAAATATATATTTGCAATAAATGAGTGTGTTTTGTTGACTTTTGGTCCAAAACACACTAGTCAGCCTTTGTGCATAGTGCCACTTCAACAGAAAATAGGGTCTCTTGCAGTTTGGTTTTGGACCCCTTCCTGACACCAGATTTGGCTCCATGATGGCCCGTTGGAAAGCATGATGAGTCTACTTTCTAGAAATTCTTGAGTTGTGCTGAGTGGATGCCATTTGCCTATCCAAAAATAAAATCTCCCAATACTTCTCTGTGCGCAGCGCCTGGTCTGAAAATGAGGCAGAAAGGTCAAAATTTTGATGTTTGTTGACCTTTTGAGGGGGTAAAAAAGCTCCAAATGATCTGAAAATTGGTGAGAAGACTTTGGTGATGTGAGAAATCCAAAAATACAAACTTTGAGAGCTGAGGATGCACCAATTTTGTGCGTAGCGCCTAGGGTGTTGCACTCCTAAGGGTCAAAATTTGGAAAAAACAAAAAGTTGTCCAATTTGCCTCAAAATTTGTGGAGAGGTCCCTCAAGAGGTCTTGGACACTTGTTGAGAAGCCTTAGCCAAAATTCCAAGGCTGTCCTGCACTTTTTCTCTTTTTAGGTCTTCTATTTCTATGAGGGCCTTCCTTAGTTTGGCACAAGCAAGCATGTTCTTCCTTGCATAATGCTTTGTCATTTTATTTTGTAAGGCAAGGCCTCTCTTCACCTCCTTGAAATGCTTATTCTACTCTTAGTAATAGTGGATGACAAGTTGTTCCATCTCAAAGTCTCTTTCCCACTCTTGAAGCTGAACATATTTCTCCAAGAGAAGTAATCTTGTGTTCATATCCTTGTCCTCAGTGTCACTGTCTAAATAAATGAATTGAGGCCCTTGAGAAGTCCTCTTGATCCTTTTTCTTCTCCTTACCTTGACCTGTTGCTCACCTTTGTCCATCTTTTCCTTGCCTTTGTCTTTTTGCTTGATAGCTGGAGGAGAGATGGCCCTTTGCCTTTTTGAGGCAACAAACACATCTCTTTTGCCTTTGTGGTAGGTGCATGTGAGAGGAGTGATGAGGGTGCCTTGATCCTTGATGAAGTCACAAGCATTTTCATCTTTGTCATGGCTTTCATGAGTGACTTTATACTCCATTGGGTCACTGATTTCTTGACCTTCAACCTCATCAACATCCTTGCTTTCCTCACTGTTTTCTTCACTGCCTTCTTGGCTCTCAAACTGACCACTATCCTCCTCACCTGCCTCATTTTGGCTCTTTCCTTCACCAAGGTCTTCTTCTTTGTCACTTTCAGCATTGTCACTTTGAGTTCCTTGGTCATTTGGAGGTTGATTAGTGTCATGATAGTCATGACAGCTGTCATAACTGTCAAGACTATTTTCTTGCTCATCATTGACTGTCTCCTTTGTGCCACTGTTGTGGTCACCGCCTTCATTTTCAAATTCTGTATCAACCTAATCAGTTATCTGCTGTTGGTCTTCAGTTTCCTCATCCCCTCCTTCTGTCTCTTAATTCTAATTTTCTTTATTCATTTCAGCACTTTTGTCACTGTGATTAGGCTCACTTTCATCCTCAAAAACATCTTCCTCTTGGCTGTTTTGGTCACTCTCCTGCTGATTGTCATCTTCATGGTTCTTTTCATAATTCCCTTGGCTGTCATCTTGCTCATCATCAACACTCTTTTCTGCATTTGACATTGTTTTATGAGTGTCATCACTGTCACTGTTTTGCTCTTCTCCATCACTGTCTTTCCCTTCAAGGCTGCTATGTTCATCCTCTTCCTCTATGTCATCATCGCCCTCTTCTTCACTATTAAGCTCACTTTCTGCCCCACTGTCTTCTTCACTTTCCTTATCATCTCCTTTCTCATTATTGCTGTTGTCATTATTTGTCCTTTTAGCACTGTTTTCTGTTAGTTCCTCATGGCTACTGACATCATCTTTTTCTTCAGCACTGCTCATTATCTTCCTACTCACTATTGTCCTCTTCTTTGTTTTCTTCATCTACCTTAGTTTCTGCTTCATTGTCCTTTTCCTCTTCATTTTCCATTGTTTTCTCTTCATTAAAGCTGCTGTCAGCCCCTTCATTTGATGTATTAGGAGAAGGGATAGGAGGTGAATTTCTTTGTGGAGAAGGCATATGTGGAGATGAAGGAGGAGTGGAGGTAGGTGGATGTGAAGTGGAAGAGAAATAATGCAGAATGAAGGCTTGGGGATTGGAAAATACATACTGAGAGAAAAAAAGGTCCCAAGGGATCCCTTGCTGCTCCAGTTGGTGTAAGACAATCATTTTGATCAAGACGTGGTGAAAAAGGCTCTGCATTTGGTGGGCATAACTCCTCTTCCTGACTACTGAAGCCATTTTGTCAATGCTCCAGTATAGGTAGTATGGTAGGTTCAGTAACTTAACCCTGGTGAAGTGCATCGGAAGCCTTATGTGATAAGAGTAGACCCTGGAGTACCTCCCCTCACAGGTGAAGTACTTGATAATCTGCCTCATCAACAGGGCATACCTCTCTAGCAGGTGGGAGAGGGGAAGATAGCCTTGCAACCTTATTGATAGTTAGGTTTGAGGTAGGGCTCATAATAACTCAAGTCCAATTTCTTTTGTTTAAACCATCTCTCACTAATATCTGGAGTTAAAATTTCACTCCTGCTAGGTTGACTTGGTGATTTTGCAAACTGAGGATGAACAACCTAGTCAAATCTGAATGGCTTTGGACTTGCTTAACCTTCTCACAAAATTGATAACACCCAACATCTTGAAAACATGTAAGTATCATTGGAGAGGAGGTGATTTGAATGGTGTCCAAGGGTTCAAACCTATTAACCCTTCCTCCCTTGTGCTTAGGCTTGGTAGGCCTTTGACTTTCATCATTGCTGGTATGAATCTCTTCTTCAGACATGGTGACTGGTTTTTAGCACAGAAGGCTTTTTAGACTTGTTTTAGGGCCTTTAGGTCAAAGGATGGCAATGAGTGATGTGAGGGAAATTTTTTGCAAATGAGGGCAAGATGAAACATCCAAGGAGTGTTTTCAGTTTTTAGAGGTTGGTTTGTTGGTCACTGAGTGTCTTTACATATATAACAACCCTTCTTTTTGCAACCCTAACCTAAGAGGTCAAAAATTGGTTTTTATGTAGCTTAGGGTTTGGTTACCTTAGGTCAAGCAATTCCTTCCTAGATTTATGAAAAGAACACTTGGAAAGGGGGAACAAGAGTTACCAACCTTATTTCTTTGACTGTAGGAGATTTGGAGGCAAAAATATAAATTTTGAACCCTTTTGGAGCAAATATGGGCAAAGTTTGTATGTGTGCAGCGCTTGCTCGACTACATGTTCAGGTCGGGTCGGTCTGCTAGAGCGTAGCGCCAAGTCAGAGAGGGGCCAGTCGGGCCTGTCGAAGCGCAGCACCGGGTCGGAGAGGGGCCAGTCGGGCCTGTCGGAGCGCAGCACTGAGTCAACTGTGTGGGCAATCGGGTTCTTCCTGTGCCTGTGCGTAGCACCCACCTCCCAGTGCGCAGTGCAGTGTTAAATAACACTAACCCTACCTCCTCTGTGCACAGTGCCGAGGGCTAGGTGCGTAGCGCCGACCTTGGTGCGTAGTGCCTGAAATTTTCTCCCAACTTTGCAGAAAAACCCTCCAAACTCACTCTGAAAAGCTTATTCTCATTTTTGATATGATAATGAGATGTAAAAGAGGTCAAGGAGGTTTTATAGTCTTTCTTGAAAATGATTTGATGTCAAAACCCACTTTATAAGGTTTATTTCCCCTTACTTTTGATCACTGTGCTTTTTTGGCCTTTTGGTCTTGTAGGTGTCAGTTTTGGCATAAAAATGTTTCTGTTCTTTGTTAGAGGCCCCTAGATGTCTCCCTTGTGCTCACAAAACTCTTCAACCAAATTTAAACAAGTGCCTTCAAACAATTTTGAACAATGAACCTCTTTATTATGCTTATCACTTGCAAACAATAGATTTTTGTGATCTTTAGACATATTTTCCTGTGATTCACCTTTTGTCTTGTTTTCTCTTAAAAAATAGTGAACAATTTCTCAGTATGAAAAAACCTAGCACCAAGCATCCATAGTCTCTTGAGTCTTTATGTGGGCCATCATTGTACAAAACATTTAATCTGTTTATCCTCACCAATTTTCCTGTAGGTAACCCTTTGTAACAATCCTTTTTTGTACTTTGCTAGCCACTTCTTTTCTTGCAGGTGCCTACACAATTTCCTCCTTTGATCACTGTCCCTTTTGAACTCGGACAACTCATTTCATCAGTAATGACCCATGTTTGCCATAGTTGCCTCTTTTGGCAATTTCTTCCCTCATGCTTGCCTCCTTGACTTCTTTGAATATGTTTGTGTCCTTTCTTTGAGAAGACAAGCCTTGAACTGTCTCTTTTTGCTCCTTTAGTGAGGTGGGGCATTGGTTTTCAGGTCTGCCTTCTTAGATCCCTTTAGCTTTCTGATTCCAATCTTTGATGATGTGGAGTCAATGTCTCTCTACCAAATCTTAGAGGGCTGCTTGAAACCCTTTGAAACCCTTTGTTGTTATGAAGGAGGTTCTATTATCACCATTTGAATAGTTTTATCAACTTTCCCAAACTGTTAGGTTTTAGGGCTACTTAGGAAAAAGTAAACAGTGTTGTCTTCTAAGTTCTCTGAAAATTCTCAAAAAATCATTCATCATTTCTAAAAAGTCTTCAAAGTGCCCTTGGTGGAGTTTAAGGTGACCTTTGCTTCTTGCAACCCTAGTACTGATTATTGCTTGGTCAAAACAGTCATAAACCCTGACATTCATCAAACTTATGCTTGCTTCTTTCTTCTTGCTATGAATGGTATTCTTATGATGATTTTTCTCTTTACCTTACCTATTGCTAGTCTGATGGTTATTTGATCCTCTTGCATAAATGTGAGCAAAGGGCAGCTGTACTTTTACAAGATTCATGATTTTAGGCCAAAATACTTCCTTGAATGACCTTTTTGATCAACTTGGACAAGATCACCTGTCCTTTTCTTCTTTGAATGTATTTTCTTCATATAGGAAAAACAGAGTTTGTAGGGCACCAAATCCACCCTATGACTTTGTGAAAACCCTAGGTGACCTAGTGGAAGCCTTCTTGGACTTGGTTTTTGGAATGAGACCTAGAATTTGGGATCATCAAGTGTAAGATAAAGTTTATGATAGACTGATGTATTGAAGATCCAAAATCCAATGTACTTGATTTATCTAAAGAGTCTACAGAGATATTTTGAGACTATCAATTTTTGAGAGTACTTTGGGAGACACAACAAGGCTGTTTGATTGGTGGGTTTAAGTAGTAGTGGGGGGTTTTTAGGCAAAACAAGATAGAGGATTTGGGTCAAAGGTGAAAGCATATAGACAGGAAGAGTGACATAAGCCACTAATGGTTTTTCTAGGACTGGTAAGCAATGCTAGACATGGTGGAAAGATGGAATAGTGAAAAAATATCTTTAAGGATGATTAAGGCAGTGAGATTTCTAGAACTCACAATGTTCAAGAAATTTGTTTCTATAAATCTAGGGAAAACATTTAGTCATCTATGCAGGCAAAAATTACTGATGACTAACAGTTTACATTTTTTTTGTGCAGCGTAATGTGGATGTCTAAACCTGAGTCTTTTATCTTCAATATCCTTTCTTTTCAATAAATATGAAACATAAAAGGAAGGAATGAAGGATGGACAAATCTTGAGAGTATATTCAAATGTTTGGTTAGATTTGCTCATATCCCAAGGAATGAACCACACATTTCAACTATATCATGATCAAGTAAAGTGACTAAAGGAATTAACATCAGTGTGCTCTCATATACGGGTTGTTTGGTTAATGACTTTTTCATTATGGAAATCCCAAGCTTGTCAAATCTTCTCATAATAAATTAGCTTTGATGTTTGAATGTAGACAGTACCATATGACAACATGTGACATAAAATAGCAAGTAAGAAGAAACCTGTCAGTTACAGGTAACACTTCCCTGTTGTGTTCTTTGAACAATATGATGGAAGTGAAAAGACACCACTTTAGATACAGGTTATAAACCAGTGTTTTAAAACTCCGAATTGGGTTTGGAACCGGCTGATGGTCGACTTCAACTTCATCTTGGTATCGACTCGGCCGTCTCAGTATCAACTTACTTTTTTTATAAAAAACTTGATTTTAAATATTTTCATTCATGTTTCCAAACACAAAGCATTAGGTATGTAAAAAAAGACAACATATGATCAAAGTATGCTCATGAATATATCCATTATATCAAAATGGTACAAAGTGCATTGTCCAATACATACATGATATATAGATCATAAAAAAAACACATAACCAAGGAGGCTCTAAATGGCCTCTACAACAAAACATGACTAGTCACCACTGTTAGACAAGGCAAGATCCTTTGGCTCGGACTTTGAATTAGAGGGGGGAACCCATTGCTCCTCCACATCAAGATATTCAAATGGAACTATGCTAGCATGTTGAGCCAAAAACCAACTCCACAACTCTTAACAAATTCCTCACAAATGCTCACTCAAATGGAATGACATAGCTGTGAGGAAATGAGAGGGGTTGGGTAGCTTTTATAGGCTTGGGAGGGGTTAGAGGGCATACTAAAACCCTAAAACCAAATTAAAATCTGAATCGAGGTCCATTTTGAGCTGTTTGTGGGGTACGCAACTGGTTGTCTCTGACTCGACTGGTCTAACTCAGATTCGGCCAAGCCAGCTGGTTTGTGACCAAACCGGCCAAATTGGTAACTGGCTCGGTCGGTTCAGTCACAAACCGACCTCCGGACCAGTTTTTCTACCGAGTCAGTTTGCCCAGTGGGTTGGCTTGGTCAGCTCGGCCGAATCATAGTCAGTGTGGCCGGTTTTTAAAACTATGATATAAATTTTATAGCTTCCTAAATTCTATGTCACTCCTAATTTATTGCTGAGCTCCACTTGCAAATGAGATAAAATATCTCACACAATCCATCACACACTTCCTTTGTATGATAAATATGATCTCAACATTAATTTGCATACATGAATTGGTGGATTTATTTTCATTTGATACTGCATTTAGAGAACAGAGGAAACTGATTGAGAGAGCTCTATTTATTTTATTTTTCATATTTGGCATGTAATCTGCATTTTTCTCTTGTCCTCAATCCCAATATTATGACTTATGGGGTTATAAAGCCCCTGTGAATTCCGTGACACACTTCTTGGAATTCTAACATGTTTTATTAAGAAAAGAGACGTAAACAAAATCTAAAGACAGATCATTGTCTAGTATATGACACAGTGAAAGGCTAATAAGAAAAGTCATTTCCAACATTCCGTTATGTGCAAGAAAATACCAAAGGGCAACACTGCATTTCAGTACATGCCCAAGCACCAAATGTTATGCACAAGTATCACATAGAAAGTGCCTTGATGACGAGATTTTATAGTGTAAGTTGTAACATTCCCACTGATATTTTGAAGGTGGCTTATCATGTAATTTACAAACATAAATTATTTGATTGGAACTTGATTATTATTATTATTATTATTATTTTTGTTTAAATAAATAAGAGCATAGTCAGCTCATTTAGATGGGTTTTGGCATGAACATATTCACAGGGTTTTGCCATGAACATATTCACAATAGTATCTCTGCTAGTATACAATATGTCAATTACTTTTATTACCATGACTTACACATAATACATATTTATAACAAAAATATTATAAGAATGTCCAGCACAAAACCAAGAAACATCTTTTTTTTAGAAGATGAATACCAAAAAACTAATTGAGATAGTCCTTTGTTGAGAACACCCCATAATTGGGTTATGAAATCAGCAATATAAAGGAAAATTCAAGATAATATCAAGTTATTTTTTCAATCCCAAAAAATATGAAAAATCAAGTAAGCAACCCATTGCCAAGTTATTTAATTAGAACCTTATCCCACACAATATAAAGAGGAGTCTTTTTTCTCTGTTCAATAGTCCCTCAAAGGTTCTCCCCTATGATGTTCCACAGATTGGACATATAATAGTTCAAACTGTTGTTCATTTAGAATTTCAGTTCAGCAGACTTTTTCCTTGGTTTTTGGGTATTTTATGATCAACCTTATTAAAGGATTGAAGGAATATTCTATAATAATCTTGGCTTATATTGTTGCACATTATTTAATTCCTCATCTTCTCTTTGCCTTCCTGCCTTTTTCCTCACAATATTCTAATGATTCTCTTTCATGGGTTTTTTAGTTCCATAGTAAAGCAGCAGTCTTTTTTCCAACTTCCACTCCGTTTTCCTATCATCTGTGCACTCCAAAAGTCTTTCTCCCAATTTGAATTAATTTTCTCTTTTTGGCATGAGTGATGGGTGCAAGAGAGTCAATATCTAATGTGTTCTAGTTCAAAAAATCGGAGAGGAAGTTGCTAGAATGTAGGAGGTGATTGTCTAGATCTAAAACTTGGTTACATCCATTTCTCTTAATTCTAATATAGACAAGGGGTTAGGATTCACATCACAAAAGAATAAAGTTTAAAGTAATGGCGAAAGCATATAATGATTTCCCTTTGGCCCCATTATATTTCCTCTCTTGTAGGGGTTCATGCTTAGTGAGTCTTGGTTTTTTATTAACTGTTATAACAAAATTTACAAATATTCCAAAGTACCATGACATATGTACTTCATTGTGTGAAAGGCACAATAATAAAATCTCTATGCAAAAATATTTAAACCTAGTCATTCCAAAGGGTTGAACTAGGACATTACACACATTTCCAATGACAGTCATTATTGATTTTGCATAGAGGGTCTTTTGAACTTTGTCGTGAACTATGCTATACTTCTTTCTTGATAATGTGCTATTTCAAAATTGTCCATTTAGGGAGAAAAGCATTAAGGTTATGTAGGTGTTTATTCCCATAAACTCTTATTACTTTCATATTTCATTGCAAGTGTCAAATAATTATTGAGTGACTATAAATTGTTGAAGCATGTTGCAATTTTGGTTCATTCAAGTTGCAAGGTGAGAATGAGTCTCACATTTCTAAGCATTTTTCTAACTATTTAGTCTTTTATAGTACAATCTTGCATTTTTTACTATTTGATTTACAAAATGGTTTGGCAATTATATAAAAATGTAATCTTATTATGTGTGTGAATTATATGCAACAATATCAACACGATAACTTCTAGATATAGCCACCAACCCAACTCATAGTCACCCCTTTAAAAATAGTTCCTCCACTGATATATTTGCATGTGGATATTGTTCCACCCTTAGGAGAATTGTATCATTGATATTGATAATAAATATGTGATTACAGGGGGCTGATGTGTAGCACATTAGGGCTTAGCGCTCTTGTGCCCTTGGAATCCCATGGTAATGTTCTACACGTGCAAGTTCAAAAAACTCCTAATAGCCTAGGGTCCCAATATGGGAAGCGCTTGGTCACGACACATGGTTCTAGACACTCATTGACTTACCACTTGGGTGTTGAATGATAAATTTGCAAGTGTTTGGTCCCAATTGTTTGATAGCCCAATATCCATCGACTAATCATTCCAGGGGACAATAAGTTTTCCGTCTCCTAATAGAAAATGTTTTCATTAATAGGTCGAAAGGAACGTGGTTTTGCAAGTGTGTTTAGTGTTAAAAGGTTTTTCGGGTATTTCTTGAGTTCTCGATAAAGTTCAAATTTGAGGTACACATCATATTGGCCTAATAGTGGTGGCCAATTGCTATTCAGATGTAAACAACTAAATTTGAGTTGCATGCTCACGTGCACCAGTTGGACCAAAGAGAGTTTTAAAATAATAATAAAATATTTTCATAAGCGCTAGTTCTGGTGCAAGTCTGGGATTTGTTGGTAAAGGTGCAAAGTTATTTAAATTGTGGACAAAGGAATCATCTTTAAATTGAAAATGCCTAGAAAGGCATTGTAAGACAAGAGGTGCAAAACAATTAGTATAAGCATAGGAGAAGTTAGTGTGTCAAAACCACAAAAAGAGTAGTTAACATAGGATTTGTGGACAAAGCACATGGATAAGTAAACAAAGGGTTTATTGGGCTAAGTGAATTCCTTAATTGAGGTCTTTGAGTAGTTTTAAGTGTAGTATGTGAGATGTGCACCAATCAAGATAGATCTATGCAATATGTGAGTAGTGTGTCAATGAAGAGAGGTTTGCGCATTGAGGAGGGTGAAGTGTTTGATCCAAAGCTAATACTAATGAGATACCTACAAATAATTGAAGAAGTTCAAAGCTAGTGTTGATGAGGTAGTTGCAAAGAATTGACGAAGAACTAATAAGATACTGGTGAGGTAGTTTCAAAGACTTGAAGAATAGCTAAGCTGATGTTGGTGAGATAGATGCAAATAGTTGAAGAAGAGAAAAGATCTGATGAGTTAGCTACAAAGAATTGAAGAAGAGTAGAATGGTAAAAAGAATATTATATTGCGAGATCAGTGGGGATTGCTTTAGAAACTTGACTATACTAGGAGGGGGACGGGTGAATCAGTGTAGTACATTTATGGTTATCAATTACAAATTTGTACTATTCATTTCAATAGTTATCTGAAATATTAGATAAGAAACATTGCATCGTATGAATAACAGATCTAACATATAAATATCATTAAATCACAACATAATAATCAATCAACTCACAACAACTCAATCTACTCTCTACTTTGCATTAAAAAATCTATGTATATATAACTAGCTATCTATTTGTATTCTAATGTAGTTTCTTTGTATTTCACCTATTCGTTTCACATTCTTCCATAGTTTGAATATCAAAACAAAGTGAATGATCCTCCAAGTAATATTAAAATATTGACATCAATCAAATCCAATGATTTCATAAACCATGGCTCGAAGTTTTTGTTTTTCATGCTAGAAGACATGAACTTGGGTTCCTAACTAATAATATTGGTCGTTGATGCCAATTTCTATCTGGCAATTCAGGCTACAAAAATTGTTACACAAATCATTGACCTTTAATTTGCATCCATTCTCTAAAATAGGGAAAAACTAAAAATTCTTCACCCATATCTACAACCATTTACATCACAACATCTTCAAGCACCTCTGCAACTTTGACCTCTACAACATACCTCTAATTTTAGATGTAATATTTTTCAATTTAGTTTATGATATTATCGAGTAGTTTGTTGCCTTTTACTTGGGAGATCGAGCTGACTGCGAATAGATCATAGGGGTATTTTATTTCTTCATTTAATTCCATAATTCGATTTCATGAACAATATTTTTCTTTTGCAAAATTAGTTTTCTTTAAGGCGATGTTACATGTAAACACTAAGCATTTAAATCATGTCCACAAATAACTTTAAGATGATTTGTGTCCAAGTACATGATCATTGCTAGGAATGATTAACTTTTGTTTTGTTTGATGAAATGTGGTGTGTTTCATTTCCATAGTTTAATTTAATTGTATAATGAAATATACCAAATGCAGTGTTGTTGTAGAAGGTTCAAATCTCGAATATTGAACACTTAACTAAAACTTGGTGCAACACTTATGGATATATTATGGTATCATTCAATCAAAAGGTTTGTTTTGTTGTTTCATGCATTTGATTTACAAGATTAAACATTTAGCATTTTGGATAGTTCATACTACAAATCATCTAATTCTGCATATACAATGTTTGCATTTCTTAAGTTTACATAATCTAGATTGATAATAAAATGTTAGACAATTTATGCAAATAAATTACTTGACAATATTCATTATGTTTACCTCACCAATTCAATACTTTAGTATTGCTAAAATATCATCTTGATTTTTCTTTATCTTCGCATAATGTCTGATACATTATGTTGGCATAAAATTCAAACAATTGAGACCCAGGGTTCAACCTCAGGTTTACAAAAAAAGTGTCATTGTATTCTAGTTGAACGCCGACATTTTCACTCCCTCAAGAAGGACGTCTCACCCGAGGCGTGCTAAGAAAATTGAAGATGTAAGGGATCTATCAGAGTGGCGAAGAAAACTTAGTCATTGTATTACACATTATGCTCCAAACGACTTATAAATTAACACAAAAAAACCAACATGTGAATCAAATACATATCACTAAAAACATTAAGAGATTCATGCAATAAGAGTTTAAAATTTAAAGGGGACACATAATCATCATCCAGACACCACAACATATTTCATTCCCCACAACAAATTCTTTCTTTATTAACCAGAAATATTACATCAGGAACCCATGTATGCTTGGGGGATTTCACACTCTTTTGGGCCACATTACAATAAAGGAACATAACAAAATCTTAGAGAAGGAATTTAGGCTTCATCTTGACAATTATCCAACAATAAATCAACATAACTCTCGGACTCAATCCTACAACTATCAAGCCTTTGAACCTTCAAATCTGGAACCTACAATTTGTTCTTCATCGGCCCTTTTATAGATCACACTTGCTTGATCCAGTCCAATCTCATCAACATGCAGATGTTTTGATCCCTATCTCAATCGAGTCCACTTTGAAAAGTTTTGGTGCTTTTGTCCTTATCATCTTTGATTCTTTCAAAATCTAGCACGTGCGTCCTTTCACGGCTTCTACAAGTCTTGATATAACTAACTTTTAAATTTTATGTTGCTTCCCTATTTTTGGTGGCTGCTTCTGGAAAGTTTGGCCATTCCTTCTCTGCAACTGCTTTTCAACCAGATTTTCCAAAATTTCCTTCAAAAACGAACGACCCAACAAGCCTCAACCACAATCCTTTGACTCATCCTCGAGTCAATTTTCTATTGGTGCGTCTAATTCTCTTTGTGATTTTATTTATTCGCCTACTGTTTCATTTCTCTATGTCGCTAATTCACCTTCAAACGAAGCACCCAACTTTGATGCGTCGTGCAACACACCATCCTTGAGATAAATATTTGTGTTGTGCAATTGAAATTCTTTCTCCTTATTCATGTGATTGTGCGGTTGTAATTGGTTTCCGTAATTTGTAGAATAGATTCAAGTATTTTTTTTAGCATATTACAAGATCAGTTGAATCTATGTGGATTTTCTACAATATTAATGGGTGAATATGTTTGTTATTATGTGGTCTATATGGTTGTTCTATGGTTATCATTTCTGTTTTTTATATGCCGGTTACGAATGTGTTTTATGATAGTCATGATGTATGGCTCTCATCATGTTTTGATTTGTAAATGAATGAACAATGTATCTATGCCTAAATAAATGGTAATGCAATTAAAGTGATAAGACAACAATGCTTCTTAGCGATTCTGAGATAAGTACGAGACCCCTATGCCCATATGTGTTATTTAAACTTGTAGATTACATTTTTGTTTAATGTTTGACGAAATTTCTGTCATGGCTAGTAGGGGTCCAATCAAGTCTAGTCATTTTATTTCATATGTAAGGATTTTGCACAAGATATCCCGCTTTTCAAGTATTTTGTTCCACTCTTCCGATCTCCTCTTCATCACCTAGCTGCAGCTTCATTACCACCATTTCCACGGATTGTTTTATTAAAATCCTTATGGCTCTCTACATCCATCACTGGTAATGACAGCTCCACAGGTTACCCAGTAGCAGAGAACACATGCCCCATTTCGGATTTTTTACTTGCCCTATGTGGGCTGCATCGGTCTGAGCTTTCAAAAATCCTCAAAAAAGTGCCTGCCCTTGTCAAAAGGAAACCCACTTCTACAACCCACAAGTCATTCCATTCTTGAGAGATTCAGGATTCACAAATGACCGGGTAAGGTTTCTCATTACCAGATCCCTATCTATTCTCGCTCTCAATGTTGATTGGCAGTTGAAATCCAATTTTGAATGGATGAAAACATAGGGTCTCATTAACCAAAATATAGAACTTGTCTTATCCCTGTCACCTAGATTTATTTGTTGCAGTCTAGAGAAAGATCTATGTCCTAATATCCAGTATCTTCAAAATCTGTTGGGAGTAGGGGCCGATGTTTCCAGGGTTTTAAAATGGGCACCTCAGATTCTAGTTTCTATTAATATGCCTCAACGGTTGGAAAATAAAATCAAGCATCTCACAAGTTTTGGCCTCCTGGAATATGAGGTCATGGAGCTTTTTGGGAGGTACCCAATTATACTAAAGGTTTCCATGGTTAAGGTGCAAAAGAACATGGAGTTTTTCATGCATACTGCAGGGCTTCCTGCAAAGTTTGTTTTAATGTATCCTTATATCATTACTTGTTTAAGCTTGGAGTGTAGGATTAAGCCTCGCTACAAGGTGTTGAGTGTTGTTAGTGCAATGCAACCTTCCAAGTGTCCTCCTAGTCTCACTAAAGCGCTTAAATTAAGTGAGTGAAGTTTCCTCAAATAATATATCCATTCCAATCCTCATGCCACAGAGTTATTTGAAATTTACAGTGGCAAACCTGGCCCTCTGTAAATGACAAGACCCTATGGTTTCTGGCTTGGCCAGAGTTAGATTGTATTGCCTTTCTCTTGGTTATTGAAAAAGATTTAGTACATTAACCAAGGGATCAACTGTCTGTTAAGGTCTAGTGTCTTGATCCCTGTTTGTTCTCTAGTAATGTTGCGACTATGATATATTGTTACCACTTTTAATTGTGGCAAGAATAGACGTGATATTTTTTACTTTGTCTAAATTATGGCAAGTTAATGCCCCAATCCCATGGGCAGGTGGCGACCCTTTACATTCTGATATATTTTATAGCCTTTGCAGTATAATCAATTAGTTTTGCTGAACTTAGACACTATTTAATATAGATATGCATTTGTTGGTCACATCACACAACCTTTATAAAATTTATACTCAATTGTACCTGTTATGTTAGTAGCTTGCGAGAACTACTATAGAAATATGAAGAAAAGAAAAATGGTCCGGTAAACTAATATCTGATAACACCGAAATTTCAATTACCTAAACCTTTAACAACCTTGAGCTAGCTATAGCTTTTCTCAGTGAAAAGAGTGTTTCTTTTTGTTGTTTGTTAGAATTGATTTGCAAGTAATCCCACCCATGTAAAGCGAGTGATTTTTCCTTTTCTATTATATTTGTAATTTGTTTCATTTTTCCTGTAGTTACAATGTAAGAAAAATATTTCTTCTATTTGCCAGAAATTCTAAAAACTATAAAATTGTCTTCAAGTCAACTTTGCAATAAAATGGTCCCAAATACTGTTGATGTTAGATAACATTCTCATTCATACTCTATTGCCTCAATGCTAGCTGTCTAAGGTTGACACCAATATGCCAATTGGTAGAATGGTTAAATCTCCTAGCAATTTCCCCCCAGGGAATCATGGACTGTAACAACCTATTATTTCTTCTTAGTGGCACATTGTTTTCCACATATAAATCTAAATGCAAACATATATCAATAACCAAAGAGGCAATATAATTTTGGTTCAAATTTTGGAATGTTGGACCCCATACGTTCATTAATGAAATAGGTCAAACAATATAACATCACCATGTAATATTTATAAGTGGGTGGATTGTTATCTCTAGAGAAGGTAGTTAAAGTTTACATTTTTTTTTTATGCAGCATAATGTGGATGTCTAAACCTGAGTCTTTTATCTTCAATCTCCTTTCTTTTCAAGCAATATGAAACATAAAAGGAAGGAATGAAGGATGTACAAGTCTTGAGAGTAAATTCGAATGTTTGGTTAGATTTTCTCATATCCCAAGGACTGAACCACACATTTCAACTATATCATGATAAAGTAAAGTGACTAAAGGAATTAGCATTGGTGTGCTCTCATATACGGGTTGTTTGGTTAATTAATTTTACATTATGGAAATCGTATGCTTGTCAAATATTCTCATAAAAAATAGCTTTGATGTTTGAATGTTGTAACAACTCTACTTACCCACAATTTTTTTTGTTTCTAATTATAGCACTACATTGCTTTTTTGTCCTTTAATTATTTTATTTCTGTCACCTTATAACCTCTTACACCATTTCATTAAAGGATCTGCTTTCAGTCTTTCAAAATTTTACTATGCCATACTTATATTCATACATATGAATATTTTCCTAAACACTCATTCCTTTACTTTATTAAGGAATACTTTTCATCTACATGACATATTTAACTATATATATATATATATATATATATATATATATATATATATATATATATATATATATATATATATATATATATATATTTCATAGTTTCCCCTACTATTATAATACTTACAATGAGAGTTCCTCACCTCTCTTCATGTATTAACATATACTTTGTCCCTCTGAACTCTAATTAACATTAAAGTCTCCCTCATATATATATGTATCAATATATAGGATATATATATATGATTCTTAACATATGTTTTGACGATATATTCTACCGCATGTATCCATATTGTTTTAGATCAAATTATATGAGAATATTTCGAACTTGCACATATATGTAATAACCCGATTTAGAGTTTAATGATGTTTCTCGTTTAACTCTTTTTCATATGCTTTCACATAGTGTTTGGTCTTACTATAATTCGAATGATTTCGTTTAATTATATTCTACTTACCCTTTGTACCTATGTTTAATTTGTAACCTGTATTGAATGGTTACATTGAGTACTAAGGTTTCTCCCATATATTGAAACGTTTTATTAACTCATCATTACTCATATTGTTATCTATATCTGCTATTCGAATGGTATTTAACACCAGATGTGACATGAAGATCTATGTCAGTCTTTCCGTATGAGAATCTCATACTCCACGATTCAGATGTTATCCTTGATTTTGAGATATCATATTTTATATATTTTTAACGGAGATACTATCTTACTGCACTTAAATCACAACCGACTTTATCGTAACACATTTAATAGCAGTACATCTGGCCTTGTGGTTTCACATGGGCATATTAAATTTGTTAGCCAGTTGTATGGTCGATTCGAATTGTGAATTAACGATGAAGATATCATCTGTATTCCCTCCAACTCGGTGACTACAACTAGGGTTTCATTTTCTTTCCATCGTTTTCATTTGATAAATTTCTTTGCGGGATTTCATTCCTGCTCACAAGTCGTTTCTCTGGAGTCGGGACTGGTGGTTTGTCGCATGCCTCTCAATGCTGCCATGATACATTCTTCATTATCAATGCAAGTGAGATAATGTCAATGGTTCCCTTACTCTGAGAATCGTTTAACGTTTTGATGGTTTCCAGAATTCGTTTGTACATCTCTTTGTTAATTTATTTAATGTTTAATATTGTGCATTTAGAGTTACTAATTTTGTTTATTCACTTTATGCATAGGGTTCGTCGCTGTGAAATTTTTGTTTTCAAACCTCTGGCACAACCACGCAGAGGTATTATTACATCTTTTACGTGAAGGTAAGATTTACCCTCATTTAACAGAAAGGTTTTATTGTTAGCTCTGTGTTTTACTCCGTAGCTAGTATCTTCAATGATAGTGTTAAATTTATCTATGAAGTCATGCTTGGTAATTTAGAATTATGTGTTTTCCACGGTAGAAATTATTCCGCATTTGATAGAGGAATGTTCTATTGAAATCACTATACGATTTCTCCCAACCTAACTACCTCGAAGTTGGAATTTCATTGCTTCCTGGGTTTAACAAATTGAGAAATTCGAATGGCTCTCTCTTGGCCACTTCGATTTCCAAGTCAAGCCCTCATGCTCTCTTTTTATTAATTTAACTCAGTCATAGTTTACCTTATGAGAACTTGAATGTTTATGTTTCGTTCTCTGTATTAAATCTTAGAGTTTTTTTTTATTAATTTGTTACTTCCAGTTCTAGTCTTTGATAGAATTGTAGTCAAATTATTTCAATCATTTGGTCTGGGCTTTCCTCTGTGTTTCATAACTCGACATTTCCGGTTCTTTTCAATCTCAGAGCACATGGATTTCGAGTCTTTTTAATTGTGATTTTTCATAACCATATCAACTCTGAGATGGATTCCTCGATTTAGTATTTTGTTTAATCTTCTACAAAGATACTATATGATAAGTCGATTTCCTCTTAGGAAATATGATTTATAATGTATAATTCATTGTATGACTTTTGTTTGAAATTGAATTTGTTAACATTATTTCTTTTCTTTTCATTTAGCTGAACAATGTTTGTTTTTAAAGGAATTTGAAGTCGATTCCGGTATTCAAATTAATATAATTTGTCATATATTTTATTTCTATAATTTATTTACACCCTTCAGTTTTTGATATATTTAGTTTGATGAATAAATACTCTTGGGAATTGCATAAAGCCTGCGATATAAAATTGTATCTGAGTAATTACAATTTTAAGTTCACTTTCTCTATAATTATTCTCTCTATCTCTTTCAGGTTTTAACATTTTCTTATTTGTATAAACACTCCAGTATACCATTAAAGCTTAAAGGTATTGTAATAATTTCCATTCTGAAATTAAAATTTATTTGCTAGCTTTTCCTTTGCATAACATGATATTTTCTTGTACAGGAAAATCCCTTTGTTTCAAATTTGTTCGGATTCATAACCTTCAGTGGATACCGTGTATCTGATTTCATCCTTATCTCAGGTAATTAGATTTATTTATTCAATTCCATAATTAATTAGTCAGTTTTGTACTTAGAGTTCATAATTCACTTTCTTCCCTCTTGTCAATTTCCTAAATTGATTGTTTTTACTCTGTTCTATACAGGAGGACCTCACTGCCTCATACTTTGTTTAAACAGGTAAATTTTGGGTTATCAATTATCATCACAGTAGTTACTTTTCATACTTCTTGTATTTAATTTGTATCTAACACACATATCTATGTGAACTTTGTACAGTTACTTAACTTCACAAATTCTATAGCAGTTATTCCATACTCCCATTCTAAAGACTTGACTACCTGTTTCCTTTAACTACAGGTCAGTCATTATCATGCACAAATCTTAGCCTTCTAAATACAACGAGTGTTATCATTTTAAATATTCATTTTATATGTAATTAAAGTTAATAGAAGATGACTTACCGTCATGTACATGGGACTGTGTACTGTTATTGTATTTCACTCTTGATATATTATTTGATTCCCTCTATCAGAGGAATTATATGTCTCTTAGATAGTTATGTAATTTCCCTTCAAATTACATAGAGCCTATATATGTCTAATTGTTTCATGGTTCTCTTTTCAACATACATAGTACCTCTTTATGTAAAATGGTTTCATAGTTATCTTTCAAACACATGCTGTAAATAGATGTATGTATTTTTCCTAATTTAGGAATTTGTACAGTTTGAGTATAAAGTAAGTTAATTGTACCGAATAATACTTTCTTGATTTAGTAAAATAACTCACTTCCATTGTATACCTCTCTACTTCTGCTTTGTTTACATAATTAAATAGGTATTTCTACTATTACTTTCTATGTTTTTCTTAACATATTTAGAATATTGTGTAATCCTAAGGATGTATTTTGTATCTGTAATATAGTAGTTAACATAGACCTAACAACAGATTTAAGCCCTTTCAATTGGGTTTAGAGATTCTATTTGTTGGTTATTTAATTAAACTAGTCTGTGTAACTATACGGAGAATTTAACTATACCGACTATAGTTATTTTTCTGTTAAACACATTTGACACTTTATTCCCAAAGAATAAAATAATTTATCACACAGATTTATAATTCAGGATACGCAGTTTTCAACTAAATTTCATATCTAAAGCACATTAACTGTTACTCAATCATTATCATAATAACATAATCATAAGACATAATTTAATATTATGTATACCAATTCTGGTAAAGACTAATTTCCACCAATCTTGAGCTTTCATCCACAACTGAGCTTTCATCCACAGCACCCCCAAGCAGAGACCAATTCCTCCAAAGTATAGACAACCTCTTGTCTACCCATGAATGGCTTATTTAAGCTTGCTTTCCCTCATCATGTTTTCATAACTATGTCCAGTTAAACCAAGATGCTGTTTTCCTTTAGCCTAGGCTTTACTTTTGTTTTTTCCACAAAAGCTCTTTAAAACTAGCTTTTTCCTCTTTCTAGTTTTATTTCAGCTCTTCTAAAAAAATTTCCACTTTACTGAGGTTTATTTTAGATTTTTATCTCCAATCTAATATATTTATTTTAGATTTTTATCTCCAATCTAATATATTTATTTTGTTTTATTTTCTCCAAGGATTTTTGGAGATTTTGGGAAAGACTTTGGATTTAATTCCATCCTCATGGACTTGAAATTATGGTCTCCAATTCACTCTAGTCTTTGCACAATATTTAAATTTCCACATTTATTAAATTAAAAAAATTAATATGTCCACATACAGTTTTCCTTTAGGTCCACTTAACCTTTAGGATTTGCAACTATCTAAAAAACAATAAAATAGGGATATTACAAATGTAGACAGTACCATATGACAACATGAGATGGAAAATAGCAAGTAAAAATAAACTTGTCACATACATGTAACACTTTGTTTTTTTCTCTGAACAATATGATGCAAGTGAAAAGACGCCACTTGAGATACAGGTTATATACTTTATAGCTTCCTAAATTCAATGTCACTCCTAATTTATTGCTGAGATCCACTTGCAAATGAGATAAACTAACTCACACAATCCATCACACACTTCCTTTGTATGATAAATGTGATATCAACATCAATTTGCATACATGAATTGGCAAATTTCATTTCATTTGATATTGTATTTAGAGAAAAGAGGAAACAGATAGAGAGAGCTCTCTCTTTTTTCCTTTTCATATTTGGAATGTAATCTGCATTTTTCTCTTGTCCTGAATCCCAACTAATTACTTGTTCATTTCCCTATCTTTCAATATTATGACTTATGGGGTTATAAAGTCCCTGCAAATTTTGTGATACACTTCTTGTAATTCTAACATGTTTTACTAAGAAAAGGGACGTCAACAAAATCTAAAGTCAAATCATTATCTAGCATATGACACAGTGAAAGGCTAATAAGCAAAGTCATTTCCAACATTCTGTTATGTGCAAGAAAATATCAAAGGGAAACACTGCATTTCAATCTGAATGTACATGCCCAAGCACCAAATGTTATGCACAAGCATCGCATATAAAGTACCTTGATGACGAGATTTTCTAGCATAATTTGTAACATTCCCATTGATATTTTGATGGTGGCTTATCATGTAATTTACAAACAAAAATTCTTTGATTGGAAATTCATTATAAAAAAATAAAACAATTTTGTTTAAATAAATAAGAGCATAGTAAACTCATTTAGATGGGTTTTTCCATGAACATATTCAACATAGTATCTTTGCTAGTATACAATATGTCAACTACTTTTATTACCCATGCCTTATAAATAATACATATTTATAACAAAAATACTATAAGAATATCCAACACAAAATCATGAAACGCCTTTTTTTAGAAGATGAATACCAAACAACTAATTGAGATAGTACTTTGTTGAGAACACCCCATAATTGGGTTATGAAATCAGCAATATGAAGGAAAATTCAAGATAATATCAAGCTGTTTTTTCAATCCCAAAAAATATGAAAAATCAAGCAAGCAACCCATTGCCAAGTTGTTTAATTAGAACCTTATCCCGCATAATATAACGAGTATTTTTTCTCTGTTCAACGATCCCTCAAAGGTTCTCCCCTGTGATGTTCTACATATTGGACATACAACAATTCAAACTGTTGTTCATTTATGAATTTTAGTTCAGCAGACTTTTTCCTTGGTTTTTTCATATTTTATGATCAACCTTATTAAAGGATTGAAGGAGTATTCTCTAATAATCTTGGCTTATATTGTTGCACATTATTTAATTCCTCATCTTCTCTCTGTCTTCCTACCTTTTTCCTTACAATATTATAATGGATCTCTTTCATGGGATTTTTAGTTACATAATAAAGCATCAGTCTCTTTTTCAGCTTCCACTCTATTTTCCTATCATATATGCTCTCCAAAAGTCTTTCTCCCAATTTGAATTAATTTTCTCTTTTTTTCATGAGTGATGGGTGCAACAAAGTCGATATCTAATGTGTCCTAGTTCAAAAAATGTGGGAGGAAGTTGCTAGAATGTAGGAGGTGATTCTCTAGATCTAAAACTTGGTTATATCCATTTCTCTTAATTCTAATATAGATAAGGGGTTAGGATTAACATCATAAAAGAATAAAGGTTAAATTAATGGTGAAAGCATATAATGATTTCCCTTAGACCCCATTACATTTCCTCTCTTGTAGGGGTTCATGCTTAGTGAGCCTTGGTTTTTTTATTAACTGCAAAATAAAAATATTTACAAATATTCCAAAGTACCATGACATATGTACTTCATTATGTGAATAAGGCATAAAAATAAAATATCTATGAAATTTTTTTAAACATAGTTATTCCAAAGGGTTGAACTAGAACATTACAAATATACATTGCCAACAACAGTCATTATTGATTTTGCATAGAGGGTCTTTTGAACTTTGTGGTGAACTATGATATACTTCTTTCTTGATAATGTGCTATTTCAAAATTGTCCATTTAGGGGGGCAAAACATTAAGGTTATGTAAGTGTTTATTCCCAAATCTTATTACTTTCGTATTTCATTGCAAGTGTCAAATAGTGATTGAGTGACAATAAATTGTTGAAGCATGTTGCAATTTTGATTCATTCAAGTTGCAAGGTGAGAATGAGTCTCACATTTCTAAGCATTTTATAACTATTTAGTCTTCTATAGTAGAATCTGGCATTTTTTACTATTTGATTTAGAAAATTGTTTGGAAATTATATAAAAATGTAATCTTATTAGGTGTGTGCATTAAATGCAACAATATCAGCAGGGTAACTTCTAGATGTAGCCACCAACCCAACTCATAGTCAACCCTTTAAAAATATTTTTTCCACTAATATATTTTCACGTGGATATTGTTCCACCCTTAGGAGCATTGTATCATTGATATTGATAATAAATATGTGATTACAAGGGGATAATTTGTATCACATTAGGGCTTAGCACTCTCGTGCCCCTAAATTCCCATGGTAATGTTCTACATGTGCAAGTTCAAAAACTCCTAATAGCCCAGGGTCCCAATATGGGAAGTGCTTGGTCATGACACATGGTTCTAGACACTCATTGACTTACCACTTGGGTGTTGAATGATATATTTGCAACTGTTTGCTCCCAATTTTTCGATAGCCCAATATCAGTCAACTAATCATTCTAGGGGACATAATTTTTTTCGTCTCCTAATAGAAAATATTTTCATTAACATGTCTAATTGAACTTGGTTTTGCAAGTTTGTTTAGTGTTAAAAGGTTTTGCGGGTATTTCTTGAGTTCTCGATAAAGTTCAAATTTGAGGTACATATCATACTGGCCTAGTAGTGGTGGCCAACCACTATTCAAAATTAATCAACATTTTGAGTTGCATGCTTATGTACAGCAGTTGGACCAAAGGGAGTTTTAAAATAATAATAAAATATTTTCATAAGCGCTAGTTGTGGTGAAGGTTTGGGATTTGTTGGTAAAGGTGAAAAGTTAGTTAAATTAGGGATGATGGAAGCATCTTTAAAATAAAAATTCCCAGAAAGGCATTGTAAGACAAGAGGTGCCAAACAACGAGTATAAGCATAGGAGGAGTTAGCGTGTCAAAACCACACAAAGAGAAGTTAACATAGGATTTGTGGACAAAGCACATGGATAAGTAAACATAGGTTTTATTGGGCTAAGTGAATCCCTTAATTGAGAGCTTTGAGTAGTTTGAAATGTAGTATGTGAGATGTGCACCAATCAAGAGAGATCTATGCAATATGTGAGTAGCGTGTTAGTGAATAGAGATCTGTGCATTGAGGAGGGTGAAGTATTTTCTCCAAAGCTAATATTAATGAGATAAATACAAAGAATTGAAGAAGTTCAAAGCTAATGTTGATGAGGTAGTTGCAAAGAATTGAAGAATAACTAAGAAGATACTAGTGATGTAGTTGCAAAGACTTGAAGAAGAGCTAAGTTGATGTTGGCAAGGTAGCTACAAAGAGTTGAAGAAGAGAAAATATCTAATGAGGTAGCTACAAAGAATTAAAGAAGAGTAGAATGGTAGAAAGAGGATTAGATTGCGAGATCAGTGGGGATTTCTTTAGAAACTTGACTATATTGAGAGGGTGAGGGGTGAATCAGTGTAGTAAAATTATGGTTATCAATTACAAATTTTTACTATTCATTTCAATAGTTATTTGAAATATTAGATAAGCAACATTGCGTCATATGAATAACATATCTAACATATAAATATCATTAAATCACAACATAGTAATCAACACATAAGAGAAACACATGTAGACATAATATATAAGTGGAAACCCATAAAGGTAAAAACTATGAATTTTTGTTGTGATATAAATCAAGAACCACTCCCTTTTTACATCAAATTTTGTAGGCACCCAAATATAGGAGGCTTCAACCTCTCTTCTATTTTACAAGCTAAAACTTGCTAGAAGCACCCAATCACATTTTGTACATCAAGTTTTGTAGGCTCCTACCTACAAGAGGCTTCATCCTTGCTTTTCTTATGCAATCTACAACTTGCTGGAAGTACCTACTTCCACTTATAGGCTCTAACTTGTTCTTTTTCAGGTTACTATCTGAATGGAGACATTGATCCCCCAATACATGAAAGTTGCAATATGTTGGCTTACCCTTTCTTTAATTATAAATACCTCCTTCTCTTTGTCTCTTCTCAATACTCTGTCTCTACCTCTTATTCCTCAATTATACTTTATATTTGCTGCTCTTCCTGTTTCTCTCTTTGTCAGGAAATCCATGAATTAGGTCTCACAAAAACTCAATCAACTCTCTACTTTGCATTCCAAAATATATGTATATATAACTAGCTATCTATTTGTATTCTAATGTAGTCTCTTTGTATTTCACCTATTTGTTTCACATTCTTCCAAATTTTGAATATAAAAACAAAGTTAATGATCCTCCAAGTAATATTAAAAGATTGAAATCAATCAAATCCAAGGATTGCATAAACCATGGCTTGAAGTTTTTGTTTTTCATGCTATAGGACACAAACGTGGGCTCCTAACTAATAATCTTGGTTGTTGATGCCAATTTCTATTTGGAAATTCCAGCTACAAAAATTGTTACACAGATTGTTGAACTTTAATTTGAGTCCATTCTGTAAATTAGGGAAAAACTAAAAATTCTTCACGCACATCTACAACCATTTACATCACAACATCTTCAAGCACCTCTGTAACTTTTACCTCTACAACATACCTCTAATTTTAGATGTAATATTTTTCAATCTAGATTATGATATTATGGAGTATTTTTTTGCCTTTTACTTGGGAGATCGAGCTCACTGTGAATAGATCATAGGGGTATTTTATTTCATTTTACGTCTTCATTTAATTCCACAATTCGATTCATGAACAATATTTTTCTTTTGCAAAATTAGTTTTCTTTAAGGCAATGTTACATGTAAACACGTAGCACTTATCATGTCCACAAATAACTTTAACATGATTTGTGTCCAAGTACGTGATCATTTCTATGAATGATTAACTTTTGTTTTGATTGATGAAATGTGCCATGTTTCATTTCCATAGTTTAATTTAATTGTATAATGAATCACACCAAATGGAGTGTTGTTGTAGAAGCTTCAAATCTCGAAGATTGAACACTTAACTACAACTTGGTGCAACACTTATGGATATATTAAGTTATAATTCAATCAATAGGTTTGTCTTGTTGTCTCATGCATTTGATTTACAAGTTTAAACACTTATCATTTTAGATAGTTCATACTACAAATCATCTAATTTTGCATATACAATGTTTGCATTTCACAATTTTACATACTCTAGATTGATAATAAAATGCTAGAAAATTTATGCAAATAAATTACTTGACAATATTCATTATGTTTACCTCACCAATTCAATACTTTAGTATTGCTAAAATATCATCTTGCATTTTCTTTATCTCCACATAATGTTTGATACATTATGTTGGCATAAAATTCAAACAATTGATACCCAGGGTTCAACCTTAGGTTGCCAACAAAAGTGTCGTTGTAATCTATCTTAACGCCGAAATTTTCACTCCCTCAAGAAGGAGCGTCTCACTCGAGGCATGCTAAGACAATTGAAGATGTAAGGGATCTATCACAGTGGTGAAGAAAACTTAGCCATTGTATTACACATTATGTGCCAAACAACTTATCAATTAACTCAACAAAACCAACATGTGAATCAAATACATATCACTAAAAACATTAAGATATTCATGCAATAAGAGCTTAAAATTTAAAGGGGACACATAATCATCATCCAAAAATCACAACATATTTCATTCCCCACAACAACTTCTTTCTTTATTAATCAGAAATATTACATCAGGAACCCGTGTATGCTTGGGGGACTTCATATTCTTTTTGGCCATATTACAACAAAGGAACATAACAAAATCTCAGAGAAGGAACTTAGGTTTCATCTCGACAGTTATCCAACTCTAATTCAACAAAACCCTCTGATTTTGATCCTCAAACTGTCGAGCCTTTGAACCTTCAAATCGGGAACCTACAATTCGTTCTTCTTCAACCCTTTTATAGATCACACTTGCTTGATCCGGTCCAATCTAATAAACATGCATATGTTTTGATCCCTATCTCGATCGGGTCCACATTGACAAGTTTTGGTGCTTTTGTCCTCATCATCTTTGATTCTTTCAAAATATAGCATGTGCGTCCTTTCAAAGCTTCTACAAGTCTTGATATAGCTAACTTTTAACTTTTCTATTGCTTCCCATTTTTTGGTGGCTTCTCTGCAACTGATTTTCAACCTGATTTTCCAAAATTTCCTTCAAAACAGAAGGACCCAACAAGCCCCACCCACAAACCATTGACTCGTCCTCGAGTCAATTTGCTATTGGTGCGTTTGATTCTGCCTATGATTGCATTTCTTCGCCTACTATTTCATTTCTCTATGTCACTAATTCACTATCAAACGAAGGACCCAAATTTGAAACGTCATGTAACACACCATCCTTGAGATAAATATTTTTGTTGTGCGATTGAAATTCTTTCCATTTCTTATTCATGTGATTGTGCGATCGTAATTGGTTTCCGCAATTTGTAGAATAGATTCAAGTGTTTTGTTTTAGCATATTACAAGATTAGTTGAATCTATGTGGATTTTCTACAATATTAATGGGTAAATATGTTTGTTATTATGTGGTCTATATGGTTGTTCTATGCTTGTCATTTATGTTATTTATATGCTGGTTATGAATGTGTTTTATGATAGTGTTGATGTATGAATCTCATCATGTTTTTATTGGTAAACGAATGAACAATGTATCTGTGCCCAAATAAATGGTAATGCAATTAATGCGATAAGGAAACAATGCTTCTTAGTGATTCTCAGATAAGTATGAGACCACTATGCTCATATGTTCTATTTAAACTTGTAGATTACATATTTGTGACATGTTTGACGAAATCTCTATCATGGCTAGTAGGGGTCCAGTCAAGTGCTTGTTCAAGTATTCACATTTACATCATTATTACGCTATTATATTTCATTTGTGAAAGTGTCATGGTGTTTTGGGCAATAACCCAAGCTTTGGGCCTGAAAAAGTGGCACAAAAATCAGGGTCGCAGGCTCAGAAATACTGGGAAAAGTCCCCAGCTGCATGCATGCCATGTTGTGCGTGCGACTGGAGGGTCCTAATTGCACTCTTTCCCATGTCAAGGGAGCGATTTGGGGATTGATGCATGAAAATGCTAGTTTGTTGCAGGGGCTGGCCTCTTGGAAGGTTGGGATGGCTCCTAGGTGTCCTGTAGCATGTGGAGAAGGTCTGTGTTGTTGTGTAGTGTCGGTTCCACTTCCTTAAGGTGACCAGGAAGGTTGAATCAGATCTTAGTAAGTATTCGTCACATTTTTACCCCGGTCGACCAATTACATAGGTAGATGTGGGAGGAGGGTTTTATAGGTTTTACCTCAATTTTATTTTAATTATATTTTTGTTTGTTTGTCAAGTTTTCTATGTTCTCTAGAGATGACTACAGGCTTAACCTTTGGCTTGAGTAACCGTGAACCAAGAGCATCTAAGCCGTTAAAATATGATATAGGAGGATCCTTGAGGACAAGTGGCTCAAAATTTCTCAAAATTGAAAGTGGAAGAAATGTGGAAAAATCAGTGTTAAGTTGAACATCTCGTCATTCTAATCGCAGTGGTGCAAATGTTTTGTCAAACCAAGTTCGTATGTGAAAGTTAGAGATGGTCAAAGTTTTTGGGTTGACTTGGTGATGTGGCAGGTTAAGGAGGCATCAATTTTGCAATTTCCCGAGCTGGAATCCATCCAACTTCTGGGAAAAATTCTGGGATGGTTAGTTTGTGTGATAACTCAAAAAATCCTTTAAATTGAATAGTTGGGTGGTTATTTTTTCAAAACAAAAAAATATAAAAAGAAAGGGGCGGGTCATGACCCCCGCCCCTTCCGAAACCATAATAACAAAACTATGTATTAATATAGGGGGGCGGGCCATGACCCCGCGCCCCCCCCAACCCCCCCAAAATATATCATAACCATATCATGACGGTGGAAAATGAGGGGATGGGCCACCACTGGCGGACCTGCCCGCCTCCAATCGTATATCCGTTATAACATGCATCCAAAACAAGGGGGTCGAGATTGATCCCTTGACCTCCCTTTAGAAATTCAAACAACTTTCTCGTTATGCCATTAACCATCGGTTGCAAACTCCGCCCACAAAATAATATAAAACCCATCATTTCTACAGTGCACCAATGCAGACCAGGTACAACAGTGGGCACAAAGTTCGAGGCAGTGGAACCCTGAGCCATTTAAGGAGAAAGTTGAACCATGATCTGAGCCACATTTTCAGAGGGCCCATAATTGTCTAGTGTCCAAATTGGACAAATTTTATATGGATTTTACACCTCTCGGCGACAGGAATCTGATGGTGTTATCTATTTCTTCAACAAAGGTCTCCATTTTTTCGGCCACTATCCAATTTGGAGGTATAAGGATGTTTTATGTAATTTTACTTGTACTTCTTCTTCTTCTTGCCAATTAATGAGTGAAGGCCTCCCCACTGTTGAGCAGGGCTCGGAGACGTAGTCCAAATTGGATGAACTTCGTTATCAACCCTTGTTGTCATATTTTCATGCTTTCGTGTTCTTTCTCTCTTCTTTCATGTGCACTTTAAATTGTTAAGGTTAACATGTCATGTTTCATGTAATTATTTAATACATCTGCAAGAAAAAAATCTTGGATCAAGTGGTATCAGATTAGGTATTTGTTGATGCGAATTGCATGAGTATATGCTAACCAGAAACAAGTTGCAAAGAGGCAAAGGAAGGCTTAAGCCTTTTGATCCTAAAGAAGGATGTGCGTAGTGAAGAAGAAACATGGCAGATGAGGAAGATCGTTGGGAAGAAGAGAATTACCACAAGGCCTTCTACAACATGGCAGAGAAAATAGAGAATCTATTTGCAGAGTATGAGAAGACAGTTAAGCCCGAGAAGAAAAATCAGATGACCACAGATCAATAAACCATGGAGATGGTGGAGAAGAGCCCCATCACTCTCCATATTCTAGTGATCGTTCCTCTTATTCTTCTCTTCATTCTTGCAAACGTCAAAGGCACACATCTAAGAAACCTTACCTTAAACTAGATGTAAAGTTAAACTTGCCTATGTATACAGGAGAATGTAATGTGGAAAAGCTCAAAAATTGGATTAGACAAATTGACGTCTATTGCTGGATTCAAAAGATCAAGAAAGAGGAGGCAAAGATCTAGTTGGCATCCCTTTGACTAAGTGGCACCACTCTCATTTGGTGGGAGAGAAAATTGGAAGGAAACACCAATCTGGGTAACCTTCTCTCCTCATGGTCAAATTTTATTTCTGCATTGAAAGCTCAGTTTTACCCATTGGGTTACATGAATTTTTTTTTAATGTAATGGCAACACGTAAAGCAAGGCAAAGGCCAAAATGTGAAAAAATTCATTGCAGAATTTAGGAAACAAGCATTGAAATTAGACATTCCATTAGATTCACTAGAGATTGTAACTAAATATATCGGTTCTTTACATGGTTACATAAGACATTCATTATTATTGTTTGAAGCTACTACTATTGATGAGGCCAGTGTGAAGGACATGCATCTTGAAAACAAGGAGACATATGAACAAAATGAGCATCCAAAAAGAGCCGCAACAATAAATAAGAGAGAAAGAAGGACACGACGAAGACAGTTGTTGGAAACTGCACCCTAAGCTGAGACTTAAGAGGGATGACAGAAAGGAGAGGCAGAAGAGAGTTGCCACCATGCAACAAGATCAAAAGTCTAAATCAGAGGAAGATGAGAAGGTTATGACTGTGAGATTTGCACAAGGTAGACCAATTGACTTGGGGTCAGATTCTGGTGACGAAGGGAGGATTGCAACTCTTGGAATTGCAACAGATGGACCCATCGATTTGGGTTCAGATTCAGGCGATGAAACAAAAATTTTAACACATAGTGTACCAAATATGAAAAGGTCACCCAATGAGGCATGGCTCCAGGAACTTTAGGAGATAAATCAAATCATTCAAGCAAAGAATACTGAGCTAAGGAGAATTCTACAGGAAGCAGAAAAGGAGAAATGAAGGTTGCTACACTAGTTGTGAGTTAAGGACGAGGCCTTGGAGAAGCTGTAGCATAACCCCCTTGAGGTAAAAAGTGTTTCTTCGATTTCGCATAATTTCTTGATGACAATTTCGCCACTTGTGAAAAACATACTACAAGTATCAGATCCAAACAGTTGAAGAATATGGGGTATCACAGAAAGGGCCTCGACATTAATGACCAAGGAATCACAAACCCTATCAAGGTAGAAGAATTACCCTGTCATGCAGGACTTGGGTACACCAGGAAGGAAGTTGGGGAATGGTCCAATACAACCAGCGACCCACCAATGACAGATGATGAGAGTGTCTCATCACATCCTAGCGACAATGAGGGATCCATCAGCTCTTATCAGAGGCACATCGGGAGGAAGCATTCCAAGAAAATCCGGAAAGTTTGGAGGAGGAATAATTGTTGTAGTTATTGCAACGAGGTGGGACACCAAAAAGCCACATGTCAGATGATACAAGCTCATAAAGCATTGATAGAGGAACCGACAGGTGAAAATGTTCAAAAAATGAATCCACCAAATTCATTGTGGTATGCTTTATTAAGTAAAAGGTGGTTTTTTTATATGTAGTAGTTTATTGTGGCCACAATTTGTAAATCATGCATTGCAAATAAATGTAAAAGTGATCATGTGTTTTCCATCGCTTCCTAAAGCAACGGTGATGTTTGGCCTTTGTGTGTAGTTTGGGTATTGTTTTTATTATGTAATCCTTGACCAATGAGTGTGTGTTATCAACTCTTGGCAAGTGAAGGGTTGTTTAAGTCATGTGTGGCTCGCATATGACAACAAAATATGTAGTATATTTCTGTGCAGATGATTGAAGTATGGTTTGGCGAAAACACAAGAAGTGTGCTAGATGTGTTAATGATTTTGGTGGTCCAAAACCCCCTCAGTGGGGAGGATTGATCCAAGAGGATCCCAGAGGACAAGTGGCTCAAAATTTCTCAAAATTAAAAGTGGAAGAAATGTGGCAAACTTAGTGTTAAGTTGAATATCTCATCATTCTGATCATAGTGGTGCAAATAGTTCGTCAAACTGAGTTCGTATGTGAAAGTTAGAGTTGGTCAAAGTTTTTGGGTTGACTTGGTGATGTGGCAGGTTAAGGAGGTAGCAATTTTGCAATTTCTGGCACTGGAATCCGCCCAACTTCTGAGAAAAATTGTGGAATGGTTAGTTTGTATAATAAATCTCAAAATTCGTTAAATTGAATAGTTGGGTGGTTATTTGTTCAAAAAAAATATATAAAAATAAAGGGGTAGGCCATGACCCCCGTCCCTCCCCAAACCATAATAACGGGCCATGACCCTGCCCCCCCCAAACTCTATCATAACCATATCACGATGGCGGAAAATGAGGGGATGGGTCAACGACGGCGACCCACCCGCCTCCAATCGTATATCCGTTATAACGTGCATCCAAAACAAGGGGGTCGGGATTGATCCCCTGACCTCCCTTTAGAAATTCAAACTTCACCGTTATGCCATCAACCACCAGTTGAGAACTCCACTTGCAAAATAATATAAAATCCATCGTTTCTACAGTGTGCCCAGGCATACCGGGTACAATAGTGGGCACATAGTTCGAGGCAGTGGAACCCTGAACCATTCAAGGAGGAAATGGAACCATGATCTGAGCCACATTTTCAGAGGGCCCATAATTGTCTAGTGTCCAAATTGGACAAATTTTATATGGATTTTACACCTCGGCGACATGAATATGGTGGTGTTGTCCATTTATGCAATAAATGTCTCCATTTTTCGGCCACTTTCCAGCTTGGAGGTATAAAGTTGCTTTATGTAATTTTACTTGTACTTCTTCTTCCTCTTGCCAATTAATGTATGAAGGCCTCCCCACTGTTGAGCAGGGTCCAGAGACGTAGGCCAAATTGGACGAACTCCGTTATCAACCTTGTTGTCATCTTTTCATGCTTTCATGTTCTTTCTCTCTTCCTTCATGTGCACTTTAAATTGTTAAGGTTAACATGTCATGTTTCATGTAATTCTTTAATACATCTGTAAGAAAATCACTTGGATCAAAATCACTCAGAGATTGCACCTAACCTGGGCCACAACATGACTAAATTTTTACCCATGGAGTTTTGATCCTATGTCCTTCACATCACCTAGTGACTTAACTAAACCCCATCACTGTCTATTCTACCCCCCATGGGAAATTTTACTTTAATTATTAAATTTAGTATATTATTTTATTTTATTTTAACGTCGTAAGGCGTTCTTATTTGAAAAAAACTCCCCCAGCCGCCACTTGTACCTATCTCCACCATCGGATAGAATGTTAGATGATTGAAATGTTTTATTCGATCCACCCCTCCTTCATTTAAGATAACTACCTAACTAACTCTCTAAGCTCTAAACCCTGCAAATCTCTCTTCCACATAACAATCGAAAGCCATGGATTCATTCTTTTAGGTCTCTCTTGCGAGCCTGAGACTGAGCCATAGAAAAATTCTTTGTGATTCTCCTTGCGATCTACATGGTGAAACAGATTCCAAGAAAACATTGCCCGTTGTCTGGATGGTTTGTCCACCACTAAGCCCAGTGATTTGCGCCAAGGATTCCTTGGATTCGAGCTCATTTCAGGAATGGATAAATTGATTTATGGTTTTTATTTGTTCAAGATAATATTATATGTTTGTCTCACACGTATAAAGATGAATCTGTTCTCCAAGGCTTCGATATTTTACCTATGCTCGTTAACCAAAGCAAGCATTTGAGCCACCCATAGCTAAGTTTTCCATGCTCCCTCGCAGGTACGTGAGAATTGTGTAGTTTGGCTGCTAGGAGAGAGGACATTTAACTCAGTTTATGTCAGATTACATCGTTATTTTTTTTGGATAGTTGTATTTTTAGTTGGGCCAAGATACTGAGGGTTTATATATATATATATATATATATATATATACATATATATATATATATATATATATATATATATATATATAGATATATTCATAAATTTCCTATTCATTATCCACCCTGGAAACATCTATTCCTATATTCAGTGTAACACATTCATACTCCAACAAATTACTTCTATTTTTATTTTTTAATTTACAGTTCGGTTGTCCGCATGATCCATTCTACCAATGTGAATATACATGCACATATATCTCTGTATATGGATGCGTATTGAGATTCCTGAAATCTCTCTATCTTTATTTTTTTTATGTATACATGTAATTACTTGCATCGTGGCACTGAAAAAGAATCCTCGTAAAAATGAACTTATAGGAAAACAAAAGGATGGGTTGCCATCTTGTCCTCATTCTGGATTACCTGATGCAATGCAAGGCTCAAGGAATGATTCTCATCATCACAGGGAAGCTTTAAGACCTTGCAAGGTCTACAATGACTATGGGCTTAGAGATTCCCTTTGTTATTAACCACAATTTGAGCTTTGGTCAGGGGATAGTTCTCCATAAGTTCACAAACAACCATAGTTATATGTTGTTCTTTAAGATCTAGTCTAGTCTATCAGGATTCAAATGTAACAATGTACTTACTATCTTTTAAGCAAATAATTGCATTGGTAACCAATAAATTTATGATTGTCACAGTTCATTCACTTACAATTTTTGTGAGAGAAATTCCATCCAATTTGTGTCTGAATATTGCCGATCAACCAATGCCTGAGATTCCTAAGGAACTTTGATTTACAAATTATCATTTATAATTTCTTTAGATGTGATACTATTATGCCCACTACTTGATGTAGTACGTTGGACATCTATAATTTCTACAACTAATAACATATGAGTTATTTAGACTAGGGAAAGATAAAATGTTTCAAAATGGGAATAAGGTTTACCAAATTTCAAAAAATAGAAATATCAGTATATGTGTCTTATTGTTGTGTAGATGTATCTTTTTTGTTTTCCAAGGTGTAACATTCATAGGGAAATGTTCACAATTATCAGGAGTTTGTTGTCACTCTTTTTGTTCAGGTGGATTTCTTGTTATGGAATTAAAAAAATGAAATTCAGTCTCGTTGCACAAATACTTTGAAAATTTCATATGCATATTTAAATTTTGTATTATGGTTTCATGACTTGAATGTCGTCATTTAGTATTAACATTCTTGATTTAACCCCTTCTTTCAATGACATAAACTATACCAATATGCTATGAATATGCCCATGAGCAGAGATTTTTAAAGAAACTTTTGGGTTTGAACAAGATTCTTCTCAACAAACTATTGTGCTTATAGCATCGGATCATGGGGATAAGTGCAAGAGATTCCTGGATTCTTTATATGATGATTAATAAGATGATACAACTTCTTCTTCTTCAGATGACGATGATACATAATAGCGTGATGAAAACATCTTCCAAATAGATTGAATTATTATTTCTGCTACTTTTAAAATCATTCATATGATCATTAAGTTGTTATTTTGATTCTTTACTGTCACTGTAAAACCAGGTGTATATTAAGTTAATCTTTTGATTATGTTCAATAAGATGGCATATTTGATAGTATGAATGTGTTCCTTTCAGCTAGTTTCTTTGAGTTTATATAATTTTCTATTTATTTCATATATACAATAATTTGGATAATTTATACCATTTTATATTCAAGATTTTGAAATAAGGGTGCTTTGATCTAATTTTTATTATTTTCTAGAATATTTATAGATGATAATTGTTCAACACTGTCTGGTTCTTTTGTATCTTAAACCCGAATCACTGTTCAAAGAATTTTTTTAGAGTTTTCAACTTGTCAATGAACTAACTTAGTGTGTATTTTCTATTTTATGGTTAAGATTTAAAAATATTGAATCATATTTAAGCATTTCGTTGCATTCTATGATGAAATTTACAATTCTGCCATTTTTAATTTGAAAGTTGCAACTTTTGTCATGGCTGGCACAACATTCATTCTAATAATAATTAAAGGAGTTGTTTACGAAGGTGGAGGAATTGCTCGGATGGCCAAAATTGGCCGGAATCTGGGCATACAAAAATTAAGAAATCTTGCAATAGCAGTGTTTGAATCATGTTTTTGATGGTGGAAATAGATTCAGAACCATGAAAAACCTCTAGGGCACACAAAATATTGAAGTTTGATAGCTATAACCTGGATTTACAAAAATCCCTGCTGGATTTTCTCAAAATCTTATCGGAATTTCCATGATTTTCAGGGAAAAAAAGCAGTCTAATTAGACTACAACACTTCCAACTTTTGAACAACACTGTTTGATTTTGCGTGTTTACTGTTCCAACTTTGGAACAACACTATTTGATTTTGTTGTTCCATCTTCAGAACAACACTTTTTGGTTTTGTTGTTCCATCTTCGGAACAACACTTTTTGATTTTGCTGTTCCATCTTCGGAACAACACTGTTTGATTTCGCTGTTCCATCTTTGGAACAACACTGTTTGATTTTGCTGTTCCATCTTTGGAACAACACTTTTTGATTTTTCTGTTCCATCTTCGGAACAACACTTTTTTATTTTGTTGTTCCATCTTCGGAATAGCACTATTTGATTTTGTTGTTCCATCTTCGGAACAACACTGTTTGATTTTGCTGTTCCATCTTCGGAACAACACTTTTTGGTTTTGTTGTTCCATCTTTGGAACAACACTCTCTTTTTTTTTTCCTTGCATATTTTATGTGTGTTTTGAGCAGTACCCTTGTTATATATTTTCCCAAACACTTATAGCTCATTCTCAGCCCCATTTTTCTGATTCCCTTTCATGACATGAAGTAAAATATTTCTATGAGGACAATAATTATGGATTCTATTGAAGCATGATAATATCATTAACATTATGATCTTTAACAGGACAACTTCTGGATGAGAGATTATTTTTAAGAAAAGGGACACAATTATTTATATACTACTTTACTGCATCGTTTTCTGTTGTACATGATACTGATTAATCATCTTAATACCATGCTGGTTCCACCCTTCCTGGTTATAATCTTCTCTGTCTGTAATAAATGAGATTATGGGTATATTTTTTTTCTATTGACATGTTCAAATTCTTCCACCACCCCTACTCTTAAGGAGTACTGAGCCTCCCTCTTTTTATCATAAAAATTTGTAATCACAACAAAATTTTGTTTGCAGATGGAGGATAGAGGGTCTTATTACGAGCCAGCCTACCATGTTCATAAGGCTATAACAAAGTGACATTCCCATTATGGTCACCACACCAGGGTTATGATCCATTGGATAGCCAAAATATCCTTGGAACAGGAGGTCTCATCATGAGCTGGCCTCATCACTTTTTCTACATCCCAGTGAATGGCAGTGTGGTTATCTGGTTACCACACCAGCACATTGATCTCTTTTGTAGAACAGCACTGGAACTCTCCATTTATAAATTCAGGATCCTGGCTCATATGGGTTAAAAAGCAACCCTGCCGAGGCTATGGATGCCTACTGGCAGCAGAGGCTCTGATTATTGTATTGAAGTTATATCTTATCGTCAATTATTAATATAATACCATTTTCTTATTCTTCTTCTTTTTTTTTAATCGGAGAAGTTATTTCCTTAATTTTTCCATGTTTTGAGCCTTTACGCATGAGAAATTGTTTTCCGATCAATCGCATCATTTTTGGCTAGAATACTATCAAAAAAGCATCTTTTTGGCATATTGATGTCCTTTTCTTTTTGTCATAACTTATCATCAATCCAAAGCGTCCTATCTCTTATTCATAACTATCTTTACACACTCTGCTCTCATTATAACCATACTTCTTGCCTTCCTATCATTGATATGTGTACTCTGCTTCATTTACTGTTGTATTGATCATTCCCTTGCCTTGCCGTCAACACAACACCTTTCATATGCTTTATGGTCATGGAATCCATTTTCGAATTGGAGGGGGGAATGTATGCATTATGGGATAACATGTGATATAATTACTGAACTTTGCCATAACTTGATGATTTGACAAAATATTAGTACTGCATTTATACAAAAGCTTTTCTGATTAAAATTTTTGCATGCATCTTATCTGTTGCTATTCAAAACTCGAACTATGGATTCAATAAATTTGCATGCAAAATAGTGACTTGTTACAGGAGAACAAAAAGTATGGGGGGAATTCTATTTGTAGCAAGGCCACACTATTGCCCCTAACAACAGAGGCTCGCGCAACTCGCGAATGCGCACAATTTTTCAGACTTGACGTGCTTGCATGGCTTCCACATTTTGCATCACTTTTAGTATCCGCTCAGCCTACATCAGCTTCAACAAATGCCAGTCCATACATTTCATTCCACATTTTTTTCGGAGGTAAAATAGCATACTTTTCTGATTTATTACGAATTTAGGAGAGTTTCATGCAACATCCATTGAGCATTATTTATCATCATTCATTCCACATCTTTACCACTTCCCATTATTCAAAGACAAAATATTTCAGTTTGGGGGAAGTGTTCCTTTCATTTATTTATTTATTATGACCATCTTATTCATTCTCAACACCTCCCTTCTTCCATGTTGTTTTACACCAAGCATAGATTTCAACAGATTGTAGCAACCACCTCTATTCGTTTTCTAGCATTGCATGAGGGCATGCTAATTCTTCAGTTTGGGGGAGGCATTGCTACACATGATGGATGTTTTCTACTTTCTTTCTCATTTAAGGCATACAATTTCATTTTTATACAGTGTAGAAATTGATTTGCATATATCTTTAAAACTATGAACTGAATTCTTGTGATTTCTGGATAACAAAGAGGTATCATTAAAATACACAAACCCAGATAATTTCATGCTAAATTAGTTCATAGAATTTAGAAAATCATGCACTATCACCTACATACATTTTGTTTATATCTCATGATCCATGCATCAAAACAATATGATTTTTGGATCATAGAAGCATTAATATAGTAGAAATTTAGTTTTTGAGAAAATGGTTAATGAAGTTTGCAGTTACTTATATCATATTTTGCTGCAACTTCATATACATATAGTTGAACGTCAAATGTAAAATTTTTTACGCCTTCTTCAAGATTGCTAAAATTGAATATTCATTATTTGAGGAAGAATTCATTTGTTCCATCCATTTCATGAGTTGGGATGAAAAATGTTTGTATTATTACTTGGTTAATAAAGAGGCTTTGGGTTGCTTGAGGACATGCAATATATTCAGTTTGAGGGTATGTTGGGCCGTTAGTTTGTCATTATTATTATCACTTTTTAACACCTATTTCATCCATTTCTACCATTGTTTATCACATCATTTATCATGGTTTATCATATAACTCCATTTTATAATTATTTATGCTCTTATAGATAAATATTATTTCTTCTCCTTTATTTTTAATAAATTGATGATTATTATGCATGATTTTACCAATGATGGTTTATTAATAAATTTTTTGTAACATCACTCACCATTTTAGCCTCCAAGATATTTTCCAGATTGTAGATTTGATCTCCAGCTCATCATTAAATATTATAACTCAGAAATTCGCTGGAATAAGAAGTGACAGTTTTTCATTGGACAGTTTAAGCAAATGGAGAAGAATCTGGAAAATCTGAAACATGGGTTTTTTCCAGAACGGATCGAATTAACTTAATTAAAGAGTTGTTTCCCCAAATTTGGTTCGTATTTAGAGAAAAAGAAGGTTCTCTGAAGATAATTTTCTCAGATTCGTTGTTGCGGCCGTTTTCCAAATTATCTCAGATGCAATACCAAATTCGACCTGTTCTTGTTGAATGATTGATGGAAAGATATTTCAAATATGATATTGCTGATCAATTTGTTTTGAATAATCCAATTTTGTTATGGGAATCATTTTTTAATCATCTCTGTTGTAACTTCTCTCTGCTCTCTGTGTATTTAAATGAAAACAAAGATCAAAGAAGGGGATTCATTATTAGAGATAGGAATGATAGGATAGTAGGATAGAATGGAAAGATTTAGCTTTTTGCTTGGGACGTCAATTGTAATTTCAAACACAAAATGTTATTTTGAAGGAGATCCATTGTAATGAGAAGTGAATTCAATGATTAATACATAATTTGCGTGGCTATTCATTTGATTATTCTGAAGTATCTTGGCAGTATTCACTGGCGGCTAAGGGCTTGGCCTTTGGTGGATTAAACTGCTTCTCTGTATTATATCTTTCTGATTTCAGCAAGTTTGATTAATTTGTTAATTTTTCCATCTTATGTGCTTTTCACTCTTTTCATGAATTGAAGGAATATCTTTGCTTCATGTGATTTACATCCCTGTCGTTTGATTAAGTTTTCATTCATTGAAAATTAATTTACTTATATCATTATTCGGATTGATTTAATCAACTATAAAGAGTTTGGTTATTTCTATTGAACTCTCAGATTGATATCATTTCCATTTGGATTGCTTTGTAGAGAGTGAGTATGATTTGGATTGAATCAGCTAAGAAGAGATGAGTTATTGCTATTGTGCTCTCGGCTGATGCTATTGTTAATTAAAATTGTTTGTGTGAGATTTAATTATGATTTTATTAGAGGTTTGAGTCTTGAATCTTAGATGTATTATTTCCTTTAAAAGTTACAGCTTCAGATTTATGATTGCATCTATATTCAACGATTGGTTTTACCGTTACTCTCTAGGTTTATAGCTTGCACATATTGTGTACACTCTTGAAACAAAAAGACTTACCCAGGTTGATAATTAATGTGAGGCAATTAGGAGTTTTTAAAGACACCTTTTAGCACCCAACAACGTGTAATTTTCTTTACAGTGTTAATGGTTCAGTGATAATTTATTTTAATATTGTTAACAATTTTTTAATGGCTTTGCATATTTGATCTAATCATTATTGAACATAATTTGCAAAGAAATTTTCCTAACTAAAAAACATCAAAAGATGGGATGATGATTGTATAGTGAAATGATATCTCAAGAGATTTAATCTCTCTCAGTGCTTATAGTTTTTACTTACTTGATGTCTCAAATATATTAATTAGTGTTTTCTTTGCTAAATATTGTTTTTTTATAAATAAATATAAATTATAATATATTAATATTAATTTATGTTGAAAAATTTGAAAAACATATAATATATCTTTACTATTATTAATTTCAGTTGGATTTTAAACTTGTAAAGTAATAAAAAATAATTCAACATAGTTTAAGTAATGGATGAAATAACAGTTTAGCTTTGATAGTTAGCTTATTTTTTCAAGGTCTTGTTGCTAAATCACCTCCCTATTGAGAGATCATGGGTTCATTCTCCTTGATGCCCTTGTGGTTAGGCTTTGATTCCATCTTGATTAAAAAAGTGTTATAACTTTTAATTTTAAGCATTTATAATTATAATGTTGAATTACAAACTTGTAAAGTAATAAAAATTAATTGTTAACTTAAACTTAATTCAACATAGTTTAAGTAATGGATGAAAAAAAGTTATAGCCTTGATAGTTAGCTTATTTAGCCAAGGTCTTGTTGCTAAATCACCTCACTATTGAGAGATCACGGGTTCAATTCTTCTTGATGCCCTTGTGGTTAGGCTTTGTTTCCATCTTGATTAAAAAAGTGTCATAAATTTTAATTATTAATCCATTTATAATTATAGAGTTGAATTCATTATCTTGATATAAGAAATGTCATAACCTTTAACTATTAATCTATTTATAAATTATAGCATTTAATTATTGATTTATTTATTCATAATGGCATAGTCAAATTGGCTTCATTAAATGTCATAATCTTTACTTATTAATCTATTTATAAATTATAGTGTTTAATTCTTGATTTATTTATTCATAATGACGTTCTATAACTTATAGACCAAATAGTCTTTTGATCAGACCAAAATATGGAAATGCAATTTCAAATTTTTTTGTTGTTTAAAAATCTCGCAATGCAATTTCAAGATTTTTTGTTGTTTAAAATACTTTACTATGTCATTCGTAATTATTAAATTTAACTTATAAATTGAGATGGACATTTTCATTAAGTGTTTAATGGATCTCTCATATACATATATTTTCATTGATTAAATCATTAATATATAGTTATATTTTATATTAATTATTTCAATGGACAACACATATAATTTGTATAACAAATTTGTTACTATGCTAATTTTTTCGTCAAATTTAAATACCATACACTAATATGCCACCAATGTGTGCGAAAAGGAAACTCTAAGGGAACGAATTTACAAAAACCATGTGAAAATGAGTAGAAACTACATAGAAGTTCATGTTGTTAAAGAAGTGACAACTGAACCACTTGAGACATCCATGTGAAAATTAGTAGAAAATACATAGAAGTTCATGTTGTTAAAGAAGTAGAACCACTTGATACATGTGTAGGAATTTTTTCCCTTATTCAAACAACTCAATAGGTGACATCAAATTGCTTAATATATTGAAGTTCTCAGATGAACCAAGATGGCCACTAGGGCAAGTATGAATTTCTGAGAGGAATCAAGATGGCCACTAGGGAAAGTAGTGATGAACAATAGGTCTACCATTGTATAATTTCGTATTGAAGAAATAAATATCCCTTTGTGCATTTATGGGAAAGGAGTTTGATAAATGACGTTCAACATATGCCAATCCATGTTTTCAAAAATGGTTTGTAGTGTAGAAAGATGTAGTTTAAAATGGGGTCCATTTTGAGTTGGAAGTAAAAGGGTCTTGTGAATTTAAATATGGATGATTTAAATTACATTAACATTAGGCTCTTGGTTTTTATAGAATAGTATATTCCCATGTTCTTTCTTGATTATATTTCCTTGATGAATTGAGTCTAGAGGTTTCTCACCAATGTGGTCTATTGTTAATCGAAGTTTGAGAAAGGAAGTTGAACAAATTACCAACTTGGGTTTTGGAAAATTGGTTTGTAGTCTAGAAAGATGTAGTTCAAAATGGGGTTCATCTTGAACTCAAGGGGTTTTATAACATTTAGTGAAAGGAAAATGATATGAAATCCTTTAACAAAAAAATCTTGGGTTTTTAAGATTAGTAGACTCTGAGGTTCTTGATTATATTTCCTTACATATTCTTCCTTGGTTGTGTTTCCTTTGAGAGTCTATGAGTTCCTTAACAATGTTGTGTTGGTATTTAGTACGATTTAAAGATAGATCCCTAAATAAAACATAGATATATAAGAGAATATGTCAAATATGTAAGAGACAATCTAAAAGGATCATTTACATTCTGAAAGTTGGTCAATGTAATAAAAAAACAAAGGAAAAATATGAATGCATATTGTTTTCATATACAATTCATGTGGGTGGAAAAGAATTATCAAACCTTAAACAACTACAATATTCTCTTGAATAAGTTGATACAAGATGGAATCTAATAGGTCAAACATAAAGGCCTATTGGATTGGAGCAGTTTAGGTAGATTGTATAACCTCTAGTGAACCACGATATTGGATATGTTGGAGCTATAAAAAATGTTGGGAAAGCCACTTCCACTAATCAATTTGAGTACCAATCATGGTCCAACAAAAGATAGCAAGGAGACAACAAATTTAGGGAAAGGTAGTGACATTAAGGGGAAATCTAATGAAGGTAAGGATTTTAACAAACATTCAATTGTGATATCACTGTATTAATGTTGAAGAGAATCTAAGACAACACCATTTAGGAGAATATATGGATATGGATGAATCCCAGGTGTTCATTTTGAGTACCTTGGAGTTACAGTTAGAAGCAATAGACTTCACCAGTGAAAAATTGAAGTTAAGAATAAGGCAACAGTTATTATAAGAATAGGCAACAATTATTATTTTCCACCACGTTAGTATTTTGGGTCCAACGTATTGGAATCTATGAAAACTTTATTTTAATGTGAGGGAATTGAAATAATCATATTATGGAAAACATTTAGAAGTAGTAATTACGAAAACATGGAAGCCCATGCTAGTAGCTCTTTCTAAACATAGAAACTACAACAATAAATTGGCGAAGATAAATCAGAAAGAATTGAGCTTATGCATGTCAATGTGTAACATATCATTTAAAATTTTCATAACTATGTGCTTGAAAGAAATAAGTACTAGATGATTAGAAGCATACCTAAATGCTATTGGACATTTTCCAATTTCTAGGATGCAGATACAAGGGGTAAATTATGTGGATATACCTTATTTATTAAATTTCCTCTTCTTAATTGTGAATCCAACATTGAAATGTGGGAAAATATTTTGATGTACATGAAGGTAATCCTCCATGGCATTAAAAATTCAACTCTTGCAACATGTAATTTAAAAAAATTTCAAAAGATAATCCATTCTTCAAGTGATTTTATTTCACATCTCTAAATATAATCAAATAATTACGTCTAAAACATTATGTTTGTGTAAAGAGAAATTAAAGATGGTTATCAAATTAAGAGAAAATGTAATTAAAATAATAATTAAAGACAAAAAAGGAGACACAGGGCCTTTGGTCTATTTATTGGAACATTAATTATAGAAACATAAAAGGTCCTAACAAAAATCCTCCACCAATTACTAGGAATGGCAAGAAATGTCCTTCCCTTGACTTTTATGATTTTTGGTGGAAGATTTAGAGTCCCAAACCATATTAGTTTTGAAGACTCACATACAAATTTTTTTGAATGAAGAAAGTGATATCACAACCAACACCATTGAATAATATTCTTCTCTCAACCATTACTCAGAGTTTCAATCTTCACAAAACTGTTGAAAAGGTAGCTTAGATTAAACTAACTTCTCTTCTTCAGACAAAATGGTTCAAATTAAAGATGTTAATAAGAATGAGGAAGTGGAGAAAAACCAAAATATATGAATATGATGACATTTGTTATCCCCATTCAGTTATTCTCACATTTTTAGGAAATACTAATTGCAATAGATTCATGTAGACTTTGTTATAGAAATTACTAATTGCAATAGATTCATGTAGATTTTGTTATAGTTTCTCCTTATAGTGGACCTGCAAAATAAATATTTTTATATCTTTATTGTCTCTCCTACTCTATAGAGTCCATAATTTCTATTTTCTTATTTTTTATACTTTAAATCTTATATCAAAGTTTAGAGTCAATAAATATGACATTGTAATTTATGGAATTCAATCCCTTGTCACAGATATCACAAATTTCCATAGAAGTCAATTTTACTCTTAAAAAAGAACACCAAAATGAAGAGGAAGAAGAATAAAACATGACCTAAAATAAATTACTTACCTGCAACAACCAACACTGAGAAATGAAAACATGACCTAAAAGAAATTACTCTCTTTAACTAAACAACACATTTAGCGAGTTAATGAAGACAAGCATGATATGCCCTCAATGGTGGAAGAAAGTATCCACCTGCAAAAAAGTTAAAGATAAGAACCTTGGCATTTGGAAAGTTCATATGACACCAATCCTTCTCCTCCAAGATTTTTTATATGTCACGATTCTTCTAGAATTTATGCCTTATTGCATTCCCTTGCAACATATGGTGCAATTGCTAGTTTTAATTTAACTACATGAAGAGGCCCTTTCCAACCCAATATGTAAGAGATGTAATGTAGTGTAAACATTTTGACTTAATCAAATTACATAAAAAAAAAATAAAAAATTTAAATAAAAAATTTTACTCAATAAAAATAAAAATAAAAGAATATTTATGAATTATTATTAAAATTGAATTTAAATATGTTTATTTGATTAGTATATATTTATTTTGGTCAAGTTATTAATAGTTTTTGAACTCCACGTTTAGAAGAGCCTGTGGTATGGACCCATGGTAATCATGTGGAATATAACATATTTAAAGGGGGAATTAAACCAACCTAGATCCATCTTAATTCTAGATTCTTGGTAGATTCGGAGTTAAGATAGATTTAGGTTGGTTTAATTTAATTTTGAATTTGATATAATTTGACCGAGTCAAAATATTAATATATCAAGACAAAACATTACGTCTTTTCTATACAGCTAGAGAATGTCTCTAGAACAATAATTATTTATTTAATATTATTTATTTTATTACTAATTGGATAAAATTAAAATGTTTTATTATTTTATTATTATTTAATCTGTATGCTTATTTGATTTGACGTAGTCCAACGAACATATCTACATACAAACTAATTGACTTTTAACACAATAATAAGAGGTGTAAATGAATTGATATGTGTAAATTTTCTTTTCCATTTTAAATTTAAATTTCATAAGAGATGTTAGATTTAATGATGTGATTAATCCGAAAGATATTTATCTCATAGAAAATGAAAATAAAAACTATTAGCAATTTTAATAATTTTATAATTAAATGTTATTTGATGTTTACCACTCCAAATGAATTATAATATATGTGAAATTTATTAGCCATCCCGAATTTAAACATCACGGCAGGGGTTCGAGTTCTGATTTCGGGTGGGATTTGTTAGCCATCTCAAATTTAAACCTAATGGGAGTGGTCGAAAGTGAAAAGCCATAAAAAGAATAAAAAACATCAAAAGGTTTTCTATCCCCAGCTAAATAGATTTTTTTTTCATGTGCAACAAGGAACTAACCCTACCCGCTTACTATAAATTTACTTAACTATTTTGCACAAGATAACTGATTTCATCCCTCATCGAATAGCCATGTTTTTCAAGCATTTTGTTCCATTCTTCGGATGTCCTTTTCATCACTTGGATGCAACATCATTCCCACCATTTCCATAGATTGTTTTCTTAAAATCTGTATGGCTCTCTACATCCATCACTGGTAATGACAACTCCACAGGTTACCTAGTAGCACAAAACACATGCCCCATTTCAGATTTCTTGCTCAATGAATGTGGGCTGCACCAATCTGAGCTTTCAACAATCCTCAAAAAAGTGTCTGACCTTGTCAAAAGGAAATCCACTTCTACATCCCAACAAGTTGTTCGGTTCTTGAGAGATTCAGGGTTCACAAATGACCGGGTAAGGATTCTCATTACCAAATCCCCATCTATTCTCACTCTCAATGTTGATCGGCAGTTGAAATCCAAGTTTGAGTGGATGAAAACATGGGGTCTCACTAACCAAAATATAGAACTTGTCTTATCCATGTCACCCAAATTTATTTGCAACAGTCTAGAGAAAGTTCTGTGTCCTAACATCTAGTATCTTCAAAATATGTTGGGAGCAGGGGCCGATGTTTCCAAGGTTTTAAAATGGACACCATGGTTAAGATGTAGAAGAACATGGAGTTTTTCATGCATATTGCAGGGCTTCCTACAAAGTTTGTTTTAATGTATCCTTATATCTTTGCTTGTTTAATCTTGGAGTGTAGGATTAAGCCTTGCTACAAGTTGTTGAGTGTTGTTAGTGCAATGCAACCTTCCAAGCATCCTCCTAGTCTCACTAAAGCGCTTAAATTAAGTGAGCGAAGGTTCCTCGAAGAATATATTCATTCCAATATTCATGCCACAAAGTTATTTGAAATTTACAGTGGAAAACCTAGCCTTCTGTAAATGACAAGACACTAAGGTTTCTGGCTTGGCTAGAGTTATATTGTATTGCCTTTCTCTTAGTGATTGAAAAAAATTAAGTACATTAACCAATGGATCAGCTGTCTTTTAAGATCTAGTGTCTTGATCCCTGTTTTTTCTCCAGTAATGTTGCGACTATGATATATTGTTACCCCTTTTAATTGTGGCAAGGATAGACGTGATATTTTTTACTTTGTCTAAATTATGGCAAGTTAATGCACAAATCCCATGGGCATATGGGGACCCTTTAAATTCTGATATATTTTATAGCCTTTATAGTGGCATCAATTAGTTTTGATAAACTTAGACAATATTTAATATAGATATGCATTTCCTGAATTCATATCCTGGCTTGCCGAAGCTTATATTGCACAGAAAGGTTTCTTCCTCTCCGCACAGGGTTGGTCACATCACACAACTTTTAGAAACTTTATGCTCAATTGTACCTGCTACATTAGTAGCTTGCAAGAACTAGTGTAGAAATATGAAGAAAAGAAAAATGGTCCAGTAAACTAATATCTGATAACATTGAAATTTCAATTACTGAAACCTTTAACAACCAACAGCTAGCTATAGCTTTTCTCAGTTAAAAGAGTGTTACTTGCTTTTGTTTGTTGGAATCGATTTGCAAGTAATCCTACCCATGTAAAGCTATTGCTTTTTTATTTTTTATTGCATTTATAAATTGTTTCATTTTTCCTATAATGAAAAAGATTTCTTCTATTTACTAGAAAAATCTAAAAACCTTATTGGTAGCATGGTTAAATATCATAGCAATTTCCCCTCTAGGGAATCATGGACTGTAACAGCCTAATATTTCTTCTTAGTGGCACATTGTTTTCCATATATAAATCTGAATGCAAAAATATATCAATAACCAAAGAGGCAATATATTTGTGATTCATATTTTGGAAATTTGGACTCCATATGTTCATTAATGTTGGCTTGAGGGGCCCTGACCCAGGTTCGGAGGTTAAGGTTTTCCAACAAACCCCTATACTATTGGCCCGTTCGGCAGTGACTTGCTTGCGTAGGCCAAAATCTCACCCGAAGCAGTATGGGAGGGTGTTGGAGCCAGGTATCCACACCTTGAGAGAGAGTAGGTAAGTCAAGAAGATCTACGTTCCAGTTTATCAAGTTCGCCCCAAAACAGATCTATTCGCACACTTATTGATAATATTATCCATAGTATAACAAAGTTATTCTTATGCACAGATCTAATAAATACCTCTGCATCCACATGTGCAATACCAATTATTAGCACAAAACACTTATAAGTGCATTAATTAACAGATCATAGATACCTATACCAGAAACGTAGATACTTTCACAAGTGTAGTAATTAACAGATCATAGATACGTATACCAGAAACATAAATACTTTCATAGTTCACAGCAATTAAACAGATACTTCCACAACTTAATCATATGACCCAGGTTTGCATCAATCATAACCATACAGATCCAGATAACATCAAATATCCAACAGTACTTCGCATATATATTAATACCAAAATCCACTTACAATCCCAAAATACCACTTGCAAACACAGCCAGCAGGGTCCGCACACAACAGGACTGAGGATCTTCATGCATGCAGCGAGCAGGAGTCCTTACCCAACAACTCGAAAACAGATCTAACAATTCGTGCTTAGAATCAATCTCTATTCTTTCCTACCCTAAGACTCAAAAAGGTTCATCTATTTATATCGATTTAGCCTACGCATCCAATGGTATGAAAACCATGGTTTGCATACTCTTGGTCTACCCTTGACCCGTTACAATGCATTCGGGGCTTTGACCCACCACAAAACCCCTGCGCTAGACTAAATAATAATAAAAAATATACAAAAATGGACAAAATTCGCAGCTTTAGGAGACCCTGTTCCAACAGTCCCCCAACAAAATCTTGTGATTTGTCCCGAGTCACTGTGATGGTGTGGTCTCCACCTGTGCCTACAGCAGTCTGATCACTTCGGCCAACGGGGGTAGCACACCTTCACTCTGAGCTGCAACATTTTGCAAAATTTTTACCAAACTCTGCAATTCGGACCTTCTGTTGCAACGATGACACTTTCTAGAGTCTGGTTTAGCCGCTTCACAACAACATAAACATCCTGCGAGAGCTTGAGGGCTTCGACAACCCAAGGCTTCAGACGGTCACCGAGAACTTTCTTCTTATGCCGGATTTCCTAAATATCATTTTGGAGGGTGTGGCTTGTTCGTGGTCGTGCCAAGTGTTGAACAGGAACCAAGGTGGGAAATGTGGCCTCTATCTTCTCGAATTCTTCTTCCTTCTACTGCAAGTCCTGGTTTATTTCTCATAAGATCGGATCGTGTTGGACCTTGGTCAATAGTTGCATGGTTGTTTCCAGTAATTGGGTGCCCTATGCGATCTGCCCTATAATGGCGTTTGTAGCCGCGGTAACCAGTGCAGCTCACTGGGCCCATACCTCTGGAGGTGTTTCAGGCTGCAAATTAGCCTGCAAATCTGCAATTTGCTGCTCCATCTCTTGGAGGCCTTCAATGCTGCGAACAACCCCTCAATCTTAGCCTGGGGGTGGTTGTGGCTGGGATTTATTCTATAAAATCTGTGCAGAGTTGGTCAATCAAGTTTTTGAGCTCCGTTTGTTGCACGGTGGCGAGGTACACTTCAGTGTTCTTTGCATCGATTGTATGTTCAGCCACATCGAGATGTTGGTGCACTTGTTGGTCCTGATGGTGAATTTCTTTAAACAAGGAAGTGTGGAGAACCTGCAATGCCTGATGTGGCAGCCTAGCTAAGTTCAGTTGTACTTCTGCATTGGCCTGGACTTGCATTCCCAGGGCGGGTGGACTGATCACAAGGGCTACGCTAGGTAGAGAATAGAGGCGGCTTTCTTTTGTAACTAGTGCTACACTGCTGGTTGCCAAAGGTGGTCATACCTGAGTCACACTGGTCTGCAGTGTGTCTGTCTTCAGCTGGAGAGTGTGGAACTCAACCTGAATTGTGTCGATAATAGCTCTCCATTGTTCTTCTAAGGCTAACCATCTATCTTCTGTGGCCAAAGTGACCGTGTTAGCAATTTTTTCGAGGTCCCCTTCGGTCAGTGTGTCTGTTTCATCTCGTTTCGTCCGCTACGAGTGCTGCTTCTTTCGGGGCCCTTTGATAGGCTTGTTTGTTCGCTTCATGCCTCAAGGGGAGGAAGGTCCTCCCGCATCCAGTCCTTCTGTACCCAGGTCGAGTGACGAATCTAGTTGAGTCTCTGCATCAACGTCCTTCTTAGTGATTTGTTTCTGCTGCACATCCTTTTGTGCTTTTGTGCCCGTGTCCTTACCGATGCTCTTGCTTGGTCCTTCGGTATCCTTGATGATGACAGGTGGGATTAATTTTAGTGTGCTGGTTCCTTTGGTGCCCATCATGCTATTTTTGAAGATGATATTCCACTTAGGAGGCCGGAGCACAATTACATTGTCAATTTCTTCATCTACCACAATATAAGGAAGCGAAGTCCAGGATTTATCCTTGTGTGCTTTGATCTGGACATTGTGCATGGTGATATGGAATGCCGCAATGCCCTTGTATCTGTCATATATGGCTGGAGACAACCGCGGTTGGGAATTAATGGCTGCTGCCAAGATACTCTGAAAGAGGACCTAGAAGACTAGGTTGTCCTCGAGACACTGCGGATCCTTAGAATCCCATAAGTTTGTATATCAGGTCCGCTAGCGCATGTCAGGGGTGAGCTCTAGGAGGAATGATTCCTTAGGTGCTTCCCAGGCTATTATTGCGATGAGAAGTAGCAACCAGGAATAAAAAAATGCATGTCCCTGCTCTTGGGATTCGCGGACATTGGCGAAAAACTCATTGCACAAATACTGTGACCAGTTGAAGCAAACCCCTTTCTCGCACTAGCTTGCTAACTAAATTATGTATGCGGGGACGAAGGCCACCTGGCATTTTTGCATCATCTTACATGCCAATAACATGGTCCTCAGTTGCATAATGGGATCACTGATGGTTTTTATCATGAAGCCACGAGTATTCCATGCCACATGGTATTTTTGTCGCACATATTCAACAGTTTCGGCCTCATATTTCTTCCCAACGTGCAGCAGAGGGTCCGACACTTCCATAGGAGGACCAGTGATGCGATGGATGACACAGCGTCAATATGGATTGGGTCCTTGATCCACAAACACCCATCATGGACCAGGGCAAGAAATTGACACACCAGATGGTCCGTGAAATTGTAGTGGCTAAAATGTGGCATCCTGAGCAGGCTGAGGAGCCCAGATCCTGCCACTCCACATACCCAGCTTATGGGAATAATTTTGATCCCATCATCCCCCTGAATTCGTTCAAGATATAACTCGGGTGCCAATTTCGGAAAGGCCTCCAAATTGGCCAAGCCATGATCATTAATTTTGATCTCGTGGAGCCTTCCAAAAGGTTCACCAATCACGAGGACCTCACCTGGGGTTAGTGGCATCTATAGGTAGGTGATCATGCCATCGAGGTTCTTCGGTGTGCATGTCGAGGACCTGTGCGGTCAAACGAAAGGAGGTAAACAATTGATTGGGTCTGCAGCCTGAGCCTCTTCTCGAGAAACCCGCACCTAGGGCGTCGCTCGTGGGGACATTTGTCTAGACGCCGCTCGCGGGGATTTTACGTTTCTTAGGGAAGTACGGGGCTTCCCTCCAGCCCATTTCATGCGTTTCGAGGCAGTCCCTGAGCCCTGTGCTTTTTCCTTTCCCTTCTTCATGTCTGGGCTTGGCGTGGAGATAACTTCTTCAGCTTCAGACTCAATCTCCACCACTTCCTTAGTTTCTGGCTACACCGAGGTCGCTGGTGCTGAGGATTTAGTAGGATTAGTGGTCGTCATTCTGGCATGAAAAGTGAATCCCAACCCCGAGTGGCTATTGTCAAAAGGAGTAGGTGTCTCAGACATGAAAGGGACACTATAGGCACACAAATTCTTACAACACAAATTTGTCGAGGAAAAACTTGCCAAGTACAAGCTATTCAAGCGATATGGAACCCTTGTCTGATCTATCCTACCCTCTTTATAGCCTTTGAGATCGATCAACGGTAGGGTAAAATTCACTTGGAACTTACCATCAAGTAAATGGTAAAAAATCTCCAGAAATCGCCTCATTAAATTCCAGCGCTCACTCCTTCCAATGGTAATTTTTTCTTTTCACCCGATTTGACTATTCCAACGACTAGTTTTCGCATCCTTGGTGCGCTCAGTGCACCCTTACACTTTTAGAATACCTCCTACACTCCTAGCACACCTGCTACGTTATGAGTTTATTCCTTCTGAGTTTAGTCCTGTGCCTCCAGTGTACTCCCCCAGGCTTCTAGTCCTGCGGCTGCCCCTTGCGTGGAGCATGGTACCTATTGCGCTTACCTTCCTTGGTGGGGCTATCCCTCTTCATAAAACTACTCCGGCCATATATTCATTTGATCTGATATGGTTTGAGCTGACTGCCATTGATATAGCTGGGTAGCATATCGCCGCGCAGGGTAGATAATCGAACAGTTCCGCCATCCATGATTTCTTTAACTGTATAGGGCCCAAGCGAGTGCTATCGAAACTTTCCTGGGTGTTGCGCAAACTGGCTATCATATAGCAAGACTAAATCATCCTCTGCAAAGGTCTTTTGACGAATATGTCGATTGTGCCGTGCCTTGTCGCATGCCTTCTAAACCTGCTGATGGAAGTTAGCAATGAAACAATCTTCCTCCAAAGCCACAAGCTACGCTAACCACTCCTCCATGATGTCAGACTTTGCCATATTTGTGAAGGCTGTGATGCGCGGGCTAGGAACAATATATTCCATGGGCACGATGGCCTCTTTGCGATAGACCATCTTAAACAATGTTTTCCCTATCAACTTCTTACAGGTGGTTCGGTAGGCCCATAAATAGACAGAATGTGCACGTCCTAGTCGTTGCGATTGGAATTACAGACCTTGGCCAATGTGTGCCCCAAGACCTTATTAAAAGCTTCAACCGATCCATTTTCCTAAGGATGATATAGGGTGCTTTTCACATGATGAATTTGAAATTGTTCTGTCAAGGCCTGTATCGTTTCATTGACAAAGTGCATACCTTAATCACTCATTAGGATTTTCAGACATCCAAATCTGGTCAAATATGAAGTGCACAGCGGTATCTGCAGTGCAGTCCTTCACTGCTTTTGCCTCGGCCCACCTAGTTACATAATCAGTAGCAATTATAATGTAACGCGCACCTGTCTTATTTCTAGGTGGGTTGATAGGTTTGACAAAATCGATGGCCCACTTGTCAAATGTTTGTAGGGACATTTGTGGTTGAAGGGTCATTTCATCTCTACGGGATGGTATTCCCGTGCGTTGGCATGTATCATAGGCCTTACAATATTTATGAGAGTCACTATGCAGGGTAGGCCACCATAATCTAGCTCTTAAGATATTCCGTGCCGTTGCATTCCCTGTGTAGTGACATCTTGCTACCCCATCGTGGGCTTCTGTCAAGATAGCATGTCGTTCATGTTCCAAAATGTACCTTCACATCACTTCATCGACTCCCATCTTATAGAGGTGACGTGCGATGATGGTAAAATCCACAACGCAGGTTACCAACTCTTTCTTCTGTTGCACTGAATACTCTGCAGGTGCCATGCCTGTAGTCAGGAACTGAATGATGTCAGCGAAGTGCGCATCAACTACCTTAATAGAAAACAACTGCACATCTGGAAATCCTTCTTCCAGGTTGGTTGGTTCCTTGCCAGTCTCAATTCTAGACAAGTGATCTGGCCCAGCATTCAACTTCCCTAGTTTGACAATGATTTCAAAGTCGTATTCCCGGAACAACAGAAGCCATCGGAAAATTCCCCCCCCAACATAGGTTTATTCACCAGGTACTTCAAAGTTGAATGATCTGTAAAAATTTTGAAGTGTCCTCCTAAAATATAGTGTTGATACTTCTATAACGCATAGACCATGGCCAATCCTTCCCGCTCCGTGGTGGCATAATTGCGCTTTGCACCAGAGAGTTTTCAACTATAAAATGCAACAGGGTGATCAATGTCTCCATCTCTAGGCTGCGTAAGGACCACTCCTAGGGAGATTCCGGAAGCATCAATGTGAACATGAAATACCTTTTCCCAATCAGGAAAGATAAGGATAGGTGCAGAGACCATCTTTTCCTTGAGTAGCTCAAAGCTCTTTTGACACTCGTCATCCCAAAAAAATGAAACATCCTTCTTAAGCAGCTTTTCTAGAGGAATTTTGATTAGCGCGTATCCCTAAATAAAATTTCTATAGTAGCTCGTATATCCAAGGATCGAACACAGCTATTTCTTAGTTGTAGGTACTGCTAGATTGATGATAACAACAACTTTCATAGGGCCAACCATAAACCCTTATCGGCAAACTATATGTCCGAGTAAGATTCCGAAGGGTATGCAGAAGATACACTAATTGATATTCAGGGAAATCTGGTGCTACCGATAGGCATACAACATCATGCGCATGTTCAAAATGTGCGTCTTTACTAAGCCGAAGACAGTCCAATCAGCAAAGTATACCTCCAAAAATTTATGAATGAACTCTTTGAACACTGCGACTACTACCCGTGAGAAGATGGCAGGGGAATTTTTGAGTCCAAACGACATGACCATATACTAAAAGGATCCCAATTCGGTAGTGAATGTAGTTTTACTATGATCTTCAGGTGCGATTATGATCTGATGGTACCCTGAGAACACATCAGTAAATGAGTACGCTTCTTGGCCTCCTACGCTATCCAGGATCTCATCGGAGAATGGTGTTGGAAAAGGATCATGTACGCAGACATCATTCAACTTGCGCAAGTCCACGCAGATGCAAATTTCCCCCTTCGTCTTCTTTTCCTAAACCACCATGGGACTCATCCAGTCTGACGATTTGACTGGTTCGATGATACCTGCGGCGAGCATTTTATCGATTTCCTCCCTAACTCTTTGCTTATACTTAGGGTTCAGCCAATAAGGGCGTTGCTTCACAAGGTGCGCATCTCGTTTCAGTGTGATGCGCATAACCCCTAAGTCCCTCATGATCCCCTTAAGCTTCGAAAACTTTGTCAGAAATAAGTCTTAATATTTAGTGAGTAATTCCGCAACCTTGCCTACTGTTGCATCATCCCAGTAATCCCCAATTTTAGCCAACTTGGGTTTCTCTTCCGTGCCAATGTTAACCTCTCGCAACTTCATAGGCTTCGTAACATCCACAATGTGTAACGGAGGTCCTGCAACTGCGCGCTCACCCTCTGATTCTGGGATCGAAACATTGCAGGGATCTTCATCACATTCTTCTATGGTGATATTGCATCAGTTGATAATATCTTGCATCTGTGTTTCCCATGTAAGCATCTCCAATGCTGCGTAGGGGTTGGATTAATAAATACAAAGGTATCTATATCATGCAGAGCTTTGTCAAGTGCCTTCAATCCTCCTGTTAACTCGAATGTCCCGAAAAAATCATCCTTTAAGGTTTCCCATTGGCGGGTGCATTGATGTAGCTCCGCATCTAAGTACCATGCGGTGGGAATTGGTCCCAAGGCATGAATAAACAAGTGAACCCATTCTTTTGTAGTGCGATCCCACCATTTTTCCATCCAGGTGAAAAAATGTTCGTGCGGATCCCATGGGCCAAGAAATGTCTTGACGCGCACATCGGCCAGAGGCTCAAATCGTAGGATTATCATATCCCGACATTCCTCCCAATGCTGGAATGCCCCCTTATGCGTGTCCCACCATTTTGCAGGTGTTGCATGCATAGCTAGGTTAAGGGTCCATAGCCTTCGTTCCCTTGGAACCTTAGCTTCACATGTTCGCAAAAAATCCTTTATGCTACTGGAACCATCAAATTATGGTAGTTCTCTTACCTCTGAGGATATGCATCAGAAGTCCCTTGTGATTCGTAGGTAGCGCAATGTAGAGACATCATGTAACCGATTTTTCCAATTTTCCATTTCTTCATCGGAGTTGGAAAGCATTCGATATCCTTTTCCCAGAAAAGCACATCATCAGCCATAGGATTGATCCAGTCTTTGTCCATCATAGTTAACTTATAAATGTGATCCACCTCCCCTTCCTCCCGTACTAGTTCTATATACATTTCTCCTTCTGTGGGGTCTAGCGGTACTATCACCTGTGTGCCTTCACTTTCAAACACCATGCTTCTCTTCTTCAAATTGATAATACCACCCATATCTATGGCCTAGTCCAATCCTAGGAGTGCAGGATAGGGGTCCGCATCTTCTATAATTTGAATGAGCTCGAAGTCGGCCCGACCCTTAACTCCTGCAATATCTACCACGATCTTTGATAATATCCCCAACGGTATGATCTTTTGTTGATTAGCCATGCACAGCTGGATAATGGACCATTCCAAATTAGGTTCTCCCATTCTCTGCCAAGTTTTCTTGGGTAGTACGTTCGCATCAGAGCCTAAGTCTAGAATAACTTGATCCATCTCATAATCACCAATCTGTGCGGTTAACCACATCTCCCTACTAGTGCGTCTCTTATGCTTATATAGTTTGTGCACATCCTTAATTTCCATAGCTGGGGTTGTTTTTTTTGCGCAGCTATCTATCAAAGCTTGGAGGTACGGCCCTTTGGTTGCACAGTAGCTTCATACATGCCTGTAGGAATGGTTTGGCCTCATCATCTACTGTGAGGTTCACAGGGGCTTGAGGAGTAGACGCCTCAGCCTTTGCAAATTCTTGGCAAGCTGCAAAAAAGGTTTCCTTTTCCTTCTGTAAGTCGAAACCTTCTTGTTTAATGGCTGCTTTACGGATAAGAGGCTCTGCCTCAGCTTTCTCCATAGCTCCTCCAGTGGCCATGCCACTGCGTGTTATAATATTAACACTTGGTCCTTCACCTCGAGGTTCCGCCTTGACCCTTTGTACATTTTGCGTAGGTGTCTGCTGCTTCTCCTGCATCTTGGCTATCAAAATTGGGAAATCTTCGATCACATGATCCAATTGTCTATAGTATCTGCAAGATTGTGTCGCAGGGTTTGTGCAGTCCCTTCCAAAGTGCCCTATTTCTCCACAGTTATAGAAAATCAGCTGTCCTCTCCCCCTACCTGCACTTCCACCTCGGCCCCCTCCCCTACCCCTAGCTAAGGAGCCACCCAAACCAGAGGGGGATCTTGGTGAAAAAGGGTTTGATTGTACCCGATATAGGTTTCCTCTGTCTATTATTAGATCATAGGTTTGGCAGTTCTGCTCATCATGTCCTATAAATTTGTAAAACCTGCACCATTGTTGCTTCAATTCTGGGACATATGCGGCAAGGCGGGGGCAGTGGTTGGTATCATGCAGCCCAGCCACACGACAATCATCACACCATAGAACTAGCCCACTTGGCCCCACAACTTACCTAGGACACAACGGGCTGGGTCCCCCAGCCTGCATGTAGTCTGCTAGCAACAAAAAATTATCCTTGGTGTGGCTATTCACCCTGCATGGTATGCACCACCTATCAGGGCTAGCCTCTGTTCCTTGTTCCTTCCATAGATTATGGATCTCCATATGCATTGCTTCTAACTGGCCTTGTATTTTTTGTACTCCTAACTAGGTATCATCTCGTGGCGTAGCTTCCAGCTTCATTGCAATCTCCAAGGCCTTTTCCTGTGATTCAATGGCTTGATGACCCATTGGTAAGCACAGGTGGGGCAAAAACATAGCAATGAACCACTCCGTGTGCTGCCTGTCATCATACAGGAATCCTCCTTATCTAATTACCTTCTTTAACCGTTGGTCAGCTTCCCATATAGACTGAGATGGTCCTTGCTTGAAATCTTTCAGATCGTTCATTATCCGAGTGTAGGACTTAGGCTTCTTCAACTGTTGTTTCAAGGAATTATTAATATCTTCAATGGTCGCATTCACATGCTGAGCTATGTATCCCATATACCAGTCCAAGGCTCTTCCTTCAAAGGAAAGGGATATCTGTGCCATCTTCACAGCATCGCTGGCCACGTTCTGCGCAGTCCATATTGATCCTGCAACAAACTGGAACCGGTCCATGTCTTCATCCCCTACGCCTTTGAAGGTAGGTAGCTTCATGTGCGAGGCCATCTCATCTTCTAGTGGGGGAGGAGGTATGGGTGAGTTCTTACCCCTGTGTTGGCTCGACGGTGGTGTAGACAGAGATTCTTGCATAGCCGAATCCCTTACTGGACTATAGACAGATCTATCTCCTTCTTGGTTAGTTTTGTAGTACTTACCACTACGCGTTGTAACCTCACTTTGATTGGAGCTCATTCACTTTGTATGGATGCGCAAAATTATCTTTTCACACAATAAGATCTTAATCAATAATGGTAGAGTTTTCAGAAACTTGCCCTGGAAACCCTTGAAGAACCTTCATTCCGTCTCGGAGCAGGACACAAATTGATCAATTGCAAATTCTGTCACAAATCCTCCTATCACACTGTCCACCCAGTGATCTACCATGCGAGCGATGGTGTTATCAGTCTTTCCTACTGTTGAATCAACTGTGGGGTCCACTGCGTGACCCGTTCGTCCTTCCAACACTTCTGGAAATCTACGAGCCTTGCGAGTCACTCCTGAAGCTCAGTCGCAAATGTCACAAATAAAATTTCATAGATCTCTGTGAAAATATACTTATTGTGGTCAGCTTTGCACTGCGATTCTCCCTCACTACGAATTCCCAAATTTGCTTTTCGAACCACTCATTGATCTCTTTCTTCTAAGGTCTCCAATGTGTTCTTGGCATTACTCGATCTCTCTCTCAAAATGCTCCTCGTCCTAGCAATAGAACCATTTGTTGGCTCGAGGGGTCCTGACCTAGGTTCAGAGGTTAAGGTTTGCCAACAAACCCCTATACTATTGGCCCTTTCGGTAGTGACCTGCTTGCACAGGCCAAAGTCTCAGCCGAAGCAGTATGGGAGGGTGCTGGAACCAGGTTTCTACACCCTGAGAAAGAGTAGGTAAGTCAAGAAGATCTGCGTTCCAGCTTATCGAGTTCGCCCTAAACAGATTTATTCGCAGGCTTATTGATAATATTATCCATAGTATAACAGAGCTATTCCTATGCACAGATCTAATAAATACCTTTGTATCCATGTGAACAATACCAATTATCAAAACAGAACACTTATAAGTGCAGTAATTAACAGATCATAAATACCTATACCAGAAACATAGATACTTTCACAAGTGCAGTAATTAACAGATCATAGATACGTATACCAGAAACATAGATACTTTCACAGTTCGCAGCAATTAAACAGATACTTCCGCAACTTAATCATATGACCCAGGTTCACATCAATCATAACCATACAGGTCCAGATAGAATCAGATATCCAATGATACTTCAAATATATATTAATACCAAAATCCACTTACAATCCCAAAATACCACCTGTGCACATAGCCAGTAGGGTCCGCACACATCAGGACTGAGGATCTCCGCGCACGCAGGCAATAGGAGTCCTTACCCAACAACCCAACAACAGATCTAACAATTCATGTTTAGCATCAATCTCTATTCTTTCCTACCCTTAGACTAAAAAAGGTTCATCTATTTATATTGATTTAGCCTACGCATCCAATGGTCCGCAAACCGTGGTTTGCAGACTCTTGGTCTGCCCTTGACCCGTTACAATGCATTTGGGGCTTTGACCCACCCCAAAACCCCTACGCTATAATAAATAATACAAAAAATATACAAAAATGGACAAAATTCGCAGCTTTAGGAGACCTTATTCCAACAATTAATGAAATAGGTCAAACAGTATAACATCACCGTGTAGTATTTATAAGTGGCTGGATTGTCAGCCCTTGAGAGGGTAGTTAAAGTTTACATTGTTTTTTGTATAGCGTAATGTGGATGTCTAAACCCAAGTCTTTTATCTTCAATCTCCTTTATTTTCAAGCAATATGAAATAGAAAAGGAAGGAATGAAGGATGGACAAATCTTGAGAGTAAATTTGAATGCTTGGTTAGATTTTATCATATCCCAAGGAATGAACCACACATTTAAAATATATCAAGATAAACTAAAGTGACTAGAGGAATTAACATCGGCATGCTCTCATATACGGGTTGTTTGGTTAATGACTTTTACATTATGGTAATCCTATGCTTGTCAAATCTTCTCATCAAAAATTAGCTTTGATATTTGAATGTAGACTACCATATGATAGCATGAGACATAAAATAACAGGTAAGAAGAACCCTGTCAGATAAAGGTAACACTTCTTTGTTTTGTTCTCTGAACAATAAGATGGAAGTGAAAAGATGCCACTTCAGATACAGGTTATAAACTTTATAGCTTCCTAAATTCTATGTCACTCCTAATTTATTACTGAGCCCCACCTACAAATGAGATAAACTATCTCACACTATCCATCACACACTTCCTTTGTATGATAAATGTGATCTCAGCATCAGTTTGCATACATGAATTGGTGGATTTCATTTTATTTGATACTATTGAGATGGGGAACTAATTAAAGAATAAAGAAATGCACACATAACTAAATTGAAAATTGAAAATTAACACATAAGTAAATACACAATTTATGTTGTAAAATCTTGAGAGAGTGTCAAGGAAACATCCATGGGGAAAGGGATTGGAAACTTTATTAATCAAGAATGATTCTCCTTAAGTTTCAAGCATCTCGGGCCATCCAAATTTAACATGGGCTACTTCGTTACATAACTACCTCTTCGTTATAAAACTAATTGTCTGGTAAATTTCATTAATTACAATTAATTATCATATTTCAACAAATATTGTATTTAGAGAACAGAGGAAACATATAACTGATAAAAAGAGTTATGTTTTTGTTCCTTTTCATATTTGGCATGAAATTTGCATTTTTTTCTTGTCTTTAATCCCAACTAATTACTTATTCATTTCCCTATCTTTCAATATTATGACTTATGGGGTTATAAAGCCCCTGAAAATTCTGTGACACACTTATTGGAATTCTAACATGTTTTACTAAGAAAAGAGACGTCAACACTCTATAGTCAGATCATTATCTAGTATATGACACAGTGAAAGGCTAATAAGCAAAGTCATTTCCAACATTCTGTTATGTGCAAGAAAATACCAAAGGGAAACACTGCATTTCAATCTGAACGTACATGCCCAAGCCCCCAAATGTTATGCACAAGCATCACATAGAAATTACCTTGATGACGAGATTTTCTAGTGTAAGTTGTAACATTCCCACTGATATTTTGAAGATGGCTTATCATGTAATTTACAAAAAAAACTCTTTGATTGGAACTTGATTACTAAAAAAAACAATTTTGTTTAAATAAATAAGAGCATAGTCAGCTCATTTAGATGGGTTTTGTATCTCTGCTAATAAACAATATGTCAACTACTTTTATTACCCATGCCTTATAAATAATACATATTTATAACAAAAATATATAAGAATATCCAGCACAAAACCAAGAAACGCCTTTTTTAGAAGATGAATACCAAACAACTAATTGAGATAGTCCTTTGTTGAGAACAACCCTTAATTGGGTTATGAAATCAGCAATATGAAGGAAAATTCAAGATAATATCAAGTTGTTTTTTCAATCCCAAAAAATATGAAAAAACAAGCAAGCAACCCACTGCCAAGTTGTTTAATTAGAACTTTATCCCACACAATATAAAGAGTATTTTTTCTCTGTTCAACAGTCCCTCAAATGTTCTCTCCTATGATGTTCTACAGACTGGACATATAACAGTTCAAACTGCTACTCATTTATGAATTTCAGTTCAGCAAACCTTTTCCTTGGTTTTTGGGTATTTTATGATCAACCTTCTTAAATGATTGAAGGAATATTCTCTAATAATCTTGGCTTATATTGTCACACATTATTTAATTCCTCATCTTCTCTCTGTCTTCCCACCTTTTTATCACAATATTCTAATGGTTCTCTTTCATGGGATTTTTAGTTCCATAGTAAAGCATCAGTCTTTTTTCCTGCTTCCACTCTGTTTTCCTATCATCTATGCTCTCCAAAAGTATTTCTCCCAATTTGAATTAATTTGGCATGAGTGACAGGTACAAGAGAGTCAATATCTAATGTATCATAGTTCAAAAAATGAGGCACGAAGTTGCTAGAAAGTAGGAGGTGACTGTCTAGATCTAAAACTTGGTTACATCCATTTCTCTTAATTCTAATATAGACAAGGGGTTAGTATTATCATCATAAAATAATAAAGGTTAAAGTAATGGTGAAAGCATATAATTATTTCTTTTAGACCCCATTATATTTCCTCTCTTCTTGTAGGGGTTCATGCTTAGTGAGCCTTGGTTTTTTTATTAACTGCAAAATAACAGTATTTACAAATATTCCAAAGTACCATGACATATGTACTTCATTGTGTGAATAAGGCACAATAATAAAATCTCTATTCAAAAATATTTAAACATAGTTATTCCAAAGCATTGAACTAGAACATTACAAACACACATTACGAACGACAGTCATTATTGATTTTGCGTAGAGGGTATTTTGAACTTTGTGGTGAACTATGATATACTTCTTTCTTGGTAATGTGCTATTTCAAAATAGTCTATTTTCGGGGGCAAAAAATTAAGGTTATGTAGGTGTTTATTCCCATAAAATCTTGTTACTTTCATATTTCATTGCAAGTGTCAAATAGTGATTGTGTGACTATAAATTGTTGAAGCATGTTGCAATTTTTATTTGTTCAAGTTGCAAGGTGAGAATGAGTCTCACATTTCTAAGCATTTTTCTAGCTATTTAGTCTTCTATAGTATAATCTTGCATTTTTTACTATTTGCTTAACAAAATGCTTTGACAATTTTTTTAAAATGTAATCTTATTAGGTGTGTGCATTAAATGCAACGATATCAGTAGGGTAACTTCTAGATGTAGCCACCAACCCAACTCATAGTCACCCCTTTAAAAATAGTTCTGCCATTGATATATTTGCAAGTGGATATTGTTCCACCCTTAGGAGAATTGTATCACTAATATTGATAATAACTATGTGATTACAGGGGGCTGATGTGTAGCACATTAGGGCTTAGCACTCTTGTGCCCTTGGAATCCCATAGTAATGTTCTACACGTGCAAGTTCGGAAAACTCCTAATAGCCCAGGGTCCCAATATGAGAAGCGCTTGGTCATGACACATGGTTCTAGACACTCATTGACTTACCGCTTGGATGTTGAATGGTATATTTGCAAGTGTTTGCTCCCAATTGTTCGATAGCCCAATATCTGCAGATTAATCATTCCAGGGTACAAAACATTTTCCGTCTCGTAATAGAAAATGTTTTCATTAATAGGTCCAAAGGAACTTGGTTTTGCAAGTGTGTTTAGTGTTAAAAGGTTTTTTGGGTATTTCTTGAGTTCTTGATAAAGTTCAAATTTGAGGTACACATCATAGTGGCCTAGTAGTGGTGGTCAATCGCTATTCAAATGTAAACAACTAAATTTGATTCACATGCTCATGTACACCAGTTGGACCAACAGGAGTTTTAAAATAATAATAAAATATTTTCATAAGCGCTAGTTGTGGTGCAAGTATAGGATTTGTTGTTAAAGGTGCAAAGTTAGTTAAATTGGGAATGAAGGAAGCATATTTAAATTGAAAATGCCCAGAAAGGCATTGTAAGACAAGAGGTGCAAAACAATGAGTATAAGCATAGGAGAAGTTAGTGTGTCAAAACCATAAAAAGAGTAGTTAACATAGGATTTGTGGACAAAGCACATGGATAAGTAAACACAGGTTTAATGGGCTAAGTGAATGCCTTAATTGAGAGCTTTGAGTAGTTTGAAATGTAGTATGTGATATGTGCACCAATCAAGAGAGATCTATGCAATATGTGAGTTGTGTGTCAGTGAAGAGAGGTCAGTGCATTGAGGAGGGTGAAATGTTTGCTCCAAAGCTAATAATAATGAGATAGCTACAAATAATTGAAGAACTTAAAAGCTAGTGTTGATGAGGTAGCTGCAAAGAATCGAAGAAGAATAGAATGGTACAAGGAAGATTAGATTGTGAGATCAGTGGGTATTGCTTTAGAAACTTGACTATACTGAGAGGGGGAGGGGTGAATCAATGTAGTACGTTTATGGTTATCAATTAAAAATTTTTACTATTCATTTCAATAGTTATCTAAAATATTAGATAAGAAACATTACATCATATGAATAATAGATCTAGCATATAAATATCATTAAATCACAACATACTAATCAACAATTAAGAGAAACAAATGTCAACATCATATATAAGTGGAAACCCATAAATGGAAAAACTATGACTTTTTGTTGTGATGTAAAGCAAGCACCACTCCCTTTTTACATCAACCTTTGTAGGCACCCAACTATAGGAGGCTTCAACCTCTCTTCTATTTTACAAGCTACAACTTGCTCAAAGCAACCAATCCCATTTCGTGCATCAATTTTTGTAGGCTCCTACCTACAAGAGGCTTCATCCTTGCTTTTCTTATGCAATTTACAACTTGCTGGAAGCACCCACTTCCACTTATAGGCTCTAATTTGTTCCTTTTTAGGTTACTACCTGAAAGGAGACATTGATCCCCTAATACATGAAAGTTTTAATATGTTAGCTTACCTGGTCTTTAATTATAAATACCTCCATCTCTTTTTCTTTGTTCTATACTCTGTCTCTACCTCTTATTCCTCAATTCTACTTCATATTTTCTCCTCTTCCTGTTTCTCTCTTTGTCAGGAAATCCATGAATTAGGTCTCACAAAAGCTCAATCAACTCTCTACTTTGCATTCCAAAATATATGTATATATAACTACCTGTCTATTTGTATTCTAATGCAGCCTCTTTGTATTTCACCTATTCATTTCACATTCTTCCAGATTTTGAATATCAAATTAAAGTTAATGATCCTCCAAGTAATATTAAAATATTGACATCAATCAAATCCAATGATTTCATAAACCATGTTCGAAGTTTTCGTTTTTCATGCTACAAGACACGAACGTGGGTTCCTAACTAATAATCTTGGTTGTTGATGCCAATTTCTATTTGGCAATTTAGGCTACAAAAATTGTTACACAAATTTTTGAGCTTTAATCTGTGTCCATTCTCCAAATTAGGGAAAAACTAAAAATTCTTCACCCATATCTACCACCATTAACATCACAACATCTTCAAGCACCTCTGCAACTTTACCTCTACAACATACCTCTAATTTTACATGTAATATTTTTCAATTTAGTTTATGATATTATGGAGTAGTTTGTTGCCTTTTACTTGGGAGATCGAGCTCACTACGAATAGATCATAGGGGTATTTTATTTCATTTAATGTCTTCATTTAATTCCACAATTCAATTTCATGAACAATTTTTTTCTTTTGCAAAATTAGTTTTCTTTAAGGCGATGTTACATGTAAATATGAACCACTTAAATCATGCCCACAAATAAATTTAGCACGATTTGAGTTCAAGTACATGATCATTGCTAGGAAAGATTAACTTTTGTTTTGATTGATGAAATGTGGTGTGTTTCATTTCCATAGTTTAATTTAATTGTATAATGAAATATACCAAATGGAGTGTTGTTTTAGAAGGTTCAAATCTTGAAGATTGAACACTTAACTACAAATTCGTGAAACACTTATGAATATATTAAGTTATCATTCAATCAATAGGTTTGTCTTGTTGTTTCATGCATTTGATGTACAAGTTTAAACATTTAGCATTTTGGATATTTCACACTACAAATCATCTAATTTTTCATATACAATGTTTTCATTTCACAAGTTTACATACTCTAGATTGATGATAAAATGTTAGACAATTTATGCAAATAAATTACTTGACAATATTCATTATGTTTACCTCACCAATTCAATACTTTTGTATTTTTTATTTATTTTTATAAAGTGGTCTGAGTTCATCAGTACATCAGGCTTGATCTGTGGCTTAAGAAAATACGACCCAAGGGCATCTAAGCCGTCAAAGTCACTCGGGGATCGTACCCAGCCTGGGCCACACCAACACAACTAACTGGGTTTAATTTGTCTCCTCCCCCAGCACTGGCGCAACAACCTCCATGAGTTTTGATCCTGGGTCGCCCTTTTGACGAGGCCCATCTTTAACCAGTTGTGCTAGCAAGACTTGACTAATACTTTAGTATTGCTAAAATATCATCTTTATTTTTCTTTATCTCCGCATAATGTTTGATACATTATGTTGGCGTAAAATTCAAACAACTGAGACTTAGGGTTCAACCTCAGGTTGCCAAAAAAAGTGTCCTTGTAGTCTAGCTCAACGCCGACATTTTCACTCCCTCAAGAAGGAGTGTCTCACCTGAGGCATGCTAAGACAATTAAATATGTAAGGGATCTATCAGAGTGGCGAAGAAAAATTAGTCATTGTATTACACATTACACTCGAAAAAACTTATCAATTAACACAACAAAACCAACATGTGAATGAAATAAATATCACTAAAAACATTAATAATTCATGCAATAAGAGTTTCAAATTTAAAGGGGACACATAATCATCATCCATACATCACAACATATTTCATTCCCCACAACAACTTCTTTATTTATTAACCAGAAATATTACGTCAAGAACCCGTGTATGCTTGCGGGATTTCACACTCTTTTGGGCCACATTACAACAAAGGAACATTATAAGTCTTAGAGAAGGAACTCAGGATTCATCTCGTCAGTTATCCAACACTAAATAAAAAAAAATCTGACTTTGATCCTCCAACTCTCGAGCCTTTGAACCTTCAAATCTAGAACCTGCAATTCGTTCTTCTTTGGCCCTTTTATAGATCCTGCTTGCTTGATCCGGTCCAATCTAATCAACATGCAGATGTTTTTATTCCTATCTTGATCGGGTCCACTTTGACAAGTTTTGGTGCTTTTTTCCTTATCATATTTGATTCTTTCAAAATCTTGCACATGCGTCCTTCTTTCACGGCTTGTACAAGTCTTAATATAACTAACTTTTAACTTTTTTGTTGCTTCCCGATTTTTGGTGGCTGCTTCTGGAAAGTTTGGCCATTCCTTCTCTGCAACTGCTTTTTAACAAGATTTTCGAAAATTTCCTTAAAGAACGAACAACCCAACAGGTCCCAACCACAATCCATTAACTCGCCCTCGAGTCAATTTTCTATTGGTGTGTCTAATTATGCCTGTGATTTCATTTCTTCTCCTACCATTTCATTTCTCTATTTCGCTAATTCATCTTCAAATGAAAGACCCAACTTTGATACATCATGCAACACACCATCCTTGAGACTAGTATAAGCACTGACAACAACTTTCCAGACAATCAAAATGGTGGTAAACTTATGAAAAATTTCTTAGTAGTCTTGGTGATAGGCTCAATAGGTTGAAACTGAAGAACTTCTTATAGTTGTCCATTAGTTGTAGTATGAAAATTAAACAATGTGACAAAATGGTTTTGTGCAAGAGGTTGAAGGTCCCTTAATACTCACCTTGTACCATGTAAGGCATCTTCCAGTTGGTGGATTTGGGTGTCCAAAGCATCATCTTCTTCGAGGAGACTTTTCTGCTGATCTAAATCAGGAGCCTTCATAGCTTGATCAAATAGCTTCTGCGCAGTTTCTTGGAGCTGATATAATGGTTGATTCTTCTTCCAGAGCACACCACTCCAATTTGAAACTTGGCAAAAATTTTCCTAGGAGTCATCCATGAACTACTTGAGAGAGTCTCAGACTGATGATGCCAGCGCAATTTCACGAGTAATCTAATCCTAATACTAAGTTGAAGGATCTGGGAATGTTCGGCAAAGTTTAGAAGCAATACCTCGTAACTCTCGTGTTGAAAATGGCAACAAGAAAAGGCTTCTAATTTAATTTTCCCGTAATTAAATTAGAAGGAAATTGTAATTCCACATCACATGACAACTTGTACGAGTTAAATAAGTCAGGAAGATTTAGTTAGCTCAATCAATTCGAGTTGAGGGTCAAATTAGAGGCATTTAGAGTGTTCCCAAAGTTTTAGGGGGCCTAGTTATAGTTTATTTTGAGTTAAATCAGTTTAACAAGTTCTAACTGATGGAAGAACTGGTGAGAGGTCAAGTGAATTAAATTGGATTTAATTCAAATGCAGTGATCAATTAGATAAATGATAATTCACTCATGAATAAATCATGCATGTCAGTTCTGAGAGAGACCCAGTTGAGATTGGAGTTAAAGGGAAGTTTACTATCAGCTGTATATTCAAAAATTATATAGATGGTGCATGGAGTTAGAGGAAGAGCCTTGATGTACTGCACAAATATTATTAACGAATTTCCCTGTGAATTAATTTCTAATTCCCTAGGAAACTGCACAAGGAAATAGGGATCCCCGAGGCCAAGAATTTGGTTAAGTATTGATCCAAGCTCGCCGAGGAACCAATGAAACAGATAGAGATAGTGCAGAGGTTTCTCAGGTAGAGAAATAACAATGTAATATTCTCATATTCTATGGTTTATGCAATATACAAATAACGGGGTTTTTAGCTGAGGCTTTCCCCAGATAAATCTTTGTGTTGTGCGATTGAAATTATTTCTCCTTCTTGTTCATGTGATTATGCGATTGTAAATATTTTCCGCAATTTGTAGAGTATATTCAAGTATTTTGTTTAGCATATTACAAATACAACTTTGAATCTACTTGGATTTTCTACATCTTGGTTCGCCACAACAAGTTTTGTGCAAGAAATCTCAATATAGTCGTAACACTCGACAAGGCAATACATGGAAAAATATTCTGGAACCTCTGGAACAAATTCAATGATTGTATGCCACATTTTTTGAAATTTGGATCCCAAATTTGCAAGTTGTTTCTCCAACTACTCTTTTTCATTGCACAGCTGATCTTGTTCAGTCGTGACCAAAGAGAGTTTTTGTTATTGCTACTCACAGGTTGTGGTAAGTTTATGGCATCTGGAGTTGGAAAGGGTGAGATGATCTTCTAACTGTGTGGCAGAACCTCAGATGAATTGAAATAAATGCGATGACGACCAATTTTTGAGATCATCAGTGGAAAGAGTGTCTAATGGTGGAAAGTGAGATTGCAAAGGTTGTCCACTAGCAACTGACTTTTTAGAATGGCCTTGGGGTGAGGAATCCATGTCTTGGCTTTGTTCCTTCTGAATATCCATTACGAAGTTCGGTAAGAACTGGCACAAGTAGTAAGGGGATGATATCCTGTCGTTGGGAAACTAAAGAGATAACTTCGCGATAAGTTTCTAGATCACGAGCAAATGTAGCAACTTGTTTAACAGAGAGCACTGAAGTAGGTTCTGATGGAGGGACAATTGAAGAAGAAGTCAATTTCATTATAACTGCTTCTACCTAAGTCTGTGTTGGGGCAAATACTTCAGGAAAAATGATGGGAATCAACCAAAAAAAAAACTCAATTTCCATATTGATAGTGTCTCTAAGGGTGGTACCAGGATCATAGTGGTCGTAAATAGTCACTTTTGAGGAAGTAGTTTTGGGCGAATATTAATGAGAATAAAGGGGTGATGGGGGTTGCTGCTTAATGATTTGAACGAGTTCATGAGTATAGGGAGCACCTTCGTCAATACGATCAATTAGGATAGAATATTGAGGCTTGGGATTTTGATGGTGCAACCCATTGAAAATTCCAACTGGGTTAGTGAAAATAGGAAATGGTTTTAGTAATGGTGGGTGGAGCAACAAAAATAGGGGCAACAATAGAAATAGAGGTGGTAGAATGAACTATATAGAAACTACCTCGGACATAGTATTGCGGACGAAAGAGACGCGTTCCTGGACTTTCTTCATCAATGGCTGAAGATCTTAATCAAAATTTGTCAAATGTTTCTTGGAGGATGACGAAGTGTCATCTGCAAAACTGTGTGGTTGCATACCTTCCAAATAATATATGCATTCTTCTGCATGGATTGCATACCTGGCCATGAAATTACTTCTGTGTGGAATGTAGTTTCGTTCATGTAAAAAGGAAATTTTATCATAGAAAAGGTTGTCGAGTTCACAATATGGGGTCAAACATATGTGCTGTTGTGTTTGATGCCAAACCACACCCAGGGAGGATTTTTTTTCCAAAATATGGATTGGTACCCTAGACACATTCTGTGTGACCTCGACCATCTTGTTATACCATTTCTCAAATGCATGTTCATTAAATTCCTTATTAGCTGAACCTGCAACAATTCGCCAGGGAGCATAAGCGTAGGCTAAGGGTTCACCATCTGATACTTCAACAAGATTTATGCCTTCTAGAGTGAACCAATTCATCATTGCTAAAGGGATAACTAGATAGCTGAAAATAAAGTAAGTAGACTGCTTGTGAACATCTTCGCATGCCTCAAAGAGCTCGTTCAATAGAAAACTAGACCAATTTAGCTGCCCACCCCTGTTGCAGGCTTCTACAATAGAAATGGTGTCCAATGAGAATTCTCCTTTAGTGTAGTGCCGCATGAGTTTACCTGTGATGATATGGCAGAAAAAATTTGTCTGCTCATTATTTATCAAGTCAATCACCTCCCCACGCCCCTTGCACTGGGTATCATACTTCTGCTATAGATTATTGTCTCTTGTTTTCTTATCTCACTTAGAAACACTCTAGAAAGACTTAGACACATCAGAGCCATAGGAAGATAACCCCGTAAGCCGATAGATATCATCGACATGAATGAGGTATTCCCTATCCAGCCATAACGAACCCCCATGAAGTATGCTGATTAGAAATTTTGTGCAACACATAACCTCAATGGTAGTACCAAAGACTGTCATCTCTCGCAATATGATTAGGGACGATTGTTTAAGGGGAAAAAAGTCCATTTTGATCTTGTGGGAAGCTCTGGCACCTGGTCACAAATTTGGTTGCATAAACATGTCAGACCTTAGTGTAGGAAAAAGAACATGACCGAACAAATCGTTATCAACAAGGAGATTTTCTCATATTTACGCAGAAGATCATCGGTGCAATGAATACGAGAATCAAAACATAATAAAGGAACAACGGGTTTGGTAGGACGACCCATTGAAAATGACTGACAACTGTAAACGAGTTAGACCGAGGATCAACAATGAAGTTGAGACGTGGACGTCGAAGATACATGAGCCAAGGAGGAACTCTATGCATACACAAGTGCAGTGATAGCCAAATGACAAGTAGTTAGAATTATATAGGAAACATAGCAGAATTTGAAAAAGGTCGGGCTGTTACCCAATAAATTTAGTTCTTACCAAATTAGTGCAAATCCAAAGATCCACACAAATACCAATATAAAATCTCTCGACTTGACCAGAAAATTTAAACCAAGAGATGATAGGATTGGAGTAATAACTAAATTATATACGGAATGGCGGGAGATATTACTAAATGAAGAAGACAATTGTTACGAGAAATAATGGAATTAAGGATGGAAAAGACATATACTTAGGAAAAAAGGATTTAGCAAGATGGACATAGTGACACCTCCTCGACCACAATGAGTTGGAGTGGGTCACAACCAAAACTAGACTAAATTATTGATGCAAATAGACATAAGACCAAGTAAAATTTAAAAAAATCATACTCTTATTAAAACTGAGCAACTAACACAAATCTAAAATCTACTAATACTCCCTTTGCAGAGAGCAATCAAAATGAAAATAATTTTACGATCCATAGTAGGGTTTCAGGCGTGTGCCATTCACCCAACTTGGTAAAAAGATACGATCCAATTGAGAAAGCTTGACGGCTCCAGAATCTCTAATCTCCACAACATAAAATGGTCCAAGCCAATGGATTTGTAATTTACCTGGATGTTTAAGATATTCGTTGTCATAAAGCAACACCCGGTCTCCAATCGAAAATGACTTTTTCTTAATGTGTCTGTCGTGCCAAGCATTTTGCCTTTGTTTTTCAACAGTCAGATAGAAGTCTACAAGGAACCATTGTTCATCTACAATGTCACAACTCTTGTAATCGTTTTGTAATAGAATTGTCCTCAGAGATCTTAGTAGCGTGATAAATAAAGATATTTGGGACTATAAACTTAGCTAGAACCACTGCTTCTCGTACATAACCAGTTGAAATGGTGTATACTTGTGCAAACATTTAGCAATAGTGCGATAGGTCCATAGAGTCACTGGAAAGAGCTCATCCCAATCATCCTTATTTGCAGAGAAAATTTTAGTGAAATCATTTTCCAGGATTTTGTTAAAGGCTTCAACAGTTCCTCTCACTTGCAAGTGATAAGGACTACTTTTGTGTTGTAGGATCATAAAATTCTACAGTAATGAAAGAATCGTCTCATTAATAAAATGTAAGCCGTCCTCACTGGTAAGGCTTCTAGGACAACCAAATCTAGTGATTATGTTTTGAAATACGAATTGTGCAGTAGTATCAACAGTGCAATCCCTAACAGGAGCAACTTCAGCCCAACACGTCAGATAATGGGCCCGACAAAATCAACTTCCAATTTTTCAAATGCTTTAAGTGCTTTGATCAGATGTTTTGGAAGCTCATCCCGTTGAGATGGTCGAACAAATCTTCGACAAAAATCATACTTCTTAACATATTCTTTAGCATCCTTAAATAATGATGGCCACCACAGACCAACCTGCACGCCTTTTCGAGCAGTTGCTTTGCCTCTGACATGACCTCCCACAACCCCTGAGTGGAATTCCCATAAAATGTTATCCATTTCATGGTACAAAACACATTGATGCAGGATTTGATCAAGCCCCATTTTATATAGTTGACGTGCAATAAGTTGATAATCGACAACATGGAAAACCATAGTCCACTTTTGAGTCATCATCTAATCATCAGGGCACTTACTAGTTGCGAGAAACAACGTAATATCCTCCAAATAATCTAGAATTGCCTCAACTTTGAACAAATGTGCATCAGGTAATTGGTCATCAACTAATCCACCGGATTCATCGGATTCCAGTCAACACAAATGATCCAAACTCACATTCGAATAATCTGGCTTGATAATTACTTGAAATGAAAACTCTTGAAATAACAAGAGCCATTTGCATATCCTTCCCTCTAAGAGAGGTTTATTAACTAAGTACTTCATAGTAGAATGATCTATAAAGAATTTAAAAGGACCACCCAAAAGATAGTGTCTGAACTTTTATAATGAATACACTATGGAAAGCTTAGTAGTTGTATAGTTATTCTTCACAATAGATTTTTTTTCTACTCGTGAAATAAATGGGATGATCCAAATTACCCTCTCTACGTCGTGTTAAGATAGCTCCCAAAGAAATCCTTGACACATCTATATGGACATGGAATTATTTATTCCAATCTGGATAAACCAAAATTTCTACACTTGCAAGATTCTCCTTCAGTGTATCAAATGCAACATCACATTCAACAATCCAAGAAAAATGCTCAGAATTTTTCAATAGTTTCTCCAGTGGTGCAATAATCAGAGCATAATTACGAATGACCCTGTGATAGTATCCTATGTTTCCCAAAGTTGACCTTAACTGTTTAACACTAGTCGGTGGTGGCATATTCAATATCACCAAAACCTTGGCAAGATCTATGCATACTTCTTCCTTACAAACTATATGTTCGAGCATTTTTCCAAAATGGACAACAAAAAATACACTTCTTGAAGTACAAAGAAATTTGTAATTTTCTACAACAATCAAATATCATCTTCATCAAACTAGAGTGTTTCTTCAATAAACTATATTGTCCAATCATCCATATATACCTCAAGAAACTTATGAATATAGTCTCATAATACAACAATCACAATCCTTGAAAACACAGTGGGTGCATTCTTTAGGCCAAAAGACATGACATTATAAGCATAGGAACCCCACTTAGTCGTGAAGGCAATTTTCTTCTTATCTTCTTCTGCAATATGAACTTGGTGATAACTAGAAAATCCACCAGTGAAGGAATAGGCTTCATTACCTGCAACATTATCTAAGACCTAATAGTTGAGAGGAGTACAGAATGGATCATGGACACAAGCATTGTAAGGCTTCTATAATCCACCCAAACTCTAATATTTTGGGAATATTTCTTATCCTGGATTACAATGGGACTAATCCATTCTGCTTTGTCAATCGGAAATATAAGTCCTACATCGAACATCTTATCAATCTCCTTCTTCACCTTCTCTTTGACTCGTGGATTTAATTTGTATGGTCGATGCTTAATCAACTTTGCATCAGGTTTCAAAACTATCTTCATCTCACCCAAATCTCCTATAATCCACTTAAGCTTTGAGACTAAGGCAATGAACACATCTTCATATTCCTTTAACAAATCAAAAACTTCCTTAGTGGTTTGATCATCCCAATAATCACCAATAGAGGCAATTTTGGGCTTTTCATCGGTCCCAATCTTAAATTTCTACAACTTTAGTGGTTTCAAATGTGGCACATCCTTCATTGGATCCTCTTTTATCCCTCTCTCCCCCTTAGATTATTTAAAAGACAAGTGCCTTAATTCCTGTAAATGGTCATCGGGTTCTTTATCAATTTTGCAATAGGCTACAACCTCATGAAAGCCATATTCATATTGATGCGCAAAGTCTCCTTATTTGCTACATTCCACACTAGCTTTTCCTAAATGGAATAATACCCGTTTAATATATTTTAAGGCTTTAGTTATCCTCACATCCATATATGAGAATGAGAAATCTCAACAAAACTGAGCTATCAACGTATCCCAATCCATTGTCAAGCTCTTCATTTCCTCCTTCAAATACCAATCTTGTGCGAAATTTTCTAATGTATGCATGAAATGGTGCGTCCACATCAGAATTGGAAAACCAATTTTTGACCTTACAAATTTTCAAAATTGTACATGCTTTTACGGACTAGTGTACCCATCATATTTGGGAATTCTACTATAGAGATTCTTTGGAAAAAAATCTACACTGCATGGAAAAATTAACAACTTCCTAGTCTTGGAGGTGGTTGTGATGGGATCCCCACCATCTAACAGGGGTTGCATGCTAAGAAACATCCATTAAATAGATCTTTTTTCATTCTTCAATATTGGAATCAAATTCTTTAAGAAAACTCACAATAGATCGAGTATTGTTAAAATTAGGATAGTTTCGTACCTCAGTACCAATTTGTTGAACACAATGAAAAATTGCGGAGTGCTAAAAATGCATCTCATCATCTCCTCGTTTCTAATCACCCATCACAAAATCTAATCTGACCTCAGTGGTTTGAATACTTCTCCAACTAATAGAACTTATTGTAGTAAGATTGATGTAGTCTTCCCTCTTCCCAGCAGTAAGTTGATACAACTAGTCCAACAGATTAGGCGTCTCCATGTCATCTACAAGTTCTATAAATTTCAAACATTGGTAGTGGTCTAAAGGTTGTATGACTGGAACTCCATCTACTTCAAAAGGCATAGTTTCCTTTTTCAAATCAATAACTAAATAGTTCTCAAATGCCTAATCGATTCCCCACAAGGAAGTATATGGGTCTTTATCACCCATAATATCCATCACCTCAAAATTTGCATATGTCTTTACACCTGCAATATCAACTTCAATATATTTCAATTGGCCAATAGGAAGAATGTAGTGTTGATTTTCCATTTGTAGCTTAATTGGGGAAAAATATAGCTTTGGTTTCCCTAGCGCCTCCCAAGTTTTCCTCGGAAAAATATTCACATCCGATCTTAGGTCTAACATAAAACCTTCAATATGATACCTTGCAATTTGTGCATCCACTCGAAATTCCCTTCCTTTTCTCCGCTTATTCCTCCGAACTATTTCAGAATGTATTTCGGGTAAATTGGCAGAGAAAGTTTCATCTGAGAATTGGTCATCTTTCATAATTGCCTTCAATTTCTTGCGCAACAGGCCAAACATCTGCTCATTGTTCATAATATGCAAAAATAACTTAAACTAGTCTATAACAGTTTGAGATACCTCCTGCGAAAATATGGACTCTTAGCCTGCATCTGTTTCCATTGTTCTGCATGAGGGCTATGATAAGTGTTGGGTGATTTAAGTGTTGGGTGATTTAATTGAAATCACACCACACTTAAAGGAAAAACACACTTGCATAATTGAAAACAAACCATGCTTGCATAATTGAAATCACACTGCTTAAAGGAAAAGCACACTCACATAAAATAAAAACACACTTTCTGAAAAGAAACAAAATAACAAAACTATACTATGTTACCAATATGTACAAAGATGTGAAAACTATGGTTGATGAGGGCCCTCCATGCCTCAACAAGGACATTGAATAAATATCACATCTTAGAGATCAAAGCGGCAATATATATTTCATAAAATTAAGTTACAAGATATTACAAGAATTCTCTTTATTCTCTTCACAAATAACATCTTTATGGAACTTGGAACCTCCAACTATCAACTAGCCACTAGCTACCTCTAACTTCTAACAACTAACAATTAACAACTGACTACACCACCTACAATTTTCAACCCTTTGTATGAAGGGTGCACTCCTATTTATACCAAAATTGACGATAACTAATCAATAAATACAATTCTTCAAATCTCTCATAAACCCACATTTATCTGTTGTGGTTACAACCAATCTCCTAAAAATGTAAGATACATATCCTCTCAACGTTCTCTTATCCATGATTATTCTCCTTTGAATGTGCTTGGCTTAATGATCCATATCTTCTTCAAATATTCTACAATCCTCATGAGTTGGAATTTGAAATTCGAATCTTTAGTTAGGAGGCCAAGTAGGACCCTTATAGAATCTCCAAGTAGGCCTACAATATCACAAAACTTATAATACTTCTAGATATATTTGAAAACATGTTAATTTCCTAATATTTAATCACAAATTCACTTAAAATACTTAAAATTAATGAGTTGGAAAATATTAATATTAACCCCATATGATAATGAAAATGGTTACTTAATGTAGGATTATGTAGCTACGAAATTACGGAATGAGGGTAAAATGATGGAAATGTAGGTGAAAGTGGATGGCATTTTGGAGGCCCAACATACCCCCCAATTGAAGATATTTCATGTCCTCATGCAACTATTGCATTAATTCCCTTAATCGTAATTAGATCTCCTTGAAATGTTTTTCTTTTATATGAGATTTGGCTTTGTATTGATTCTCTTTTAACTTTGCATAATCATAGCATCTGAAAATTTTATTATTTTTGCAAAGTGTACTTTGAAATACATTTGATTGCAACATATATTTTTTTTATGGTTGGTTCTTGTGTGACAAACAAAATTTTATGAGTATTGGTTCTTGTGTAACAATACTTTTGTTATTTTTTTTGTTACATCAAAATACTTGAAAACATTGAGAATTATTTTTTAAGTCCCATAGTGACTGCCATCCATTTAATGTGCTCATCAATTGATCATTTCAAAACACATAATCTTTTAGAATAAAAATGAAATAATAGTTGGTTGGGAAAAATATGTTGGTTAGGGTGAAATGAAATGTGGCACGTGGCATGAAATGTGAATATCCCTTCCCCCCAACTTAAGGTGTTTTAAGTTTTCTTGCAAATGAGAAAGGGAATGTGAATGTAGTGAAGGATTTTCCAAAATCACAATTTTAGCATTTAAGGAATTACATGATTAAAGATTAGAAAATTACATACCTTCACTTGCCTGAAAAGTGGACAAGATATGTATATCGAAGAGCATTGCTTCTGTATCATGGAATGTGAAGCGAAAGAATATGATCTTGATTCTTCTTTCTCTTTGTTGTATGAATAGAGGATGAGATTGGAATCTTTATTTCTATGGCTGTTGAATTGAGTCCTCCTGCAAACTGTTGAAATCATGTAGTCTTCAATCGTTCCCATTTGATAGCATAATTCTTATCTATGTGAATAGATGTGTCGATGTCTAACATAGAAAAGAAATTTTTCGATTACTGTCCATTAATGAATGTCATTAACCAACACGAGACTAATCACCATTGACATCAATGAGAGTCAAGATGCCTAAGTACATCTTACTAGGTATGAATAGATGCGTCGTAGTTGAGTCAACTAGAAGGTCTGACAAACAAGGGACATTGATGTATTCCCACTTTTTTATTGGTGAGATAACTTGGCATTAAGGCATGCAAGCCTCAAGGTACGTGAAATATATTTAGTTTTGATCCTAGATGATGTGTCAGAGTTGATGGCTCAAAAATTGTTATAAGGGAGGCCTTAATGAATTCTCCTCCATCTAACACGAGTATACAATAATAATTTGAAGGACTATAGATGGAAAATTTTCATTGGATAAAGGTTTATTGGACATGAATGAAAATGAAAATGGGGTGACTCAAATTTGTAAGGGAGCTGAATGACCTTATTTTTGGGAAGGGTGAGTGAAAATGATGCAGGAAAGTATAAAAATTGTGAAGGGAAATGAGATTTTTGGTAGTAGGGAGATGGAAATTTATGGATAAACTGTAGGCTTAGAATGAGTAGCAATGGTAAAATTGGTATCTGTATCTGTTTAATAGCAATGGTGTAATGGATCTGATTTAACATGAAATGATCATGATCTTCTGAAAGAAACTTGGTCTTTGAAAGACACTTATGCACATAGTGATCTTCTTTCATTGTCCTGGAACCTACAAAAACTTAGCACTTTTTTGCAATAAAATGTAAGACTATCGAGAGAGATGTGTGATCAGTCTCTCCTCATCTGATATATACGCAAAAAACCCAGAAATAGTACTAATAAAATAAATTCAAGAAAAAATAAATGCACTTTTACCTATTTCTTACCAATTTTGAGCTTGAGACCTCTTCTCCACACACTTAATGCTTCGACAATAGATCATAAACCAAAATTTCATAAGCTAATCTATTGTGTTGATTCGGCAGCTACATCAATTCTGCAACTACCAAAAATCTAGATCATTGCACTGCCTTGTGGCTTTACAACTTGCAATTAGACTCGGATGGTGGTTTTTCAATTATCGCAGTTAGATTTTTAAATATTTTTAGGTTTTTATGAAATTCTAAGTTTGTAACTATTTTTTTTCTTTTTCTCTAGCACTCCACCCTTTCCCATGATCCTGTGGATCAAGAAAATGCTTAAAATTCAAAATTATTGGATCAAAATGAAAGCAACACCAAAGCGTAGATTCCGTGGCTCTGAATCCAACGCACTTCATTTCATTGAAATTCGACTTCGTATGCTCCTGGAATCACATTTTGGTCGTTTAATGAAACAACTAAAAAAATGAACTTTTGAGTTGCAGGAATGCCCAATCAGCAATCCGTACATTGACTGGGTCATGACACGTGGTAAGTTTTATTGTTCTCATCAGCCAATGCATGATTCACACTTGGCATTGTTTCTTTAGCTGTCGTATGGTTGTTTATGATTGGTTCACGGTTTATTGTGGAGGGCCAATGAGTGAGTACCACGTGGACCAACCAATGGTTACCATGTGGCGGCCAAAATTTTGTATAGGGTTGAAACAACCTTAAAAAAAATTGAACCCACAACTCATACTAACCAACAAAGCGCTCTAACAAATCCACCTGTTATCACTTGACTAGGACAAGCTGGGATGTGCCAACCTCCAACCAAGAGTAACTATTTGAAACCAGCTTTTAACTGGAAGTTATCCCTTCCAGTCTGACAAGGCTCTCTCAAAAAATACTTATAAGATTCTTTTTATAAACTCAAAATTTCAAATGGGTAACTCTAGATCTTTATGTGATGTTGCAGGTGAAAGAGAGTGTGAGGACTACCACCATTGGGCATGGAGTCAGTTAAGAGAAAATTCAATTACAAACAACATTTTTTTATGGAAGCTGAGGCATTTTTGGCTTCTAACTAGTGTGAAATAAACATTTACAGCTAAACAAAAAAAATTGAAGGAAATTGGAGAAATATGACATGAATTCCAAGTAATAAATTAAGCCATGAAATTGATAACAATCATGAAAGCATGAAGATATAACATAAAGCCAAAAAATTGAATCTCAGGTGTAAAATAGAGTATGTTGCAAATGTATATTAAATGAATAAAATTTTACAAAAGAGTGGCCTTCTCACATTATCGATCAAACCCTTTAGAGTAAAAAAACTTCACATATATAGAGAGAGACCTCCCTTTTGCAATTAATTACAAAATCTGCCACCTGAGCTAGATTCGATCAACAACTAAGATACCTAATCTTATTTGACTTACAAAACATTGAGCCTTTGTAGGGAATTCTCTGTTTTACACAATTTCAACACAAATAGGATCCTTCTAACATTTATGAGCTTAACAAAATTCTATTTCTCAACCTTATCAAATCCAACGAACTGTTGAATGTGATGGCCTATTGTGCTAGACTGCTGATGTGCTTTTTCCACGTGGATTGTTGACTTGATAACATGTCTTCCTGAAAAATAGGAGTCCTTTTCCTGATGATGTGGACACTCCTATGACTTGTAGCCCACCTACTTGCCTTTTTGTCTTATGCCCAATCAAAACTTTATAATGCAGAAACCAGTTTGGCAGTTTCGTAGAAAAAATTGGTAGCAAATTACAAAAACACCTTTCTGCTACCCATCTGATATTTCTGCAAGTTTAGATGTATTCACTAATGTTTTTTAGCTAAAATTATGCCATTATAACTCTCTTAGCTAAGTTTTTTACTTGTTTTATCCAACATGAAAAGCTACAACAATTTCGTAGCAAATAATCAGCTTAACTATGAGGAGTTGCTACAAAACTGTAAAATTTCTGAGTTTTTTAATTTTTCATGATTTCTTCAGCCTCCTTGTCATTCCTAATAGGTTGTCTAACCCTATATATTGCTAAAACTATTGGTTAAACATAATATAGGAAAAAATGAGGATTTTACTATATTCAAGGAGTGCCATCTACTTCATCCATGATCTTGAGATTTCTCTTTAAGAGTTAAGCTTTGATAATTTATATTTGGGTTCTTAATGCTTTGACTTGTCTATGTAAATTTGTCATGTTTTCTTGCAGCCAAATGTTCATTTTATACATGTGCTTTAACATCCTAAAACGACAGAGTCCTCTTCACTATCTTCCTAGATTTTCCCCCAACTTCATAGAAATCTAGTTGCTTTGACACATCCTCTTTCAACTCTTCAAACAATGGTTTAGAATCAATCACTTCTTGCCTAGCTTCTCTTAATTGTTCCTGCAAAACCTATATTTGGATTTTTTCTTGCACATGCTCTTTCCCTTTCCTTTTCTTTACTGGATCTGTTTTTTATAAAGGCTCTTTAGACATATATTCAATTGGTTGCATTGATCTTGTAACAGGTTTCCTTGGGTTGAAGACAAAACCTGGTTCCCCTTACATAAAATCCAGTTTCTTGGCTCTCTTGCTATTTTTCTGAGTTTCTGTCTTTGTCACTTCTACAGGCTGCAAATCTGGACTTTCTTCAATCTCAATGGCCTCTAAAATATTAGTTAATTTTCCCTTCCCTTTGCTCTGTTTTCAGGTCATCCTTCTCTCAGTGCTTGTGGAAGTATTCACTATAGATTTTTCCTCCGTTTGCTTCTCTTCCCTAGGGGTTACTGACTGACATTTTGGAGTTTTCCTAGAAGGGGTGGTAGCATCTAGTTCATAACCACTCAAGAATAAGAAGGTAATACAATCTCTGTTTAACCTATTTAGCTCTTCTACAACCAACAATTTGATGAGACCATGATGAAAGACATAAGAGTTTCTAGCATCAAGTTTGGCCTGGACCTTGTCAGCCATCTTCCCAAAACTCCTATAAAGATAAAAAGGAATGTCTAGAGGTTTTTTACCTGTGAAACACGAAAGAAATATGAAGTGATACTATTAAACCATGTTGAACCCGCCTTCACATGTAAAGTACTTCTAGATGTACATTAGAAGTTTGGAAAATTTCTCTTTGAGGCAAGTTCTAGAAATGCTAGTAGTCATGTCAATCCCTTTGTGTCATTCCTTGAGAAATTCATCAAAATTGATTAGCTAGAACTTTTGAACCTTGAACGGTATTTCACCAGACCTAGGGATCTTTGTAGCATGGGAAATTGTGTCAAGGGACACTGCAAAGTTTAGCATAACCACCTTTGATTCCTTCCCTGTGAAATTGATGGAAAAATCCTTGGAAATCTTCCCATGGAAACCCTGTAGCTTCTAGAAAAAATGTAGGCATCCCATGCTGGAAAATGATTTGATAAAAATAGGGTCTTCCTCCATCAACTTCATGTCTATGGGTTCATAGCGTACCATTGAGCCTCCTTTGTACTGATTTTTTTGTGCCATGGCTTCAACATATAGATAGCTCCTTCTTTCCACCTACAATTTATCCTAAATACATTTAGACGTCCTTTTGATACTAACAAACCTTTCTATGACAAAAAAAACTACTTAAATGGCAACAAGACCAAGCTACAGTGAAAAGAAAACAAGGTAAGAATGAAATTTATGTTGTGAATGTTTGGGTTGAAGGTGGACACTAATGTTCTAAACCTCATCTTTTAAAAATTGTACCATTACCAACATCAGCAAAGTTCCGTAGCGGAACAAGTGTTCGAAGAGATAGATCCACTACGGAAGTGTCAGGAACTTCCGTAGAAAACCCTCAGTTTCCCTAACTGGAGCTGCTACGAATTTCTGCAAAACTGTCTAAATGCTAATCATGACCAAATTGTAGGTTTTAACCCTGAACAAAAATGATCTACACATGAATCTTATAACAGAAAATAAACAATAGCAAGAGCATAAAACAAAAAACAGATAAACACAGAGATTTTCCCCTGGATCCCAAATCGGGACGACCAGCTTGATTTTTCATTATATTCATTTTAGTGTTATAACACATATATATACATGCCGAAGCATACATAAACCCCAATCCATTAACCCTGGATTAGAACATAACCGTAGTTCCCTTGACCAGATCTACAAAATACCAGGGGTCGAAAACCATCGTACCCCAAAAACCATGTGCAAACTCATGCACAAAACATGGGTGGGTCCGCCTATGAGTGGGACCGCATACCAAAAAAAAATTTCATCGGGGCGCTGCCCCGGACCCCGACAAGGGGGCTGCCGCCCCCCTTGTGACCCCCCTGCTGCGCCCGGCGCAACGTACAGCTTGTCGGGCTAGTCGTGGAAAGAATATGACACATACCCAACATTCTCCCACTTGTTGTTTTCTTTCCACAGGGGGCCACATGAGAGCTTAGTCATTGGGCTAATTCTTCAACACCCATTGTTTCTCTACACCAAGAGAACTTATGAGTGCTCACAGACTTCGTCAATGCATCTGCAACATTCTTCAAAGTGTCCACCTTTACCAGAAACACCCTTTTAGCCTCAACCATATCTCTAACAAAGTGATATTGAACATCAATGTGCTTTGTCTTTGAATGATAAGCATGGTTCTTAGCCAAGAAAATTGCACTTTGGCTATCACAGTCTATCCTTATAGCTTGCTGTACCAACCCCATACTTGAACACAATCTCTGCAACCAAACTGCTTCCTTGCTTGCATGAGTGGCTGCTATGTATTCTGCCTCTGTAGTTGAAAGCGCCACTACAGACTGTCTTTTACTCATCCAACTGACCGCACCTCCAAATAGGCTAAACACATACCCACTTGTAGATCTTCTTTGGTCCAGATCTCCAGCCCAGTCTGCATCAACAAAACCACGAATGTCCAACATTCTTTCCAATCCTGGTCTTCCCTGGAAGCACAAGCCATAATCACTAGTGCCACGTAAATATCTGAAAACCCGCTTCACTGCTGTCCAATGCTCCTTCCCTGGGTTTGACATAAACCTACTCAATACTCCCACTGCATTTGCAATGTCTGGTCTAGTACAGACCATTTCATACATCAAGCTACCCACTGCACTTGCATATGGAACACGGGACATATACTCCTCTTCTTCTTGTGTCTTGGGACACTGTTCAGCAGACAGCTTTACACCTACAGGAATAGGAACCTTCACCGGTTTACTATCCTGCATATTGAACCTCCGCAATATAGTCTCGACATACTTCCTCTGGTTTAACCAGAGCTTCCTCTTTGCCCGATCTCTCTTAATTTCCATGCCCAAAATATAGTTTGCAGCACCAAGATCCTTCATGTCGAATTTGGAGAACAGTTTGGTCTTCAAATCTTGGATAATTTCTTTGTCATTTCCAATCAACAACATATCATCCACATACTAGACCAAATAAATAAAACGGTCACCAATTAATTTAAAATAAACACAGTGATCCTCCTTGCTTCTAGTGAAGCCAAGTCCCCGTATATAGGTATCAAATTTCTGATACCACATCCTTGGTGACTGTTTTAACCCATACAGAGACTTCTTCAACCTGCATACCAGTTCTTTCTTACCCTTCACCATAAATCCTTCAGGCTGCTTCATGTAGATCTCCTCTTCTAGATCCCTGTGAAGAAATGTTGTCTTCACATCCATCTATTCTATCTCAAAATCCAAATGCTAAAGCAAAGAACAGATAAAAGCACCTTAATAGAAAGTAATCTCTTTGGCAACAGGAGAAAAAATATCACCAAAATCAATTCCTGGCACCTGGGAATAACCTTTTGCTACCAACCGAGCTTTGTATTTCTCCACCTTGCCTTCTACATTCATCTTCTTCTTAAACACCCATTTGCTCCTGATGGGCTTCCTTCCAGCCGGCAACTCCACCAAATCCCATGCCTTATTTTTATGCAAGGATGCCATTTCATCAACCATGGCCTCCTTCCAGAGTTTTCCATCCTCTGAATCTACTGCCTCCCTGACAGTTCTGGGATCATCATCAGTTATAGTTAAGGCAAAACCCAAATGGAAAAGAAGATGTGATCGGCACTCTTTGGTTGCCTTCTTTTCCGAATCGATCTTCTCAAAGTCAGTTTTGTGGCCTCTTCTCCTTCTTCTGAATCTTCTTCTGTTGTAGAGTCCGATTCATCCTCCTTTAGCTCAAACTCTATCTTCTCAGGTTCCTTTGGTAGGACTTCATGTGTAACAACATCTTTCACCTCTCTAAACACCACATCTCGACTGTACACAACCTTCCTTGTTTCTGGGTTCCAAAGCTTGTAACCCTTTAAATCATCCTTATACCCAATAAAGATGCACCTTTCAGATTTATTATCCAACTTGGTCCTTTTCTCCTTTGGAACATGTACATATGCATCACATACAAATACCCTTAGATGTGAAAGAGAGGGTTTCTTACTAGTCCATACCTCATGTGTAGTCTTATCCTCCAACGCTGATGAAGGTGATCTGTTAACTAAGTAACATGCAGTCTCCACTGCCTCTGCCCAGAATTCTTGTCCTAACCCGGTACCACTGAGCATGCTTCTTTCCTTTTCCATCAGTGTTCTATTCATTCTTTCCGCAACTCCATTTTGCTGAGGTGTGTATGGAGTAGTCTTCTGCCGTGCTATACCACACTTCTTACAGAACTCTTCAAATTCCTTCTTGCAGAACTCCCCACCATTATCTGTCCTCAATGCCTTTATCTTCTTCTCTGTCTGGTTTTCCACCATAGCCTTAAATTCTTTAAATTTGTCAAAGACTTCAGATTTCTTCCTCAAGAAATATATCCATGTATTCCTTGAGAAGTCATCTATGAATGAAACATAGTACACAGACTTTCCCAGTGATGGAACTGACACAGGTCCAAACACATCACTGTGCACAAGTTCTAATATCTTGTTCGCCCTCTTAGCACTAGAAGGAAAACTCACCCGATTCTGCTTCCCATATACACAATGTTCACAGAAATCGAAATCCAGAGAGAAATTAGACATACCTTCTACCATAACATTTCTATGTAGTATCCGAAGGCCCTTCTCTCCAATATGTCCAAGCCTTTGATGCCATAGCATGGTCTTTTCTCCAGAGACAGCTACGCTTTCCGCTCCATTTTCAGGAACCACATAACTGTTACACCCATCAATAACAAGTACACCCCAGAAGCCAGGCCGCAGTTATGGCCCCAAATCGCATTATCACTAAAGGTTTCAAACTATCTTACCTTTCTCGAACACTATTTTTACACCTGCATCATCCATATTGCTTACAGAAATCAGATTTCTGGCCAATGCAGGAATATGCAGAGCACTAGGAAGTGTTCTAATCCTTCCACCTTGTAGCTTCAGCTTGAATTTTCCACGTCCGATGATTCTGGCCTTCCTATCATCCCCTATGAAGACATCACCACCATCATATTTCTCATACTTGCAGAACCACTCCCTATGGGGAGTGAAGTGAAAGGATGCACCTGAGTCAATCAACCATGACTCATGATCTACATGTGTATTTGAAGAAGAAGCCAAATACAAATCCCCACCTTCATGCGAGTTGGTTTTTTCCTCTGCAGAAGGAGCTTCATCAGATCCCTTTCCTTTCTCAAGAGCTTTAGATTTGCACTCCTTTTTGTAGTGCCCTTCCTTTCCGCATTTCCAGCATACCTTTACAAAATTTCCAGGAGATTTAGATCTCCCTCTAGATTTGGATCTCCCACTCGAAACCTTATTCTTGTTTCTATTTTGAGACCTTCCTCGTATAGATAAGGCATCTCCATTCTGTTCCTCCATATTTCTCCATCTCATTTCCTCCGACAACAAGGCTGAGACAATGTCATCAAAATTCAAGGTAGTTGTATTGCTACCTATTGCAATAACCAGACTGTCCCACGAGTCTAGTAGAGAACACAACAAACTGATGCACTTATCTTCATCTCGAGGATTTTTAATATCAATGACAATGACTTACTACGTATTGAAGGTGTTCGGTATGCTCGACAATGGTAGTCTCCATCCTTCATCCTCAAAGTTATATAGCTTTTTCCTCACGGAACAACTTATTCACCGTAGACTTAGATTGGAAGTAAAGTCCCAGTTTTTCCCCCAAATTCTTCATCGTAGCTTCCCCAAATACATTCAACAATACCGAATCCGAGACACACAATCGTATTGTGCTCTTAGCCTTTCAATCCAGTTTCTTCCAGTCTTCATCTGACATTTCCATTGGTTTAGTACCTGGATCTACCGCGATCCACTGATCTTTATCCACCAGCAGATCCTCCATCTTGAGCTTCCACAACTCAAAACTCTGACCATTAAATTTCTCAATCTCTATCTTTCCGCCGCTCACCATCTTCTTTCACTGCAAGAATCGATCCTGCAGATCTCCCACTGAACAGGGTCTACCTCAGGCCCAAGCAAAAAAAAAAAAACCCTCAGCAGCAAAGGCATCCCCTTGAAGCCGAAACAGCTTTGATACCAAATGTAGGTTTTAACCCTGAACAGAAATTATCTACACACGAATCTTATAACAGAAAATAAACAATAGCAAGAGCATAAAACAAAAAACAGATAAACACAGCGATTTTCCCTTGGATCCCAAATCGGGACGACCAGCTTGATTTCTCATTATATTCCTTTTAGTGTTACAACACATATATATACATGCCGAAGCATACATAAACCCCAATCCATTAACGCTGGATTAGAACATAAACATAGTTCCCTTGACCGGATCTACAAAATATCAGGGGCCAAAAACCATTGTACCCCAAAACCATGTGCAAACTCATGCACAAAACATGGGTGGGTCCGCCTATGCGTGGGACCACATACGTACAACGCGTGGGGCTAGTCGTGGAAAGAATATAGCACATACCCAACATTAATAAGCCCAACACACATGGAATTTTGGATTCTAACCTTTATGATTGACCTCATTTAAACTCAAAGTGACCCTACATAATGACAAGATGACCAAATGACACTTTGTACATGAACCTTTATTTTGAGAAAATTTAAAACCCTAGCTTATTTGACCAGTTGACTCAAAAACTATTTCTAAGTGTTATGATGATAATAGTGGCTCCAATGGGTATGTTTCACCCTTATGGTGCAACAAAGAACCAACAGACCAACTGCCTTATTGAAAACTGAAAACTGATGATATCATCTCCAAGTTTTTATGGCCTTCACTTCAGGCTCAAACCTGTTGAAGAGATCATCCACACCTGGAAATGGGAAATAAAAAATGGAATATATACAATGGTGTTATTTCAGCTGACTGAATCAAGATGAATAATGTTTGATAAACCTGCCATTGAAAGGTCCTCCTTTACACAGTTGATCATCCATCTCTTGCACTATAAATGTGTTATTTCCATGGTAGGCTGAGATCTTATATGGCCATTTCCAGAGGTTCTAAAACTTGCCATGTTTCCCTTTGTCTTCAATCTTAGCATCCCACTTCAAAATCACATCTAGAATATTGAAATTTTCTTCTTTTGTCTTTTTGTCAAATGTCCTTTTAAATCTGTTTTGATATTGTTGATAGTTTTTGTAGACTTCTTCTCTTTTTTCCTGCAAGGCATTAACTTATTGATCCTCCTTTGAATTATATTTGTTTCTTCCTCCAGTCCTTGTAACAATTTCATCACTGGAACTCCAAGAGAGCTAGGAAACACAACTTCAGTCCCATAAACCAAATCATAAGGAGAAACCCCTATGAATATTTTAGTGCAAATTTTGTCAACCCATAAAGCAAATTTAAGTTTCAAGTTCCATGACCTCTTATTTTCCTGCAAAATTAGCTTGATAATTCTAACTAGGCTCTTGTTTGATGACTCAGCCAAGCCATTACCTTGAGGGTAATAGGTTATTAAATTACCAAAGGTGATATTATACTCATTACAAAAATTCACCAGCTTCTTTGATTTAAAGGCCTGAGCATTGTCAGTGATGATTTTCATTGGACAACCAAATCTAGATAAGATGTTACTTTCTAGAAATTGTGTGAATACTGAATCCGTGGCTTGTCTTGTAGGAATTGCTTCAATCCACTTTGTAAAATAATCAGTGGCAGTTAGGATAAACCAATTTTGGCCCGAAGATGTTGGATTTATTTCCCCAATAAAATCCAACCCTCACTGTTGGAAAGGAGCTTCCAAAAAAATGGTTTCAAAGGTAATGGGAGCAACTTTATTTTTCCATCAAAGATCTAACATTCATGACAAGCAACAATCTTCTTATACACATATTTGAAAATTGAAGGTCAGTAAAATCTTTCTCTGAGAATTTTATTCACTGTTGTTTTCCAGTAATGATGACCCCCACAGTCACCTTTATGAAATTCTTTAGTCACTTTCTCTGCTTCATCCTCTAATATGAAATTAAGAAGTATCCCACTTGTGCCTTTCTAATACAAACATTTGTTCAAAATACAATACCACACTGATTTCAACTTGAAAAATCTGGCTTTTGATTTTGTTAATTCAGGAGGAGTTCTATGATGATGCAGAACAAAAATGACATCTTTATACCAATCTGACATAGTGAAATTTTACTCAACAGGGATAAGCTCTTCAACTGCAATCACATTGAATTTTCTGCTATAAAATTAACGTCTATATAGTCAAAATTTGATTGAGTCATAATCTTTTCCAGTCCTTGTCCTTTCACCAATTTTTTAGTTCTGATATCCAAATCATATTCCAGCAAAGTGGAAATCCACTTACTCCTCTTACCATCTAGATTAGCTTGGGTTAATATATCTTTTACTACAACATTAGGTACAAAAGCAACAATATGTGAATGGATAACATATACCTTGAAATATTTAAGTGTTTTCACCAAAGCATAAGCTTGCTTCTCCATAATGCTATACTTCAATTCAAAATTTCCAAGAGTCCTACTGAAAAATGAGATAGGTTGTTGATTACCATGTTGTTTTCTCTGTAACAATACTCCTGCAATGGTATATTCTGAAGCAAAGGTAAAAACCAGAAATTCTTTTGAAAAATCAGGGTTTATGAGTATTGGAGCTTGAGCTAGAGCATTATTGATTTCTTCAAATGAATGTCGAGCCTCTGTTGTCCACTTAATATCACAGTCTTTCTTAAGCATCTTTGTAATATGCTTCACAATTTCTGCAAAATTAGGAATGAATATTCATACAAAGTTCACCTTGCCTAAGAAAAATTGAATTTATTTTATGTTTCTGGGCATATTTATCTTGTAAATAGCAACAAATCTACTTGGATCAAACTTAATTCCCTCCTTTGATATTATATGACCCAATAATTTTTCCGTTGTCAAAGCAAAAACACTTTTGTTAGGGTTTAAAGAAATACCAATTTTTCTGCATTTTGAAGAATCTTTTTCAAGTGCTTGAAATGTTCTTCTTCTTTCTTTGAGAACACAGTGATGTCATCCAAATATACAACCACCAATTTATCCTTTTCTTTTTCAAATGAAATGTCCATGGCCCTCTGAAAGGTTTCCCCTGCATTCATGAGTCCAAAGGGCATCTTTGTAGACATAAATGTTCCACAAGGCGTGGTAAAAGTTGTCTTCTCTTGGTCATATGGATGCACGAATACTTGATTATACCCTGAGAAACCATCTAAGATTGACATCCTTTGTGATCCTACTATGTTTTGCAATATGTGACCCATCTTGGGAAGAAGATAGTTGTCTTTTTGTGAGGCTTTATTCAAGTTTCTGAAATCAATACATATCCTGATTTCTCCCTTACAAGTACCAAACTAGCCAACCATTTGGAAAACCTCAATGGTGCTATGATCTTGGCTTCAATTTTTTTTTAATATCCTTTTAAATTAATGGCAAAAATAATGGATTAATTCTCCTTGGTTTTTGTTTGAAAGGATTTTCATTTTCCTTTATTGGTATTGTATGTTGAATGATACTAGGATCATATTTTTTCAAATATGCATAACTCCATGCGAAGACATCTATGTATCTCTTCATCATATCGACATATTTTTGTTTTAGTTTAGAAGAAAGAGATTTGGACAACTTGACAAACTTGGGATTTTCTGCCGTATCAAGATTACAATTTTCAACCTCTTCATTATCATATTTCATCTTAGGATTCTTGGCTACATCATTTTGGTGAAACAATTTTTCAAGAGGAATCAACCCTTTAGGAATAAAATTGTATTTTAGCTGCATAACTTCTGTACTGAATTTGGTTTCAACAAACATATTTTTCTGGTCAACTTGAGTAGTTTCAATTTCTTCTTTCAATTCCAAATTTTTTTGACTTGTTTATCATTGTCAAATACCTTCTAGTTTTTTATGTTATCAAGAATGGTTGGCTTGCGTCTGATTTCAATCTCATATTTCTTGCTGGAATTAAAGGGAATTGTAAATAGACTGGTTGAAACAACCAAGGAATTTGCAATACCATTCTGTTCTCTAGGCCTTATTGTCAAACCACGTTCTTCAAAATTTTCCAACAGTTCAAGAATTAAATTTGTGTATGATCTCATTCTAACATCTTTGGTTTGGTAGGTGTCATTTACTTGTTTGATGACTAACTCAAAATCACCAAAAATAGAAATATTTTGAGAACCTAAGTTTTTCAAGACTTCTAAACCCAAAACCAAAGCTTCATACTCTACCATGTTCTTTGTGCAATCAAAATTGATTTTGTAAGAACAAAATTTACTTTCATCTCTTGTGATGATTATCCAAATTCCTCCACCAACTCCATCTCTTCCAGCAGCACCATCAAAGCTCATGTGCCACCAACCTTCTCTACCATTTTCTTCAACTTGTTGCCCTTTTTCTACATGCTGATTTTTTGTTTCACCCATGATTTCATTGAAAAGTATAGATGATCCTAACTCTGTTTCCACTGCATAAACTAGGGAATTTTGAGGTTTATCTTTGTTGTTGATCATATATGCCATCCTAGACTCTCTATATAGTCTTCTCTGCTTACGAAAAATAGGGATAGTGGCGTAGGAAATGTCCATTTGCATGGTTCGACCCTTGATTTTGGCAGCCCATGATCTAGATAACAATATACCGAATTTTGGTGGAATATCAACTACAATTATGTCCATCACTACAATTTTAGCAGGGACTTGAGTTAGACCAACAACCACATCATTGATCAACCCTGCAAGTTGAAATCTCTTAGAATCAAACGAGAATAAGTCCTTGTATGGTTTGGTTATGTCCAAACCCAATCTCTCCATGATGACCTTTGGCATTAAATTGTGAGATGCCCCTAAATCTAACATAGAATTGTGTAATGTTATGTCATGAATGTTTAAACTCACATAGAAAGGTGGCACTTCTTCATTTTTCTCATCTTCCACTATTTTTCCTAAGAACATGGTAGGGTGATCTTCTTGCAGATTTAGAGTATCAGAGGGTCCATCTTGAGTGTTAAGTATTTTCACAATTTTATTTCTGTATTCTGTGACCTTTATTATTTCACCAAAGGGGACAACAATTTGTATTTTTGAAATCTCATTTTCTAGGTTAAAAGCTGGTTGTGCCTTTTCAATTTCTTTCCCAGGATCCTCTTTCTTTTGTTCAATAGCCTTTGGACCATTTGCTTTCTTAGGCTACTTTTTATTGGCAATTATAGGAATGTTCCTATTCCTCAGGTTATACTATTTTTGCATCTAAAAAATGGCATGTTGATAGCCTTTCTGGTATTCTGATTGTTTTTCAGTTTCATTATTACACATGTAAAAAATAGATTCATCATGCTCTTCTTTTGTTAAAAACATCCTTGTTTCATCCTCATCCAAATAATGTATAATGTCTTGAATTTATGGCTGCATTTCTTCTTCATCTACTAGATTTTGTTGGAAAGGGGGGCTAACTTTCTCATCAATATAGTTTATATGTTCTCTTGGTCTCTGTTGAATTTGACGTCTTCTAAAATTTAGATTTATTATTTGTGTTTCAGGTTGTGTAACAGGAGGATTATTTCCAAGTGCTAGTCTATCCATACGTTTTCCATGGTTTTCATCATATTGTCAAATTTCACATATGAAGATGTAGAGGGATGGTCTTCCTCTTTTACTCTTCCTTTTCCAACCTTTGACCTTTCACTGCAGCCATGCTAAATTCCACCTTAACAACATCATTTTGCATGTCAGCCAAAGTGGCAGATTCCCTCTCTCTTAGAAAAATGGAAAATTAATAATCAAAAGCTTCAACATAATGCAATTGGGTAGCCCCCGGGGGAGGTTTTATATGAGCAGGAATGGAGTTGTAAACTTTGTTGAACCCAAGTTTTGAAAAATATTGAATTGAATCATTACTTTATTTCTTCAAATTATTGTATTTGGTCAATGCTTGAACAAAATTCACCTTACTTCACCATTTCCTTAAGAAAATTTCTTTTAATTGATCCCAATTTTGTATACTTCCTAGGGTTAAGGCTTTAAACCATTTTCTGACTTCACCAATGAAACTTTGTACAAACAAACTCATATTAACATCTTCATCACCCACCTCCTCTAGGTCTATAAGATCATTGAATTGGTCAACATGTTGTTCTGTAGTGATTTCCTCCTCACCCCGAAAGGTTTTTATTCTAGTAGAATATCCCTATGGCAGATCATGAAGTTGAGCAGGCAGGACAAGAGGGGCATATTTGGCAGGGCCTACAGGAGGAGAAGGAGGAGGAGGATGAACTTTTGCCATTGTAGCAATGAAAATAGATGTGCTAGTAGAATCTACAGCAAGGGAGGTAGCTATCAAACTAGTAGGAGTAGTAGTAAAAGCAGATGTGATGTTAGGAAACTGAGTTACAAGAACCTTCACCTCAGAAATAAAAGAACTACATTTAGGGTAAGGGATACCAACTCTTCTTTTCAACAACAACTCAAAAGGATCAAGTTATTTTAGTTTTTCTAAAGACTCTTGTTCTAATGACATTTTAGATATAACAATTTCCCAAAACCCTTCTTTATATTATTTGGAAACAACAAATGTGGTGTCTATCCCTAATCTTTGTAGATCTAGGAAAATTTTTGTTAATTCATTTTCTGATTTAGATCTAAAAAGTATTTGCTCAAACTTTTCATCAAAAATTATGTCTTCAATATTTTGAACACCTCAGAGGGTAAAGATGAAGCTCTTAAGAGATAGTGAGTACTTGATTTTGATGAGCTACCATTTCCTCTGAGAATTTTCTCTCGATCATCAACAATCTTTTATGGATTAGGATCTGGATTGCTCCTCGTATGAATATTCTTGGAAGCCACCTTTAAGCTAAATATTACAGGGAGTCACCAAGGTAGAAGTGCAACCTCAAAATTTCTGATCTCCTGCTACCTTCAAGATCTCAGCTACTTTGAAAAGAATCATCTAGGATAATGCAAATTTCGACCTCCCGGGAGACGCACCAAAATGTTATCACTTGACTAGGACAGGTTGGGCTATGTCAACCTCCAACCAAGAGTAACTATTTCAAACCAAATTTTAACTAGAAGTTAGGCCTTCAGTCTGAGAGGGCTCTCTCAAAAATACTTATAAGATTCTCAGTATAAACTCAAAATTTTAGATGGCTAGCTCTGGATCTTTATGTGATTTTGCAGGTGAAAGAGAGTGTGAGCACTGCCACCATTGGGCATGGAGTCAGTTAAGAGAAAATTCAATTAATTTTTTTTTTTTTTTATAGAAGCCGAGGCATATTTGGCTTCTAACTAGTGTGAAATAAACATTTACAACTAAACACAAAAAATTGAAGGAAATTTGAGCAATATGACATGAATTCAAGGTAAACAATTAAGCCATGAAACTGATAACAATCATGAAAGCATGAAGATTAAACATAAAGCCAAAAAATTGAATCTCAAGTGTAAAATAGAGTATGTTGCAAATGTATATTAACTGAATAAAAGTTCACAAAAGAGTGGCCAACTCACATTATCGATCAACCCCTTCAGAGTAAAAAAAATACACATATATAAAGAGAGATCTCCCTTTTGTCATTAATTACAAAATCTGCCACATGGGCTAGATTCGATCAACATCTACGAGACCTAATCCTATTTGACTTACAAAACATTGAGCCTTTGTAGGGAATTTTCTGTTTTACACAATTTCAATACAAATAGGATTCTTCTAACATTTATGAGCTCAACAAAATTCTGTTGTTCAACCTTATTGAATCCAACTAACTGCTAAATGTGTTGGACTGCTGATGTGATTTTGCCACATGGATTTTTAACATGGTTGACTTGCTGACATGTCTTCCTAAAAAATAAGAGTCCTTTTTCTGATGATGTGGACACTCCTATGACCTGTAGCCCATCTAGTTGTGTTAAATTTAGATAACCATGGTGTGTTCTATGATAAATGCAAATTGGCTTCAATATTTCTTAGGCCCCATTCAAATTAGCAATCAGATAAACATGAAATTAAAATGATGATAGAACATAATAATATATCAACATAAGACAAGCTAATAATATAGATCAGATTTTACAATTCTTCTTGTCCAACAAAGATATAGGATAGTGTGTGTTACGATAGTTAACATGATGCTTCAGCCAACAAAGTCTTTCTTAGATCAGCTAACCCTCCAAGTGTCACACCCACAGCCCTCAAAGACAACTCATCACAAGTAAACGTTGGTCAACAAAAAGTCAACGCAAAAAATTCAATGCATGACAAAAACAGAAATTCAACGCAACAGATTAGGGCTTCGGTCAAACAACTCCTTTCCCTCTATTTTTTTACCCAGTAGTTAGAACTCTAAAAATGGGAATTTTAGCAGAGATTTGAGGTCAAACGGACAAGGATTGACCACAGTCAACACTGGTCAACGCTTCAACAAATCAACCCTAAACAGATTCATAGAAAAACAACAACTCCAGCTTTGCGTGTGTGAAGGGAAGAGGCCTACAAAGGCTATCGAACCGATCATATCACAATGAGAGATGTGTGATGAGATGATGAGTAAATTACCTCCAAGTCTCCCTAATTTATATCCATCAGTGAGGGTGTGTGACACATCTATTAGGCTTGTGAGCCTACATTACAAATCTGGCTAACCTTGCACGTATGTGGAAAAAAAATTCAAAATATATGTTCTGCTCATCCAAACAAGATGATCTTTAGATCAATCTTGCACCTCTCTAAAAGAGGAATCCAACAAACATATGATCATCATCATATGAGCAGTGAAACATGGAGTTTGGACCTAGTTTCCCAAAATTAACACTCCCTCTCAACTAGGGAGAAATCCATCTATCCACTTGTGCCATCCATTAGTGCCATCTTGTACTATCATCTAGAATCATGCATCATCATGTCGTAACTTGCTTTGCTAGCTCTTATTCTCAAATAGAAAAAAAGGTGAGTCAAAAAGACATCACGCTCAGCTGACCCGAAGTCAGCTTAGAGGTTAAAACCTCTCTTGGACTTGAAAGAGTCTCATACTAACCCGAAGTCAGTTTAGAGGATAAAACCTCAATAAACTCAAATAGAGTCACATACTAACATGAAGTTAGTTTACTAACTTGAATTCAGTTTAGAGGTAAGAAAATCATCATACTTGATCCCAGATCAAGGTGTTGGACACGTGCCATCCTAGACATAAAGAGTACGACAATCTCTGATGCATGCATCGGTCTTGCTATTGGTCTCTATCCACAATTCCCACCTTATTTCCAAATGAGAGGTACTTCCCATGAGTCTGAAACTCCATGGGTAGTGTTATCACAAAAACTGACCCTGATAGGCTGCTGATCAAGTAGACTCTGAGTAACTATCTCAAACTAGACTTTTAGTTGAGGCTTAGCCTCCTCAACCTGAGAGGGCTCTCTAAATAGGTTTAATATTTTGAATTAAGGATTAGATGGCTAACTCTAGGAATAAATTGGATAAAAGTGTATAACTGGTTGAATTATTGATCAAACATATGAAGGAATTTAGAGCATTTTCCAATGAATTCTAAGTAACACATGTTCATACCACTACAAATAGGTAAATGAGGAAATCCATAGGAAGATCAAACACCAAAAACTCTTTCTGAATCCTGAGTAGTAAAGCCAATATCTGTATTTAAGATGAAAACACACAGTCTGCTATAATAACATAGTTTGCTTGTTAATGAAAATTTCCAACCTTTAGCAATTCGACTTCATGTCTCTTATAGAGTCTTCATTACAATCTTGGATTCCCTTATGCATCTTGAAGAGAATTCGAATTTCTAAATTTGACACCTATCTTCTCCTAAAACAGACTCTTAATTACATCTGACAGTTAACTGTCTCTTCTAGAAGTCCTAATACAAATAGGAGTAAAACTCCTTATTAGGTCTAAAATAACCTTATCTAAGAATTAAATAATATCTCTAACAACTATTTCTCCATATCTTCGACCTTGATGATGCCTCTAATCTTGTTATGCAATCATGCTGATTCATGTCTTATCTGCCCTACAAAACAGGGAACATGTTTCCTATAATTTAGCTTTTACCTTCATTGATGATCTTCGAACCCTTTTGCTGGCAATATTGAATTTTTGAGATAAATGACATGTCTTATCATTTCCATGGAACCATGCCTTTCTACCTGTACAAAAATTAAGTCTTTGAAAAAGTATAAAGAGAGATGATATGGATGCGCTATGAAAATAGCAGTTGTTTTCGTAGCGCAGAATTTGTATCTTTGTAAACATCTCTTAACCATCCACTTTATTTTGATTTGACACCTGAAATTTCATCTGTGAGCCCTTTCCATCCACTAGCAACAACAAAATTTGGAAACCAAGTGTTTTTACCTCTCAAAACCCTTATAAAAATATTAAAAAATGCACACTACGAAACTGCTGTGTATGTCTTTTTTACACAGTTTTTTCACAATTCTCAGACTTTAAGAATATTTGCACCTTTTAATGATTTCCATGATGTCTATAGACCTTAACAATCAAAATAAGTCAACTTTGAAATGTCCTCAAAAAGTGATGTCCTTTCCAAAAACAAGATTGTATTAAGGATTTGTCACTTACTGCTCTTGTTCTATCTCTGTTGTAGCTGACCTTTAGATTTTGTCAATTGAATTTCAAGATCTTCAATCTACATCTTCAGTCTCCTATTAGTAGCCCTTAATTTAAAATTTATCATTCTCATAAATCTTGCCTCTTTGATTGCAAGGACAGTCCAGGTAAAGTACTGAGCTTCACTGCTGATTGTTTCAGGTTTTGAAACTCTTTCAACCTCCCACAAAGCCCTTATTCTGTTGAAGTTTGTCTTCTAAAAAACATGTCTTCTTGCTTTCTTCTTAAGCTTAGCAATTTCCATATTAGCTAGTCTCAACTTTTCTTTAATTTCTTCATAACTTCTCTTTTCTCTTTGAGTGTTGAAAACTCTATTTTTGTCACCTTCAGGTATTGTTGATGATAGGTCTATGGGCTCTTCATAAACATTAGAAACTTCCCCTACTTTATCTAACTCCATATATAGCTCTTGAAACTTTTTTGATTGCCTAGTTAAAGGCCTTCTGGGCTTGAACACAAACTCTAAAATTTCATCATCAAAATCCAACTTTTTGGAAGATTTCATCTTCTTAGATTTCCATTCATCCAATTTTATAAAGTCTGCATGAACTAAAGGAGATTCTTCAATATCAATAGCCTGTAAAATATCATTCAAATTACCCTTTAAACCTAGACTTTCTTCTGAAACCACTGTTTTTCCCCTTTCCTTTGCTATTTGACTTCTAGTCAATATTTTCTGGGCTGATTTGCTGGTTGACTATTCCTGTATTGTTTCCTTAACTTTAGTTGTCTTATTTTGTGCAGGTTGAGGAGTCTTTTGAATGATCACTGATGTTTTTATTTCTGGCTCTTTCACTTGCTTTCTGGGTTTCAACTTGACAAATCTTTTTGATCTTGTTTCTGCAAGGTCACTGGTTTCTGATGGTGATTTTTCTTTGGCCTTAGGGATAATACCTGTTTCTTATGTTTCCACCCCAAATCGACACAAAAACAAAAATATTTACTATTCTCTATTTATCCTCTGAAGTTCATGTAAAACTATCAATTTAAATAGACCATGATGGAAAAGTGAAATTTCACAGTATTGAGATTTCATTTGCACTTTATTTGCCATCTTAGCTAAACTTCGAAGCAAGAGAAAAGGAAAATCCAAAGAAATCATTCAAGTAAAATGCAACAGGAGTTTGAAATGATAAGAATACACTTTATAGTATCTTCCCTCACAAGTGAAATAACTTTGAATGTTGTAGAGCAGGTTGGCATAGGTTTTCTTGATGTAGCTTCTTGGCACTACTTTAGTTAAGTCTATCTCTACAAACCCTGGCTTTAGAAATATTTTACAAGGTTCCATCTCAAACCTGAAATTTTTGAACCATCTTTATTCTCCCCTTGGAATCTCTAACACTAATGATATGATCTCAGGGTAAATTGGCAAGTTTAAGACTCCAACTTTTGTATTTGAACTTGTGAAATGAAGAGCAAACTCTTTTGTCACTTGATTATGACCTCCCTGCAATTTGTCACAGAATTTCCAACATCCTGTCTTCTTGAAGGCTTCCTCAACTTATTTGTCCTTGGTTAGAGCCTCTATACTTTCAGGCTCCGTCCTTAAACAGTGGCCTGACCTATGGTTCTTTCTTTCCTCTTTCATCCTTTCCTTGAAATTCCTGTGTGCTTCTTGAAAACCTATAACCAACAGCCTCGCTTGATTAGGGACACTGCCTCGCTTGAAAGCAATAATCAGCCTCACTTGATGAATGAGAGAAGCCTTGGTTTCTGCTTACCATGAGCTTACCATTCAGAAAAGGGTATGCATCATGTGTTTCTTGCATGAGACAATAAAACCAAAAACCAACCCTTTTCAAATTTCAAAATGACTAAGATAAATGACCTCTAACAAATGTCATGATGGCTATGAATGGTTGCATGTGTGAGAAAAGACTCTTGGCTGACACCTAATCATGAAGGATTAACAGAATTTTATGGATTTGATACTTTGACAAGACTTGCTACGAATCCCCGATTTCGTAGCACGCCTAATGTAATTTCAGAGCTTTATGCTACGAAAAGAGCAGCGTTTTCGTAGCACAAAAGCAATTTTTAACACTGTCTGTGATACGAAAATGTGGTTTCATGGCTCCATCAAAGAAATTTTAAAATGGTTAAAAAATTGACTCTCTAAACATGGTATGAGACTCTCAAGGTATGAAATAAGGTTGTTGGACTTTATTATGTGAATGAAAATGAGACTTTAATCCTATCACTTAACCCCTAAAAATTTAAAATTACTTAACACCTATCTAAAAACCATGACTATGAACAAAGAAAATTGTCCAAGTTTGGAAAAAAATTTATAGTGATAACAATGGCTCCACTTGGGATAGTGTGCCCCTATGGTACACTAAGAACCTGCAGCTCCAGTGCTATCCATTTTTGATAAAAAAAGAAATCTGTGTTAACAAGCATCTTCTTCAAACTGTTTGGGCCTTCACCTCATACTTAAGTTCTCTATTTCAGCTTGTCATTATTAGCAATAAAACTGACAAAGATGGAATATGTACAATGTCATGAGTGACTGATAAAACTTCAGCAAGCATAATTTTTTAGGAACCTACCATTAACAAGCCCTCCAGCATATGATCCTCCATCAATTTCCTGCAATATATAAGTGTTGTTCCCATGAAAACCAACAATCTTAAAAGGACCCTTCCATAAATTCTCAAATTTATCGTGCTTTCCCTTTTCCTCAATTTTGGCCTCCCATTTCAGCACTTTGTCTTGTAGCTGGAAACTGTCTTCTATGATCTTCTTATCAAATGTGTTCTTGATTCTGTTTTGAACTTGTTGATGGCTGTCATAGACTTCATTTCTCTTTTATTGCAAGGCTATTAGCTGGTTGATCCTCCTGTGAATGGCATTTGGTTCCTCTTCAAGTCCTTGAATTAACTTCATGACCAGTACCCCTAGTGATGATGGAAAAATAGCTTCAACACCATAAACTAATTCATATGGTGAAGTCCCAATTGACCTCTTTGTACAAATCCTATCAGCCCATAAGGCATACTTCAGCTTTAAGGGTCAAGCTTTCTTCTTCTCCTGCAATACTTTTTTGATGATTCTTACAATGCTCTTATTTGATGATTCAACAAAGCCATTCCCTTACGGATAGTATGCTATAGAGTTTCCAAGAGTGATATGGTATTTATGGCAGAAATTTATCATTTTCTTGGACTTAAATGCTTGAGCATTATCTGTTATAATATTCATGGGACAACCAAATCTAGACAATGTATTATTCTCTAGAAAAGAAATAATTATAGAGTCATTAGCTTGCCTTGTTGGTATCGCCTCTATCCATTTGGTGAAGTAGTCCGTTGCTGTGAGAATCCAACGATGTTGCCTTGATGATGATGGATGTATCTCTCCAATAAAGTCTAACCCCCACTTCTGAAAAAGAGCTTCCACATAGATAGGAACCAAAGGTAGAGGTACAAGCTTTCTTCTTCCTTCAAAAATTTGGTATTCATGACATGCAATGATTTTTTTGTAAATGTCTTTAAACATTGATGGCCAAAAATATCCAGCTCTTAGAATCTTATTTTCTGTAGCCTTCCAATAATGGTGTCCTCCGTAATCACCTTTATGGAATTCTTCAATGAATTTTTTAGCTTCTTCTTCAAGTAAGCAATTCAGCAAAATTCTTCCTGTATCTTTCCAAAATAGATTTCTGTCATATACAAAATATCTCAAATATTTTAGCTTAACAAACCTTGCTTTGGACGTTGTTAGATCAGCGGAGCTTTGTTATGCTGTAGAAAAAAAACCACAACCTTATACCACTCTGAAGTAAGATATTTCTCATCAATTTGGACCAATTCTTCCTCATTTTCAGAAATTTCTGATATTTCTGCATTCAGATTTATGTCAAGTCAGTCCAAATTTGACTGAGTCATTAGTTTCGCCAAGCCTTGTCACTCCACAAACTTGGTTGGTTTGATGTCTATATCATATTCCAGCAATTTGGTGATCCATTTTCCCCTCTTACCATCGAGATTTGCTTGAGTTAGAATGTCTTTTATCACATCACTTGGAACATATGCCACAATGTGAGAATGCAGAATATGAATTCTTAAATATTTTATAGCTTTCACCAAAGCATAGGCCTGTTTTTATAGAATATTGTACTTCAGCTCAGCATTCGCTAATGTTCTAATAAGGAAAGAAATAGGTTGTTCAATACCTTGCTTTCATTTTTGTAGAAAAACTCCAGCAATTGTGTTTTCAGAAGCAAATGTAAAAACCAGAAATTCTTTGGAAAAATCTGGACTAATGAGTACCGGTGCTTGTGTGAGTGCCCTCTTGAGTTCCTCAAAATATTTCTTTTCTTCAGCTGTCCATTTAATATCAACTCCTTTCTTTAACATCCTTGTTATATATTTGACAATCTCAGCAAAATTAGGAATGAAATGCCTAACAAAATTCACTTTCCCAAGAAATGATTGAATCTCTTTCCTACTTCTTGGAAAATATACCTTTTGAATTGCACTAACTCTATTAGGATCAATCCTAATTCCTTCTTCAAAAATAATATGACCAAGTAATTTGCCTAATGTTAAAGCAAAGATGCTTTTAGTAGGATTAAGAGAGATACCAAACCTTCTACATTTCAGCAAAATTTTCTCTAGGTGTTTCAAATGATCTTCTTCTTTCTTTGAAAAGACTGTTATATCATCAAGATAAACAACCACCGACTTATCCTTTTCTTCAGAAAAATCAATGTCCATTTCTCTTTGGAAAGTGGCTCCCGCATTCATGAGACCAAAAGGCATCTTGGCATACATGAATGTGCCCCATGGCATTGTGAAGGTTGTTTTTTCCTGATCATCTAGATGCACAAGAATCTGATTGTAACCTGAAAAACCATCAAGCATAAACATCCTTTGTGAAACAACAATATTTTGCAAAATTCAATCCATCTTAGGAAGAGGGTAGTTGTCCTTTAGTGAAGCCTTATTTAAATTTCCGAAGTCAATACAAATTCTGATTTGTCCACTCTTCTTCCTCACCGGAACTAAATTTGCAAGCCAATTTGAAAATCTGATTGGGACAATGATCTTTGCATCAAAGAGTTTCTTAATCTCCTTTTCAATTAATGGCATGAGAAGAGGATTAATTCTCCTCAATTTCTGCTTGAAAGGCTTCTCATTTTCTTTGATAGGAATAGTATGTTGAATAATGGAAGGATCATACCTTTTTAAATCAGCATAACTCCAAGCAAAAACATCAATAAACTTCTTCATCATCTCAATATATTTGAATTTCATATCAGCTAAAAGGAACTTTGAGATTTTGATCATTTTAGGCAAAGCTAATGTACCAAGACTACAGCTCTCTACTTCCTCTTCATCAGCTTGTAATTTTGGCGATTTGAATATATCATTTTGATCAAAAAGCTTCTCAAGAGGAATAAGACCTTTTGGTATTGCATTATTCTTTAATTGCAAAACTTCAGAATTTTCTTTACACTCAACAAGCATATTTTGCTGATCTACATGTGTACTTTCAAATTCTTCTTTCAACTCAATAAAATTCTTTACCTGTTGATCATCTTCAAAAACTTGCCAGTTTGTGATATTGTCTGGTATAGCTAGTCTGTGACGAACTTCAATCTCATATTTTTTAGTTGAATGCATAGGAATGATGAAAAGACTTGCAGAGACAGCAAGAGAATCAACAATGGAATTTTGATCTCTAGTTTTGACTATGAAGGAATAAGACTGAAAATTCTCCAACATGTCTAAAACCAAATTTTTGTAGGCTCTCATTCTTACATCTTTCGTTTGATAAACACCTTCAACTTGTCTAATAACCAATTCAGAATCTCCAAAAACAGAAATATTTTGAGCCTTCATCCTTTTCAAAACATCTAGACCCAAAATCAAAGATTCATATTCAGCAATGTTGTTTGTGCAATCAAAATTCAGTTTGTAAGAGTAAAACTTACTCTCATCACTTGGATTTGTAATCCAAATCCCTACTCCTGCCCCTTCTTTTCCTGCTGATCCATCAAAGTACAATGACCACCGTTCTTCCATCCTTTTGTCATTTACATGCTGATTTTCTGAGTGCTGATTTTCTGAATGTTGATTTTCTGCTCTTATTTCTTCCTCAACACTATCAACTGACTCATTGAAAAGAACGGCAGATCCAAGTTCAGTATCAAAGGCGTAAATAGGAAAATTTTGAGGTTTATCCTTGCTACTTACAATGTAAGCCATTCTAGTCTCCCGATACAATCTCCTTTGCTCACCAAAAACATGAATAGTGGCATAGGAAAGGTCCTTTTGCATTGTGCCTTTGATTTTTGTTGTCCAATATCTTGACAATAACATACCAAACTTTGGCGGAACATCAGCCACAACAATTTCCATAACAACTGTCTTTGCTGGAATTTGTGTTAGACCAACAACAACATCTTTGATTAAACCAATACATTGAACCCTTTTAGAATCAAAAGAGAATAAATCCTTATATGGTCTTGTAATTTTCAATCCCATTCTTTCCATGATTACCTTGGGCATAAGGTTATGAGAAGCCCCTGAATCCAACATAGCATTATGTAAAGTCATATCATGAATACTAATGCTTACATAGAAAGGAGGAAATTCTTCGTTTTGATCATCTTCTAACCTTGGACCCAAATATATAGTAGGATTATCTTCTTGGACATTCAAAATATCAACAGCTCCTAGTTGTGAATTCAACATCTTAACTATCGTGCTTCTATATTCATTTACCTTGAGAATCTCACTAAAAGGGACTGATATTTTAATCTTTGAAATTTCATTCTCAAATTTGAAAACAGGAACAAATTTTTCAGCTTCTTTGATAAGAGGAGGAAGTTGAGTGTCTTTCTTACCAAGTGGAATGTCCTTTCTACCTTCAACCATATTTGGGGTATCATTTTTAGCTTCAGTAGCCTTTGGTGCATCTTTCTTTGGTTGCACTTTGTTTGCAATGATGGGCACATTTCTATTTCTGGGATTATATTGTTTTTGCATCTCAAAAATAACATGTTGATACCCTTTAAAATAATTTGATGGTTCTTCTCCTTGATTAGCCAAATCTCACTCATCATGCTCTTCTTTATTCAAGAAGATTCCTGAAATCTCTTCGTCAAGACAATGGATAGATTCTTCAAGAATTTTAGGCTCATCTTCTTCATCTACCAAATTCTGCTGAAAAGGAGGTCTCACTAGAGGATCCGGTTGCTGATTTCTATTTTCTCTTGGCCTTTGTTGGTTTTGAGGTCTCCTGAATTGAGGATTTATAAATTGAGGTTCATGTTGCACAGGAGTAGAAGTGTTTCCAAGAGCTAACCTATCCATCAACTTCTCCATGGTTTTCATCATTGAATCAAATTTGTCTTTAGAAGTTGAAGTGGAAGGTTTCTCCTCTTCTTTCAATTTAGTTTTTCCCATTTTTGACTTTTTTGCAGCTATCATGTTTACCTCTACCTTTATTACATCACTTTGCATTTCAGCAAGTGTAGGTGACTCTCTTTCTCTCAACAAGATAGAAAATTCGTAGTCAAATGCTTCAGCATATCTCATTTGTGCTAAGGCTTCTAGAGGTTTCAAACGAGCTAGAATTGAGTCAAAAACTTTATTAAATATTTTTGAAAAGTTTTGGACAGATTCATCAAGTGCCCTTCTAAGGCTGTTATATTCAGTAAGTGCTTGAGCTGTATTGTTTCTATTTCCCCATTTCCTTATAAATTTATCTTCAAACTCATCCCAATTTCGAATGCTTCTCGGTACAAGAGCTTTAAACCATTTTCTAACTTCACCAATAAAACTCTATGCAAACAGTCTTAACTTCACATCTTCATCATCAACTTCTTCTCTGTCTGTAAAATCATTAAATATATCTGCATGTTCCTCTGCTGTAATTTCTTCATCACTACCCCAAGTAGGAATCCTAACATCATATTTACTAGGAAGGTCATGCAAAACAGCATGGAGTACAAGTGGTGCATACCTAGCAAGAGCAACCATGATTAGAGGATGAACAATAGTTTTAGGAAGGGCAGAAATAGAAGATGAAGAATTGATATAAGGAGGACTGCTTGGTTTCTGTAAGCCACTGACAATTGAGATCTAATTTGGAAGGGGTAAACCAGCTTTGGATTTCAGAAAGACTTCGAAAGGGTCAAGTTCTTTGAGTTTATCTAAAGACTCTTTTTCTAACAACAGTTCAGAGGTAATAGCTTCCCAAAATTCTTCCTTGTATTCTTGTGTTACTAAGGCTGAAGTGTCAATTCCTCTTTTTTGCAGGTCTAAGATAATATCAATGAGTTCCTTTTCACTTTATGATCTAAACAACACTTCATGAATCTTATCATCAACTCTTTTATCTTCAGGACTTCTTAATATTTCAGAGGACAAATATTTCAAATGAGATGGAGTACCTGAAATTTCTGAAATTCTTTGACTGCTTCTTGAAATAGTGTTTGGATTGTCCACAACAGTAGGTCGATTAGGATCAGGATTGCTCTGTGTATATATCCTTCTCGAAGCCACCTTTAAACTTTTAAAATGTATGGAGTCACCAAGGTAGATTTCAGCCTCGAAAAAATTTATGAGCTCCTGCTACCTTCAAAAGTTCAGCTTCTTGATTTCGGGAATGAGTAATCTTCGACTCCCGACAGACGCACCAAAATTTTATCACAAAATCTGACCCTGATAGGCTACTGATCAAGTAGAATCTGAGTAACTGTTTCAAACTAGACTTTTAGTTGAGGCTTAGCCTCCTCAACCTGAGAAGGCTCTCTCAATAGGTTTAAGATTTTGAATTAAGGATTAGATGGCTAACTCTAGGAAAAAATTGGATAAAAGTGTATAACTGGTTGAATTATTGATCAAAAAACATCTATTGGGCTATGGAGTCAAGGTATGTTTCAAAAAAACATCAAAATTAGCTTAACATGGAAGTCAGGGCATTTCAGAGTTTTAGATGTATCAGCAAAACAGTAACACAGTGAATAAAACACGGTTTACAAACATATGAAGGAAGTTAGAGCATTTTCCAATGAATTCTAAGTAACACATATTCATACCACTGCAAACAGGTAAATTAGGAAAGCCATAGGAAGATCAAACACCAAAAACTCTTTCTGAATCCCGAGTAGTAAAGCCAATATCTGTATTTAAGATGAAAACACACAGTCTGCTATAATAACATAATTTGCTTGTTAATGAAAATTGCCAAACTTTAGCAATTCAACTTCATGTATCTTATAGAGGCATCATTACAATCTTGGATTCCCTTATCCATCTTGAAGAGAATTTGAATTTCTAAGTTTGACACCTATCTGCTCCTAAAATAGACTCTTAATTACATCTAACAGTTAACTGTCTCTTCTAGAAGTCCTAATAAAAATAGGAGTACAACTCCTTATTATGTCTAAAAAAACCTTATCTAAGACTTAAATAATATCTCTGACAATTTTTTCTCTATATCTTTGACCTTGATGATGTCTCTAATCTTGTTATGCAATCATGTTGATTCATGTCTTATCTGCCCTACAAAACAGGGAACATGTTTCCTGTAATTTAGCTTTTACCTTCATTGATGATCTTCGAACCCTTTTGCTGGAAATATTTAATTTTTGAGATAAGTGACATGTGTTATCATTTCCATGGAACCATTCCTTTCCACTTGTACAAAAATTAAGCCTTTGAAAAAGTATAAAGAGAGATGATATGGCTGCGCTACGAAAATAGCAATTGTTTTTGTAGCACAGAATCTGTATCTTTGTAAACATCTCTTAACCATCCACTTTCTTTTTCTTTGACACGTGAACTTTCATTTGTGAGCCCTTTCCATCCACCACCAGCAACAAAATTCGGAAACGAAGTGTTTTTACCTCTCAAAACCCTTATAAAAATATTCAAAAATGCACCTACAACAGTTTCATAGCGCGCTACGAAACTACTGTGTATGTCTTTTTTACACAGTTTTTTCATAATTCTTAGACTTTAAGAATGTTTGCACCTTTTGATGATTTCCATGATGTCTATAGACCTTAACAATAAAAATAAGTCAACTTTTAAATGTCCTCAAAAAGTGATGTCCTTCCCAAAAACAAGACTGTATTAAGGATTTGTCACTTACTTCTCTTGTTCTATCTCTGTTGTAGCTGATCTTCAGACTTTGTCAATTGAATTTCAAGATCTTCAATCTGCCTCTTCAATCTCCTGTTAGTAGCCATCAATTTAACATTTATCATTCTCATAAATCTTGCCTCTTTGATTGCAGGGACAGTCCAGGTAAAGTACTGAGCTTCACTGTTGACTGTTTCAGGTTTTGAAACTCTTTCAACCTCCCACAAAGCCCTTATTCTGTTGAATTTTGTCTTCTCAACAACATTTCTTCTTGCTTTCTTCTTAAGCTTAGCAATTTCCAGATTAGCTAGTCTCAAGTTTTCTTTAATTTCTTCATAACTTCTATTTTCTCTTTGAGTGTTGAAAACTTTGTTTTTGTCACCTTCAGGAATTGGTGATGATAGGTCTATGGGCTCTTCATAAACATTGGAAACTTCCCCTGCTTTATCTAACTCCATATCCAGCTCTTGCAACTTTTTTGATTGCCTAGTTAAAGGCCTTCTAGGCTTGAACACAAACTCTGAAATTTCATCATCAAAATCCAGCTTTTTGGAAGATTTCATCTTCTTAGATTTCCCTTCATCCAATTTAATAAAGTCTGCCTAAACTAAAGGAGATTATTCAATATCAATAGCTTGTAAAATATCATTCAAATTACCCTTTAAACCTGGACTTTCTTCTGAAACCACTATTTTGCCCCTTTCCTTTGCTATTTGACTTCTAGTCAATCTTTTCTGGGCTGATTTGCTGGTTGACTGTTCCTATATTGTTTCCTTAACTTTAGTTGTCTTATTTTGTGCAAGTTGAGGAGCCTTTTGAATGATCACTGATGTTTTGATTTCTGGCTCTTTCACTTTCTTTCTGGGTTTCAACTTGACAAATCTTTTTGATCCACTCTCTGCAGGGTCACTGGTTTCTGATGGTGATTTTTCTTTGGCCTTAGTGCTAATACCCGTTTCTTGTGTTTCCACCCCAAATCCACACAAAAACAAAAATGTAGATCATTCTTTGTTTATCCTATGAAGCTCATGTAAAACTATCAATTTAACTAGACCATGATGGAAAAGTGAAGTTTCACAGTATTGAGCTTTCATTTGCACTTTATCTACCATCTTAGCTAAAATTCGAAACAAGAAAAAAGGAAAATCCAAATAAATCATTCCAGTAAAATGCAATAGGAGTTTGAAATGATAAGAATACATTTTATGGTATCTTCCCTCACAAGTGAAATACCTTTGAATGTTGTAGAGCAGGTTGGCATAGGTGTTCTTGATGTAGCTTCTTGGCACTGCTTTAGTTAAGTATGTCTTTACAAACACTGGCTTCAGAAATATTTTACAAGGTTCCATCTCAAACCTGAAATTTTTGAACCATCTTTCTTCTCCCCTTGGAATCTCTGAAACTAATGATATGATCTCAGGGGAAATTGGCAAGTTTAAGACTCCAAATTTTATATTTGACCCTGTGAAATGAAGAGAAAACTCTTTTGTCACTTGATTATGACTTCCCTGCAATTTTTCACAGAATTTCCAACATCCTCTCTTCTTGAAGGCTTCCTCAATAGATTTGTCCTTGGTTAGAGCCTCTATACTTTCAGGCTTCGTCCTTAAATAGTGGCCTGACCTGTGGTTCTTTCTTTCCTCTGTCATCCTTTCCTTGAAATTCCTGTGTGCTTCTTGAAAACCTGTAACCAACAGCCTCGCTTGATTTTAGAGTAAACTGGCTCACTTGATTAGGGACACTGGCTCGCTTGAAAGCAATAATCAGCCTCACTTTATGAATGAGAGAAGCTTTGGTTTTTGCTTACCATGAGCTTACCATTCGGAAAAGGGTATGCATCATGTGTTTCTTGCATGAGACAATTAAACCAAAAACCAACCCTTTTCAAATTTGAAAATGACTAAGATAAATGACCTCTAACGAATGTCATGATGGTTGTGAATGGTTGCATGTGTGAGAAAAGACTCTTGGCTGACACCTAATCATGAAGGATTAATGGAATTTGATGGATTTGATACTTTGAAAAGACTTGCTATGAATCCTCGATTTCTTACTATGCCTAATGTAATTTCAGGGTTTTGTGCTACGAAAAGAGTAGCGTTTTCGTAGCGCAAAAGCAATTTTTAACACTGTCTGTGCTACGAAAACGTGGTTTCATGGCTTAATCAATTTTTTTTTTAAATGGTTAAAAAATTGACTCTCTAAACATGGTATGAGACTCTCAAGGTATGAAATAAGGTTGTTGGACTTTATTATGTGAATGAAAATGAAACTCTAACCCTATCACTTAACCCCTAAAAACTTAAAATGACTTAACACCTATCTGAAAACCATGACTAGGAACAAAGAAAACTGTCCAAGTTTGGAAATTTTTTTTATAGTGATAACAGGTAGGATGCGTGTGGGGCATAGATCAAAGAGAGGTGAACCAACTCAATATCATAACGATGGGGAAAAATCACAAAAATTTGGGCAAGCCTAGCCCCGTGTGTGATTATAGATCCAAGAAGATATCCCCAAGCCCCATGGAGCTCTTAGAGCTCATAGTCCAACTCAATTAGGACCCCAGAATAGGGTCTTTCCACAATTCCAAGCTTCTCACAGAAGGTTAGGAACTTGACCTTCCCCAAGGGCTTTGTGAGAAATATCCTCGACTTACTCATCAGTTCCTATATGATCGAGCCTTACGTTGCCTCACTGTACCATATCCTGGATAAAGTGGTACCTGATATCAATATGCTTGGATCGATTGTGGAACACAGGATTCTCAGAAAGATGAATCATAGTCTGGTTATCACAAAGGATAACGATGGTATCTAGCACATGCCCAAACAACTCACTGAAGAGCTTTCACCACCAAACAACTCCATAACAAGCCATAATTTGTTGCAATGTATTCGGCCTCAGCAGTGCTCAAAGCCACCGAATTTTGCTTCTTGCTCATCCAAGATATCGAAGTAGAACCCAAGGTGAAGCAACATTTAGATGGGCTCTTGCACTCCACCACACTACCAGCCCAACCGACATCAGTATATCCATGGAGTCTCAAACTCCTGACAATGTATCTAAACCCATGTTTGATTGTGCCCTGAAGATATCTCAATAGATTATTGACATCAATCCAGTGAATGTGATGAGGATCAACCATGTGTTGACTCAAAATTTTCACAACAAGACATACGTATGGACGAGAGTTCACTAGGAACATCAGGGACCCCACAAGTTGTCAATACTTGGTAGGATTTTCCAGCACGGGCCCAACAACGTTTCCACACAACTTATTAAATTTGAGTTCCAATGGTGTCTACACAAACTTACAATCCACCATACCAAATATCTCCAGCAGGTTCATGACATATTTTCCTTGAGAAAGGAAAATCTCGCCTGGCCTGTGCTAGACCTCCAAGCCTAGAAAATAGTGCATAAGTCCTAGGTATTTCATCTCAAACTCAGAAGCTAGCTCCCACTTACACTGATGAATGAGAGGGTCAACACCTAACAGGAAGAGATTGTCCACATAAAGAACAAGAAGGATAGTCCTTTCTCTATCAACCTTAAAATAAAGGTTTGGATCAGTATTACTTCGAGTGAAGCCTAGCTTCATCAAGTAGCTATCTATCCTCTCGTACCAAGCCCTGGGGGCTTGCTTCAACCTATAGAGGGCTTTCTTCAACCTACATACATAGGTGTCTCTATCTCTAACTTCGAACCCCAGAGGTTTCTCCACATACACCTCTTCCTTTATAGATTCATGCAAAAAATCAGTCTTCACATCCATCTAATGGAGAATCCATCCTTGTATTGCAACAAGGGAAATAATAGATTGGATGGTGGTGTAACGGGAGGTAGGTGCAAATATATCATCGTAATCTATGCCTTCTTTTTGAGAGAAGCCTCAGGAAACAAATCTTTCCTTGTACTTTTCAGCACTACCATCAGATCCATGCTTGATCTTATAGAGCCATTTCAAGGTGACAAAATTTTTTTCCTCTGGTCTCGGGACCACTTCCTAGACATAATTTTTCATAATGGACTCACATTCTTCGTGCATAGCATCCTTCCAAGCTTGATGCTTTATGGCTTCCTAAAATGATCCAGGCTCAAATTGTACTATTATACTCATGGCTGCTAGATACCCTTGGTATCTATTCGACTTCTTGCTTTCACGAAATGTCCCCCTAGGGGCAATATGTCTCTTGGCATCTGTGAGAGTATCCCTGAGCTATGAGGTTCTTCTCTTATTTGAAGGAGGTGGATCAATAGGATCCATAGGTCCTTCAACATTGGGCATCAATTCATCGTTCGACTCTTCCTGCTTCCCTGCTTCTTCATCTTCCTTGTCTTCCTTAAAGCTAGGAAGATTTCTCACTTTCTTGAGGGCAAAATTTTCATCGAAAGTGACATTGTGGCATATCTCCACTTCTCTTTGACCAGGCACATAGATTCTATATGCCTTTGAAGTTTCACTGTAGCCCACAAACATTCCCTTCTTTCCAGAAGCATCCAACTTGCTTCTCTTTTGTTTAGGCACATGAAAGTAAACAGGCCAACCAAAAACTCTAAAATGAGAAACATCAGGTTTCTTACCAGAGAAGAGTTCTTTGGGAGTTTTGGAGTCCAGAGCAGAATGCGGGCATCTATTTTGAACGTACACAACAGTTTTCGTAGCTTCTCCCCATAGAAACTTTGGAATACCTTTGTCACATGGCATGGAGCGGGCAACTTCCACAATGGTCCTGTTCTTTCTTTCAACAACACCATTTTGCTCAGGAGTATATGAAGTTGTGGTCTCCCTCTTAATTCCAGCTTCTCTGCAAAAGTCATTGAATTCATTTGAATCATACTCGGTCCCATTATCGGTCCTCAAAACTTTGATTCTCTTCTTGGTTTGATTTTCCACCAAGGCCTTGAAGGTACAAAACCATTTGAATGCTTCATCCTTCTTCTTCAAGAAATATATCTAGGTCTTGCGGGAGAAATCATATGTAAAATTCATGTAATAGGAACATCCTCCCAAGGATGTGACTGGCAGCATACCAAATAAATTATAATTTATCAACTGCAAGATATCAATTATCTTTGTGACACTTGAGGGGAATGGTCCCCTTGTATGCTTACCTTCGGAACAACCCTGACATATACCTTCATGATCATCTCTAAATTCAAACATCCCTGTCATCACCTTCCTTGCTTCGGGAAGGGATTTGTACTGAAGGTGTGCAAACCTCTGGTGCCATAAATATATTTGAAGAGTTGTATCACATGACATAGCCCCCAATGCAGTTCCTCCAACCTGGTAGAGTGTATCAACTATAAAACCAATAGTAAGAGCTTCCTTGAAGTTCTTCTTCCAGATGCTTACCTTTCCATCAATGAAAGCCACCTTGAACACTTTGTCTTCCATTTCCGAAATAGACGCACGGTTCTTCTTCAAATCAGGTACCTCCAACACATCTTGTAAGCATAGGACTTGACCTTGAGATAGATGAAGGGTCACAGTCCCTGTCCCTTTCGCAGGATAAGTGGAGTTATCTCCAAGGATAATTTCTAGATTAGTATCCTTCTCAATCAAATCAGAGATGGCTTCTTGATATCCAATGAGGTGCCTTGAAGCACCACTATCAATCAACCAGACATCCAGGGTGTCGGGAAAAGATGCAGCAGAGAGGGAAGATACAAGAATAAATTCATTTCTCTTATTATCAAAAACATTAGACTAATCATACATGGAATTTCTTGACCTCTTGAAGGGTTGCCCATTTCCACTACGATCAGAGGGAGCCTTCATTTTTCCTTTGAACATGTTTTTCCTTTGATTGTAATTCCCCTTAGAGTTGTTGTTGTCATCATCCCTGGGAGAGTCCCTTCTATTAGGGAACTCTCTTGCATAGTGACCAAACTTGTTATAGGTGTAACATCTTCCCTTCCTTACTTTGGGCACCGCTCTTCCATGTTTTTGATTTCTCGGACCACCATTGTTTTTCTTCATTTCATGAGCGACGAAGGCAGTAGGGTCACCTCCATTTACATTAGAGGGATTATCTCTCTCCATCATTCTTGTCTCCTCTTGAGTGCATCTCGTCAATATTTCATCCAAATTAGGAATCACATTATTATTAAGAATAGTAGTATTAAATACATACCAATCACGGGGGAGACCTCCAAGTGCAATAAGAACCATCTCTCGATCAAATATTTCTTCCCCAATAGCTAGGAGGTTATTCCTGATTTCAGTCAGCCTCATAAAATAAGATTGAATGCATTCATCTTTGCACTTCTTGATATTCTTCAATTGATTCTTGAAGAAAAGTATTTGATTAGCATTGCTAGCCCTGAACATGTTAACCAACTTATCATACATCTCTTTAGATGTGCTCAGCTCATAAATGTAAGCAACCAAGTGCTTATGAATAGAATCCCAGATAATCATCTTTTATTTGATTTCCCCTTTTCTATACTTTGTCTTTGTGGTAGCAAATGCACTTGATGGAGGCTCTTGGATCTTCCCGTGCACATAGTCCATGACATATTGATCTTCTAAAACCAAATCCAAGGACATCTTCCATGCATGATAATTAGACTTATCAATCAATTTATCATTAGCCTTGAAACCCTTGTAGGTTGAGGAGGCCATTTGTCCTTGATAGGATTCCTTCTTCAGTGATTTCTTATAACACTAGCTTGGACTTTGTCTTCACCTCAGCTCCGATACCATGTTAAATTTAGATAACCATGGTGTGTTCTATGCTTAATGAAAATTTACTTCAATATTTCTTAGGCCTGATTCAAATTAGCAATCACATAAACATGGAAGTAAAATTCTGATAGAACATATTAATAGATCAACAGAAGACAAGCCAATAATATAGACCATATTTTACAATTCTCCTTGTCCAGGAAAGATATAGGATAGTGTGTGTTATGACAATCAACATGACGCTTCAGCCAGCAAAGTCTTTCTTAGATCAGCCAACCCTCAAATTTTCACACCCACAGCCCTCAAATACAGCTCATCACAAGTCAATGTTGGTCAACCAAGAGCCAATGCAGGAAAACAGTAGAAAATGAATGTAAAAAATTAGGGCTTCTATCAAACAACTCCTTTTCCCTCGATTTTTGTGTACAATAGTACAACCTCTAAAAATCAAAATTTCAGCAGATATTTGAGGTCGAACGGACAAGGGTTGACCACGGTCAACGCTGGTCAACGCTTCAGCAAATCAGCCCTAAGCATATTCGCAGAAAAACAATAGCTCTAGCTCCACATGTGTGAAGGGAAGAGGCCTCCAAAGGCTATCGAACCAATCAGATCACAATGAGAGATGTGTGATGAGATGATGATCAAATGACCTCCAAGTCTCTCCAATTTATATCCATCAGTGAGGGTTTGTGACAAATCTATTAGGCTTGTGAGCCCACATTATAAATTTGGCCGATCTTGCACATGTGTGGAAAACAAATTCAAAATATATGTTCTGCTCATCCAAACAAGATGATCTTTAGATCAATATTTCACCTCTTCGAAAGAGGAATCCAAAAAAAATGTGACCATCGTCATATGAGTAGTGCAACATGGATTTTGGACCTATTTTCCCAAAATTAACAAGTTGTCTTGTTGTCTGATGCCTAATCAAAACTTTGTAATGCAAAAAAACAATTTGACAGTTTCGCAGCAAAAATTGGTAGCAAAGTACAAAAAACACCTTTTTGCTACCCATCCGATCTTTCTGCAAGTTCTGAAATCTTCACTATTTTTTTTAAGCTAAACTCATGCTCCAAATTACTCCAACTGGTTGATAATTCATGTTGCACACACAAATTAGTACAATTTTTTTTTTTTTGAAATTTAATATGCAAAATGGTTTTAATATGATTTTAACTATGCATCTAAAAATGAATGTAGCTATAATGAATTTTCTAAACATCAAAATAAACACCTATGTAGAGCTCCCTAACAACGGTGCCAAAATGTTGGGTGATTTAACTGCAAGTTAAATCCCTGTCATTTAATTGTCAACTTGAGGTTTCGTAAACTAACGAGGTATACATGTACTATATGTACTAGGTGGTTATCTTTCATATTAGATTAATCTAATGCAATTAAACTAATTATAAAACAAATTAAATCAATCTAATTCGAACCAAATCAAATCAAATATAAAGAAATTGAAATCACACTTGCATAAAGGAAATCATAGTTTCATGAAATTGAAATCACTCTTGCAGAATTGAAATCACACCACACTTGCATAATTGAAATCAAACCACATTTAAAGGAAAAGCACACCATGCTTGCATAATTTAAATCACACTGCAGAAAGGAAAAAACACACTCGCATAAAATAAAAACACACTTTCTGAAAAGAAATGAAATAACAAAACTATATTATGTTACCAATATGAACAAAGATGTGCAAATTGTGGTTAATGGGGGCCTTTCATGCCTCAACAAGCACACTAAACAACTAACACATCTTGGAGATCAAAGCGACAATATATATTTAATAAAATTAAGTTACAAGATATTACAATAATTCTCTCTCTTCACTTTACAAATCACATCTTGAATGGAACTTGGAACCTCCAACTATCAACTAGCCACTAGCTACATGTAACCTCTAACAACTGACTACACCACCTACAATTTTCAACCCTTTGTATGAAGGGTGCACTCCTATTTATACAAAAATTGAGGATAACTAATCAATAAATACAAATCCTCAAATCTCTCATAAACCCACATTTATCTCTTGTGGTTACAACCAATCTCCTAAAAATGTAAGATACATATCCTCTCAAATTTCTCTTCTCCACGATTCTTCTCCTTTGAATGTGCTTAGCTTAATGATCCGTATCTTCTTCAAATATTCTACAAATCCTCATGAGTTGGAATTTGAAATTCCAATTCGTAGTTAGGAGAACAAGTAGAACCATTATATAATCTCGAAGTAGGCCTACAATATCACAAAACTCATAACACTTTTAGATATATAGGAAAACATGTTAATTTGCTAATATTTAATAACAAATTCACGTAAAATACTTAAAATTAATGACTTGGAAAATATTAATATTAAACCCATATGATAATGAAAATGATTACTTAATGTAGGATTATGTAGCTATGAAATTACAGAATGAGGGTAAAATGATAGAAATGTAGGTGAAAGTGGATGACATTTTGGAGGCCCAAAAAGAAGAAACCAATTGCTTGAAGATTTCAGCCGCATCCTTATAATATTCTTTATGTTGAGTATAATCACAAGATGTTTTAGGTGACATAGGCCTTATAACAGTAGGTTTCTCAAAAGTCTCGATATCAACTCCAGTACTTTTTCCTCCTTTGGTAACAATGTTTATGTTAGGTTGCATAGATGGCTCCAATTCACGTGGTTTTGTGTTGATCAAGTTTTCTCCTTTTAGACGATTTCACTCCTCCCACGGAGCAATGAGTTCTGGACAATCCTCAATGGAAAGTTTATTTACTTGGAAGTGTGAACACCAAGGCCTCGGCATTCAGAAATCTTGCACAACATGAGCCACTTGATCACATTTATAACATCTAACTGGGCCTCTCCAGTTAGTCCTTCCTACCCTTGGAGCACCTCCTCCTCGGCCATGAGGAGTTTCATTGACTCTAAATGTTGTACAATCAAGACAATCAGCTAGAGAATCCAAGGATATAAATTGATTCGTATGGTGTGTAGGTGATCCACATAATTAACAAAATAGATTGTTTGGCACATTTGAATACTTCTACGAAATAGGACACAGACGTGGAGAATGACCATAAGATTTGCATATTTCACAATACTCATATATAGACATACCTTAGTGATTAAGAAAGGTATTGAATGTGCCCTTGAAATGGCATGGATGAAGAAATATAAAGAACCTTGGCATTATGTGGTGGTGGAGGGGGCCCCACAGGTGTAGTAGAAGGTCCTAGAACCCTCAACTATGGACATTTTGTAGCATGATGTCCCTAAACCTAAAAATTTGTGCACCAGACTTGAGGGCTCTTCGATCACACAACAATAAGATACTTCAATATTTCTGTCAAATTAGAAATTTAACGTTGGATTACCACAATAGCAAGGTCAATATAAGTACTGCTTGGTTTATTATCCTAAGGATATCCTACCATTGTTTCAATCTGCATGGTTTGTTCTAAAGCATCCTGCAAAGTGTCGATCTTTTGTTGTGACAAGAGAATCTTTTTCATTGGAAACAAGGAATTAATAGATAAATCCCTTTGATGATGGGGATCAATTGAAGAAGAAAATTTTTCTAATAACATCCTTAAATCGTTGCATACACTTCCAAGTAGATTTTCCTTCTCTTTTTCTAATATCCAACAATTTTTCTAAACCTTATTGATTTGATTGAGAAATTTTAAACTCCTGAAGAAAGTGTTCTTTAACTCAGTCCATGGTGGTGTTTGGATTCAAATCAGACCATCTAATGAACCATTCTATAGCCCAATCTCACAAAGTAGTTTGAAACTCGATAGTCTTAGTAGCCTCAAGAGTTTGTCTCGCCCTCTAGAGTGCTTCAAATTGGTACCAATGTTGCTTAGCACATTCACCACACCTTCTTGAAAACTATTGATAATAGGTAAGTGACTTGTAGTATTTTTTGCCATTTTTTATTTCCTTGGCAGAACTAATACAAATCCTTGGGAACCTGGTTGCGAATAACTACTAGAACTTGACTGAGGAAAAATATTAGAACTATTTGCTACAATAAAACTTCTTGTTGCATACCTATAGTGCACTTGCTGAAATTTCAAAGTCTTACATAATTTAAAAAATAATTTACTAGGATCTTGATATAGTACTAGGGGAAGGTTAGGGAGAGCATTAGTTATGTCGTTGGCTTGCAGACTACTATTTACAGGGATTGAGTCATCCCCAAATAATAAAATGCTCATTACAAAATGCATATCATAATTTGTTGGAGTATGCTCATCATTCATTGTAATCATCTATATGATTGGCTCAAGTGTATGAAATCCTCTTGAATCTAGGTCAGGTCCATCTCTCATATTCAAACTTCCTACAACACTTCCACTAGCACCTCATATTCCGCTAAAAGGACATCCTTCACCTTCTCTTTGCCTATGCAAGTCTATACTATCCATTTCTTCTCACCATAATGTTGGACTCGTCACGACTTCCCCTATAATCCTCTGCAATTCTCTCCTTCTAACCCTAATTTCACGCAACTTCCTCTCCCTCCACTCATCAGATATTCACACCCTCCATGTCACTCTAAAGTCTTGATAATTTTTCAACTCCTCTGGATCCACCACAAAACCCCTCATCTTCTGCAATTTCACAACATCCCCCCCCCTAGATCTGACCCCCAGCTCCAATGGTTTTAAGTGGCTATTCTATTTTCTTGGAATGAAAACAAATTTTATTCAACCATCATAATTTTGATCCACATTGGTATCTCCTTCAATAGGGTTCTCTGCAACCTGCATTTGAATATTGCTCCCACCTTAGAAAAATATTGATGATTTTCAACCAAAACTCAAAAATGTACCCTTCTAAGGTTGCATGAACCCAAAAATCAACAACCCTTATTAGTTCAATGTCTAACTGGTGCAGCTCAACCAAATCAGTTGTGGTCCAATATTTGCAAAGCATGAGATGATTCTCAATTCTAGCTTTAACTTGCAACCTCCTCAACCAATTTTTCAATTCTCTAGGAAACTTGCACCACAATTTTTTTTATTGATCTTAAGCAGTTTATGCATTCAAAACTTATTCCTTGACCCAATCTAGATTCTTTCATTGCAGTTAAGCCTGTTGCAAAATAAAGTGGCAATCTTCTCATGCAACCAATCTTGAATATCTATACTAAGAATCCTTGAGACCATGATATAGATCCCTTCTGAATTTTTCATAGGTCCCAACAACGGAACCATTTGTTGGCATAAATTCAAACAACTGAGACCCAGGGTTAAACCTTAGGTTTCCAACACAAGTGTTGTTGTAGTCTATCTCAACGCCAACATTTTCACTCCCTCAAGAAGAAGGAGCATCTCACCCAAGGTTTGTTGATACAATTAAAGATGTAAATGATCTATCAAAGTGACAAAGAAAACTTAGTCATTGTATTACAGATTATGCTCCAAACAACTTATCAATTAACACAACAAAACCAACATGTGAATCAAATACATGTCACTAAAAACACTAAGTGATTCATGCAATAAGAGTTTAAAATTTAAAGGGGACACATAATCACCATCTAGAAATCACAACATATTTCATTCCCCACAAAAAATTCTTTCTTTATTAACCATAAATAATACATTAGGAACCTGCGCATGCTTGCAGGATTTCACACTCTTTTGGGCCACATTAAAACACAGGAACATAAAAAAAATCTCAGAGAAGGAACTCATGCTTCATCTCGATAATTATCCAACACTAAATCAATTGAAATCTCTAACTTTGATCCTCTAACTCTCGAGCCTTTTAACCTTCAACTCTAGAACCTACAAATTGTTCTTCTTTAGCCCTTTTATAGATAACGCTCGCTTGATTCAGGCCAGTCTAATCAACATGAAAATGTTTTGATCTCTATCTCGATCGGGTCCACTTTGACAAGTTCTGCTACTTTTTTCCTTTTTACCTTTGATTCTTTCAAAATATAGCATGCACGTCCTTATTTCATGACTTATACAAGGCCCAATATAGCTACATTTTAACTTATTTGACACTTCTCGATTTCTAGTGGCCACTTCCAACAAGTTTGATCATTCCTTATTCGCAATCGCTTTCCAACCAGATTTTCCAAAATTTCCTTCAAAAACGAAGGATCCAACAAGCCCCGAACACAATCTATTTACTCGCCCTCGAGTCAATTTGCTACTAGTGTGTATTATTTTGTTTTTGGTTTCATTTCTTCCCCTGTTGTTTCATTTATCTATGTTACTAATTCACCTTCAAATGAGGAACCCAAATCTGGTACGTCACGCAACACACCATCCTTGAGACTAATATAAGTGCTGAAAACAAATTTCTAGATAGTCAAAACAATGGTAACCTTACCAACAAATTGGTTAGTAGTCTTGGTAGTGGGATCAACAATTTGAAACTAAAGGATTTCTTATATTTTTCCATCAATTGTAGTATGAAAACTACGCATTGCGACAAAATCATTTTGTGTAAGAGGCTAAAGGTACCTTAATACTCGCTTTGTACCATGTGAGGCCTCTTCCAGTTGGTGGATTTGGGTGTCCAAAGTATCATTGTGTTCAATGAGACTTTTCTATTGGTCTAAATCAATAGCCTTCACAGCTTGATCAAATACCTTCTACGTAGTTTCTCAGAGTTTATATAATGGTTGATTCTTCTTCTAGAGAACACCACTCGAATCTGAAACCTACTGAAATTTTTCCTGGGACTCATCCATAAAATGATTGAGAGAGTCTCTGAATGATGATGCTTGAGATATTTCATGAGTAATTTGATCCTGATACCGAGTATAAGGATTTGGGAGTGCTCAGCGGAGTTCGACAAAAGTACCTCGCAACCCCTAGTTCACGACAACAAGTTTCATGCATGAAGTCTCAATATAGTCACAACACTCAATAGGGAAACATATGGAAAAATATTTTGGATCCTATGGAAAAAACTCAATGATTGTAGGCCACATTTTTTAAAATTTGGATCCCAAATATGCAACCTGTTTCTGCAAATGCTCTTAGTCATTGCGCAACTTATCTCGTTCAATCATGACCAAATCGGCATTAGAGAACTTTTGAGGTATAAAATGGGCCTACTAAGAAAAATGTACAACCAAAATAAAATTGATAAGAACCAATAGGATTCAAGACGATGATGTCAACCATGAGGAATGATTCACCATTTTTGGGGTAAAAAGGTAAAAAAATTAAAAAATTAAAAAATAATAAAACTACTTCTTCAACTTGTATTTTCAACTTATCTCCATAAGGTTTTACTCAAATTTCTAGTGGGAGTACTCGTTAGATGCAAAATTTAATTCCTCATCCAAGGAGTATCCATGTTGTATACTTTCGATGGACTCTGCTACATGAAAAATGAGAAATACATGAAAAAACGTGATTGCAAGCACGTTTTTCATGCATTTCTCATTTTTCGTGTAGCAGGGTCCATAAAAAATATGAAACGTGGGTACTCTTTGGATGAGGAATCAAATTCTACATCCAATGAGCGTTTCTGCTCAAAATTTTAGTAAACCCATAGGGATATAACCCTAAAATATGAGTTGAAAAAATAGTTTTTTTCATTTTTTTTCCCTCTAAAATTTGATAATGTAATGTAATATTATTTTACTATTTCCACTATTATTTATAATTTCCTTAGGAGGCCCATTTTAGACCTAAAATTACCCTAATGGTTGTTGTTGATGTCGCACTCACATGCAGTGGTAAGTTCATGACATCTAGAGTCGAAAACGGTGAGAGGATCTTCTAACTGTGTGGAAAAATCTTGTATGAATTGAAATAAATGCGATGATGACCAATTATGGAGATCATCAATATCAATATTATTTTATGGTGGAAAGTGAGCTTGCAAAATTTGTCTGCTAGAAATTGAATTTTAAGAATGACCTTGGGGTGAGGACTCCTTGTCTTAGCTTTGTTCCTTCTAAATATCCATTACGAAATTTGGTCAGAACTGCCACATGTAATAAGGGGATGATATCCTGTCACTGGGAAACTAAAGAGAGAACTTTGCGATAAGTTTCTAGATATAGAGAAAATTTAGCAGCTTGTTTAGCAGAGACAACTGAAGTAGATTTTGGTGGAGGGACAATTGAAGAAGAAAACAATGGCATTATAACTTCTTCCACCTAACTAAATGTTGGGGCAGAGACTTTAGGAAAAATGATGGGATTTAGTAAAATAGTCTCAATTTCCATATTGACAATATCTCCAAGGGTGGTACCAAGATCAAAGTGGTCGGAAATAGTTGCTTCTGAGGAAGTAGTTTTGGGTGAAGATTAATGAGAATGAGGGGGTTTTTGGGTGCTAGTTTTGCACACTTTTCCTACATTTGTTTTCCCTATTTTTTCTCATGACTATAACCAATGGGAATATCTTTGCCTCTTTTTTCTACCTTTCTATCCTAACTTGTGTTGTTCCACCTTATTTTCATTACTCTGCCATTTCATCAATTATTATGATATATCGTGCTTTTTTATGACTAGTTGAGGATGAATGTTTGGAGAAGATATATGGTCTTTGTGTTGTCTTTCCAGCTGTCATTTGTAGCACCAAATATTCTAATCACGAGGTACATAGGAGTAGTTAAGGGCATGATGTTACAAAAATCTTTTTACACCATGAGGTTGTTACCCTTTGTTGTTATAGACCCGCCGGCAAACTGTTGTTACACTCTACTGTTACAGATCCATTGGCGAACAACTAACAAAGTTGTGTGGAGCACTAGAACAGATTAATTGAAGTGTTATTCCAGCCTTGTAGATCATTTTATTTCTGCATGAGCGATTTACTTCCAGCATTTACTTTAGCAACGATTTCTTTTAATTGAATTGCTTCTAGTTGAGTGTATCGACACAAACAGTGCAAATTTCATTGGAATAAAAGACGTCCCTTTATTGATAATTTATGTGTATTGATTAGTCATTCAATAGTGATTAATACAACCCAACATTTTGGTGTCATTACTGGGGATGCAGTGACGATCCAATCAATCAGATTTTTTTCTTAGAAGTGCAATTTCCGTGTGATTTTAGAGTGTCTCTAGTGACATAATTGTTAGGCAGTAAGATGAGAGGTAATAACTTGCGCAACACTCTAACGAACTTGAGTGGGCTCACCAATGTCTTGCTGGGACACTTAGGAGAGTGAATTTCTGAGCATTTCATTTTTTAGAGTGTCTCCAGCGACACAATTGTCAGGCGGTAATACGAGAGGTAAGAACCTATGCATCGCTCTAATGAACTTGAGCGGGCTCACCAATGTCTTGTTGGGATACTTAGAAGTTGAATTTTTGGGTGTCTTCAGCTATACAGTTGTTGGGCGGTAAGACGAGAAGTAAGAACCTGGGCATCATTCTAACGAACTTGAGAAGGCTCACTGCTGTAGAAACTGAAGCACTTATAGGGTGAATTGATACACATAGGGCCCATGTGTGTCAGTAGGACAACATCAACATCTACAAACACCCCCCACTCTATTGACTACAGGAAAAATGGGTCATAAGAGGGAAAATAAGATTGCATATTTGGGAAGAAAGAAATTCTTTGGAGATTTGATCTAAAGGGCAGAAAAGGAACAACCTACATCATACAAATATAATATGAAGACATGACCATAGAAAGTAGCTACCATATCAAAGTCGGGGCCATCGGTGTCTTCCGTGTCTAGACCTCACCACCCTTCGAACAACATATCCACTCTTGATATCAAGACTCCAAATTTGAAACAACAGTGGATAATCATTGATCAGGATCTAAGAATTGAAGGACACAGAGAGACCGATGGAGAGCATTGGGTACCTGAGGAACAACATTTAATTGATCATCATTTGGATGCTTGTAGTGTTGTTAAATAGTTGGTCCTGGAACAACCTGATCCTTTTATTTGTCAATCTACAGTACACTATGAGGTCAGTTCATCCCATCAGGAAGAATCAGCCATGGGGGACGAGAATGTCAAGATAGATAGCTCTGTTACTTTTGAATTCCCAATAGTAGTAACACGGGATGAGGCTCCTATGAAAAATATTCCTTTATCATCCCTACCATCCTTTCAAGGGATGGTTGTTGAAGACCCTAATACCTTTCTGTTCGAATTTGATGTGCTTTGTAGAGGTTATGACTACACTTTAGATTCTCAGAAGCTGAAATTATTCCCTGCTACTCTGAAAGGAGAAGCATTAAGATGGTTCATGAGACTGGGTGCTGGCACGATTCGAACCCAGAATGACATGAGGGAGGCCTTCCTCTTTAAGTATCAGGATTACTATCGAACCAACGATTTGAAGGATGATATTTTCAGAATTTCACAGAAGGAGGAGGAAAGCCTGGAAGACTATATGGAGCGATTTCACTACAATTTACAAAGGTCTAAGTTCGGTAACTTAGATCCAGAAATTATAAAGCCAATATTTTTAAGAGGTATAAGAGATGATTTTCTGGAGCATTTGAACCTATTGGGAAAAGGAGACATATCGCAAGAACTGCTTGATGAAATAATGAAGCATTGCCTGCGTAGCTCAAGAGGATCGGTCAAAGGGAAAGTTTTAGTTCGAGATCCTTCAGTCCTGATACAGAAGTCAATGAGTGGAGGAGTAACCAGAGCAGAGATCAGGAACTTGTTTGAGGATTTTAAAACCAACCTCCTTAGCACTCTCTCTACTCAGATCACTATGGTACAAGTCAAGAAAGCATAAGTAGAAGCTAAAGCAGCCTTAGCAATATTCTATCCCCAATGCAAAACGAAACATTTAAAAAGAGAATGTGGGCTGAATAGTGTCAGTCTCTGCAACATATGTGAGTTAGCGCATTCTACAAATCAGTGTCCTGAATTACACAGATTGAAGGCAGTACTTCAAGAATCAAGCGAGGATATTCAATCTTCTTATTTCATCGGGTCAAAGAGACCATGACAGTCACGACCTATAGGTATGCCTTTAGATTTTTCCTCTTTTTATCCTTGGAATAATGTTTATAATAGTCAGCAATATCCATGGCGGTATCCTACTCCTTCCTCAACGCAATTCCCTTCACCATGGAACCAGTGGCCGTCTCCTCCACCATTGCAATATCCTCCATCACAACCCAATCCTTGGGGTTAGAACTAGAGAAGTAATGGCCAAGGTCCAGTACCCCCTCCAATACCAATTTAGCAGCAGTAGTTACAACTTCCTTCTATTCAAAATCCTACAGCTTCTGTCCGACCCCAATTACCTATGCAACCTAACCCCAATCCAAATAATAAGGCATCCAAGAGCATGGATGCTCTGGTTACCCTCCAAACTTATCTTATTACTCCTATTGGACTTAACAAGGTTCATCTTTGATCAGGGAAAATAATCAGATCTAAACATACTCCCATTATTACCGAAGAATGTGAACTCCCATTAAAACCAAAGAATATGAATCACCTAGAAAGGATATGGCTCATTCTGAAGCAGTTGTTGCACATGTAATAGCTGATACAACACCTATTGTTACATCTGTAGCAGCTAGATCGGGAGGATTTGTTGTTCCTAAAAAATCCAATCTGAGCAAGCTTGGTACATCTGTGATAACTGATTCAGCTGTTAGCATTCAAAATCCTCCATACCCTCAACGATTAACTGAAACTAGACTGGTCTCACAACCTAAATCCGAATTCCTCAAGGAACTGCAAAATTTTCATGTGTGGATTCTGTTATTACAAGCTCTTAAAGAAGCACCTATATATGCGAAAACAGTGAGGGATCTATAATTCAAAAGGTCTGGAAGGAAACCTAAAGACCCTGCTACTATCGATGTCATGGGGAAATTGTCCGATCTAATGATTGATCAGCCTTTGTTGACTAAATATAATGACCTAGGGAACCCCATAGTGACTTTCCATATTGACAATTAGCCTATAACCAATACTTTGATTGATCTAGGGGCATCTATTAATTTCATGACTAAAGACCTCTTCATCGCCCTAGGACTTCATGGACTTAGACCTACACCCATGTGCTTGAATTAGCAGATAGGTCTCGTGTTAAGCCTAAGGGAAAGATAGAAGATGTGGTTATCACTGTGGCTTCTTGGAATTATCCGGTTTATTTTCTCATTTTACAAACCAAATCCAACCTTTTGGGGTCATCCTTTAATCTTGGCAAGACCGTGGCTGGCCACTACATATGCATATATTGGATGCAGGTCTGGATCCATGGTGATCTCAGATGGACAGGCCACTCAGAACCTGAATCTTTATCCCCCAGAAAAACCTCATGTGGATTCAAATAGTCCATGGTGGGATGAATTTGCACTTAAATTTGATCTTTCCCTACCTCTTCTCATGCTTGGAAAATCACAATACTTTAAGGATGAAACTGAGGATGATATCGTTAATGGTTGTATTATTAATTCACTCTCTGTTTCCACCATTAGAGATTTGGGGGAAGAAGATGAGGTAGATGATGCAATTATTGAACATTTAAAAACAACTCCACATACTATCAGTAGTCCTGTTGAAATTGAACCTAGAAAATGTTTAAACATCAATCCTAACTTGACTATTGAACAAAACAGATTGCTGATACAACTGTTACAGAAATACAAAAAGGAATTTGCATGGGACTACACAGACATGAAAGGAATCCATCTTGGCCTATGCATTCACCGCATTTACCTTAAAGAGGACTGCAAACCAGTTATACGGCCTCAACGCCGAATGAACCCCGCACTTAAGGATAGTTAAAGAAGAATTGCATAAACTCCTTAATGCTAATTTTATCTACCCCATTTTTGACAGCCAGTGGGTGTCTTTGCTTGTCGTAGTTCTGAAAACGAATGACAAATGGAGATTCTGTGTTGACTATAGAGAGCTTAACAAGGCCACTCAAAAGGACCATTTTCCTTTACCATTCATTGGTCAAGTATTGAATACTCTTTCTGGAAAAAAAATCTTTTCATTTCTAGATGGGTTTAGTGGCTATAATCAAATACAGATTGCCTTGGAAGACCAAGACAAGACAACCTTCACTTGCCCATGGGGTACTTTTATATACAGAGTCCTTCCCTTTGGCCTTTTTAATGCACCAGCAACCTTTCAGAGGGCAATATTGGATATTTTTTCTGGTCTTTTGAATGACTGCCTTGAAATATTTATGGATGATATTACACTTTACAGGTATGCCTTTGAGACAACAATAGCTAACTTGGAAAAAATGTTGGAACGTTGTGAACAAACTAATGTTGCTATGAGCACGGAGAAATGCCACATGATGATAACCGAGGGAATTGTGCTGGGAAATTTCATTTCGGCAAATGGAATCAAGGTAGATTCTGCAAAAATTGAGTTAATCTCGAAAATCCTGACCCCTAAGACTCCAAAAGAGGTACGTTTTTTTTTGGGACATGCAGGCAGGGATGGAATTTGATGGGCATTTTTCCTGTCATAGGGCATTTTCCCCACATTTGCAGGTTGGAATATGTTGATGCCCGTTTTCTCTGATGTGATAGGAATGCTGGAAAATGTAATTTTGACGTTTAAAAAATAATTCGAAAACGTTCTTATGCCTCTATTTTATATTTACAAGTTTTTTCTTAGAATGTTCCATTTACCAGCTTTTTCTTAAATTTGACTCCTTTCTGCAACTACAACTTGCAAATCTGTACTCAAACATTAATAGAAATTTACTCTTCACTTACTGAAAATTGGTAATTAAACTTGTTTTTCCCTGTCAATTATAGAGAAAGTGTACACAACCTTCATTCCAAAAAAAGAATAAAGCCCATGGCCAATGAAATTCTAATCTCACTTGTATCATACGAGATAAAATGGTGAAGAAATAAATCCTTCTCTCAGAATGCCCAATGGTCCATTTTATTTGCTTCAATGAAAGGATTAAATTTCTTTTATCCCTCAAATTTTGGCTTCTGAACTTGTCTCTTGTTTTTGAAAAAAATGCAGTGAGATCTATTCGGCTTTTCTTTTCTCCATCGAAGCTTGGCTTCTGAAGTTGTCTTTTCTTTCAGAAGAAATTGTAATGCATTGAGATATCTTTGAGAATACTAGGTCTTACAATCTAGGTTTTAGAGGTGAGAAAATGTTGATCTGGAGAAAATGATGGTATAATCCAAGTTCATGGATTCACATAGAAATATTGGATTGTCATAAATAATAGTAAGTAAGATAATCTCCAGGTTTTTAAAAAATTGAATATATGTTAATTTTCAAATTTTAAAGAATTAATCGCCTTGTAAACCAAATCTATCGCGATCCAACACTTTGATGTCTTTACATTCATAATGTAATCTTTAATTTCTTTGCAGACAGAATGTAATCTTTAATGTCTCTACATTCTTGTTTCTTTCAGGATTTTTGAAATTAAAACAGTACTTTGAGTCTGATTCTGGATATTTCAAATATCATTTCAAAGAAAATTTTGTCTGATGTCAGTATGGATCTTTCACTTATAAAATATAAGCTTGGAAATTGGAAATTAGTCCCTGACAAATTTTAAAATATGCATTGATTTTTTTTCATATATTGTCCCACAAACCTCTTATATTTGGGTTGAGGTGTTGTTGCAATGTGATTTGGGGATGTTAATAAATTTCAAAATTTTAAATATGTTTTTGAAAATAGAAAATGTCATGTAATTTTATTTATTATTTTAATTTATGTATGAATTTAATCATATATTAATTTTCGAAAAAAATTGTTATTCACAATTCTCTTGAACAGTTAGTCAAAATTACAATTTAATAAAAAATAATTTTATTTATTATTTTAATTTATATATGAATTTAACCATACATTAATTTTAAAAAAAAATGTTATTCAAAAGTCTCTTGAACAATTAGTCGAAATTAAAATTTAATAAAAAATAATTTGTAATTTAAAAAATTCATGTCCTGTTAACTTTATATCAAATACCTTCCAATGTACAACCTGAAATTAGTGTAACACTACAACATTTTACACTAAAAAGCATTACGAGAAGCTCAACCTCTCCACTGTACTTATTCCTTGCTCTATCCAATAACCTTCAGCGCAATATGCGGATGCCCTTTAAATCACTGTCTCAAACCCCTCCATGCTGCAATTTAAATTTAAAAGTGTAGAATTACATCATGCAATAATTCAACAGAAATTAAAATTACCAGATGTTGGGATACCATAATCCAATCAAGGCAGGTCTCATTGTTTGTTTTATCTGGTAGTGGGGTTTTTTTTATCAAGGTTTAACAAGTCATTTCTGTGTTATAGTTATTATGGTTTTTTCGTTATGATAAATATATAAAATTTTTTAACATAACTATGTTATTGAAGCGTAATTTTTTAATGAAAATTTTATTGGTGAAGGGTTAATTTATTATGATAACATCACTAATGAAGGGAAAAATTTTAAACGTAACGTTTCTTGAAAGGAAACATAATGACCCAAAACGTCAAAAAAAACTTCTGTGACGGGTAAAGAGAAATCCAAATTCCAACCCTACATGCAGGATACTATAGGAGATTTATAGAGAAATTTTCAAATATTGCATCTCCTCTATTTTCATTACTCATTAAAGATGCAGAATTTTTGTGGACAGGGAAGTGTGAGCAGACCTTTTTAAAGTTGAAAATTTGTGTAACAATAGCACCTGTTTTACAAGGACCAAACTAGGAATTGCCATTTCATATTGCTACGGACACATCTGAGATGATTGTGGGTGTTGTTCTGGGGCAGCTAGAGGAGAAGAAACCTTATGCCATTTATTACATCAGTAAGAGCTTAACTCCAACAGAACTCAACTACACTATTACTAAGAAGGAATTCCTAGCAGTAGTGCATGCTATCAACAAATTTCGGCACTACATAACCGGGTTCCAAGTATTTGTACACAATGACCATGCTGCAATTCGATTTTTGATGAAAAAGCTTGTTACTAATGGTAGAGTTACACAATGGTTATTGCTATTAAAAGAATTTGATATTACTATCTTAGATAAACCCGGAAAAGATAACGTAGTTGTTGATTTTATTTCTAGATTAACTATAAGTGATGACTGCACTGCCACTGAGGATTCTTTTCCAGTTATATTTTTTCCATCTCTACTCACTCACCATGGTATGCAGATATAGCCAATTATCTTACTGCAGGAAAATTCCCACACCAATTGTCTTCCAAGGAGAGGAGGGATATTATACAACAGAGTGCTACCTACTCTTGGATAGAAGGCAATCTCTATCACATCCGGCCAGATTTTCAGATTAGGCATTGTGTTAGAGAAGATGAGGTATTTGAGATCTTGAAGGCTTGTCATGAGGAACCTTGTGGAGGACAGTTCGCTGACAAGCTAACAAGACATAAAGTACTCTAAACAGGGTACTACTGGCCAACTATATTCTAGGATGCCAAGAAGTTTGTGAAAGGATGTGATAGTTTCCAAAGGGTGGGCCAACCTCTGAAACTAGATGAGATGTTGTTACAGCCTCAGATAGTGATAGAAACATTCGAGAAATGGGCCCTAGAATTTGTGGGGCCAATTAATCCTTCATCACAGCAAAAATCATACATATTGGTCTGCACTGATTATGTCACAAAATGGGTTGAAGCAAAGGCACTAACTAGAGCAGCAGGTTGTTTCAAACTTCCTGTTTGGATATTTTTGTTCACTTCAAGATACCCAGAGAGATAGTGACAGATGGGGGGCCTCAGTTCACATCTCATTTGATCAAGAAGCTGGTTGAAAAGTATGGAATTCATCACAGAATCACTTCACCATATCACCCACAAGAAAATGGTCAAGTGAAAAGCACCAATAAAGTCATTGAGGGAATCTTAACAAAGACAGTAGCCAGCCACCGAAGAAACTGGGCCGAGAAACTTTAAGAGGTATTGTGGGCTTATAGGACAACATAGAGGAATACTACAGGCTTCTCACCATATGAATTGGTGTATGGTAAGAATCCTCTATTCCCCATAGAGTTTGAAATAAAGACATTAATAACAGCATTGCAGGTCGATCTAGATTTGAGTATGGCACAGACACAAAGACTGAACCAGCTCAATGAGTTGGAAAAGAAACGGTTGGCTGCTATTAAGCAGACATAGATCATTCAATAGAAAATAGCTAGATGGCATGATGGGTTTATTAAGAATAAAAAGTTCCAGAAAGGAGATTGGGCTCTTTTGTATGATTCAAGGTTCAAATATTTCAAAAGCATGCTCTGCACCAGATGGCTAGGTCCTTACGAAGTGGACATGGTCTTTGACAATGGGACTATACAATTGGTCACCATCGACAGTGCTAAGACACCCTTACTGGTTAATGGGCACCATCTAAGGTTATATCATAAACTCACTTCGAAGGAATCATTTGTCAACATTTTCGTGGACTTCGATATTCATGTTACGACAAAAGGGGAACATTCTCCTGTGCAGTCTGAAAATTGAAATTCCAATAGTGCGGCAGTTGAAAACCACCTTTGTGGCATATGTTAAACCTGTTAAAAATAAATAAATAAAATAAAATAAATAATACAATAAAAAGAAAATAAAACAAAAATGATAAATCTAACTATGAAAACCCCTTTCAAGGGCGTGGTAAGACAGATGGTAATAGCTGAAAACCACTCTTGTGGAAGAAGTTACATCCATATTTTTCTCCCTAAAACATCATCTTCCCTTCCTGATCCATTTGATAGGATGATGGTATTCATTTAATTTTATTTTCTGTACCAATTTCTCCTAATTATTATGTTTCTTTTTAAAGAATAATCTAAGGGTTGTCTTGGCTGTTACACATGTAACAGTCGACAACCACGAACATTGTTTCTTATGTTTCATCCCATAAAAACAATATTCATGTCAGCCAAACACAACAACACGAGCGTTGCAAGCAGTACGCCACCAATTCGAAATCTTCCTCCACGTCACCTCAGGTATGTCATTCAAAATGTAACGTTATCATTTATGATTGGGTGATTATTGGAAAAAGTAATGATATTCCCGTGACAGTCGTGGGCAGTTTTCACCATTAAGCCGGGGGAGGGGACATGTGTTGAAATCATTGCAAAAATCCATATTCATAAACCTCTATCAAATCTGCAAGCACCTAATTAATAACACAAATGCCAATGATGACTAAATCCAGTTGGAAAACAATGTGTGTACTAGAACCTATTACTTTCCATAACGAGACATTTATGAAGATTAGTGTGAGCTACGATTCGGTAATCCGTATAATATGTCACCTCTCATCAACCTTCTCGATTGAAACCTTGTATCCTCAATGCAAACTCGTCAATTGGGATAAGCAAAGGTGTCGAGAAGCAGTGAGTAGTGTAATGATATTACAGTGGAGCTGAGCAGCAAGAAGCGAATTCAAAACAAATAGCAAGATGGGTGGAGAAATGGTTAGGCATGAGTCGGATTCTATGGACGCCTTGCAGAATTGTCCAGAAGCCTACCATATATTCAAAGATTCAAGATGGATTGAGTATTTCTAGAAACTAGAAGGCTCAGACAAGGCGATGGCAATCGAATTCGCTTAGAATTTGAAAAACAATCATACCAGAGTTAGGGGCCTGCAAGTTGAGGTGACTAAAGAGGTAATTGCCTGGGTAACTACATTTACAGTAGGGGGATGGAGGTGGTTTAACAGAAAAATCAATGACCCCTCCTTGAAAGAAGACTTCCTAGAAGGAGAAGAAAAACTGGAGAAGAAAGGGAGAGGAATTGACAGGTTGCTGCTTCCTCAGCCTTGGGCAGATGTCGCCCTGGGTTTAATTAAATATATCACTTGTGAGGGAATATCCACAATAGTGTTTAACTATCACTTTCCTCTAATTAATCACCTTCGGCACCAACAAAAGATTAATATTCCAGTCTACTTGTTAAGGAACATCAAGCATATGGCAACAACAGTGAAGACAACAACACAGCCAGAAGCATGTGTGACCAATCATTGAATCACCAAATTAATCATGTTATATGCCCTAGGACAACAAGTAAAAACTTGGGAAGAATTCAAGCGGAAGAGGCCGAGGACAAGCCGGGGGAAATAGACCTTGACTTTAGGAGGAAGTCAGGCAGAAGCAGAAACCCAGACTCGACCTGCTAAAGTTAGAATTGGGAAAGAACCTACAGATGAACCAATTGGGGATAGAAGGCCAAAAAAAAGGGTGAAATTCAACATACTTTCAGAACCTTTGCCTACGACTGGAAAGCAGACAGAAGCATAAGTATTAGAAGAAGAAAGGAAACCCTCCTCATTAGGCAAGGACGAAACGCATGTCTTGTTTTTAGAACTAAAAAATATAAGAAAGGAAAATGAAGAATTAAAGAGAAATTTATTTGAAGGGAAGGAAATCCCACTATCTGTATGCATGAAATTTTTTCAAGAATTAACAGCAGTGGGATATAAGGTCTGTAGAGAAAACATCAGCCCAATGGAAATAGAAACAGAATGGCAGGAAGTTGTTACACAAGAACCTGTTACACAAGGACCTGCTGATGATACTGTTGTTGCACAAGAACCAATAGTTAAAGTAGAGCCTCCTGTAATAATTGACCTAGAATCCGACCCACAAGAACCTGTGGAGGCCACTCCTATTGTAGAAGAAACAAAAATGGACACAAAGGCTACTCTAGGTGGAAACGAAAGGGATGACTGTTGAGTTCCACAGATGTTCTTTTCTCCCACCACATTCCACCTCATTTCCTTTGTTCCTTGTTGATTTTAGGCTTAAATGATCAATAATATTATTTAAAATCGCTTTGATAATGTATAGAATAGCTAACTTGCTATGTTTTCATGATTTCGTTGTTGTAGTACTTTTTGACTACACCTAGCTACAGAATGCAGACATTCTGTAGCTAGTTGCCGATTCTGCAGCTGTCTTCATGTTTACGCAGGTTCTAGGTGCCATCTCAGAGAAAAACACATATGGGAATATTCCACATCATTCCCTCATCATTTGTTTCTCTCCACGAAGTTTGAACGAAATTCTATAGGTGGTTATGTACGTGGGAACTCAAACTAGGAGATAGATTCCTAATAGGACAAGGACAGTCCAGATGTCCTTGATCATATTACGAAGCCACCATTAGAGTTCTAGTTCAATTTTGATATGGACAGACATTCATTCCTATGATATCTCAGATACGGTTATGTAAATTTGTTATAAATATGGCTCGGGAAACCGAGGGACAAGATTAGATTTTGGTTAGATTTTGTTTTTGGCTGCTAGTCTGAGATACTTTGTTTTGAAGTAATTTCTCTTTAATGAAAGAAGCATCATTGTGTTGAAAGCGCTGAGCCAATATTAAAGTAGATTTTGTGTGCTACTTTGGTGGTGGAGGGCCCCTGCTACCTAAGCAGCCTTGTTTATATGATTTAGATAAGTAACTGCATTCCTAGTTTAGCCATTTTCTGAATCTTGTGTTTTCATATTTATTTCAAATTGAATGCTACAGATTATTCTTGTTCTCACGAATTCTTCCAAAAGACTACTAATATGGAATGAGGCAGAACTGTAGTATTGTAGGAGTTAATTGCATTTCTTTGAATGCTACAGATTAGTCTTGTTCTCACGAATTCTTCCAAAAGACTACTAATATGGAATGAGGCAGAACTATAGTATTGTAGGAGTTAATTGTATTTATTTGAATTTTATGTTTCCATGCTCAATCACATCAGTTGTTACAGCTAGTCCTGTTCCTCTTAATCTCTTCCAAAATATCACTATGTTAGGTCCCTATATTACTAGTATAGTCCCTTATTTTTGTTAGTGTAACCCCCTTATTGTTATTATTGTACCCTTGTAACCCCCATTTTGTTATTATTGTGCCCTTAAATTATTATTTTTAGGTCGGCTAGGATTACATTGTGGGCCACTAGGATTACATTATGGCCCCATGGACTCCTATATATAGAAAGGAGGTTTTGTAAATTGTATCATCCAAGAATTGTGCATTTATGTAATGTATTGGAGGTTGCCCCCTCGAAGTGGCTTATTTCTAAGGCGTTGATATCTCTTTTCTTCTATTTTTGAAGCTGGTTACACAACACACTAACTCCAGATGAGACATAGCTGTGGTGGTGTTTTAGAGCTTACTGCGTTTTGTTGAACTTTGTGTTTTATGTCCATTTGCATTAGATAGTACATCCAGACTTGTTTTCATAAGCTATCCAAAACATCACTATATTAAACAAGATAAGGTTGTAATATTCAATAGATTGGTTGCATTGTAGTTCAATACTCCGAAGATCAAAAAGCGCTTTAGTTCATTGTACTTCAAAGTTAGGATTATGGCATTTTAGTTTAATTTTGTTCACCATCTTTCTAGTTTGAATAATTGCATTTTAGCCCAGTTGTGGTCACTGTGTATTTTTAGTTTGATTAATTGAACTGCAGCTTAACTCTGTCATTTGTAGTTCAAAATTGGTTAATTGCATTCTTGTTCATGTTTTGCTTAATGTATAGTTAAGTCTCACTAGCTAGTTGAATGATAGTTCTGTTCTACTTGGCTAAGGTCTTCATCATTTACAAAGACTACTCCTGTTAGTAAACTCTTCCAACATATCACCATGCAGACAGGAATTGGTAATATCATTTCATGGCCTTTACCATTCTACAAATTCTTATAATTGTACAGCTAGCCTTATCCTCAAAATTATTCCAAAAAGATTTTAACATCTGAACAAGGTTTAGTATGACAATTTAGGTTGCAGAGTAGATTAGTTTCGGTATCCTTGATTAAATTAGAGTAGAATTATTCACTGTGTTGCAGAACTATCTTCTCCAAATATATTCAAATAAATCTCTAGTCATGGATAAGGTCTGTTTTGTGATATAATAGACTGTTGTTTAGGAAAAGACCTCACTGCACTAAATCTATCCTTTTCTTGAAGTATTCCAACATATCTCTAACAAAAGAATTGGACCAAATTTGTGTTGTGAGTTACTGTTTAGTTTTGCATATCACACATGATTTAGGACTGTTTGTAGTGTGACCAACAACTGCTTTTCACCAACATTTAGTGCTTTCTCTTCTTAACACAAAATCACAAAACCAAAAACATCATAAAAACACAAAACACAACATAGTGAGAAATAAATATCTAGGCACATATAGTGCATTTCACTTCAGCAGTTTACCAACCCTGGTTGACAATTAATGAACTCGATTTAGGAATACTAAGTTGAGCACAACATTTTGGCGCCGTTGCCGAGGAAGTGAAAACTAGGTAGTCTTTGTTTCTTACTTTTCAAAAACAATGACATGCATAGAGAAAGAGATTCAAGGGGTAGATTCATAAGAGGCAGAAGCTCAATTCCTAGAACACCATCTGTTTCACCAAGACCAAGAACCAACACATCTCCAACTCAAACCCACATTCCATCCTATTCTGATCCTAGACTTCTAGAAGACTTAAGATTAGACCTTCCATCAGAAACACCTTCCACTTCATCTACTGAACTTGTCCTAGAAGAAGATTCAAGAATTCTTGTTAGAGACACAAACTCTTCCACTTCCATAGGAGAATCAACTATGGTAGAAGAAGGAGGAGGAGGAGGAGTCTTTAATGATGAACCTACACTATTTGGAGGAGGCAGAGGTAGAGGTAGAGGAGAAGGTGGTAGAGGTGCAAAAGGAGGAAGAGGTGTAGAAGGAGGCAGAGGTAGAGGTAGAGGAGGAATAGGAAGCTCTTTTGGATTTCCTATAGTGGATGAAGATACCAATACAACTATTAAAAACATTTCACCCTCTGTCCTCCCAAAATTTTATGGACTTAAAACAGAAGATCCTGAAACCTTCCTATTTGAATTTGAGGTCCTATGTAGAACCTATGACTACTTACAAGATGCTCAAAAACTTAAATTATTTCCTTCAACATTGAAAGGAGTAGCATTGAAGTGGTTTATGAGTTTGATCAGTAGTTCTATTAGGACATGGGAAGACATGAAACAAGCATTTCTAGAAAGGTATTTGGATTAATGTATGCTAGTCAACCATACGGAGGAAGTGCTTAAGATGTTACAAAAAGAAGATGAAATTTTGGAAGACTTGTTGGAGAGATTTAACTACAACATCAAAAGAGAAAAAATGGAAAACTTAGACCAAGACACCTTGAAAGCTCTTTTGTTGAAGACAATTAGAGATGAATGGTTGGATATCCTTAACATGATGGGAAAAGGGGATATATCTCAGCCTACATTACCTGAAATAGCTGAATTGTGTATCAATCTTTCAAGAGGAAAATCTAAAATTGTAAAAGGACCAAGAGACCCTGCTCTTGCAAGGGCAAGTAAGTCTGCTTCTGGGACAGTAAGTAGGGCAAAAATAGGAAATATGCTTGATGAATTTAAATCTGATATTTTAGGGAGTCTTAGTGAACAAATAGACACCCTTAAGTTGCAAAACAAGCAAAAAGATGAATCTGATGCCTTAGCGATCTTTTGTCCCAAATGTAGAAAGAAGAATGCCTTGAGAGAATGTCCTTTGGATGCAAAAATTGTAGATACTTGTGTAATTTGTTCAGAGAAACATGAGACCAAGAGTTTTCCTTCACTTCCTGGTCTTAAAGTTGTATTTCAAGAAGAAACTCCCGCAAATTCCACAGAATCTCTTAATTTTTTCTCTAGAAGGCCTTGGCAAGGACCTCAACCACAAGGATTCCATGATCAGATGAATAATCAATTCCCACAAAATTGGAATTCTTGGCAGCAACCTTGGCCCCAATTTCAAAATCAATCACAAGCTTGGGCACAAGGAGCACAAAATCCTTATGGAAGATACCCTCAGTTCTATCCATTTCCACCATCCTATCCACCATATCCACATTTCTCTCCCCAACAAAATTCTCAACAAAATCCTCAGCAGAATTATCAAAATCCACAACACCAAAACCAACCACTTCCATTACCATTTCCTCAAAAAACAAACCAGTTGCCTGCCCAACCCATACCAAACCCCAACAATAAAAATCCTCAGAATACATACATGATAGAAGGCCAACAGTTTCCAACTTATTTGATTACTCCTCTAGACCTTAGTGATGTTCAACTTATGTCTGGAAGAATACTTGAAAAGAGGAAACCTTCTGTGATTATACAAGAACAAGACAACTCTGAGGAAGATTCTCTACGGGTAAATAAAAGTCTTGAAGAAGATATATCTTTTCAAGACCCAAACATTGAAAAATAAAACAAAAAAGAACCAATAATTTCAACTCCTGTATTAGAGCAACCATAAACATCCACATCTACACCTCCCTTTCCAGAAATATTACAAATTGATAAGGGTGTAGAAAAACAAATTATGGTGCCTAATTATGATTTCCTAGATGAGCTGAGAAATGTTTGTATTAAGATTCCATTACTGCAAGCTATCAAGGAAATTCCAATTTTAGCCAAAACAATAAAGGAGTTGAGTATGAAGAAAACAAGAAAAAGAATAAGAGAGACAAAGAAAATTCAACAGGCAGGAAAAATAGCAGACATTATGATGGGTAAGATTGCTATTCCAAAGTATCTAGACCCAGGAAATCTAGTTGTTAAAATTCACATCAATGGAATTGAGATCCAAAACACACTCATTGATTTAGGAGCAGAAATCAATATCATGAGTAGACAAATCATGGATAAACTGAAACTTCCTAATCTTCTCTTTACACCCACATTATTACAATTAGCAGACAGATCTGTGATCAAACCTGATGGGGTAATAGAAGACATTCCAGTGTCCCTAGATTCTTGGGAGTACCTTGTGGATTTCATGATCCTAACTCCTAAGAATAATCTAGGAGGGCATCCTATTATATTAGGAAGACCTTGGTTAGCTACAGCTGATGCTTTCATTAGTTGTAGATCCGGTGATATGTACATCTCTGATGGTATTTCAACCAAGAAATTTACCTTGTATCCTCCAGCAAAGACGATTATAGAATTAGGTGATACTCAATGGATTGAGGATGAAGAAGATTTACAACCTCTCTTCACAATTTCAGAAATTAGTGAAGATAGTCAAATTCTGAATACCTTAGAAAACTTTGAATCCTCTTCGGAATACAAACATGAACAATTTCAAGAAGAATCTAACATTGAGTTTTTATCATCAAGATAGATGTCTCTTTATTCCATGGATAAATTTGGCAGCTCTACAACTGAGATATTTCCATGAAAAACTTTAAACATAAACAAGAACCTAGAGAAATCTCAACAAGAAGAGCTAGTCAAAATATTATAGAGACATTCTTCTGCATATGCATGGGAGTACACTGACATGAAAGGGATAAGCCCTAAGACTTGCACTCATCACATCTACATAGAGGAAAATTGCAAACCAATCAGACAACCTCAGAGAAGGATGAATCCAAATCTTAGGGAGATTGTTAAAGAAGAATTGCAAAAATGGTTAAATGTCAACTTTATCTATCCCATTTCAGATAGTCAGTGGGTTTCTCCTTTGGTAATTGTACCAAAGAAAAATGGTAAATGGAGGGTATGTGTTGACTACCGAGAATTAAACAAAGCTACTCTTAAAGATCATTTTCCCCTACCTTTCATAGATCAAGTGTTAGATACATTAGCTAGCAAAAAGTACTTCTCATTCCTAGATGGGTTTAGTGGTTATAACCAAATTCAAGTAGCACTTGAAGATCAAGACAAAACCACATTTACCTGTCCTTGGGGTAATTATGCTTACCGAGTATTGCCATTTGGATTATGCAATGCACCTGCAACATTTCAAAGGGCAGTACTAGGAATATTTTCAGATCTAATACATGATTGTGTAGAGGTATATATGGATGATTTCACAGTTTATGGAAACACATTTGAAGAAGCCTTAGCAAACTTGGAAAAAGTCTTAAAGAGATGTAAAGAAGAAAATCTTTCACTTAGTCATGAGAAGTGTTTTATGATGTTTACTGAAGGAATTGTTTTAGGACATCACATTTCAGGGGATGGGATTAGAGTTGATGAGTCAAAAGTTGAAGTAATCTCTAACTTATCTATTCCAAGTTGTCAAAAATATGTTAGGAGTTTTCTAGGATTTACAGGATATTATCGAAGGTTTATAGAAAACTTCACCAAGATAGCATCTCCACTTTTCAAATTACTTACCAAGGACTGTGAATTCAAGTGGAATCCCGATTGCCAGTTAGCCTTTGAGACCCTGAAAACAAAAATTTCTGAAGCACCTATTTTAAGGGGACCTAACTGGAAGTTACCTTTTCATATTTCAACAGATGCCTCGGATATAGCTCTAGGAGCAGTATTGGGACAAAAAGACCTGATTCCTTATGCCATCTACTATACCAGTAAAAATTTGACTCCTTCAGAGTTAAACTATACTGTAACTAAAAAAGAGTTTTTAGCTATTGTTCATGCCATAAACAAATTCAGACACTATATAACAGGCTATGAAACTTTTGTTCACACAGATCACTCTGCAATTAGATATCTAATGAACAAATCAATTACTAATGGCAGAGTCATAAGATGGTTATTCCTTTTACAAGAATTCAACATTACCATTCTAGATAGGCCTGGAAAACAAAACACAGTAGCTGATTTCCTATCTAGACTCCAAAACATCAAAGATGACACTCCAGTTGAAGATCAATTTCCTGATGAATATCTTTTTGCAATTTCTACCAAAACTCCTTGGTTTGCTGACATTGCTAATTATTTAGTTTCAGGAAAATTTCCTTCAATAATGAATGCAAGATATAAAAGAAAAATCATTCATGACAGTGTAAAATATTCATGGGTTGCTAATGAGTTGTACAAGACTGGTCCAGATTTTATCATTAGGAGATGTGTTCGGGAAGATGAGATGCCTGAGATTCTCAAAGCATGTCATGACGAACCTTGTGGCGGACACTTTGCTGATAAGATGACAGCCTATAAGATCCTTCATTTAGGATATTATTGGCCTTCCTTGTTTAAAGATGCTAAAGAGTATGTCAAAAGGTGTGACAATTGCCAAAGGGTAGGGAAACCTTCTCCTTCAGGTGAAATGCCATTACAACCTCAGGTACATATTGAACCTTTTGAAAAATGGGCTTTGGATTTTGTAGGACCTATTAGTCCTCCATCAAGACAAAAGAAATATATATTAGTTTTCACTGATTATGTTACTAAATGGGTAGAAGCTAAACCATTACTTGTTGCTAATGAATCATCTGTAGTTACTTTTCTTTTTGAGGATATTTTTACTCGTTTTGGTGTCCCAAGGGAAATTGTTACAGATCAAGGAACTCAATTTACATCAAGGCTAGTGGAGCAAATGATGGAGAAGTACAAAATCAGACATAGAAAATCTACTCCTTATCATCCACAAGCAAATGGTCAAGTGGAATCTACTAATAAGGTCATTGAAGGAATCCTAACAAAGAATGTCCATTTACATAGAAGAGATTGGGTAGATAGGCTTCCTGAAGCCTTGTGGGCCTATAGAACCACATGGAGAAACACAACAGGCCATACTCCTTATGAACTTGTTTATGGAAAGCAAGTTTTGTTTCCCATAGAGTTCCAGATTCAAACTTTCAAAATGGCAGTTCAGCTAGGACTTGATCTAACAGAGGCACAAAAGCACAGATTGGAGCAGATTAATGAATTGGATGAGATCATACAAGATGCAGTTCAGAAAACAAGTATAGTCCAACATCAAAGGACTAGATGGCATGATAAGTACATCAAAGAAAAGAAGTTCAAAGAAGGTGACTGGGCTCTCTTGTTTGATTCAAAGTTCAAAGATTTTCAAGGTAAATTCCAAACACATTGGCTTGGACCATATGAAATTGTGAAATTTTTTGACAATGGAGCAATAAAAATCAGGACAATAGATGAAGAAGAGGTCACTTTTCTTGTGAATGGTCATAGATTGAAGCTGTATCACAAACCACTTTCGAAGGATTCTATAGCAGATTCCGAGAGCTTGATGATAGAGGGTTAATGAAGAAGAATTTTCTTCTTCATAAACTTAATTGAATTTTACGAAGATAGAGATTTGAAATATATATATATATATATATAAAGTATAAACATGAAAACTAATCCCTGATTAGCATGTTTATACAGAAAAGATAGAGTGAAAATCAGAACCCTTCTGACACTCTAACTTTTCCATTTTATTTTCTGCAAGTAGTTGTCATAAAATCATAAGTGTTTACATTCCACTTATGATTCATTTCATTTCACACTTCATCCATTTCGCTCCATTCATTCATATCATATCTTATTCCATTCATTCATCCACACTTCATTCATTTCACTCCATATTCCATTTCATTTCCATCCCAGATTTTTAAGTTTAATCTTCTTCTGCAATTGAATAATACACATCAAAAAAAAATTGCAGACTGCTTTCCATACTTCACTCCATTTCATATTTGTTTCATTTCATTATTCACTCCATTCATGTTCCATTACATTATCCATCTTCATTCATCCCATACAACATCTCACTCATGTTTCAAACCATTCCATTTTATGCTTCAAGATTTCAACAGGTACATTCTGCAATCAGCTAGACATTCTGCAGCTAGGCAGACATTCTGCAGCCAGAAAGACATTCTGCAGCCAAGGCACTGTCCAGTAATTATTTGATCTACAACAAAATGATCCTGCATATTCATGACAACAAGAAAATCAAGGGAATTATGAAGACTCAGAAATTAATGATTTTCAGAGAAGAATAAAGCAATGAAGATCACAAAAATCAGAGGAAAGGCAAAGGTAAAAGTTATGAATTTATTATAATGACAAATCATGAAAAATTTTAGTATAGTTAAGTTATTTATGATTCAAAAAGTTGTTTTAATTAATTGTGTTGATCATGCCTAACAAACCTCTCATAAAAATCCTTCTACTCCGCCATTCCAAATCCCATATCTGATCATCATTTAAAAATTTAACGGTTAAAGTACTGAAATGATTGGGTTAGTCACGTCACTAGGCCAAAACATTTAATGATGATTTTTGAATTCCCTACTAAATGTCTCCGCGGTATTTTCTCCCGTAATATCTTTCAACTCATATACATCATCCTCACTTCATTATACTCATTCCGTGACCATTCCATATCATTCTTTCCCGTAGCCAACTCTCAACCATTCTGGTCTGTAAAAACAGAGGAAGCATCTGTGGAGCAAACAGCCAATGTCACCGTGAACAGAGGAGCAGTAATCTAAAGGTTGGGTAAGAAGAAGCTATGGGTCTTATAGTGAGAACTGAACTGGTTGGAACTAAGTACTTGGAAGGTTATCCCCAAATCAGAGAAATATTACAACAAGCAGGATGGTTGCAATTCTTTGAAAAATTTAGTGGTTTTCACAAAGAAGTGACTAAAACGTTTGCAAGATCCTTCAATGGAGCTGAGGTCGAGATAGGAGATATTAAATTCACCATTACAGAAGATTTTATTGCAAAAGCCACATAATTACCTAGACAGGGAGAGAAGTGGTTCAAAAATAGAGAATTCCATAGTGAGTCATGGAAACAAATACTTAAATCACCAGGTATGGATGTTTCCATCTTTAAAAAAGGTATTCCTAGCTCTGCACTCAAAAATAAATGGAGGAATTTGTTACTTGTTTTGCAAAAAATTGTAACATGTGAAGGAAGATTTGGTACCCTCTTTGTCTACCATATTTGGTTAATGATGCACTTTTTAGAAGAGGAAATCAATTTACCTTTCTTTTTACTTCAAAGCCTAAAAAGAATGTCTTCAAATGTTTAAAAGAGAATTCAATTTTTGGAAACAAATCTATATCACCATGGTTTAGTCAAGATTTTAATTGAACATCATTTGGCAAAAATGGGAGATAATTGGGATGATTTCTTGGTGAGAAATCATTTTGAGGAGCCAAAGGAATCTCCAATTGAACATAAATCTATAAGAAGAAGTAGAAGAGAGAAAACTTCCAAGATTGTTGAAACTGAAACAGGAAAGGCTATACAGGAGGATATTGAGGAAAAGATTTCTGACAAATTGGCTAACATTAAGGAGCAACTTAAACAGGAGAAAGTGATAAGAAAATATGCCAAGGAAAGAGGTGAAGGATCATCTCAGCTAAGAAGGAGCCACAGACTTAAAGGCATACTAAAGAAAACAAAGGTTAAACAAACTGGAGTTATAAACATTGATGAGGAAGAAATTCCAGAGATATACCCAGTCTAGCAGCAGATTTACAATTATGTTGAAGCATTGGAGAGAAGAGCCTCAGAAAGTAGGGACAGAACTCCTAGTCCACCAAAATCTACGATTGATATCCTAAGAAGAGATAAATATGAGTTAGAAGTACTCAACAGCCATATCAAGAATGAGAATGAAATTCTAAGGGAGCAAGTTAAGTTAAAAAGTGATATGAATTCAACTCTGTCTCTACAAATGCAAAAGTTGTTCAAAGCCAGTGAAAATTTGAAAAAGAAAAATAAAAAGTTAAGCAGGGCATTAACAAATTTGAGATTCAAGCTAATCATAAGAAAGCCCAGAAGGCCATTAACTGTCAGGCAAAGTAGAAGAAGAGGGTTGGATGTTTTAGCAGAGGCATCGGAGTACATGGAATAGTTGCATGAGGACATGCAAGAACCTAGCAGTGGGGGTATGTTGAGTTCCACAGATTTTCTTTTCTCCCACCACATTCCACCTCATTTCCTTTTTTCCTTGTTGATTTTAGGCTTAAATGATCAATAAGATTAGTTAAAATCGCTTTGAGAATGTATAGAATAGCTAACTTGCTATGTTTTCATGATTTCGTTGTTGTAGTACTTTTTGACTACACCTAGCTACAGAATGCAGACATTCTATAGCTAGTTGCCGATTCTGCAGCTGTCTTCATGTCTACGCAGGTTCCAGGTGCCATCTTAGAGAAAAACACATATGGGCATATTCCACATCATTCCCTCATCATTCGTTGCTCTCCACGAAGTTTGAACGGAATTCTGTAGGTGGTTATGTACGTGGGAACTCAAACTAGGAGATAGATTCCTAATAGGACAAGGAAAGTCCAGATGTCCTTGATCATATTACGAAGCCACCATTAGAGTTATAGTTCGATTTTGATATGGACATACATTCATTCCTATGATATCTCAGATACGGTTATGTAAATTTGTTATAAATATGGCTCGGGAAACCGAGGGACAAGATTAGATTTTGGTTAGATTTTGTTTTTGGCTGCTAGTCCGAGATACTCTGTTTTGAAGTAATTTCTCTTTAATGAAAGAAGCATCATTGTGTTGAAAGCGCTGAGCCAATATTAAAGTAGATTTTGCATGCTACTTTGGTGGTGGAGGGCCCCTGCTACCTAAGCAGCCTTTTTTATACGATTTAGATAAGTAATTGCATTCCTAGTTTAGCCATTTTCTGAATCTTGTGTTTTCATATTTATTTCGAATTTAATGCTACAGATTAGTCTTGTTCTCACGAATTCTTCCAAAAGACTACTAATATGGAATGAGGCAGAACTGTAGTATTGTAGGAGTTAATTGCATTTCTTTGAATGCTACAAATTAGTCTTGTTCTCACAAATTCTTCCAAAAGACTACTAATATGGAATGAGGCAGAACTGTAGTATTGTAGGAGTTAATTGTATTTATTTGAATTTTATGCTTTCGTGCTCAATCACATCAGTTGTTACAGCTAGTCCTGTTCCTCTTAATCTCTTCCAAAATATCACTAACTCCGGATGAGACATAGCTGTGGTGGTGTTTTAGAGCTTACTGTGTTTTGTTGAACTTTGTGTTTTATGTCCATTTGCATTAGATAGTACAGCCAGACTTGTTTTCATAAGCTATTCCAAAACATCACTATATTAAACAAGATAAGGTTGTAATATTCAATATATTAGTTGCATTGTAGTTCAATACTCCGGAGATCAAAAAGCACTTTAGTTCATTGTACTTCAAAGTTAGGATTATGGCATTTTAGTTTAATTTTGTTCACCATCTTTCTAGTTTGAATAATTGCATTTTAGCCCAGTTGTGGTCACTGTGTCTTTTTAGTTTGATTAATTGAACTGCAGCTTAACTCTGTCATTTGTATTTCAAAATCTGTTAATTTCATTCTTATTCTTGTTTTGCTTAATGTATAGTTAAGTCTCACTAGCTAGTTGAATGATAGTTCTGTTCTACTTGGCTAAGGTCTTCATCATTTACAAAGACTACTCCTGTTAGTAAACTCTTCCAACATATCACCATGCAGACAGGAATTGGTAATATCATTTCATGGCCTTTACCATTATGCAAATTCTTATAATTGTACAACTACCCTTATCCTCAAAATTATTCCAAAAAGATTTTAACATCTGAAAAAGGTTTAGTATGACAATTTAGGTTGCAGAGTAGATTAGTTTCGGTATCCTTGATTAAATTAGAGTAGAATTATTCACTGTGTTGCAGAACTATCTTCTCCAAATATATTCAAATAAATCTCTAGTCGTGGATAAGGTCTGTTTTGTGATATAGTAGACTATTGTTTAGGAAAATACCTCACTACACTAAATCTATCATTTTCTTGAAGTATTCCAACATATCTCTAACAAAAGAATTGGACCAAATTTGTGTTGTGAGTTACTGTTTAGTTTTGCATACCACACATGATTTAGGATTGTTTGTAGCGTGACCAACAACTGCTTTTCACCAACATTTAGTGCTTTCTCTTCTTAACACAAAATCACAAAACCAAAAACATCATAAAAACACAAAACACAACATAGTGAGAAATAAATATCTAGGCACATATAGTGCATTTCACTTCAGCAGTTTACCAACCCTGGTTGACAATTAATGAACTCGATTTAGGAATACTAAGTTGAGCACAACAATGACACATAAGAACCCACCGAGGAAGCTGTTGTTACACAAGAACCAACAACAAAGGTGGAACAACCCCATTTGGAAAAGGCTATTACACCCATTATTGATGTGGATATTGAATGTAGAAGAACGATGGGTCCCATCTCGAGATGGAGTTCTGAGAAAATCTTGTTAATTTCCGAATTAAAAAAGTGGAAACAGGAAGCAATCTCCCTTCGGAAGGGGACGATTTCGTTGAAAGAACATGAGAGAGAAATAGACACCTTACATAAAATATGGATGAAAGAAGATTTGAAGAAAGGATGGGAGAATTATAAGAAGAAGGAAGCTCTGAAGAAACAAGAGGAACAAATGTTGTTGTTACAGCACCAGGTTCAGGATCTTACCATAGGCAAGCAAAAACTTCATGATCTCGCCCTCAATTTGCTGGGTTGCAGGCCGCCTTCCCCATCCTATCCTATTTTTATATGGGAACGTTACTTCCTGTTCCAGATGAAAGCTGTTATGGAGGATAGACCCTATTTATGTTCTTCCACTTGCACATTTTTAGATGTTTTTCGTGCCTCTGATTTTGATGAGCAAAGACTGATGTGTGAGTTATTCTTACATAATATCATTTGTGAGCATGTGAGTATGCAGATGGTTGGGACAATATTCTCCTATATGAGGTATCTCTAGTTGCAATCTTTTGTGTCCTTCATGAAGAATCAGATTGAGTGGCATTTGGCCATCAAATATATGGATGCTAATGAGGATAAAATAGCATTATGGGTTTGGGCAGAACCAGGATGGGCTGCTGAGTTAAGTCAAGAATTCAGGAGAATGTTGAGTACTCCTAGGATAAAGGAACTGGTTGCCACTTACAGAAGAAAGATTTTGAATTTCTGCCTCAATCAGTTCTCAATGATGAAGAGTCGAGGTTTGACTGTGAGCTTGAAACGCATGGAAGCCAACAGTGTTGAGCTACTGAAGGGGGACCCATTCTCATTCCAGAATTTCATGGTGGTTGTTACACATGTACCAGCGTATGCATAGATCATACAATCCCTTGGTGCTTTTTGGCTTGGATTAAGATTCAAGTTTCCTTTGATCTAGCTGCCAATTGAGGATTATCAGAGTAATTATGAATTCAGTAAGTATGAGTCAGAATCCTGGGTATGGCAGTTGATGGCCAATCAGGGGTACAAATCTATAGATGAATATATAGCTTGCGCTTATGATCTCACCGACCTGCATTGGAGATATTCCCATGAGAGATTAGTTTGCATGAGGACATGAAAGTGTTTCAGTTGGGGGGAGATGTTGGGCGCCAGTTTTGCACACTTTTCCTACATTTGTTTTCCCTATTTTTCCTCATGACTATAACCAATGGGACTATCTTTGCCTCTTTTTCCTACCTTTCTATCCTAACTTGTGTTGTTTCACCTTATTTTCATTACTCTGCCATTTCATCAATTATTATGATATATCGTGCTTTTTTATGACTAATTGAGAATGAATGTTTGGAGAAGATATATGGTCTTTGTGTAGTCCTTCCAAATGTCATTTGTAGCACCAAATATCTCGAGAACGGAGCAGTTAAGGGTGTGTTGTTATAGCAAGATTTTTACACCATGATGTTGTTACACTTTTCTATTACAGACCCGCTGACAAACTATTGTTACAGATCCACTGGTGAACTACTAACGCAGTTGTACTGTTGAATAAATCTTGTCAACCCCTGTTGCTGACCTGTCCTTTAGTTGTTATGCTACAGTTGTGATTTTTTTGCGATAGCTATAGAAGTTGTTTAGCATTATATTTTTGGATAATAGCCTATGGGCAGTTTTTATTGTCATCTATAATTTTCTAGTCATACTTTTATTAAGAAGTGGTTATAACCATATGTAGTCTATTTCGATCAACATGAGAATCATAAGATTCTCGTGACTGATCTATCCCTTGATTTTATGAGATGTAACCACTATATAGTTCTCGCCCCTAGAAGTCGAAAGGTCATCAGAGAACAACATTATTTTGGCTCTGTAATTTTTCTCATATTAATACAGATTATCATGTTATTATTGTTACATGCGTTATTCCATTTAGTTTCAGTTAAGTTATTTCTCTACCTCTGCCCTGCTAGGGAGGAAGGGCCCTCCTTCTTAGCATGGATTGTAGTGATTAAGGTAGTCATGCATATGTTTTTGTATTTCGGTTGATGTATCAGTAGAGGTGTTGTTGTTGTTGTTTCAGCTGTGAATATATCCGCTTCAATTTCAATACTTTGTATGTTGTTACACATATTATATTAGAGACACCAGCTGGATACTTGTTGTGTGGCACACTAGAAAAGATTAATTGAAGTGTGATTCTAGTCTTGTAGATCATTTTATTTCTGCGTGAGTGATTTACTTCCAGAATTTACTTCAGCAATGATTTATTTTAATTGAATTGCTTCTGGTTCAGTGTAATGACACAAACAATGCAACTGTCATTGGAATAAAAGACGTCCCTGGATTGATAATTTATGTGTATTGATTAGTCATTTAATAGTGATTAATACAACTCAACATTTTGGTGTCATTGCCAGGGATGGCAGTGATGATCCAATCAATTAGAGTTGTTTCTTAGAAGTGCAATTTCCATGTGTTTTTAAAGTGTCTCCAGTGACACAATTGCCGGGCAGTAAGACGAGAGGTAAGAACCTGCGTAACGCTATAACAAACTTGAGCGGGCTCACCAATGTCTTGCTGGGACACTTAGGAGAGTGAATTTCAGAGCATTTCATTTTTCAGAGTGTCTCCAGCAACACAATTGCCGGGCGGTAAGACGAGAGGTAAGAACCTATGCATCGCTCTAACGAACATGAGCGAGCTCACCAATGTCTTGTTGGGACACTTAGAAGTTGAATTTTTGGGTGTTCTTTTAGGGTGTCTTCAGCTGTACAACCGTTGGGACAATTAGAAGTTGAATTTTTGGGTGTTCTTTTAGGGTGTCTTCAGCTGTACAACTGTTGGGCGGTAAGACGAGAGGTAAGAACCTGCACATCGCTCTAACGAACTTGAGTAGGCTCAATACTGTAGAAAATGAAGCACTTATAGGGTGAATTGATACACATAGGGCCCATATGTGTCGCTAGGACGACATCAACATCTAAAAACACCCCCCACTCTACTAACTACAGGAAAGAAATGTTGTAAGAAGGAAAGAAGAGTGTAGATTTGGGAAGAAGGACAATCTTTGGAGATCTAATCTCAAGGGAAAAAAGAAACAATATACATCATACATGGATAATAGGAAGACATGACCACAGAAAGCAGCTACCATATCAAAGCCGGGGCCTTCGGTGTCTTCCGTGTCTGGACCTCACCACCCTTCGAACAACATATCCACTCCTGATATCAAGACTCTAGATTTGAAACAGCAGTGGAGAATCATTCATCAGGATCTGAGAATTGAAGGACACAAAGAGACTAGTGGGGAGCATCAGGGACCTGAGGAACAACATTTAATTGATCATCATTTGGACGCTGGTAGTGTTGTTAAACAACTGGTCCTAGAACATCATGATCTTTTTATTTGTCAATCTGCAGTACACTCTGAGGTTAGTTCATCCTGTCAGGAAAAATCAGCCATGGGGGATGAGAATGTCAAAACAGATAGCTCTGTTAATTTTGAATTCCTAATAGTAGTAACACGGGATGAGGCTCCTATGAAAAATATTCCTTTATCATCCCTACCATCCTTTCAAGGGATGGTCGTTGAAGACCCTGATACCTTTCTGTTCGAATTCGATGTGTTTTGTAGAGGTTATTACTACACTTTAGATGCCCAGAAGTTGAAATGATTCCCTTCTACTCTGAAAGGAGCAACATTAAGATGGTTCATGAGACTGGGTGCTGGCACGATTCAAATCTGGAATGACATGAGGGAGGCCTTCCTCTTTAAGTATCAGGATTACTATCGAACCAGGGATTTGAAGGATGATATTTTTCAGAATTTCACAGAAGGAGGAGGAAAGCCTGGAAGAATATATGGAGCGATTTCACTACAATTTACAAAGGTCTAAGTTCGATAACTTAGATCCAGGAATTCTAAAGCTAATAATTGTAAAAGGTATAAGATATGATTGTTTGGAGCATCTCAACCTATTAGGAAAACGAGACATATCGCAAGAACTGCTTGATGAAATAATGAAGCTTTTCCTGCATAGCTCAAGACGATCGGTCAAAGGGAAAGTTTCAGTTCGAGATCCTTCAGTACGGATACAAAAGTCCACGAGTGGAGGAGTAACCAGAGCAAATATTGGGAACTTATTTGAGGATTTAAAACCAACCTCCTTAGCACTCTCTCTGCCCAGATCACTATGGTACATGTCAAGAAAGCACAAGTAGAAGCTGAAGCAGCCTTAGCAATATTTTGTCCCCGATGCAAGAAGAAACATTTGGAAAGAGAATGTGGTCTGAATAGTGTTAGTTTGTGCAACATCTGTGAGTTAGCGCATTCTACAGATTAGTGTCCTAAATTACCCATATTGAAGGAAGTACTTCAAGAATCAAGTGACGATGTTCAATCTTCTTATTTCATTGGATCAAAGAGATCATGGCAACTGCGACCTACAGGTATGCCTTCAGATTTTTCCTCTTTTAATCCTTGGAATAATTTTTATAATAGTCAGAAATATCCATGGCAGTATCCTACTCCTTCCTCAACAAAATTCCCTTCACCATGGAACTAGTGGCTGTCTCCTCCACCAATGCAATATCCTCCATCAAAACCCAATCCTTGGGGTCAGAATTGGAGAAGTAATGGCCAAGGTCTAGTGCCCCCTCCAATACCAATGAAGCAACAGCAGTTACAACTTCCTTCTATTCAAAATCCTACACCTTCTGTACGACCCCAATTACTTGTGCAACCTAACCCCAATCCAAATATAAGGCAGCCCAGAGCATGGATGCTTCGGTTACCCTCCACACTTATCTTATTACTCCTATTGGACTTAACAATGTTAAGCTTCGATCAGGGAAAATAATCAGATCTGAACATACTCCCATTATTACTAAAGAATGTGAATCACCTAGAAAGGATATGGAAGATTTTGAGGTAGTTGTTACACATGTAACAACTGATACATCACCTGTTGTTACATATGTAACAGCCAGCTCGGGAGGATCTGTTGTTCCTACAATAGCAAATCCGAGCAAGTCTGGTGCATCTGTGATAGCTGATTCAACTGTTAGCATTTAGAATCCTCCATACCCTCAACGATTAACTAAAACTGGGTTGGTTTCACAACCTGAATCTGAATTCCTCAAGGAACTGCAAAATTTGTATGTACGGATTCCACTGTTAAAAGCTCTTAAATAAGTACTTATCTATGATAAAACAGTGAGTTATCTATGCGTCAAAAGGCCTGGAAGGAAACCTAAAAACCCTGCTACTATCCATGTCATAGGGAAATTGTCTGATCTCATGATTGACCAGCCTTTGTTGACTAAATATAATGACCCAGGGAACCCCACAGTGACTGTCCATATTGAAAATCAACCTAGAACCAATAATTTGATTGATATAGGGGCAGCTATTAATGTCATGACTAAAGACCTCTTCATTTCCCTCAGACTTCATGGACTTAGACCTACACCCACAGTGCTTGAATTAGCAGATAGGTCCCGTGTCAAGCCCGAGGGGATGATAAAAGATGTGGTTATAACTGTGGCTTCCTGGAATTATCCGATTGATTTTCTCATTTTACAAACCAAATCCAACCTGGGGGGTCATCCTTTAATCATGGGAAGATCGTGGCTGGCCACTATAGACGCATATATCAGATGTAGGTCTGGATCTATGGTGATCTCAGATGGACAAGCCACTTAGAACCTGAATCTTTATCCCCCAGAAAAACCTCATATGGATTTGAATAGTTCCTAGTAGGACGAATTTGCACCTGAAACTGATCTTTTCCTACCTCTTCTCACGCTTGGAAAAGCATAATAATTTAAGGATGAAACAGAGGATGATATCATTAATGGTTTTATTAGTAATTCACTCTCTATTGCCTCCATTAGAGATTAGTGGGAAGAAGATGAGGTAGATGATGCAATTATTGAACATTTGAAAACAAATCCACATACTATCAACAATCCCGTTGAAATTGAACCTGGGAAATGTTTAAACATCAATCCTAACCTGACTGGTGAAAAAAAAATATTGTTGATACAGCTGTTACAGAAATACAAAAAGGCATTTGCATGGGACTACATGGATATGAAATGAATCCATCCTGGTCTATGCACTCACCATATTTACCTTAAAGAGGACTGCAAACCAGTTAGACAACCTCAATGCCGAATGAACCCCACACTTAAGGAGATAGTGAAATAAGAATTGCAGAAAATCCTTAATGCTAATTTAATCTACCACATTTCTTACAGCCAGTGGGTGTCTCCTCTTTTCATAGTTTCGAAAAAGAACAAAAAATGGAGAGTCTGTGTTGACTATAGAGAGCTTAACAAGGCCACTCAAAAGGACCATTTTCCTTTACCATTCATTGATCAGGTCTTGGATACTCTTTCTGGAAAAAAAATATTTTCATTTCTAGATGGGTTTAGTGGTTATAATCAAATACAGATTGCCCCAGAATACCAAGACAAGACAACCTTCACTTGCCCATGGGGTAATTTTTCATACAGAGTCCTTCCCTTTGGCCTCTATAATGCACCAACAACCTTTCAGAGTGAAATATTGGGAATTTTTTCTAACCTTTTGAATGACTGCTTTGAAATCTTTATGGATGATTTTACACCCTACGGGGATGCCTTTGAGACAGCATTAGCTAACTTGGAAAAAGTGTTGGAACGTTGTGAAAAAACTAATGTTTCTCTGAGCACAAAGAAATTCCACATGATGATGACTGAGTGAATTGTGCTGGGAAATTTCATTTCGACAAATGGAATCAAGGTAGATCCTGAAAAACTTGAGGTAATCTCGAAAATCTCAACCCCTAAGACTCCAAAAGAGGTACATAGTTTTTTGGGACATGCAGGATACTATAGGAGATTTATAGAGAAATTTTCAAAGATTGCATATCCTCTATTTTCATTACTCATGAAAGATGCGGAATTTGTGTGGACAGGGAAGTGTGAGCAAGCCTTTTTAAAGTTGAAAAACTGTGCAACAACAGCAGCTGTTTTACGAGGACCAAACTGGGAATTTCCATTTCATATTTCTTTGGATGCATCTAACATGACCGTGGGTGTTGTTTTGGGGAAACTGGAGGAGAAGAAACCTTATGCCATTTATTACATCAGTAAGAACTTAACTCCAACAGAACTCAATTATACTGTTACTGAGAAGGAATTCCTAGTAGTAGTGCATGCTATCAACAAATTTCGGCACTACATCATTGGGTACCAAGTAATTGTACACACTGACAATACTGCAATTTGATTTTTGATGAACAATCCTATTACTAATGGTAGAGTTACACGATGGTTATTTTTGTTACAAGAATTTGATATTACTATTTTAGATAAACCCGGAAAAGATAATGTAGTTGTTGATTTTCTTTCTAGATTAACTATAAGTGGTGACTACACTTCCACTGAGGCTTCTTTTCCAGATGAATATATTTTTGCCATCTCTACTCACTCACCATGGTATGCAAATATAGACAATTATCTTGCTGCAGGAAAATTCCCACACCAATTGTCTTTCAAGGAGAGGAGGAAGATTATACAACAAAGTGCTACCTACTCTTGGATAGAAGGCAGTCTCTATCACACCGGGCCAGATTTTCAGATTAGGCATTGTGTTATAGAAGATGAGGTATTTGAGATCTTGAAGGCTTGTCATGAGGAATCCTGTGGAGGACACTTCACTGACAAGAGGATGTGACATAAAGTACTCTCAACATGGTACTACTGACCAACTATACTCCAGGATGCCAAGAAGTTTTTGAAAGGATGTGATAGCCGCCAAAGGATGGCCCGCCTCTAAAATCAGATGAGTTGTTGTTATAGCCTCAGATAGTGATAGAAACATTCAAGAAATAGGCCCTAGACTTTGTAGGGCCAATTAATCCTTCATCACATCAAAAATCATACATATTGGTCTGCACCGATTATGTCACAAAATGGGTTGAAGCAAAGGCACTAACTAGAGAAACAGAGCAGACTGTTTTAGACTTCATGTTTGAAGATATTTTTGTTCACTTCAGGATACCCAGAGAGATAGTGATAGATGGGGGGCCTCAATTCACATCTCATTTGATCAAGAAGCTAGTTGAAAAGTATGGAATTCATCACAAAATCACTTCACCATATCACCCACAAGAAAATGGTCAAGTGGAAAGCACCAATAAAGTCATTGAGGGAATCTTAACAAAGACAGTAGCTAGCCACCGAAGAAACTGGGCCAAGAAACTTCTAGAGGTACTGTGGGCTTATAGGACAACATGGAGGAATACTATAGGCTTCTCACCATATGAATTGGTGTATGGTAAGAATCCTCTATTCCCCATAGAGTTTGAAATGAAGACATTAATAACAGCACCGCAGGTCGATCTGGATTTGAGTACGGCACAGACACAAAGAATGAACCAGCTCAACGAGTTGGAAGAGAAATGGCTAGATTCTATTCAGCAGACAGAGATCATTCAACAACAAATAGCTAGATGGCATGATGGGTTTATTAAGAAGAAAAAGTTCCAGAAAGGAGATTGGGCTCTTTTGTATAATTCAAGGTTCAAAGATTTCAAAGGCAAGCTCTGCACCAGAGGGCTAGGCCTTAAGAAGTGGACACGGTCTTTGACAATGAGACTATACAATTGGTCACCATTGACAGTGCTAAGACATCGTTACTGGTTAACGGGCACCATCTAAGGTTATATCATCAACCCGCTTCGAAGGAATCATTTGTCAACATTGTCGCGGACTCTGATCTTCATGTTATGACAGTAGGGGAACATTCTCCTGTGCAGCCTGAAAATTGAAATTACAATAAGTGTAGCAATTGAAAACCACCTTTGTGGCAGCTGTTACGCCTGTTTAAAAAAAAATTTAATAAATTAAATAAAAAAATAGCAAAATAAAAAGAAAATAAAACAAAAACAATAAATCTAACTGTGAACACCCCTTTCTAGGGCACAGTCACATAGTTGGTAACATTTGAAAACCACTCTTATGGCAGTTGTTACATCCATATTTTTCTCCCTGAAACATCATCTACCCTTCCTGATCCATTTTATAGGATGATGGTATTCATTTAAATTTCTTTTCTGTACCAATTTCTCCTAATTATTATGTTTTTTTTAAGAATAATCTAAAGGGTGTCTTGGTTGTTACACATATAAAAGCCGACATCCACGAACATTGTTTCTTATGTTTCATCCCATAACAATAATAATCATGCCAGCCAAATGCAACAACACGAGCGCTGCAAGCAGTACACCGCCAATTCGAAATCTTCCTCCACGTCACCTTAGGTATGTCATTCAAAAGGTAACGCTATCATTTATGGTTTGGTGATTATTGAAAAAAGTAATGATATTCCCGTGACGGTTGTGGGCGGCCGTCACCATTAAGGTGGGGGAGGGGACATGTATTTAAATCATTGCAAAAATCCATAGTCATAAATCTCTATCAAATCTGCATGCACCCAATTAATAACACAAATTCCAATGATGACTAAATCCAGTTGGAAAAGACGATGTGTACTAGAACCCATTAATTTCCATAAAGAGACGTTTATGAAGATTAGTTTGAGGTATGATTCGGTAATCCGTAAAATCTGTAACTCCCATCAACCTCCTCAATTGAAACCTTTTATCCTCATTGCAAACTCATCAATTGGGATAAGCAGAGACGCTGAGAAGTAGTGAGCATTACAGTGATATTATAGTGGGGCTGACTAGCAAGATGGGTGGAGCATCTGTTAGGCACGAGCGGATTTTATGGATGCCTTGCAGAATTGTCTAGAAGCCTACCATATATTGAGAGATGCCAGATGGATTAATTATTTCTAGAAACTAGAAGGCTCGAACGAGGTGGTGGCAATCGAATTCGCTCAAAATTTGAACAAAAATTAGACCAGAGTTAGGGGCCTGCAAGTTGAGGTGACTGAAGAGGTAATTTCCCGAGTAACTATATTTCCAGTAGAGGGACGGAGGTGGTTTAATAGAAAAATCAATGACCCCTCCTTGAAAGAAGACTTCCTAGAAGGAGGAGAAAAACTGGAGAAGAAAGGGAGAGGAATTGACACGTTGTTGCTTTCTCAGCCTTGGGAAGATGTCACCCTGGGTTTAATTAAATATATCACTTGTGAGGGAAGATCCATGACATTGTTTAACTATCACTTTCCTCTATTTAATCACCTTCGGCACCAACAAAAGATTAATATTGCATTCTACTTGTTAGGGAACATCAAGCATATGGTGGCATCAATGAAGACAACATCACACCTGGAAGCATGTGTGACCAATCACAGAATCATCAAATTAATCGTGCTAGATTCCCTAGGCCAGAAAGGAAAAAATTGGGAAGAATTCAAGCGAAAGAGGTTAGGGACAAGCTGGGGGAAACAGACCTCGACTTCAGGAGGAAGTCAAGAAGAAGCATAAACCCAAAGTTGGCTCGCTAAAGTTAGAATTGGGAAAGAACCTACTGATGAACCAATTGGGGATAGAAGGCCAAAAAAAAGTGTGAAAGGTAGCATACCTGCAGAACCTTTGCCTATGACTGGAAAGAAGATAGAAGCAGAAGTATTAGAAGAAGAAAGTCAACCCTCCTCATCAGGTAAGGATGAAACTCACGTCCTATTTTTAGAACTCAAAAATCTAAGAAAGGAAAATGAAGAATTAAAGAAAAAATTACTTGAAGGGAAGGAAATCCTGGTGTCTGTATGCATGACATGTTTTCAATAATTAACAGCAGCAGGATATAAGGTCTATAGAGAAAACATCAGCCCAATGGAAAAAGAAACAGAATGGCAGGAGGATGTTACACAAGAACCTGCTGATGATACTGTTGTTACACAAGAACCAACAGTTAAAGCAGAGCCTCCTATAATAATTGACCTAGAAGCCAACCCACAAGAACCTTTGGAGTCCACTCCTATTGTAGAAGAAACAACAATGGACACAGAGGCTACTCTAGGTGGAAACGAAGGAGCTGGCACACAATAACCCACTAAGGAAGCTGTTGTTACACAAGAACCAACAACAGAGGTGGAACAACCCCATTTGGCAGAGGTTGTTACACCCATTATTGATGTGGATATTGAATGCAGAAGAACGCTAGGTCCCATCTCAAGATGGAGTTTTGAGAAAATCTTGTTAATTTTCAAATTACAAAAGTGGAAACAGGAAGAAATCTCCCTTCGGGAGGGGACGATTTCACTGAAATAACATCAGAGAGAAATAGACACCTCACATGAAAGATGGATGAAATAAGATTTGAAGAAAGGATGGGAGAATTATAAGAAGGAAGCTCTAAAGAAACAAGAGGAACAGATGTTGTTGTTACAGCGGCAGGTTCGAGATCTTACCATAGAAAAGAAAAAACTTCATGATCTCGCCCTCAATTTGCTGGGTTGCAGGCGGCCTTCCCCATCCTATCCTATTTTTCTATGGGAACATTACTTCTTGTTACAGATGAAAGACGTTATGGAGGATAGACCCTATTTATGTTATTTCTCTCGCACATTTTTAGATGTTTTCCGTTCCTTCGATTTTGATGAGAAAATCCTGTTGTGTGAGTTATTCTTACACAATATCATTTATGAGCATGTGAGTATGCATATGGTTGTGACAGTATTCTCCTATCTGGGGGATCTTCAGTTGCGAGCTTTCATGTCCTTCATGAAGAATCATATTGAGTGGATGTTGAGGTGGTAAATCCCCTCTGCGGATAGAGGTGATCCCACTAGCCCTAGAGTGGGTCTAGCAACAATCGAATCATGCAATGACGTTGGTTCCTAGTTACAAGAAAGACAAATATTGTGATAAGAAACCTACCTCAAATCCCATGCTATTTTTTTTGAGGAAGAAGTGGTGCTCTTCATCTCTAGCTTGACAGATCATAGTCCTTTCGTTTGCTCCGTCCGGGCACCTGTACACATGCATATAAATGACGACATACAACATAATACTTAAAGCATGTAACTATATATCAGTCAGAGAGGATATAATTCATTGCATTTCATAAAAGAGTATGGAACCAAAATCAGAGTCACTTATATTAATAATGACAAAAAGGGAGATTACAACCAAATGCTCTGATGCTATGATCTTCCTTCGGTGGGGCTTGTAGCGAAGCACGTCTCAACGAAGCCTGTTGGGAATCTAGACAAAGCTCTCTCTCTTACGGGGTTCCTCTCGGCTCTACTCTCAATAGTTGCCCGGATATAGTTTTCCTCCCACAAGTTTAGCTAGCTTGAAAATGGAGAGGGAAAGCTTTTATAGATGGAGGAAGGGAAGTTGGGATCCCTATAATCATGGGATAGGTCCTACCTCTTAGGAAGGTTCCATGAGAGGTGGAAAACCACTTCCTATAAATGGAGATCTAGAGCCAAACCACTCAACTTCTTTTGATGATTCGTTCCAGAGTTTGTTAGAATCAAACTTCCGCCATTTTTTTTTTTTTTAAATTCCTTAATAGGCTTGGCACGAGTGAAACACAGGGACAAAGTGCTAACTGGCGTGCCCTCTAGTGTGGATTTCCGCCATTGGCGTGAGGGATGAACTGAATAGTCACACTAAGGCTAAAACATCTGTGATTAGGGTTTTTTAAAGGAAATGTTATTCAGAATAATGTTTATCCTTATGCAGGAGGATGCTATGAAGGTGTTTTTAGGACATTTTACTGTTCACAGGTCATGGGAATAGTCCTCCAATGTGCGGGACGAGGGATTGCAGGGACGGTGAAAAAATGTTGTGTAACAGATGCCCCCTACAACATGAGGTCCGAGAGAGAGGGAGGGGTGAAATGCTTTATGAGAACACACCCAACTGAAAACACTGCCATCGAAAAACCTGTGAAGAAAAATACAATTGATATCTCTGATACATGATATCTGGTATGGGCGCAACCATCCATAATAGAGTGTACAAAACTGGGATCCAAGGTATGGACGCAGCCATCCAATCAAGTGAGTCATGTAATAAATCATGATAATCCACAAAGAATCCGCAGCATGGATTTTATCAAACAAGATCCAGGGTCTTGTTTTCCATCTCGACCCAAACAGAGTACAAGTCCAAGCATACGAATAAGTGAGCTGAAGTCAAACATGCAAGAACATCGTCTGATTACCAGCCAATGATGAAAGTTGTTAACAGACATGAGAGAAACCACCAATAATGAGGATGGCCCTCAAGGTACTATAGGTACAATCCATGGAATGCAAACAGTGAGTTGGCGTCGAACACCCGTGAAATCATGCGATCAAAGGCCAATAATGAAAACCTTACGTCGAATGCGAAGAACCTGCCATTGAGGCATGCAGGCTCCAAGGTACTTGAAGGGAGTCTCTAGATCAGCTTCCTGGATAATGAGCTAAAGTCGACATGAAGCGACCGTGATCGAAGGTGGGCAATAGTGTTTCCCACATCATCGACACGAGACAGAGGAACATGATGTTTGTGAAACAAGATCAATAAAGAATCAAAGGGAGGTTGAGAATTGTAGAGGCCAACTTCTCTTGAACATATCGGCGGCACAACACTATATTTGGCAGTATTTGACATCAAAGGATCTAAGGTCATGATGATGTGGCAAAGAATAGATGAGTGATCAAAAGAGATTACCCAAACCCATGGAGGCAAGCAGATAATGAGATGAGATGTCCCCAACCCGACATGAATGCAGACAAGTGTCATGTTCAAGAGCGACATACTACCGACATGATGATGATACTGGTTCCAATTTCCCCCACCATTTCTGGTGAGTACCCCAATTATTTTTGGAAACAAGCTTGAAGGGGATAGCATATTCTTGCGATATAAGTTTGTCCTTTGGACAAATCCATATTAGTACATTTAACGAGCCCTAGGAAGGAGGAACTCGAGTAACGTTATTACGACGGAGTCCGATGTCATCAGTTTTTAATGAGTCTGACAAAGGAAGAACTCGATGTCTTTTCATGTTTAGAGAGTTTGAAAAGACAATGGAAAAGAAAACTCCAGCAGTCCCTTTTCGTAGATAGTCCCTCAGATCCAAAAAGGTAGAAAAGTATGTCTGAGAAAACCTCCTAGTCGCAATAGGCTAGGGTATTCCTTTTTCGTAAGTAATCTATCCCGGCCCAAAAAAGGGGTAAACATATACTGGGTAGATGTCATTTCGCAACCAATTTTAACGAGCTCAAAACGACAAGTGACTCAGCGATCTTTTCAGTTTTAAAGAGTAAAAAAGAGCTAAAAGGTGACTCCAGTAGTGACTTTTTCGTGTTTTTACCGAGTCCAAAAAAGTATAAAATACAACTTGTGTCCTTGTCCTAATCGTGTGAAAACCTGTCGCTACACAAAAAGCAAGTGTAAAACCCATTTTTCGACAAAACATAGTGAAATATTGGAAAAACAAGTCTCAAAACCTAAATTTGATTTTGAAAAGTTATAAATATGACCAATAGTAAAAACATATTTACTTTTCACCCTTTTACCTCTTTGCAGAGCAATAGTGAGCCATTTCCTTTGCGATCTTGCGGTGATGATTGTGGACAACCCAGTGCACCATTTCGGATCCTATCTTTTCCAGGTAAGAGCTGCTTCCATTATCCATTTTTTAAGCCATATTTCATAGCTTTCCATTGTTATTTGGCATCCCTAAGTGGAGGATTTGCAAATCTAGAGCTTTCGCGGTTGGCGCAGGTATCAGGCACGAACCCGTGCCAATCGACCTCTTTTTGCAAAGGGGCCACGCCAAGTGGCACGACTATCATCAAAACAGTCGCACCAACCGCACAACCCAATATCTTGTTTAAATTTAACAAAAATTGAGCCATTCAATTGTTATTTTAAATGTCCAAAGGATCTTACAATGTGCTTATGACCAATTTGATGTAGGTATAAAGCAAAATGGTTATTGAATGGAAGGAAAAAGAGCATGGTGATGAAGACAAAATGGCAATGGACAATGAGCAATGCATGAATGCTCTTCGAAATTGTGGCTTAAAAAAATTATTTTTAACACCATGTCTCAGGGCTCAGCCCAAATTACTACAATATTTGATAAGTATCTGGGATACAGACGAAGAGAAATTTAAACTTTGAGATCAAGTACTTGAACTCGAAGTGTCTGATGTCTACTTCATCACTGGACTATCATGCAAAGGTCCAGTTCCAATTATGACAGGCACCAGGCCTTTTGGTGAAAAAATGTCAATGGTTATGGAGAGGGTGTGCCCGGGGGCACAAACAGGATCAGGTAGTGGCAAAGTTGACACTCATACTGCTCCTGATCTAGCACTCAGAGTGGTGCTACACACCATTACGTCGGCTGCGGGGTCTCAAGCACTGCACGAGGCTACCAAAACACAACTCCTCCTGGCGTCAGAGTGTATGAACCCAACAATATTTGATTAGGCCACAACCATAACTATGAATATCAAAAGGAAATTGAATAAATGCAAAAAGACCAAACTGAAGCAGTTTGGGTATGGATCAATCTTGGTATCGTTCTTCCTAGAACGACTGCCTATCTTCCAGGGCCAAGGGGTTATAGTCCCAGATCCACCATTGAGAGAGCCACGGATGGCTCGATGGGCAGCATTGATGCCTAGGGCAGGGGGAGACCAACAGATGTCATGCCATCCTGAGTTCTTTGGATGGATGTGACGACAGATGATCATCATAGAGGACTGGCCCTATGCTGGTACTAATTTCACAGGAGACCCAGACCTTCCGCTCCCGAAAGGAGAGGACTGGGATGAGGAGCTGGGTAAGACTCTTTTTGGTTTTTATGAACTTTATGATTTTTTTGATATACATGCATGTTCTAACAACTGGTCCTATATGAATGCAGATGTTGGCCCAGAGAGGCCTACTGGGATGTCACTGATAGGGAGGAGGACTTTGCTCACTTATGACCCTCAAGGTGAGGGGGGCGAGGGGGACGCACTGGTACAGAACCTTGAGGGGATTGCTCGTGGGGTTCTGGACTATGCTCGCATAGCCGATGTCCCTATGGCTTACCAGAGGCACACCATAGGGGTGCCGAGTCGCCTCCATCGCTTACTGAGGCGGTTGGTGTGGGCAGTAACGTGCTACCATGAGGACCATGCCGATTAGTCGCCTAGGCTTTTATTTTCATATTTTTGAGAGACATGCCATCTCCGGATATAATTAAAACAAACATGTATATTTTTTGGATTTTATATGATGTACACGCTGCAAAAATTTGACATATATATATATATATATATATATATATATATATATATATATATATATATATATATGGATCTTGCTTATATATGATGATGTTTTTACAAGTTGTGTAAATGTCTATCTAATACCATGTTGGCTACTGCATCTATTAATGTATTCATTCATCTTGGTATATGCTGATATGTGATGTAATCAAAATTTCTTTCAAGTAAACGAATACGTAGATACAATCTTAAAATGCATGGGTTTCTAACTGAATAATGACCATTGATTTGTAACACTACAAGTTGTGAGTCCAGATATACAAGTAATGCGCGAATACTGAGGTTAACAACCTCGTTTAATAATTCCAAAACGACACTATATTCCGCGACATTATATGTAGCAGGCCCTAGACAAACACCTTGTAAATTAACTAACTCACTAGCAGGATTGTAAATTACCCAGGCTGCTGAAGATAGGCTCCTGGTACTGCGGGAGGCACCATCCACGAATCTGACGTAAGGAGTAATAGAAATCTACACAATCAGGAAGACCCAATAAGTAGAAAAATGCTTACAAAGCACACCATACCAAACATGCACAAAAATGAAAAGATCACCTATGTACATATACTACACAAGAATAATTCATGCATAATATTTCTTCAGGTACAGCGCATTTCTGGGCTGCACCAAAGGAATACCTTCATAATCAATCAGCTCATAAGCCCCATTTTTTAGTACACGTTTAACGATATAGGGCCCATGCCACATAGGTTGGAATTTTCTTGCCCCAAGTTTATCATGGGCTTGATCATACAATAATACGAGGTCCCCTTTGATAAAAGAGCGCAGAGAAACCGTTTGATCAAAATGAGCTTTAACCCGCTTTTTATGTGCCTCGATAACCAAAGTAGCCAAGCGGCGAGTTTCATCCAATATTTCGAGATATAGGAGACGTTCTTCCTTCAGGGAAGTGTCGGGCAATAATTCCATAGCCAATTTCATTGAAGGGATCTCACATTCAACCGGAAGAGTAGCTTCCAAACCATACGCCAATTGGAAAGGTGTGAATCTGGTCGCACTCTTCACTGACGTTCGGTAGGTCCAGAGAGCTGAGAACAATTGGAGATGCCAATTTGATTTGTATATACCAATTGTTCATTGAAGCATCGTGACAAGCACCTTTTTCACGACTTCAACCTGGCCATTTGCCTGAGGGTAGTATGGCATCGAGCTATCATGATGAAATCCCAACTTCGATGTCAGCTCTGCCATCATGTAGTCCTGAAAATGAGTGCCATGATCGGTGACGATGGCTTGAGGAATGCTGAAATGCGTGATCACATGGTTTAAAATGAATTGAGCAGCTGTCTTACCGTCTGTGGCCAATGTAGACATCGCGTTGGCCCACTTGGTGAAGTAATCTACGGCAATGATGATGTAAGCATGCCCCCCGGCCGAGTGAGGGTTACATGTCATAAAATCAATGCCCCATTTGGAAAAAGGGCCCATGGTAATGACAGGATGTAATTGGAGGGGTGGCGCACACATCTTGCATTGGAAGATCTGGCATGCATGACACTTTCGTACTGCAACAATACAGTCTTTAAATATAGACGGCCAGAAATAGCCCGCACGCAGAATCTTCTAGGCAGTAGCATAACCAGACATGTGAACGCCACAAGCGCCACTGTGACATTCATTCAGAACTTTCTCAGCCTCTTCTAAGGTCAAACACTGGTGGAGTACAGAATCGACTCTGATCCAATATAGGGTATCTCCGACAATGCGATATGGTTGCAACTGGTGTCGAACACGGCATCGAGCATCCTTCGTCAACTCGGACTAGAAGGTAGATGTCTGAAGGTACATGATGATATCACCATACCATGGATCAAGAGCGTTGATTAAGAAGAGATTTTTGTTTGGGATATGATCCTCGGATTGAGACTGAACAGAGTTGGTAGGGAGAAAGAAAATGAGATCAGCAAAAACCAGTGACTTCTTCGATTTTGCAGTAGTGAACTCCAAATCGAACTCTTGAAGGATCAAAATCCATTTAGAGTACTTTCCCCCTAGCAATTTTCAAGACAAAATATAAGTCATGGGGTTGCAGTGAGAAATCACAGTTACTATGTGCAACAGGATGTAATGGCGAAACCACTGAACGGCCTGGACTGCGGAAAGTGCCAACTTCTCGATGTGGTATAACGCGTTTTGGTGTCGAGGAGATTCTAAGACAGATAATAAATCACATGTTCGTTACCGGCATCGTCATCCTGTACCAGAACCATGGCAATTGTGCTAAATGCAGCAGCCAAATAGAGGGTAAAGTTGTGATGATATTTGGGAGGATGTATTAATGGAGCATTGACGAGAAACATCTTAATATTGTCGAAATATTGCTGAGCAATCTTGTCCCAATGGAAAGGAACGCCCTGTTTTAGAAGTCACGTAAACCCTTTGACCACCTCTGCATAGTTCGGGATAAAGCAACGTAAGAAATTTTCTTTCCCCTAAAGACTCTGAAGTTGATGCAACGAGGATGGGGAGGGGAGATTAACAATAGCCTCGACCTTGAGAGGGTTAAGGCGAATTCTGTCCTTAGAGACAATGAATCCTAAAAGCCGACCAGAGTCAATGTTGAAGATGCACTTGTGAGGATTAAGCCTGATGTTGTAACATCTGCAGCGGAGAAAAATCTGGCGGAGATGTTTCGGATGGTCTTCGCATAGAGCTGAATGAGCTGGAAGGTCATCCAGGTACGACTAAACAACATTATGTATGTCATGAAAGGCATAGGACATGGCACGTTGGAAGGTAGCCCCAGCGTTTTTTAAGCCGAAAGGGAGCTTCTTATAGGCGAATGTTCCACACGGACAGATAAAGGTGGTCTTAAGTTGATCGGATGGAAGGATATTAATTTGATTATAACCCGACAAGCGTCCATAAAGGAAAATATCTCACTCCCCTCACAATCGTCAATGATCTAATCTATAAAGGGGGTGGGATAGTTGTCCTTAGGGCAAGCCCGATTGATATATCGACAGTCAACACAAACTCGAATTGTGCCCTGCTTCTTATCCATAGGGACAATATTTGAAACCCACTTGGTTAGAGGGATTGGATATATGAAGCCCACTTTAAGAAGTTTCTCAATTTCAGCTTTTATAGTAGCGGATTTCCAAGGATGCACTGGACGCAGACGCTGGAGCACAGGCTTGGCACCGGGGTAGGTGGGAATTTCATGCTCGACAATACTGGGATTGATCCCAAGCGTCTCTTCATAAGACTACATGAAAACATCTCAGAATTCGCGAAAAAGGCTAGTGTACACTTGAATCTCATCGAGAGAACAAGTGACTCCCACGTGGATGTTCTCGATGACCCCTGGTTTAATAGAGATGTTGATAGGCATCGTTTGGGTAATATTACTCAGATTTCCTTCCAAAAATACTTCATGAGTCAATATTGGCGTTTGGAGTGGCGGAGAGGGAACCTGAGATGAAAAATTCTCAAGACAATTAGACATTTCCCCCAGGCTGGGCATGAACGAGGAACGATGATGTCCATCGCTCCATGGCAGATCTTTGAGAGACATAGTCTCCACGATAGCTTTGTTAGATGAAAAAACTTTTCTCAAAGGATCGGGCGAATCTGCATCGCCGAGCCAAGGGGATTGAGAATAAACATCAAGAGCCATGCTCGAAGGAGCATTATCAACAGGAGGAGGATCTGATGTGGCGACAATCTCACAATAATTAATTTCAACTAGGGTCAGAGGCATCGATTCTCCAAAAGAGGCAACTTGTTCAGGAGAAGGGATGATCCACGGGTCATCTGACCTAGAGACCATAATGACTTGAACGGTGTTTGGTGGTGGAAGGGGGAAAATACCCATGAGAACGGGGTCCTTGAAAATACCATGTCCTATACTGTCGGGGGGATTAGGGATTTGATCCACGTATGGTACGTTATTCTCGGAGGATAAGGTGAAGAAAGACAATTGATTGACAGTAGTAATCTTGCCTTCATGTGGAAATTTCAAAAGCCGGAAGAGGGTGGACGGAATGCACAACATGGCGTGGCTCCAACTACGATCAAGTAGAAGATTATAGTTGAGTTTGGCATCAACAACTTCCACTTCGACGTTGACTATCTTACCTTGTAATGTAATCGATAGACTCGTGAGAACACCCAAGGGTTTTAATTCCCTTCCATCGAATGCCTCAAGGGCATTGGGAGATGAAGTGAGGGTTGGAGAGCCGATGGCCTTCCAGCAAGCAGATGAAATAACGTAGGTAGAGGTACCTTCGTCCATAACGGCTCTGTGAATTTTAAGGCTATTGAAACTGACTTGTATAACAAGCGCGATCTGAAGCGGAAATCGAGGGACAAAATTCTCTAGATCGAAGGAGAGAAGGTTAGAATCGGCAGGATCGATTCCGTTGATCGCAGATAGCAAATATTTCTATTGAGATAGAAAAATATGAAGGACTTCCAGTGCATACATCGCAGAAGGCACCTGTGTCAAATCCTCAACAATGTCGTAATTCTGAGCAGCACGGGCATTTGGATTATAGGAAGACTTTCGGAGAACACCTTTAGAAGGTGGTCATACAACGGGTTCAGCGTTGGGCTTTTCAATCTCCAGAGGACTAGAGGCAGGTGGGGAAGGAGGACCATCAACGACTTCCTTCCCAGCTGCCTGGTGTGATCCAGCATAATCCTTCAATCGAGTGGCAATAGAAACAGGTGTAGTGCCATTCATCATGAAAGCCTGAGACCCAAATGGCGTAGATGGTGAAGGCTACTCGACCATCTGGGTCTACTAAGATGGAGAAGGTTCCTTAAGAACTGTCAGAGTTCTCTTAGAGCCCTTAAGAATTTTACTAACGTCGGATCGTTGAGGACAATCTTTGGTGTAGTGATCTTCATCACAGATCAGGCAAGGGTACTTCGTTTTTCATTGTGAACCATCATTAGCATGTGGTTTGGACGATTCTGGTTTTGGGGCATCGGATTTGGCTTTTCCTTTGCCCTTCTTCTTCCCTTTGGAAGTCTTGTTCGTAGGATTAGCCTGAATGGTGTTGACCTCTACGGTCTTACCAGAATTTGGGGTAGTCTGAGGAGTAGAATTGTTGGAAGAATTTGATTTCTGCTTCCCATTGGAAGACTTGCGAGAATTCTGAGAGATGGAACCAATAACACCGTCTACTGATGGAGTAGCCGGTGCTTTAGAGGTCCTTGGTTGCGGGGCATCAGTCAAGATGTTGTATAACGTGCCAGACTGAGAGTATACTAAATTGAGGTATTGGGCATGAGCAATGGCTTGTTCCTCGGTTACACATGCCCCCATAGCAATGTCATGTGCAATCTTGTTGACAAAGGAGGTAGTGAACCAGTGAGTTAGAAGTTGATCAAGAATTTCAAACTTGATCAGATGATGATGATGTCTCCACTCGTGAATGTGATCTAAAATATGAGTGGCTTTGTCCTGTTTCAGAGATGTCAGGAGATGCATCCCGGCTTCGTAATGAACTAGTAACTGGAAATGCATCAGGAACGCCATGGCTAGAGTATTAAAATCTTGAAAAATACCACCGGGAAGCTCTATGTACCTTTTAGCGGCAGCACTGGTGAGAGTGCGCTGGAAAAGACGTAGACAAATCGAGTCATCTCTCCAAGAATTTGAAGAACACCACAAGTGGTACGTCATGACATGTGCTTGGGGGTCTTCACTAGATTTACCCTCAAACTTAGGACAATCACTAGGCACCTTTGTTGGAACCGGAGACCAATATTATTATGAAGAATCAGATCATTGGTCAATTTGGACACGTCCAACAACTCCAATGTGGCGAGAAAAGGTAACTGAGGGTTAAAAGGCATGCCAGGTCCCCGATAAGGACCTGTACCTGTACTCCATCCTAGTTGAGCATAACTCTGCTGCCATTGGTTCTGTCCCAGAGGATTCTAACCATAGGGGGTATAAGCTATATAATTGGGTTGATATGGTGGCCAAAAACCAGGATACGAGGGTTGATAACCACTGTACTGATTCTGATTATATGTGGGCCCCATTTGAGCAGTGTATGGATTTGACTGCGGAGTATAAGTATATCCTGGCTATTGAAGGTAATAACCAGAACCTTGGGGAGAGTTGTAAATCATTCGAGACTGACCTTGAAGGTAATAGCCACCTTGGGGTCGAACGGGCTACTGAAAAGTGGGACCATGCTAAGCCTGATAAGTCGGGCGCACAAGTGGATTCGGCTGTGGCATAGAATAGATTGGTTGCTGAGCAGGGTTAACAGGTTGTGCAGGTTGTCCTGGTTGAACAAGTTGACCTGGCTGTGTAGGTTGGCCTGGTTAAACAAGTTGACCTGGCTGAATAGGTTGTCTTGGTTGAACAGGTTGACCTATTTGATGAAGGACACCAAGTTGCCCTGGCTGAGCAGGTTGGCCTGATGGCGGGAGAGGGCCAGGTTGCGCCTGATAACCAGGTTGACCTGTGACAGGACCATAAGATGGCCCTAGCTGTGCAACATTTTGACCAATTGGAAAATGATGTTGTTGAGGTTGCACCAATGGTTGAGAAGGATGGGTTTTCCCCCCAGGACCATATGGTGGTCCAGGTTGATACCCCACTTTCCCTGCCGGTCCTTGAGGTTTCCCTGTTGGACCAAAGGGTGAGGTTGCAGAGGTTGACCTTGAGGGTTGTAATACTGCCCTTGCGGGCCGTAAAATAGTCCTTGCTGGCCCGAAGGTTGCCCCTGTAAGGGTTGTCCTTGTGGGTCGTATAGATAACCTGGCTAGGCCAAAGGTTGTCCCTAGAAGGGTTGTCCTTATGGGCCACAAGCATATCCTTGCTGAAACAAAGGTTGTCCCTGTAAGGGTTGCCCATCCTGGGTAGATAGAAAACCGTTAATATACTGATAAGCCTCATGAGCAGGAAAATGAAGGGGGTTTCCCTGCTCATCATATTGATATGGAAATACGTAAATCGGTGCACCATCCGCTCCATAATGGGAAAATTAAGGATGATTAAGGTCTTGGGAGGATTGACTAACCTCGGAGTTCGAGGGCTGTGAAGACAATCGATACTCCTCGGGAGAAATATTCTCAGGAACGGAATAAGCTATATAAATGTCTTCAGGAACTGATGAGGTCCTAGTTGAATGACTAGTGACAACAAGCGTATACACAGCCACGCAAACAGTAGGTCTATTAGGTGCTAATGTGACAAAAGGAGATTCCTTGAGAGGTGTCGATGGCGACATCCCTAACGAGGGAATAGTCGGATTCGTGGATGGAGTCGATATTCCCATAGAGGCAATAGCGGCCATGACCTGACTTAAAGACCTATATCCAGCTGGGAGCGTTGGACCAGGTGAAGACATAACAGAAGGTTCGAGGATGTCTTCGGGAAAAATCTGGTAATCTTCACCAGTAGTAGGAATTTCCTCACTAGGAGAAGGACTAGATGAGTCCATATCTGACCCTGCCATGAGATCTTCTAAAAGACGATGGGGACTAGGAGGTATGACAGCAACCAAAAAGGGTGATCCTGATGTAAGAGGAGGGAAGTGTTCCCCTACTCCAAATCCAAACCAAGCGTCAGACAAGGGCCAATTGAAGTCAACTAGTCCTCCAAAGGGAAGTTCAGATATAACCGGTCCCCCGTCGAGAAACTCGGATACAACGGGCTGCTGATACTCAGCAGAGGACTGGGAGACCTCTGATGAATCATCTATATAAGGACTACCAGTAGAAAAAACTGATGGTTATGCCACTGTGACTATAGCAAAAAAGAGGAAGAGATCGCGAAACAAAAACACATGAGAAAAAACCAAGGCAAACAAAAACAGGCCGAAAAATCAATCTCTAAATGGGCGTGTGATCGTAGGTGATTAATTTTACCACATTGAAACTGGAAATTTTATTGTTTCATGTTTTAAGAGTCTAGAAACAAGTAAAATATGACTCTATCACTTTCAGTTTGGAAACAAGCGTGAAAGGACAAGCGCTTGATGATCTTTTCAAGTTTAAGGAGTCAGTAAAGATCAAAATGACTACTTTGGTAATCTAGGTAGATGGGTGTACCAGATATTCGTGAACTACCATATACACCTTGGTAAAAAATGAAAGAGAAATCAACCAAGGACTTGATGTACGTGCAGGTAATCTCCTCGAGTTCTGTGTCTGGTGTATCACGGGTAAAGGATAAAGGATTGCAACCTAATGGAGTCTCCCTTTATATACACAATGGTACGGGGAGCACAAGTCCGTACTAGCGCTGTCTATAGCCAGACGGTGAGCGACAGCTGCTAGGCTTAAAGACGCTGGAACACGTCTCTACTTTAGACTACTAAATACTCTGTTAATGTTTCAATGTTGCCTTAGGTTAATTCAGTAAATTTTAAAGTTGATCTTCAGTTTACATTTTAATTTCAGGCCCTATCGAATGTTGGATCTCATAAAACCTCTAAGTGCAAACTACATGCCACAAAATATCACTTCGTTCAATGAAGAGCTATCTACGAGAGAGTTGAGAGCTTTTCAAATGACAACAAAATGAACACACAAAAACATCCACTAGTGTTTCCAATGCAAGTTAATGAAAGTAGAAAACTTCTCTCTAGAGTTATATAACACTAATAATGCAAAATAGGTTTCAATTTTCACTATGCCAAACCAAATGCAAAATATCTTGTTTTTGTATTTTTAAATATATAAGAGAAAATGCACTAAATGAATGAAAAACTAATAAAAACACCAATTCAAGAAATGACAAAGAGAGAGCTAAAACAAACAAGTTCACTCAATCCAAACACACAAAATCAAGACTCAAACTGATAACGAAATCCTTCAAAGCGAAGAAGAATCTCGAAAGAGACTCAAATAAACCGTGTAATCTAGGCATGAAGTAACACAAAGAGAAACTAAATGAAAGAGAGGGAAATCACTCAATTAACGCAATTATTCAATGGAATCCAACAAAACGAATGCAAAGAATAAAAAACGAAGTTGACCGGGAAAGAAAGGACCCAAAACTACTATGGGAGGCTCAGCACACTAAAGCACCTAGAAGCCCTAGGGCTAGAATGCAAAACTGATGGAAAAAGGCGAACAACCGGAGAATAGGGGCTAAACATAGCCAAAAATGACTTCAAAGCACTCAATCAATCATAAAAATGACACCAGGACCAAAACTCAACCTCAGAGAGGCCAAAAGCAAGCAAACCCTAACACCAAGCCGAGTTGGCGCACCTGTTTGGCTGTGTTCTACGCCAAAAAGGCATAGGCGAAGGGGCCTAACTAGCAACTAGCGCAAATTGGCGCGACTGTCAGGGGAAAAATCACACTAATCGAGTTTACCCTAGAAAAATGATAAAAATGGATAAACAGAGACTGGATCTGGTCTTCTGGGGGCTGAATAGGATTTTGACACCAAGGAAGGTGAACCAGAAGAGCAAATAAATCAATCAAAAGACAAAACACAACCCAAACGGAAGAAGGACTAACTCTCACTGATCCCCAGTGGAGTCGCCAAATTGTTGAGGTGGTAAATCCCCTCTACAGACAGAGGTGATCCCACTAGCCCTAGAGTGGATCTAGCAACAATCGAATCACGCAATGACGTTGGTTCCTAGTTAAAAGAAAGACAAAGATTGCGATAAGAAACCTACCTCAAATCCCACGTTGTTGTTGTCGAGGAAGAAGCAGTGCTCTTTGTCTCTATCCTAACAGATCACAGACCTTCCGTTTGCTCTGTCCGAACACCTGTACACATGCAAAGAAACAATGACATACAACGTAATACTTAGATCATGTAACTATATATCAGTCAAAGAGGATATAATTCATTGCATTTCATAAAAGAGTAAGCACATGAATGGAACCAAAATCCGAGTCTCTTATATTAAGAATGAAAAAAAGGGAGATTACAACCAAATGCTCTGACGCTATGATCTTCCTTAGGCAGGGCTTGTAGCGGAGCGTGTCTCAACGAAGCCTGTCGGGAATCTAGACAAAGCTCTCTCTCTTACGGGGTTCTTTTCGGCTCTGCTCTCAATAGTTTCCCGGCTATAGTTTTCCTCCCACAAGTTTATCTAGCTTGGAAATGGAGATGGCAAGCTTTTATAGATGGAGGAAGGGAAGTTGGGATCCCTATAATCATGGGATAGGTTCTATCTCTTAGGAAGGTTCCATGAGAGGTGGAAAACCACTTCCTATACATGGAGATCTAGAGCCAAACCACTCAACTTCTTTTGATGATTCGTTCTGGAGTTTGTTAGAATCAAACTTCCGCCATTTATTTTTTTTAAACATTCCTTAATAGGCTTGGCACGAGTGAAACACAGGGACAGAGCGCCAACTGGCATCTCTAGTGTGGATTTCCCCCATTGGCACGAGGGATGAACTGACTAGTCACGCTGTTGGAAAAATACTGAGAGGGGGGGGGGGGGGTGAATCAGTATTTAGGATTTACTCACATCTTTTTGCTTTTTCATTCTTTAATAACCCATACGCTACTTTAATGAAACAGACTTGCGTATATACGTGGATACCCTTTACAGAACTAGCGTATGCACAGAGATATTAATAAACAATCAATTCTTCACTTATATCCTTGCATTTATTCATTCATCAGATGTTTATATATGTGCAGTAATAACAGAATGAAACATCACACTAAAGCATCACACATGAACACCATGATTTTTAGGTGGAAACCCAAGGCGGGAGAAAACCACCGCTGTCGTTGTCTCAGCCTTCAATAGTTTATTATAGAGAAAACATCTTAAAATCATGTACTGGTGTAGACTTATACCAGCACGCAGGCACCCACCTGCAGAAGGCTGCAACCTTCTCTCATTTTCCAGCCTCACCTGGAAGGGAGCAACAACCCCCTACTCTTTGTTTACCAGCCTCACCTAGAAGGGAGCTACTCACGATCTTAGCACCAACAAAAGCTTCTACTTCTCGCATCAAGGCTTCAACCCTCGCATCCACCGCAGACCACGTTTCATCAATTTTCAAATCGGATCCAATGCCTCCAACACAACCCTTCACTTTTCAACAAACATATCGCTTTTTGTTACAAACGTGTAATGCTGAACCGACCGTAACCGTAACACGTAGTTAACTCAGACTCCGTAATAGACATTCGTAAACACTTTCAACTTTGAGAATCTCATTAATTCAAACATTCCATACGCGTTTAGTGGAGCAATGCATCCGCGTATACGGCTGTTGTTTCATAAGACAAACCCACGTATACTTCAGTAAATTTTTCAAATAAATTCTAACTGCACATACGCGCCTTTCCCTGAACAGAGCCGCGTATACACGCACTTTTCATGAAAACAACCTGTGTATGGATCTCCAAAAGATAAACTTTGCACAACAGATCAGATCTATGAACTTACCCAGATTTCTTCGACTTCTTCAACTGATTTTTGCCAGGTCTTCATCACTTCTTTTCAGATCATCCAAGAGATTCACCATTTCAAGATCTAGAGATCTTGAACCTTCATTATGTTCATAGATGAATCATAGATTCAGGTCTATCAATTAAGAGCAGAATTTAACCATGCAGATATACTCCAGAGTGAAGTATTCATTAAAGCCTAGACACATGCACGCTTTGCACAATGATCTTCTTCTCCTTATATAGATTAGCCTTTTTCAATACCATGAGTCAAAACCACTCAACCTCCAATGGTATTCCTGGACGGGATCAATTAGATAATCCAGCGCTCAATACAATGGGCCAATACCATGGTAATTCCCCTTGGTATCGTAATTTTAGAGCGCAAAAGGGCATACGCGACTTGGAGCGTTCGCTTCCGCGTATATACGCAACTTCGCCTCATAAAAACTGCGTATATGCTAACCCTGAATGTATACGCGGGTTCCCTTCACAAAAGTAGCATATACATTGTATGTATACGCGGGTTGCCTTCACAAAAGTAGCGTATACATTGTGACATATTATATTTATCATTTTTCTGGTACTCACTGGAGTTCTTTTCTCTGTCACATCTGAACTGATCTGTAGATACATCATTCTTACATCTTTGAAACATAGGTTTCTTATCATAGGCAACTCATCAAGTAGGCTTCCATCAAGAACATCTTCATCAAGTAGGTTGCCATCAAGGACAACACATTGCATTATATAGCCAACAATCTCATTTCACCAAGTTGCCATCAACTTTATCAAGTGGGTTGCCATCAAGGACAACACTCTGCATCTATTGCCAACAATCTCCCCCTTTGGACTTGATGGCAACCACGATGGTGTTTGATCACCACAGGAGATAGATACATTAAGCATCATGATATTCTTCCCTTATTCAAACACCATGTCACTCTCCCCCTTTGACATCAAGGGAAAAGGGCAGATCAAAAGAAGGAAGTGCTTTGCAGATCTGATGTGTACTGAAGGTATCATGCTCCCCCTGAGTTCATGCTGCGTCTTCAAACATATTTTACAATGAAGTACTTGACTCTATGACCTTCCTATCACCAAGGACTCATACTTACATCAAATATCCAACCAAGTGAATTTACATAAGAGACTCAAATACCCAACCAAGTGGGTTTACATATTTCAACTCAACTACCCAACCAAGAGGGTTTACAAATCTGATTCAACTACCCAACCAAGTGGGTTTACAAATAACAAGTTCTTACATGACTAAATACTAGAAAGACCTCAAGAGAGAGATCATATTTCAGAACCATCATAATGCCAACAATTCATTATACACAGCAAGACTAATTCTCCCCCTGAAACTTTGCATCCAATGCATCCTTTCCAAATGACCAAGACTCCTCCTTAGCTTGTGCAACAAATACAATCATCAGTAGTTAGACTGATGCTCCCCCTGAACTGGTACTCCTGATCTTCAGCTGCCATATTAATTTTCTTATCATCAATGCATACGCGACTGTGTCTGCAGTAACTCGCATGTATACGCGACTTTAGTTCATTAAACCCGCGTATACAATTTAATCTTCTGAATTTAATCAGATCTGATCTTCTGAGAGGCAAAGACAACACCCAACTTCTGTCTGAGATATTTGAATGCTTCTCTGGGCAGAGGTTTGGTAAAGATATCATAAATTTGTTTTTTGGAGGGAACATACTCCAACTTCACCTTTTGTTCAAGCACTTGTTCACGTAAGAAGTGATACTTGATGGGAATGTGCTTGGTCTTCGAATGCATAACAGGATTCTTTGAGATACTGATGGCACTTGTATTATCACACATAATGGAGATAGGAGAAGTACATTTTATTTGAAAGTCTCCCAAGTTTTGCATCATCCAAAGGAGTTGAGTGCAACAAGATGCGGCAGCCACATATTCTGCTTCAGCAGTAGATAAGGCAATAGAACTTTGCTTCTTACTGAACCAAGATACCAACCGAGGCCCCATATAGAATGCACCACCACTTGTGCTTTTTCGATCATCAACATTTCCAACCCAATCTGCATCAGAGTAAGCATGAAGAGTAAGATCAGCATTCTTTGGATACCATAGTCCAAAGTCTTGAGTTCCTTGCAGATATTTGAATATTCTTTTGACAACCTGAAGATGAGACTCTTTTGGATTAGCTTGGAATCGTCCAACAATCCCAAAAACATGCATAATGTCTGGTCTAGTCCCAGTGAGATAAAGTAGACTTCCTATCATTGATCTGTATTCTGGTTGATTCACCATGGGAGAATCATCATGAGAACTGAGATTGCATCCGGTTATCATTGGTGTACTTATAGGCTTGCATTCTTCCATGCCATACTTCTTCAAAATTTGCTTAAGATATTTTTCTTGTGATAGGAAAATGCCATCTGTAGTTTGATGCACTTGCAAGCCAAGAAAGAATGTTAGTTCCCCAAGTAAAGACATCTCAAATTCTTGCTGCATAACAGAAGCAAATTTTTGACTCAAGGATTCTTCATTACTCCCAAAAATGATATCATCAACATATACAATTACAATCAAAAGTTTGTCATGTTCAATTTTTGTGTATAAGTTGCTATTAGCAGACCCCTTTGAAAATCCTTGTTGATGGAGATATTTGTCAAGACGATAGTACCATGCCCTTGGAGCTTGTTTGAGACCATATAGAGCCTTTTTAAGTTTACAAACAAGATTCTTATCATTTCCCAAAATGAATCCCTCTGGTTGTTCTATATAAAATTCTTCTTCAAGATCACCATTGAGGAAAGCAGATTTGACATCCATTTGATAGACTTTGATTTGTTGAGAACTTGAAAAATCAAGAAACATTCTTATGGCTTCAAGTCTAGCTACAGGAGCAAAAGTTTCTTCAAAGTATATACCTTCTTGTTGAGTGTACCCTTTGCAAACCAATCTGGCTTTGTTTCTTATAACATCCCCATTTTCATTTAACTTGTTCTTGAATATCCATTTGGTTCCAATGACATTTTTATCATGTGGTCTTGGTACCAATTCCCAAGTGTGATTCTTTTCAATTTGATCAAGCTCTTCATTCATGGCTTGAATCCAACATTCATCTTTGCTAGCTTGATTGACATTTTGGGGTTCAATTGTGGACAGGAATGCCAAATAGCTGGAAGATCCCACAAGAGTCCTCCTTGTTTGTACACCTGATTCCTTGTTTCCCAAAATTTGAGATTTAGGATGATTCTTTTGAACATATCTGGATGGAGCTTTCTCTGATAATTCATCTTCAGGTTCTTCATTGGATCCACTGTCTATATCATTTACATTTGATGTAGAAGGACAAAAGTCACCATCATCTTCTTCTGTTGCTTGTGTTTCTTCTTTAGGAGCTGTAGGAGACTCATCAATGACAACATCAATACATTCAACAATCTTTCAAAGCCTTTTATTGTAACATTTGTATGCTCTGCTTGTAGATGAGTAACCAAGAAGTATCCCTTCATCTGATCTAGGTTCAAACTTGCCAAGATTTTCATCATTATTTTTGATAAAGAATTTACTTCCAAAAATTCTAAAATTCTTTACAGAGGGAGAATTACCATACCAGAGTTCATATGGAGTTTTGTCACTATTTACCCGAACATGTGCCTTGTTGAGAATATTTGCTGTTGTATGTGTTGCTTCTCCCCAGAACATGTCAGGAGTTCCATAATCATCTAGCATAGCTCTAGCCATTTGTTGAATTGTTCTATTCATTCTTTCTGCTACGCCATTTTGTTGTGGAGTGCCTGCTACAGAGAACTGCCTCTTTATGCCATGTTGTCAACAAAATTCAAAGAATTCATTTGATGTATATTCTCCTCCTCGATCAGATCTAAGACATTTGATTTTTAGATCTAATTCATTTTCAACCAGTGCTTTGAAGATCTGAAATTTCTCAAATGCTTCATCTTTGTGTTTAAGCAACCCAATCCAACACATACTAGAGAAATCATCAATAAATAAGATATAGTATTCTTCTCCACGTGGTGACTTTTTCCTCATAGGTCCACAAATGTCAGTATGAACAAGTTCAAGAGGCCTACTTGATGATCCTTCTTTGGCATTAAATTGTACTCTGGTCTGCTTACCAAATTGGCAGGATTTGCATATGATACTTTCTGGTAGAGTAATATTGGGAAGACCATGAACAGCTTGAAGTCTACTTGCTTTGTTGATTTGAGAGAAGCTTAGATGCCCCAGCCTTCTATGCCATAGCCAATTTTCTGAAGATTTTCTCAAGTAACATTGATCTTTGCAGTTCTTTAATACATATAGGTTGCTTGGAGTTCTTTTCCCTTTTATAATAGTTCTACCTGTATCCAGATCACGAACCACACATTCTTTTGAACTGAAGACAACTTCTGTACCTTGATCACACATTTGACTTACACTTAACAGGTTATGCCTTACTCCATCCACATACATGACATCATTAGCCTTCACCTTTTCTTTTAGAAACACAGACCCTTTTCCTTTAATTACAGCAAGATTATCATTTCCAAATGTAACTTTCTTTTCCTTTTCTAGAGCATTATATGAAAGAAGTTTGCTTTTGTCACCTTTCATGTGTCTTGAGCACCCACTATCAATGTACCATTGATTTTCTTCACCTTCTGCAAATAACGCTATCCCACAATTTTCAACCTGTAATTCCTTCTTTTTCCATACTTTGGAACTTGAAGGAAAATGTTGTTTTGGCTGGACTTTGCTCCTGCATTCAGATTCTTCATGACCAAAGTTATTGAAATAAGCACATTCAACTTCATTTTGAAGAGGAGAAAAGTTGTTATAGGTGTTCCTTTTTGGATCAATATCCATCCTTTTCTTTCTTGCTTCTCTTGTCATGATGGTTTTATATGCAACACATTGAACAGCTTTATGACCAAAATTGTGACATGAGAAAAATTATCCATTGAAGTAGAAATTTCTGCGATCACGAAATCTTCTATTTGAATTTACCTATTGATTGTTGCTTCCTTGAGAGATATCCCTGTTAGTGTTCCTTGTATTGTGATGATCATGCTTTACCTGTGAAGATTCTTTATTCCCTTGTTGAGTGGCTGAATGAAGTAAACCAGTTGTAGCTGCTTTTAGATAATTTGGTGCTGAAGCCTGAGAGGATTCTCCGGTATATCCAAGACCTGTCTTAATCAGAGGAGATCGTTGAACCTTGATAATCTCATCTAAGGTTTTAGATCCTTTAGCAAATCTAAGATTTAGAGTCTTTACTTTCTCAAGTTCTTTTCTTAGACTTACTACTTCACATTCTAATTTTTCATTATGTTTCTTTGCTTCTTCATTCTGCCTTTTCAGAGTCTCTATGATTATTTTACTTTCTTCCAAGCATATTTTGAGTTGATTGTTTTGATCAAGAAAATCATTGTCATTTAGAGCATCCATAAAAGCATCCTTATCGTCTCTAGAATTATTTTCAAATGCCATGAGAAGTCTAAGATCTTGTTCACATTCTCCCTCACTGTCAGATAACCCATCACTGTCTTCATTTGTATAGTAGCTTTTCTTAGTGCTAGACCGGTTCTTATTTCTTCTTGCTACTTCTTTCTCTTTAGCAGATATTTCTTTATAAGGACATTTTGCAGCATAATGACCAACTCTTCCACAATTAAAACATTTGAAAGGAAGCTTACCTTTGAATCTTCCGGTTCCTAGTTGGAGTTTTCTCACAAAGTTTGCCTCATCTTCTTCTGAGATATATCCTGACCCTTCTGGTTTTTTAACTTCTTTCCCTTTTGTAGAAGCTTTAAAAACAACTTCTTTGACTTCAGATGGTCCTCCTCTCCTCATTTCGTATGCAGTTAATATGCCATGAAGTTGCACCATAGTAAGATTTTGAAGGTCCTGTTTTTCTTCAAGAGCAGAAACTTTTGACTCAAAATTGGCCGTTAGTGATCTCAAAATTTTCTCAACCAAAGTGGATTCGGTTAATGTTTCTCCCAGATTTCTCATACGGTTTACAACATCATCAACACGTAAAAAGAAACCAACAATATTCTCATCACTATGCATTTTTTAATTTTCATACTCAATTCTGAGAGATTGAAGTTTTGCACTTTTTACCTTTGCATCACCTTCATAGCTTAGGATGATTTTGTCCCATATCTCCTTTGCTATATTTAGCTGCATGACTTTGACAAATTCTGCTTCAGTTAGACTTCCAGTTATAGCATTGACCACTTTTTCATTTGATTCATAATTCTTTCTTTCAGTTGGATCTGTTGGTGTAGCAGCTGGATATTGATATCCTTGTTCAACAATGGCCCATATATCTGCTCCCATAGACTGAAGATAGGATCTCATCATTATTTTCCAGAAGATTAAATTTCTTTTGTTGAAGAGCGGAGGTTTGATAGATGTTGTTCCCTCGTGATTGCTCATCCTGCTTGATCTTCCTTCTAGTGGTGAAGCCTTTTTCAGAAGAACTTGGCTCCGATACCAATTGTTGGAAAAATACTGAGAGGGGGGGGGGGGGGTGAATCAGTATTTAGGATTTACTCAGATCTTTTTACTTTTTCATTCTTTAATAACCCATACGCTACTTTAATGAAACAGACTCGCGTATATACGCGGATACCCTTTACAGAACTCGCGTATGCACAGAGATATTAATAAACAATCAATTCTTCACTTAGATCCTTGCATTTATTTCATTCATCAGATGTTTATATAGCAATAGACATGTGCATTAATAACAGAATGAAACATCACACTAAAGCATCACACATGAACACCATGATTTTTAGGTGGAAACCCAAGTCGGGAGAAAACCACCGCTGTCGTTGTCTCAGCCTTCAATAGTTTATTATAGAGAAAACATCTTACAATCATGTACTGGTGCAGACTTATACCAGCACGCAGGCACCCACCTGCAGAAGGCTACAACCTTCTCTCATTTACCAGCCTCACCTGGAAGGGAGCAACAACCCCCTGCTCTTTGTTTACCAGCCTCACCTAGAAGGGAGCTACTTCCGCTGATCTTAGCACCAGCCTCTGCTGGCAGAAAGCTTCTACTTTCAGACTGAAGGCTTCAACCCTCAGATCCACTGCAGACCACGTTTCATCAATTTTCAAACTGGATCCAACAGCTCCAACACAACCCTTCACTCTTCAACAAACATAGTTTGCCCAATGCTACAAACAGAACAGTGAACCCACTGTAACCAGAATATCAGAGTTAACCCAGACCTCAGAATAGACATTCAGAAACACTTTCAACTTTGAGACCCCATTAATTCAGATTCCATACGCGCTTTTAGTATAACAGACCCGCGTATGTACGCGTGTTTCATAAGACAAACCCGCGTATACTTCAGTAAATTTTTCAAATAAATTCTAACTGCACATACGCGCCTTTCCCTGAACAGAGCCGCGTATACACACGCTTTTCACGAAACCAACCTGCGTATGGATCTCCAAAAGATAAAATTTTCACAACAGATCAGATCTATGAACTTACCCAGATTTCTTCGACTTCTTCAACTGATTTGCGCCAGGTCTTCATCACTTCTTTTCAGATCATCCAAGAGATTCACCATTTCAAGATCTAGAGATCTTGAACCTTCATTATGTTCATAGATGCATCATAGATTCAGGTCTATCAATTAAGAGCAGAATTTAACCATGCAGATATACTCCAGAGTGAAGTATTCATTAAAGCCTAGACACATGCACGCTTTGCACAATGATCTTCTTCTCCTTATATAGATTAGCCTTTTTCAATACCATGAGTCAAAACCACTCAACCTCCAATGGTATTCCTGGACGGGATCAATTAGATAATCCAGTGCTCAATACAATGGGCCAATACCATGGTAATGCCCCTTGGTATCATAATTTTAGAGCGCAAAAGGGCATACGCGACTTGGAGCGTTCGCTTCCGCGTATATACGCAACTTCGCCTCATAAAAACTGTGTATATGCTAACCCTGAATGTATACGCGGGTTCCCTTCACAAAAGTAGTGTATACATTGTATGTATACGCGGGTTTCCTTCACAAAAGTAGCATATACATTGTGACATATTATATTTATCATTTTTCTGGTACTCACTGGAGTTATTTTCTCTGTCACATCTGAATTGATCTGTAGATACATCATTCTTACATCTTTGACACATAGGTTGCTTATCATAGGCGACTCATCAAGTAGGCTTCCATCAAGAACATCTTCATCAAGTAGGTTGCCATCAAGGACAACACATTGCATTATATAGCCAACAATCTCATTTCACCAAGTTGCCATCAACTTTATCAAGTGGGTTGCCATCAAGGACAACACTCTGCATCATATTGCCAACACACGCTAAGGCTAAAACATCTGTGTTTAGGGTTTTTCAAAGAAAATGTTCTTCAGGAGAATGTTTATCCTTATGCAGGAGGATGCTATGAAGGTGTTTTTAGGACATTTTACTATTCACAGGTCACAGGAATAGTCCTCCAATGTGCAGGACGAGGGATTGCAGGGACCGTGACAAAATTTTGTGTAATAGTGGCATTTGGCCATCAAATCTTGTAATATCCCTGTTTAGGGCAGCCCTATTTAGGGTGAGCCCTGCCACATGTCTGGGTCTGCATAATGAGGGGTTTTTTAGCCACCGCCCTTAGATGCTTCGGTGGGCCTTAAGACCCCACCCTTAACACCCTGGGATGCCGCCCTCACTAACAATCTAGGCTTTTGGTGTAGTGGTTGGGCCTTCGTGGTATTAGAGCAGAGGTATCAAGGTTGAGACTCGCGGAGTGTGGTGGGCTGTAATATCCCTGTTTAGGGCAGCCTTGTTTAGGGTGGGCCCTGCCACGTGTCTGGGGTCTGCATAATGAGGGGTTGTTTAGCCACCACCCTCAGATGCTTCGATGGGCCTTAAGACCCCACCTTTAACACCCTGGGATGCCGCCCTCACTAATAGTCCGGGCTTTTGGTGTAGTGGTTGGGCCTTCGCTGTAATATCCCAAATGGGATATTTTAACTAAAATTGTAGAAATAAACTTAAGCAGCAAAATAAATGGAAATATACACACAACCACCAATAGAACACAATAGATGCCGATAAAATCACTGAGCCATTTTATTAATCCATGATAAAAAGTACATCAGCATAAAGGAACAGCAGAACTTGAGCTTGCCAAGCAAGCGGAGCAAACCCAGAAAGATCTTTGGCCCAACTGATGAATGACGCTGGCAATGATGTAGATGGCTCGGCAAGAAGACTGCTGCAAATCGGCTACGGAAAAATTGTCACTGAACCCACTGAAGCACAAGTTGAAGATCCGGATGATCCTCACACCAATCTCTGAAGCTCTGCGAAACTTCTGAATGAAGTCTCCTCAAGAGAGTTGGGTTTTCGTCCAACACTCATAAATCACCCGAGGGTTTCTGTCCTGGGGCAACGGCTGAAGTAGAGAACCACGTCTCACACCTCTCATATAATAAAATAACATGATCCAATGATATCTCCCAATGGCCTCCTCCCTTTCTTCTATAGATCTCTTGGAGCCTTCTAGAGCATTATTTTATTATTATTTTATTCATGGAGCACTTTTCTCTTTTATTAAAATATTCCTTTTTAATGCAGAAAAGGGTAAATCGGCTACCACGCCTCCTCCGGTCACTGGAATCTGTGTCTAACTATCCCACCATGTAGGTATCATCGTCCCGATTCCAATGAGATATTACACTAAGGTCTTCCATCATGTATTTCTCTCGGAATGCCACCTTGAGTGTAATCAGCTGAGTTAAGCCCAAAAATAACTTAAATTTCCGAAAGTTATCGTTATGCACCAGAACGAAAGCCATACTACTCGAATGATGGAGTATATCAAGCGAATGCCTCTGGAAACCATGAAGACTCCTCAAAACTCCTCCAAAAAGCCCGTGAACTCATTGATAGCACCAATCTATACATGTGACCTATCTGCTCCTAACTCTGGAAGACCAACCTGGCCCTATCGTAGGTGACACCAAAAATGGGAATATTATAGACCTTCCTCCCCAAGATTGCTTGCCCTCAAGCAATCGAAATATGTGGGCTACTCTGTTGGCCCGCTGCAATTGAGATCTAATGCCCGGATCCCATACAAACCTCTGGGCACTGCTATGCACCTGTGTCAAGCCACTCGGAATAGACACCTCAATGCCAGGATCCCAAACTGATCTCTCACTGTACCAGCCAACAAACAATCCTCGCGGATCCCATCGCCACCATGGATAATCATCGCCCAACTCCCACGGCTCGGACTGCACACTGCCTCTAGCTATGACTGATGCTCTAAGAGGTGAAGACCATGACTCTTGATGTGCTGTATCTGTGACTGTGTAAGTTGTCCCATCAACTGTGTACCAACTCATCACCTCTCTCCAATCCAAGTCCTGACTCAATCCCACACTGATCCTGCTCTCCTGAAATTGGGATGGAGTGTTGAAGAAATGACAACCTATGCCCTCCTGCCAACTAGAATCTGTAACATCTACTATGTCTAAGGGCCCCTGCTCTACTGTGCTCCCTACGAAGAATACCATACCATCAAGAGGGTACCAACTCATTATCTCCTGTCAGTCCATCCTAGAAGAATAATTTAATGTAGCAACAACTGCACATGGAACATGCCTAGAGTGTTGCTGCTAGCCCGTAATCAACTCCCACTGCTTTGCCCTGTCTGCCAATGGAAGTGGTCTGTAGAAGGAAGCCCCTCTCTCTATAATGGGCCAAAGTGGGAAAGATATGCTACAAGCCCCATCGATGTACTCCTGGAGAGTGCTACTCACTGAAAACACTATAGCTCTGCTGACTGCGTGTACATATATCTGCGCCTCATCCCTGTGTTGACCCACAGATGAGTGCTCCACCATATCCAACAGTTCCTCCCACTCCTGATTAGGAATGTCATGCTCTCGTTGTCTATTGGCCCCCTGCAGAACAATCCCATCAATGTCCAACACCTCTAGAGGATATGGATCTGCAATTGTTGTCACCGTACTCGATGTTAGTGCATCTAACTGCTCCACTCCAATGGTTGACCCCAATGTTAGCCGCATATCCCTCATTGGCTCAATGTGGGTGCCCATATAGCTCTCCCCCAAAGGAATATCATGAATGATGTGAATAGTGTCCTCCTCTACTGACTCAGGCTCCATCGCATGCTGCTCTGGCTGAATCGTCACAAGTGACTCTTCACCCAAAGTATCTCCCGCAGAGCCCCATGATTGCTCACCCTGCATACTAGAACACAACTCCGGTCTACTGTCATCATCTCTACATGACTACTCTCGCTCCCCAGAAACATCCTCAACTGATCCCATGGACTCATCCGAAGAAGAGTCCTCACCCTGGCATACAGAAGGAATTCCCTCCTGTTCTACCTCCACCACATCATCTGCATCACTCAAGCATGAGTGATCAGGTCTCCAAGGTTCTTTGCAGATGAAGCAAAGTCCCTTCCTCCTCAGCTCATTTCTGCTACTAGATCCATCAAACTGGAGTAGCTACTCCCTGGTCAACTGTCTCCTGAATAGCCCAATATTTTTCTCAACCATCCCTTGGGCTAGCTCATAAGCAGCAGGTGAGACTAACTGCTTTCTCCTCCAAATGCTCAACAACCGGGTCTGCAACTCTTGGCCAATGGTCTCATGTTATCTCATACATGACGACAAGATGGACTGCATGTGTGCTATGACAGTATCAGGATGATGTCTCCTAATGCTAAAGAAGCATTGAAACATCTTCAGGATCAATTCATCACACTCAAGGTCAAACATGATGACATAAGTCTTGAATGTGGCCATACCCCATAAAATCTCAAGCTTCTTCCCGAAGGTAGAGCCTGCACTGTTGTCCAAATCCTGAAAAGCCTCTACAATCAATCTCATAATCTAACTCATAACATCATCATTGTATGGAGCTATAGGTGCGGTCAACTTCATGATGTTACAGAGACAAGCTGCAACTGGAAGGGTGACCCCTTCACAAGGTTCCTCCAAGAATTTGGGTTGTATAAGAGCAAGCATAGCAGGTTTTAGAGCCCAAATCAATTTCTTCCCTTCTTCTTGGCTTATTTTGGATAGAAGTTCATTAAGCTCATCAAGTTTGGACAGAATTCTCCATGTCATCTTCATGTGTTTCAAAGTTGTCCCAAGTGCAAGGATTTTCTGACCAATCCCCAATTCTTCCTGCAAATATTTTGGCTATCCTTTTTGAAGGATGGTATAAATTCCTCTTGAAAAGGGTCTGTTGTTTGGCTTTGTTTTCTGGTCTTTTGATGCATGGTGGTTTAAGGAACCGGCTTCTATTTTTATTTTCATCAATCTGTTTAGGAATCCCTCCATGATCCAACCAATGAAAAGATCACTGTTTTTCTCAGTCTTCTATATTTCCCAGTGAAGTGTTTTAGCAAACAGATTGCTTGCATAATGTTTCATGTGCAATTCTGAGTTGTTTCAACTCAGTATTGCACTTCTGAGCTATTGCAACTCAGTTATACATATGTAATGGACATTCCACTCCAAAAAACCCTCTCTCTTACATATATGATTCATTACATGCTCAGAAATGTACAGACCCAAATATTAAATGCAAATAGTAGCACCACTGTCCAATTATACTTGCATTTTTCCTTTACTAGAAATTAATTGCATAGGAAATAGAAACCCAACAGCTTGAATTTTTTATGGAATGCATACAAGCTTCAGCAAAGATTGATATAATAACAAGGTTGTAGTACGAAAGATAACACTATATATGAGAACCAGGAATTGATGCACTGGATTAGCAAGTGTGTGATAATCTCCCCCATGTACAGTGAAGTGCCCAATGTCCCTTTCAATGCCCATATTAACACCCAGTCGGTTGGAATTTATATAGTGGCATGATCTGATATTTTGTTGTGAAAAAAGTTGCCCCGAAAATGATGCACAGATTCGACACTTGTTGTAGTCGAGATTCTGGTCGTTGTTAAGCTGCAAATTGACGTAGAACAGTGTCCAAATATTACACAAGATTGAGCTTCCAATCTGATGTACACTCCTATTCAAATGCCAATCCACAGAGTATATTTCCTCCACAATTACATACAGCAGTGGTAACGATCAGGTATAGATATACTTCACAATGAGTGAACTTGATATAACACTACCTAGAAATTGCTGATAATATCCAATGATGGGCATGCTGCCACAGTGTTTCCCAACTGTGATTTGCGCTACATTCTTTGTGCTCCAACAACCATGTGTTGACTCACAATTTTGACTCCAATGTTGTGTGCATGACGCCAATTTGACTTCAATGTTTCTATACACATAGGTTTCTCTCGTCGGTTACATACTTCAGACTTAAACCACGATGAGGGTTACGAGTTGCACCAACACTCAACTCCCATTTCATTGGCATCTTGCATGCAGACTTCGGCCCTCAATCTCAGCGGTGGGTGCACCAACGATCCTGCTCACGATCTTCGGCTTCTCAGATGGCCCCCACTCAGTAATTCACAGCCCCACTAAAGATGCCATGTCCTGCTCGATGGAATTCTGTCTATGTCGGTGATGCGTACACTATATTAATACGGCGGCAATATCTGCCCAGCGTATTATGGCATTCATCAACGAGCTCCCCCACAATCACACGCTCAACCCTTAGTTGTCGTTCTTCCGATAATTAGTCAACAATATTGGTCTTTATTTGAACTCGACTCCTGCCACCAGTGCGCTCATGACCTTCGAAACACAATTTATTCAAGTGAACTCATCTTTGTGATTTCAATGTCGGAAATATGCCCAGAATTGGTGCGAGCTTGGTCAAATCAGCAGCAAAGGGATTCGACCTCCCAAATTGATCTCCAATGAATTTCGGCTTAAACTGACTCGGCTTCAATAGAATTTGGACGGTTACCAAAAATACATCGTTTTGATAAAGCTCGACCCTTCTAATGTTTCACGCCAAATTTTTTTTTTTTACTTCCCTTCAACATAATTGACCTTTAACCTTCACGCACAGAAAATAAAAAAAAACTATTGTGACCCTTCTTACAAAGTCTTGGAAAGTTCCATGAAGCATAAATCAATAAAACACAATGTTGTCGGCCCCCTTTTTTTTTTTTTTTACTGAATCTTCATTCTGCAACAGGGACGGGTTTCAATTTCCTCTAGCAATAATTTTTTTTTTCGGTACCTCCAATATAAACCCTCGAACAATAATAGTTGCGACTAAAATCCTTGATTTCGTATTTCCAAATCAACCCCACGGTTGATCCAAGGTCGAGGCTCTGATACCACTGTAATATCCCAAATGGGATATTTTAACTAAAATTGCAGAAATAAACTTAAACAGCAAAATAAATGGAAATATATGCACAGCCACCAATAGAACACAATAGATGCTGATAAAATCACTGAGACATTTTATTAATCCATGATAAAAAGTACATTAGCATAAAGGAACAATAGAACCTGAGCTTGCCAAGCAAGCGGAGCAAACCCAGAAAGATCTTTAGCCCAACTGATGAATGATGCTAGCAATGATGTAGACAGCTCGGTAAGAATACCGCTGCAAATCGGCTACAGCAAAATTTTCACTAAATCCACTGAAGCACAAGTTGAAGATCTGGATGATCCTCACACCAATCCCTAAAGCTCTACGAAACTTCTGAATGAAGTCTCCTCAAGAGAGTTAGGTTTTCGTCCAACACTCATAAATCACCCGAGGGTTTCCATCCTGGGGCTACGGCTGAAGTAGAGAACCACGTCTCACACCTCTCATATAATAAAATAACATGATCCAACGATATCTCCCAATGGCCTCCTCCCTTTCTTTTATAGATCTCTTGGAGCCTTCTAGAGCATTATTTTATTTTTATTTTATTCATGGAGCACTTTTCCCTTTTATTAAAATATTCCTTTTTAATGCAGAAAAGGGTAAATCGGCTGCCACGCCTCCTCCGGTCACTGGAATCCATGTCTAACTATCCCACCATGTAGGTATCCTCGTCTCGATTCTAATGAGCTATTACACTAAGGCGTTTCATCACGTATTCCTCCCGGAATGCCACCTTGAGTGTAATCAGCTGAGTTAAGCCCAAAAATAACTCAAATTTCCGAAAGTTATCGGAATGCACCAGAATGAAAGTCAAAATGCTCGAATTATGGAGTATATCAAGCGAATGCCTTTGGAAACCATGAAGACTCCTCAAAACTCCTCCAATAAGCCCCTGAGCCCGCTGATAGCACCAATCTGTACCTATGACCTGTCTGCTCCTAACTCTGGAAGACCAACCTGGCCCTGTCGTAGGTGACACCAAATATGGGAATATTAAAAATATATGGATGCTAATGAGGAGAAAATGGAATTATGGGTTCGAGTAGAACCAGGACGGGCTTCCGAGTTAATGTGAGAATTTAGGAGAATGTTGAGTACTCCTGGGATAAAGGAACCGGATGCCACTATCAGTTCTCAATGATGAAGAGCCGAGCTTTGACTGGGTGCTTGAAACACATGAAAGCCAGCAATGCTGAGCTACTAAAGGGGGACCCATTATCATTCCATAATTTCATGGTGCCTGGTACAAATGTACCACATATGCACAAATCATACAATCCCTTGGTGCTTTGTGGCTCGGATTGAGATTCAATTTTCCTTTGATCTGTCTACCAATTGAAGATTATCAAAGTAATTATGAATTGAGTACGTATGAGTCAAAATCCTATGTATGACAGCTGATGGCCAATCAGGGGTACAAATGTGTCGACAAATATATAGTTGGCGCTTATGATCTCGCTGACCTGCATTGTAGATATTCCCATGAGAGATGAGTTTGCATGAGGACATGCAAGTGTTTCAGTTGGGGGGAGATGTTGGGTGCCAGTTTTGAACAATTTTCCTACATTTTTTTTCCCTATTTTTCCTCATGACTATAACCAATGGGACTATCTTTACCTCTTTTTCCTAACTTTCTATCCTAACTTGTGTTGTTTCACCTTATTTTCATTACTCTTCCATTTCATCAATTATTATGATATATCGTGTTTTTTATGACTAATTGAGGATGAATGTTTGGAGAAGATCTATGGTCTTTGTGTTGTCTTTCCAGATGTCATTTGTAGCACCAAATATCTTGAGCACGAGGTACACAGGAGCAGTTAAGGGTGTGTTGTTATAGCAAGCTTTTTACACCATGATGCTGTTACACTTTGTTGTTACATACCCGTTGGAAAACTGTTGTTACACTCTACTGTTGCAGATCTGCTGGTGCACTGTTAACACAGTTGTACCGCTGACTGGATCCCATCAACCCCTGTTGCTGACCTTTCTTTTATCTGTTACGCTACAACTGTGATTTTATTGCGATAGCTGTAGAAGTTGTTTAGCATTGTATTTTTGGATAACAACCTATGGCCAGTTTTGATTGTAATCTATAATTTTCTAGTCAAACTTTTATTAAGAAGAGGTTATAACCATATGTATTCTATTTCGATCAGTATGAGAATCATAAGGTTCTCATGACTGATCTATCCCTTGATTTTATGAGATGTAACCACTATATATTTCTCGCCCCTAGAGGTCAAAAGGTTAGCAGAGAACAACATTATTTTGGCTCTGTAATTTTGCTCATATTAATACAGATTATCCTACTATTGTTGTTACATGTGTTATTCCATTTAGTTTCCATTAAGTTCTTTCTCTACCTGCGCCCTGCTAGGGAGGAAGTGCCCTCCTTCTTAGCAGGGATTGCATTGATTAAGGTAGTTGGGTATATGTGTTTTTATTTCAATTTATGTATCATTAGAGGTGTTGTTGCTGCTGTTTCAGTTGTGAATATATCCGCTTCAATTTCAATACTTTATATGTTGTTACATATATGATATTAGAGACACCAGCTAGATACTTGTTGTGTGGCATGCTAGAACAGATTAATTGAAGTGTGATTCCAATCTTGTAGATCATTTTATTTCTACATGAGTGATTTACTTCCAACATTTACTTCAGCAATGATTTCTTTTAATTGAATTTCTTTTAGTTGAGTGTATCAGCATAGACAATGCAACTATCATTGGAATAAAAGACATCCCTAGATTGATAATTTATGTGTACTGATTATTCATTCAATAGTGATTAATACAGCCCAACAGGGGTCATGAGGGTTGCTTCTCCTTGATTATTTGAATGGGTTCATGAGTATCAGGAGCACCTTTGTAAATAAGATTAATTAGGATAGAAGATCGAGGCTTGGGATTTCGACAATGTAATCCATTGAAAATTCCAATTAGGTTAGTGAAAATAGGAAGGGATTCAACAATGGTGGGTGGAGCAATAGAAATAAGGGAAAAAATAGAAATAAAGGTGGCAGAATGAGCTATATAAACTACCTCAAACTTAGTATTACGGACATAAGAGATGCGTTCTTGAACTTTTTTCATCAATGGCTGAATATCTTGATCAAAATTTGTTGAATGTTTCTTGGAGGAGGACGAAGTGTTATCTCCAGAACCATGCAATTGCATACCTTCCAAATAACATATGCATTCGCCATCCTTTTGCATGTCTTGAATCCCTAGCCATGAAATTAATTCTGTGTGGAATTTAGTTTCATTCATGTAAAAATGAATTTTTCGCATAGAAAAGGTTGTCGAGTTCAAAATATGGGTTCAGACATATGTGTTGTTGTGTTTGCTTCCAAACCATATCTGGCAAGCATATTTGTCCAGAAGAGGGATCATTACCATGGACACTTTTTGTGTGAACTCGACCATCTTGTTATACCATATCTCAAATGCATCTTCATTTAATTCCTTAGTAACTGAATATGTGATAGTTTGGTAGGGAGCATAGGTGTAGCCTAAGGGTTCACCATCTTCTACTACAATAGGATTTATGCCTTCTAAAGTGCACCACTTTATTATTTCTAAATGTATATCCAGGTACCTAAAAATAAAGTAAGTAGCATGCTTGTGAACATCTTCACACGCCTCAAAGAGCTTGTTCAATAGAGAGCTGGACCAATTTATCCACTCACCTCTGTTGCAGGCTTCTGAAATAGAAATTGCATCCAATGAGCATTCTCCTTTAGTGTAGTGTCACATGAGTTTATATTTGGTAGGAAAATTTGATATGCTCATTATTTATAAAGTCAATAGCCACCCCATGCCCCTTGCGTTGGGTACCATACTTCTGATATAGATTATTGTCTCTTGTCTTCTTGTCGTAGTTAGAAACACTCTAGAAGGCCCTAGACACATCGAACCCATAAGGAGATAACCTCATAAGATGACATTTATCATCAACATGAATCAGGTATTCCCTATCCATCAATAATGAACCCCCATGAAGTATTTTGATTAAATTTTTTGTGCAACGCATAACCTCAATGGTATTATGAAAGGCATGCATGTCCCGCAATATCATCAGGGATGATTTTTTAAGGTGACAAAAGTCCTTTTTTTTTTTGGGAAGCTATAGCACCTGGTCATGAATTTGGTTGCATAAACACGTCATACTTAAGTGCAGGAAAAATAACATGATCAGACAAATCTTCATCAACTAGGGATATTCTCCCATATTTATGCAGAATTCATCTGTGGGATGAATACAAGAATTAAAACAGAATAAAGGAATTGCGGGTTCGATAGGATAACCCATTGAAAATCACTAACGTTTGTAAACAAGTTTAATCGGGGATCGACAACGAGGGTTATATATAGGACACATAGAAAATTTTCAAAAAGTTTGGACCGCTACCTAAACAATTCAATACTTGTTGAAAATGGCAATAAGAAGAGCCTTCTAATTTAATTTTCCCTTAATTAAATTAGAAGGATATTGTAATTCCACATCACATGACAACTTATACGAGTTAACTAAGTCAAAAATACTTAGTTAGCTCAATCAATTTGAGTTGCGGGTCAATTTAGCAACATGTCCAGTGTTCCCAAAGTTTTATGGGGCCTAGTTACAGTTTATTTTGAGTTGTAATTAATTAACTTAATTTATTTTGAGCTAAATCAGTTTAACTAGTTCTAAGTGATGGAAGAACTAGTGAGAGGTCAAGTGAATTAAACTGGGTTTAATTAACATGCAGTTATCAATTAGATAATTGATAGTCCACTCATAAATAATTCATGGTGCATGTCAATTCTGAGAGAGAACCAGCTGAGATTGGAGTTAAAGGGAAGTGTACTGTCAGTTGTATATCCATAAATTGTACAGATTGTGCATGGAGTCAGAGGAAGATCCTTGATGTAATTTGCATCTATTATTAGTGAATTTCCTTGTGAATTGATGTCTAATTCCCCAGGAAACTGCATAAGGAAATATGGATCCCTAAGGCCAAGAAATTGGTTAAGTATTAGACCCAACTTGCCCAAAAATTAGTGAGACAGATAGACATAATGCAGAGGTTTCTCAGAAAGAGAAATGGCATTGTAATATTCTCATATTCTTTGGTTTATGCAATATACAGATAGCGAGGTTTTTAACTGAGGCTTTCCCCAGATAAATTTTTGTGTTGTGCGATTGAAATTTTTTCTCCTTCTTGTTCATGTGATCTTCCGATTGTAATTGGTTTCTGCAATTTGTAGAGTAGATTCAATTATTTTGTTTTATCATATTACAATATCAATTGAATCCATGTGGATTTTCTACATGGTATTAGAGCAAGAATCACTTTGAACATATGAATTGAAGTTGCATATTTACTCTTCATGACCAGCAGCAGGATCAGGATGTCTTTCTATGGATTGAGACTCGAATATGCCCTTAAGGGTAGTTCAAATTACATATCTTGGAAGGAGAGGATGGAAGTAGTGTTGGAAGACAATAAAGTAAAGGAGTTCATAGATAATGATATTCCTAGGCCCACAACAATATATGTTCAAAATATTGAAGCATGGAAGATGAATGTAGCAAAGGAAAGAATGTTTCTATTGGAAGGAGTTCGAGATCATATCGTCTCGAACCTCCATGGAAAGGAAACTCCATATGATATGTGGATGGCCTTAAAAAATTTGTTTCACAACAACAACGACCATAGGAAGCTGGTGCTTAAGTAATAGCTCAGAAAAATCAAGATGGAGAAGGGAAACTCAATACCAAAATATTTGACGAAGTTCACTCAATGCTGAGATGAACTTGGAAGTGTTGGTTTTATTGTTGCTGAGGATGATATTGTGAGCCTTGCACTTCTAGGCCTTCCCAAGAGCTGGCACAACTACAAGGATTCGATGAATGGGAGGGAGAAGCTACCAGAGTGGGAGTGATTTTGGTCTGACTCGGTACAAGAAGATATTCGGCGGACCACCAGAGATAGATTCTCATCAAAGACTGATGATTAGGAGAATTGTGCCTTGGCTGGAAAGGAAAAGAAAGGGAAAGGGAAGGCATCCCATTCCAAATCATATTCTAGTTAGGTAAGCAAGTAGAAGGACTTAATGAATATTAAATTATTTCACTATCATGATCTTGGACACTATGCAACGAAGTGTCCGCACAAGAAGGTCGGCAAGAAGCCCTTAGGAGGAGTGGTAGGTGAATCTCTTGCTTCATAGTTTGAGTTGGATTTCACTTTCATCGCATGCATGGTGTTAGCGAAGATGGGTTTTGTGTGGTACTTGGATAGTGGAGCTTCATTCCATATGATCGAGACCAAAGAATTATTCAGCAACTTGGAGGATAAGGATCTCCATATTCACATCGAGATGGGAGATGATGGGAGGTATAGCGTGACTGACATAGGTATTGTTACCTTTCAAAAGGATTCTGATACTCCTCTCACATTTAAATGTGTCATTTATGTATCTAGTTTAAAGAATAATTTAGTTTTTGTTTCTATGTTAGAATATCGTGGCTATGATGTGATAATTAGAAAAGGAAAGACGTTCCTTCGTCACAAAGCTATGGGACAAGTGAAGAAGATTGGGGTTCGGGTGTAACACCCCCTTCCCACATCTAACAAAGTAACTGACCATCCAGGTTAAATATGCGATGAGAGGCTACTATAATTAGATTCATCCTCCTAGATGGCCTTGAGGAAGTGGAACCTGCGAAAACATGACAAAAAAATCTCACATCATCAACAACATCCCCAGGAGTTATCTTAACCATTCAGGCCTCTTGCCCCTGGGTTAGAATGAATTTCTAACCACTTTGATCCATATCCATAGGCACAAAATATCAAGGTAGTGACCAAGAGGCTATAGCCACAGGAACAAAATAACAATCCTGCGACCAATGATTAGATTTGGATCAAAGACCTAAGTGATAGCTCAAATTTCAAAGTATTTGGAAGTGTGCCTAACTTGAGCGACCGGATAGATCTCGTCTTCCTGATTCCAACGTCATGAATGGTTCAAAAAATCGCCACCTTATGAAGAATTTATCGCGATTTGAAAAGTCCAGTAAACTGCAATTTTTGGCCTTTAACCAAGCTTGATTGGGTTTTGAATATATATAAAAAAAAGAGAGAATATTTCGAGGAATATTCTTGGAATATTCCTCGCAATATTCCCAAAAATATTCCTTTTGGGTGAATTGAATGTTGCCAAGTGTCGTGGTATGATTTGCTGGAAGGACTGTATGTGGTTTTAATGAGCCAATTAGAGGTCGCCACATGGCCCAGCTTTGATGGTCTAAATTTTTTTGGAGCGGACCGGAGTCAACTGCATGACCTCTTGCCTGCATGTCCCCGCCATTACCATCTAGGCTACCAATGGTTCTTAACAACCATAGTGTTCAACATTTATTTATCGTTGAATGAAATATTTAATGGGGGAGCAGAGCGGCAGCCCCTCCCCATATGGCCGCAACCTCTAGACCATGGGCTAAGCCCCAAGTTAAGTACTATCACATGGTAACGGTCTCCATGCGGTTTTTTAACCCCAACCATAACCTCCAAGCAACAGTTTGGTTCACATGTGATAGTTTGTAACTATTCGTCGGTGGTTACGGTTCCGATAACCGTTTTGAAGACCACGTGGTTTAAGCATGTGCCCAACCACTAACCTGACCATTAAATGCTAATAGTTAACTGGTAGTTAATTTGGTATATAAATTGGCAGTGCCCCAAATTTAGGGCGGTTGGCCAGTTTAACTTCAGTTAAGTGAAGTTGCTCCATTTTTAGTGGAGCTAATTTAGGGGACACTGGGCAAATTTTGTTTAGGATTTATCTTGAGTGAGATTCCTCCATTCTGAGAGTATCAATAGTAAATTTCGACTATCTCAAACATTCTAGACTCATTGGTGATGTTTTCAGAGCCATAGGAGGACTTTTGAGTAGGTTTTTGCTTCAAAGAAGTTCCAGGGGCCACTAGGGTCCAACAACAGTTTGAGGCCTAGCCAGGGTAGCTAGAGGCCTTTTTCAACAATCCAATAGTCAAATTTTGGTTTTTCAAACATTTTTAAACTATTGGTGTGGTTTTCAGAGCCTGTAGATAAATTTTGAAGGCCGAATAGCCACAGGGAAGTTTTGGGCAACCCAGGGCCATCAGTGGATGGAGGCTTAAATTGGGTAGCCTGTGCTCATTTGGAGGAAACGATCAGTCTATTTTTTATGTTTGATGTGTGTTGGAGATATTAGTTGAGGTTTCAAGGATATAAAATGACTTATAGGGAGTTTGTGCCAAAGAGAAGCTCGGGGAAGCTTAAGGGCACCAACAGATGAGGTCAAGTCAAAAGAAGTTTAGTTCTATCTTCAAAGTGATGACAGCCATACCAGGGATATAAATGGTATTATAAATCCTTTGGTTCAGTTTAGATAACCATTGGAGTTGATTTTGTAACTTGTAAAAGAAACTTGTCATCCTAATCCCAAAGATCCAAGTCAGTTGAAAAAGGCTCAAGGAGACATAGCCCACGATATTCGGGTGAACTCCTTTATTAAATTTGATGTTTTGTGTTGATTTTTTGTTGCTGCACTTTATGGTTTTTGTCCATGCTTAATACCAGCAAAAACAAATATTATTAAATCACTTAAATATTTAAAAAACATACACTTGTTTCATGTATTCATTTCCGCACAAGTCAAGAATAATCTATATCTTCATTTGTTTAACTGAGAGGGAGGTTCTTAAAAAGCATAAAAATTTATCTAACCCATTTTCAGATCAGGTTGGTATCAGAGGCATAGTTTTTTTCTTGACAGAGCACTAGGTTTCTTGTTTAACTTGAAAGGTGTTTAACAATGCAAAGAATTTGACTGTTTGCAAATTGACTGTTGCTTACAAGTTTGAGTTTGTTGGAGGTGAAGGGAAAGCTACTGCTAGCTAAGTCCAGAAGAGGAAAATAAGGAAGAAGGGCTGAAGGCATATTCCTTACCCAAAGGACCTCAAGGAAACCCATGAAGCACAAACCCTCTTAACGATTGTTTTTTAAGAAGCTCTTGAGGTTTGTTTGCAAAAGGCTGCTTGAAGAAGTGCTAGACTCTACAACCTTTTTGTTCATAATATTTATCAATTTTTTTCGAAAGCTTTGGAATTTTTTATTGAAGTTATTTATTTCATTTTCATAATGATGACAACTTATTCAACTGAGGTTTCAAAATCCTCCTCCTTCACAAGATTCTTCGATGAAGACATGAAGCAAGACTTCTACATCTTGAAGGATATGGTGAAATTATGTTTGAAGGTAGAAGATAAATCACTAGACTTCGTGAGAAAATGGTTGCTATGAAGGAAGAGAAAGAAGGACTTCTTCACAGAATGCATGAGATGGAGATGCAGCTCCATCAAGCCCAAGAGGCCTTAATCAAGAACATATGTGAAGCAGTGGTAATTCACTCAAATGTGTCTTCAATTTCCTCTTCAGATAGATGTGTTGGCTCATTTGAAAAGCGCACTAGAGGTATAGGGTCCAAGTTCATGTTTAAAATGGGCTATGAAGGCAAGGGTTTAGGGAAACATGCACAAGGCATGATTGATCCTATTTTGGTTGAGAAAAGACATAATAAATTTGGTCTAGGCTATGTTCATCTTATGGTGAAAACTCTATAGCCATGAAGGCATTTGAGACAACTTCAAAAACAAATTTTGTTCCAAGTTATAAATCACAAACATGTCAAGTTTGTTTTCAAGTTGATTGCCATTGTTTAAAGCTTATGTTGCAGAAGATGTGTGTAGACATGCAGCTTAGGGTGAGCATGAGAGTTCGGACTGCTATCAAGACATGAACACTGATGTTAGTCTTCAAAGAGAAGCTGGAACCTCTACAAGTTCATCTCCTCAAGAAGTTAAAAAGGATGGACATGCAAAGCAACATTTGAGGTATAATTCTTCCCATAGTCAAGTTGATTATGTTTATGATAAGCATGGAAAATATGTATGCTTGAATGGAAGAAAGAGTTGGTGTGCATATTGTGGTTTGTGTAACCATGATGTTTCAAAATGAGGTAAAGGAAACTTGCAAAGAAGGTGAAAAAGACTTGCACACATTGCCAAAATAAGGGACATTTTGTTGCCCAATGTTGGACATTGCATCCAACTAAACATCCCAAGCACCTGAGGCAAGAGGATAGAAAGGTTGGGGAAATTGGAACCAAATATTCCATCATTGATGTGAGAATAGATGTTTCACATGAAGAAGATTTTTAGCAGCAAAAGTCGTTGTGGAAGTGGCTTGGTAAGAAGTGGTTTGATTTCTTGACACAATAAGACATATATTCATTTGTGCATATGAAAATTGAAGTTATGTATGCATTTCTATTGTAATCTCACGTTTTTTTGAGCCACCTTGGATTGATGATCAAGGAAGCGATGTTCAGATACCTTCTGTAACTTTCTCGCCAGAAATTTCTAGGTGAGTTCAAGGAAAACAATTATTGACAGGAGGATAAGAGAATTCAAGAAGGGAGTGTTGACTACCTTCAAGTTGTGGTTCAAAGGAACTAAGCCATGCACTTGCACTGGAAAATTTGGCGCAATTTCCGACGGCCAAATTGTCGCTATTCCGACACATAGTCGTCGCAAGAGCGACAGTTTGAGGGCGGGAAAAACGTGGTTTGCCATGCCATCGCAATTCCGATGCATTTAAAAAGTGTCGCACTACCGACACTTTTTCCGTCGCTTCCAAACAAGCGTCGCTCTTCCAACATTTCCCAAACCGTCGCACTTCCGACGTTTGTAAACTGTCGCACTTCCGACGAAATGTGGTTTGACGTTTTTAACGTCGCTCTTCCTACGTTTGTAAACTGTCGCAATTCTGACGAAATGTGGTCTGACGTTTTGAACGTTGCTCTTCCGACGTTTGTAAACTGTCGCAATTCCGACGAAATGTGGTCCGACATTTTGAACGTCGCTCTTCCGATGTTTGTAAACTGTCGCAATTTCGACGAAATGTGGTCTGACGTTTTTAAGCTGTCGCAATTCCAACGCTTACAAGGCGTCGGTATACCGACGGCAGGTTCAATTTAAAAAAAAAAAAATGAAACTTTAAAATAGGACAGTAAATCTCCAATATTTGTTATGAATTGTGGGCGTTCCAATGACCGTGAAATATTAATATAATAAACCACCCCGCAGCGCTTCGACTATAAACAATCATTTTTTTTTCACAAGAGAAAAAACGTTGTTTTGAATATATTATATGAAGTAAAATAGTCCATGAAGTCATTACATTTTCACATCTGAAGATTGGAACCCAAATATCCATCCAGAAATGTGGAAGTCCCACCCCAGATAGTGATAGAAAAATACCCTATGTCACATACAAGGACTTGATATAAAACCCAGTAACGGTCCACATGGAGATTATCGACAATCTAAGAAAGCATCCAAATATGCCCGAGGCATCTATAAGAAAGTGAAATAGCAGTATGTAGAATAGTAAAGCAACAGATAGAGTACCGACGTCCATTGTTCCAAACACAAATTAAAGTACCCAAAATCCTTGAATAGAGAAAACGCTAATCATGTGAGGAGTGTGATATTTCCAAAATATAAAAATACCATCAGACCATATCAATAAACCAACAACATAGAACGACATTGCTAGTTTTGAAGGCAGAGTGATAAACATTAATCATTTTTTTTTCACAAGAGAAAAAATGATGTTTTGAATATATTATATGAAGTAAAACAGTCCATGAAATCATTACATTTTCACATCTGAAGATTGGAACCCAAATATACATCCAGAAAAGTGGAAGTCCCACCCCAGACAGTGATAGAAAAATACCCCATGTCACATACAGGGTCTTGATATAAAACCCAGTAACGGTCCACATGGAGATTATCGACAATCTGAGAAAGCATCCAAATATGCCCGAGGCATCTATAAGAAAGTGAAATAGCAGTATGTAGAATAGTAAAGCAATAGATAGAGTACCGACGTCCATTGTTCCAAATACAAATTAAAGTACCCAAAATCCTTGAACATAGAAAAACGCTAATCATGTGAGGAGTGTGATATGTCCCAAATATAAAAAGACCATGAGACCATATCAATAAACCAGCAACATAGACCAGCATCGCTAGTTTTGAAGGCAGAGTGATAAACATTAATAATTTTTTTTTCACAAGAGAAAAAACGTTGTTTTGAATATATTATATGAAGTAAAACAGTCCATGAAGTCATTACATTTTCACATCCGAAGATTGGAACCCAAATATCCATCCAGAAAAGTGGAAGTCCCACCCCAGACAATGATAGAAAAATACCCCATGTCACATACAGGGACATGATATAAAACCCAGTAACGGTCCACATGGAGATTATCGACAATCCGAGAAAGCATCCAAATATGCCCGAGGCATCTATAAGAAAGTGAAATAGCAGTATGTAGAATAGTAAAGCAACAGATAGAGTACCTACGTCCATTGTTCCAAATACAAATTAAAGTACCGTGTCCTTGAAATCGCAGAAAACTTTTAATCATGTGAGGATTAATGGTAAATCATCCGTTGCATCCGAGACAAGGGTTTAGGCTCGCTTTGTTTCATTAGTAGCCCGTAAACAACATCCACCCCGTTCATAGCAAAAAGGTTCCCGTAGAATACAAAGAAAGAGTATAATACGTAGACCATATAAACATGGCTCTATATTTCAAAAAACAGGTTTAAAATAGAAACAGGGCAACATTTTTTTTTTCCAATTGTTATGAACATAATTCGACCGTGAAATATTAATATAATAAACCAGCCCGCAGCGCTTCGACTATAAACAATCATATAAACATGGCTCTGTATTTCAAAAAACAGGATTAAAATAGAAACAGGGCAACATTTTTTTTTCTAAGTAAAGTTAATCTATTAACAGTGGGAATAAAATTACACCGAAGTCAAAAACATTGCCCAGACTCATGGCAAATTTGTCATCAAAAAATCAAAAAATTAAGAAGACTACCCTCATATGGGGAAACCAGTCTTGAACGTTTACAGAATTCAAAAATATTACACAGGTCTAGCACAATAATATAATCTAAAATCAGCCCAATTAAGTGGGCCGCAAAGCAAGAAAAACAAATTGACCAAACTACTCCTCCGACTCCTCGACGATTCGGCACCATCCTTCGGAAGGTCCAGGATCGCTAGGTGCTACCTCCATAGTCATGCCACTGCTCCCCTCCTGAAGGCCCGAATGTTGGCTGGGTTTTTCTGAGCTCATTCATGCCGGACGGGTGCATTGTTATTCCATCTGGGCCTCCTCCCGGAAAACCACAGTAATTGACGATGTGATGCGTGGGAGGTTTAGAGAGAAATTAAAGGAAAAATGCGCAGTGCGTGTCGTGGGAGAAAGTGAAGCGCTGGGGAAATGTGGAGCAGGGGAGCCTATACGGTGGCCAGATCCTACAAATCGACCCCGCCCACTTCTAGTATCTGGATAGCGACCTGTGTGATAATCACTGGACTGGGAAGACGACTCAGTTGAGGGGCTGGAGGGAGCGCGCAGGGGTTGACCTCTAGTGCTCCCCTTGCGGCAACGCATCTTTTGACGTAGGCGAGGCATGGGTGCAGTCTCAGCAGTGGGCACAAGAGGAGACGGAGAAGAAGAATTCCAAGAAATAGATGAAGACAGACAAGGACCAGACTGAGAGAAATGCAGATATGCAGCAAGGTCTAAGCAGCAGTTCAGTTGGCCACTTCTCCTTCTCGTCACAGTGAGCAGGCAGTGTAACCCAGCAACCGGCTCGACTGAAAAACCATAGCGAAATGCCATTTTATCAATGCAATCGAAGGATGCTCGTCATAATTAATCTCTGATCATTAATGAGAGCCGAAGGCCGAATCATATTGGAGCATGCAGAATCGCTAACGGGAGTGGAGGTCCGATCTTGAACAGTGTTAAAACTTAATGCGATTTGATGTGAAAACCTTGGAACTTAATTGAACAACGTTAAATCTTAATGCGATTGATATGAAATCGCCACATCCATGTCCCATCGCCTTAAACGCCATCGAATGCACCCGCAGCCGGGAGCAGGGAAAGTTTTAATTGAGGACACGTGGCAGAAATTGATTGGAGCGGATCTTTGTTTGGGCCGCTCGCGCAGTGGAAATCCGGACCCGAAAAATATTAGGGCGAATTTGATAAGAAATTCACGTCACAACTCTCCCTCCGTATGCCAGCCCAACTTCGGACCCGAAAAATATTAGGGCGGAATTCATTTGGTTTTCACGTCACAAAATTGGCCGACGTCAGCAGGCTATTTTGGAACGCGAATTTGGTTTGAATTATGGTTTATCACTGTTTGAAGTCCGGCGGGCTCGACTTAAGAACAATTTTGTTTGATCCCATCTTATAAAATTTGTGTTGGTTTTCTTTCATAATACACATATTTATAATAAATCATGGGAATACCACACTAAACATGTGGAAAAGTTCTATAAATTATTGAGAACAATCATTTTAATTTTGAGATAATCTGCAAACGTCATTTTTAATTTTGAGATAATCTGCAAAAAGGGTAAGGAAAATTTAGTACATGATGCTCTTTCTAAAATAGAAGAGGCCTCAAATTTATATCCAATTATATTTTCTATTCCTAGGTGGCTAGAAGAAGCTTGCCATAATGGAAAAATGACAATAGTACTAAACAAAAACTAAAATTTATAAAGGATGGGATGAACTCTATGGAGCATTGGGAGTGAAAGAGAGATATACTTTGGTGCAAATGTAGAATATTTGTATGCACACAAGCATATTTGAATAAACAAATATTAAGGGAGTCCCATGTCTCTCTGATGGTAGGAAGCAGGGTTCCTTAAAAGATCTCAAAGGATCAAAAAATATATTTTTGGAAGGAATGAAGAAAGATATTCAAAATTTTGTAAGAGAAGGTCAGGTTTGCATAATAAATAAAAGAGAGATAGTAAAATATCTAGGGTTACTTCAACCATTCCACATACATATTCAAAGACTAGAAGATATATCAATATACTTTATTACATGGTTACTGAAATATAAAGGTAAGTATTACATTTTTGTGGTCATTTATATAGACAAATTTTGTAGATTTTTTTTGTAGAGCTCAAAGTACATAAACAAGAAGCCAAGTGGCAGAAGTGTCCGTGAAATAAATTGATAGTCTTCATGGTTTTCCTAAAGTACTAGTAACAAGAAACTTTTGGAAATAATTATTTAATATGAGTGGAGAAACACTAGCTGCCATGAGTTCTACATATCAAACACAATCAAATGGTCAAACAAAAATAGTTAACAAATGTTTTTAAGGTTATATACAATGTTACTCTTTAGAAAATAAATCTTAATGGATGAAGTGGGTTCTTCAAGGAAGAATGGCAATATGATACTACCTATCACACATCTACTAAAATTTCCCCATTTAAGGCCCTTTATGGATATCCAACTCCTAGTATCTCATACTTTTTGCAAGATAAGTCCAAAGTATAGGAAACAGAGTCACATATGGAAAATACTAAAGAAACTTTGAAAATTATTATGGAAAACCTTAAAATGACATGAAACATAATAAAACAACAAGGGGAACAACATTGAAGTGAAAGATAATTTGAGGAGGGTAATTGGGTATTTTTTAGATTATAGCATTATAAGCAATCTTCATTCAAGAAAAAGAAGAATAAAGAATTAGCTCAAAAATGTTATGGCCCTAAATAATTATTCATAGGATTGCACAAGTGGTATAGAAGTTATATTTTCCTTCTTCTTTCATTCATAAGATTTTTCATGTATTTTGCCTAAAAAAGGTTTTGGGAAAAAATATGCCAATGTAAATAGAACTTCCAAATTAGATGAAGAATGAAAGTTGATTCTTGAACCACAAAAAGTTATAGATAAACATTTTGTATCTCTTTGACATATAACCATTATGAAGTACCTAATCAAGTGGAAGAATATTCCTCTAGAAGAAGGTACATGGTAAAATGATCAATTCGTGATGAAATACCCACGACTAAAGGGTTCGTTTGAAGTTTTGACAAAGGTTTTGTTATATGTTTTATATAACGTGCGGCGGAATAGTTTTATTGTTTGTTAAGGTCCCACACAGTGATCAAATTTGAAGGGCAAGTCCGAATTTCAATTAGAAGGGCATATATCTATGTCTCCCTTCCATAATGAAAAGCTTTAAAAAAAAAACTTTTCAATTGACCACAATAAATTATTTTTACATTTCATTTTTAGAAAGACAAAACCATCAATCTTTATATTAATAAAATATTGTTACATATACAAAAATGAAGAAGGATCCATCTTTCATTGCTTAAATATCTCATTGGCAATGTCAACATAAGTCTTGAAGACACTATTATAAGAGTTTGGATACATACTACCGGGATATAGGAGATTCTTATGTGTCAGATTGTGTAATGCAATTTTGACTTTGTCTCACAAGGAGCAGCAGCATGGAGGTCTGGATTTTTCTTATAGAACTATTTTATTATTATTTGAAACGTTGTTTATAGATATGAATACAACAATGAAATTATGAGCATGGTGGACAATTAGTCAAGCTCATGATGCCAAACCATGATGATGTAAGTTTGGAATTTAACATTTTTACATGTTAAAGACAAATAGTTAAAATCACTAACAACTTAGTATGCCATAATTAATAATCATTCCTTGTTCACTTTTGTTAATAGGTTTATGTCACATGATGATCTCTCTTCTCTGGCATTTACTTGTATTGAAGATCACTATTCTAGGAATAAGGAGTTATTTTCTCCAAAAATAACCCTAGCCAAACATTGACAATGCATCAAGGATATCTTTCTATGCTTCATAAGTACATATGTTCTACTTCTAAATCATGTCTTGGAAGTGGTTGTTTTTTTGGAAATTATTCACCAGTTGGTTTCATACCAAAGTCTTTTTCACATTTTCAGCATCCAATACATGAAAAAGATAATGGTTTAAAACAACATAAATATTTGAAATTATGCAAGAATTGTCTGGCACACTTTGAATATGAATTTTGAAGTCAAGTGCATGATGCTGTATAGGATCAAGTGTCATTTTGAATAACAAATGTTTCACAAGAAACTTCTCAACATGCTACCCTGCAGTAAGGATTAAATGACAATATTGCATCAACTATTTCCATAATAAAAGTGCACCTCGGCCATAAGACTAAACAACTACAAATTTTGTAGATCTAACAAGACCACACAATCAAATGTATTCCACAAGGCCAATACTGTATGAAAAATGAGAAGGAGTTTGCAACCAAAAATACCTTAGGCAACTAATTCAATTAGATACACCAAACCATCAGCAAAAAGGAAAACCAGCCTACTCAAAAGGCAAGCGTTTACCTCCTTTGACAAAATTTTGAGTTCGAAACAAGGGCCTTTATTGTCTTGTCAATGCCCCTAGTAATTTGAATGGGGTTTGCACCTGCTGCAACAACCTAAACAAAAAGGTTTCATTTCAAATTATTTTCCACAAATTTAAGATACAACCATTGTTAGTTTTGTATTTCCTAACAAGCTCATAAATTTTGACAAAAGAACCAAATTTTTTTAATACCTGATAGCAATTTTTTCACTCAAAAACTATCTTAGACTCAATAAGCCCAACCCAAAACTAAAAAACCAAATACCATAAGACCCTACAAAAATGAATAGATGATCTTAATCCAGTACTATCGACAAAAAGTTACCTTTACACCCTCATTTATTAAACCCTGTGCTGTTGAATTTTAACTTCAACTGCTGTAGCAGAAGGACGGATGCAGCAGCAACATTTTTTTTTGGAGGTTGCTTGCACGCCATCTAGAAATTTAATTCTGGGTAACAAATATGTTTCCTTTCACCTTTGATTTTTCAAATTATGCCTACCAAATCTAATACATTTAAGAGGGGGAACTAATACAACGTTAAAAAGAAAACCAGAGCACACATCTACAAATTACCTCCTTGGCTACTGTCACACCATCATTAACTATTTTCGGAGAACCATGCTTGCTCTCCAAGACAACATTTTTCCCTTCGCCCCAAGGGTGACTCCAACAAGATCAACAAGTTTGTTCACACCGCCTGCAAGACAAATTGACAATGCTTTCGGTAAGTGTGCAATTGAATGCCAGACCATATGCCAAAAAAACCCTCCATGAAAAATTAAAATAACACATTAAAATCGAATATAAGTTGACAAGGAAAGATCCACCACAGTGAAGTTTCACGTGCAAGTGACCTTCCTTTAAACATAATTTTTTCTCTGACCTGCAATTTTTTTGTCACTGAGCCATCCTTGTTGAAGTACAACTCCTTTTCCATAGCTGACGCAACAAAACTAAAAGTCTGCCCCAAGGAGAGCTGGTCAACTGTCAGCATGACTCTGTCAGCATTCTGTTCTGGAACCCCGTTCTTTTTTCCGTGTAGTCTTCTCTGATTTCCTTTCCTAGGTTTTATTTGTCAATTTCAAAGAAATTGATAAATAAACACATATCCACGAGTTTCGCAATAATATACCCGACTTATATATTTGGTTCCAAGTCTTGGGACTAAGGTTATAACCCCTTGAGATTTTATATTAATACTGACGCCTTTTCAAATAACAACTGTTAACAAACCTTTGGCTCCAGGGCCCACCTCTATGAACGATCGACCAATAAATTTCATGCACCGTACCTCGGTTATCGTCTGTGCACCTCGTTTATCGTTCGCGCATCTACAGCAAGCGACCATCGTCCAATGGCCCTTTCTCAGATCAACGGATCTTGCCAATATCGTTCAATGTCCTGGTACGAATGATAACGTGCGATGGCACGGTTTAAACAGCGGTTTTCTAGGGGTCCACTTCGCCATGTGTCCCACGCTGAATGGGATCGCTCTGATTCAGAGAATACCGCCTACTCTGCAAAAGCGGTGCGATATGGGCAATCCGCTTTTTGGGAATCCGCTCGTGGTTGGATTAGTGACTTCATTTCCTTTGTCCCTTATCAATTATAGGCTTAAATGATCAATAGGATTGATTAAAGTCACTTTAGGAATGTATACAATGACTGACTTGCTATAATTTCATGGTTTTGTTGTTGTAGTAATTTTTTACTAGACTTAGCTACAGAATGCAGCCATTCTATAGTCAGTCGCCTATTTCGCAGCTATCCTTATGTTCACGCAGGTTCCACGTGTCACTTAAAAGAAAAACGCATATGGTTGAATTCCAAACCTCATCCACATCATTCCTTGCTCTCTACGAAGTCTTAGCAAAAATCTCCAAGTGGTTATGCACGTGGAGGGAATCAAAATTAAGAGGTAGACTTCTACTAGGACAAGGACTGTACAGATGTCTTCAAGCACAGTACAAGGCCTCCACAAGAGTCCTAATTTGATTTTAATTGAAAAATACACTTATCCCTATTTCCTCTCAAGGGTAGTTATGTATTCCGCTTATAAAAATAACTCGGGAGACCGAGAGACAGTTAGCTAGATTGATATTTTGTTGTTAGATCTCAAAAGACCGTAATACTCTATTTTTGAAGTATTTTTCCTTTAATGAAATAAGAGCAACTTTATTGCATGATTTGAGGCAATCTTGAGGAGATTTTTATGCTAATCTGGTGGTAGAGGGCCCCTACTGCCCGAGAAGCTCTGTGCATGTTGTTTAGATTAGTAACTTTATCCTTGCTTCATTCCTAGTTTAAGCAATTTTCTGAACTTTATGTTTATACTCACTTGCATCGGATGCTACAGCCAGTATTGTTCTTACGAATTGTTCCAAAATATCACTAACACTGCATGAGATATAGCTGTAGTATTTTAGGGATTAGTTGCATTTTTCTGAACTTTATGTTTTATGCTTACTCACATCAAATGTTACATCTAGTCTTATTCCTATGAATTGTTCCAAAATATCAATAACACTGAATGAGATATAGCTGTAGTATTTTAGAGATTAGTTGCATTTTAGTTCAGCTGTAATACTCCGGAGGTTAATGGCACTCTAGTTCAGTTTTGTTCACTTTATTTCAAGTTTGAGTGATTGCATTCTAGTTTAGTTCTATCCATTGTATTTCAAGTTTTGTTAGTTAGTTGTACTCTATCTATGTTAAATTAGACTTAACGGCCTTCATTATTTACAATCTGCTCTTGTTCTTAATTTCTATTAATACATCATTATTATAGGAACAAGAATTGGTAATGTCATTTTAAAGTCTTGACTGTTCTGCAAATTTCTCATGATTTCACAAACTGCCTTTTTCCAAAATTATTCCAAAAGATTTCTAACACTTGAATGAGGTTTAACAGTGGTATTTTGAGATTGCAGAATGGATTAATTTTAGTGTCACAAGTTAATTTTGAGTAGGGTTCCTTACTATGTTTCATATAATCTCTTCTAAATGTGTTCCAACAAATTTCTAACCATGGATGAAATTTCCTCTGTGATATTGTAAGTTGTTGTTGCTTAGAAGAACCTCATTGCACTAAACTTATCCTTTTCTCAAGTTGTTCCAACATACTTCTAATGTGATGAATTGGACTGAGTTCATGTTATGAGTTATTTTCCTTGTCAAGTTTTGCAATCCGTGAAGAGTTATTTTTCTTGTCAAGTTTTGTAATCAGTGGACTAGCATTTTCTGTTCTTAGGTTCCATACATATTCTAGGGTAGATTTTGCTCTGTTTTAGTGTGACCAATAACTTCTTTGCCAACAACTTAGTTCCTTTCCTCTTAGCATAAAAACACAAAACCAAAAACACTAGAAAAACACTAAACAACAACGAAGTAGGAAGCAGATACCTAGGCACATATAGTGCACTTCACTTCAAAAGTTTACAAGCCTTGGTTGACAATTTATGACATCAATTTAGGAACACTAAATTGAGAAGACAATGGGCAAAGCCAAAGCTGCTTAAAACTGCATTATCAATCACAAGGTATCACCATCAAAGCTATAATTTTAAGATAACAATTTATCTACCATTGAAACTCTAATTTTAAAATAGATACACCTAGTGATATAGACACCTAGTGAGAGTAGAGGTTAGGAAATTATAATAAGAATTATTACAAGATATCACTCACAGTGCAGTTGATTTTTCATTGTCTGATGTAACTATAATTTTAAAGAAGACACACTTATTGATATAGAAAACACCAAGTGAGAGCAAAGGTTATGAAATTATAATGAGAATTATTTCAAGATATCATATTACTCATAGTACGGTTAATTGTTTATTGTTTGGTGTAATAATTGTTTATTATTTATAAACACAATCAAACATATTATGAGGGACGGTGATGAAATTGACAACGGTCTCATAACAAACCATAACGGGCACATCCCCTGGCAAGATAGACTCTGAATAAGAAAGAAAGAAAAACAAAGTGATTACTTACAGGATCATAGGCTTCCTGAAGAACAAGATCCAAAGCAGCATCTATAACCCCTAAAGCAACACCTCTCTCTGCAAGACGAATCGCTACATCTTTCATATGTAGTCTAGCAAATTTTCTAAGCTCATCACGAGAAAGAGGATCAAATACAACTATTTCATCAAGTCTATTCAATAGCTCTGGCCTGAAATGTCTTCTAACCCGCAAAAATATTCAAAGGCATGTCAAAGCACTGCAGCCAACTTCGTGATAAAATTGTACGAAAAATATGCATACACAGAGTCTAGGAGAATGAAACGGCAGGTGTATTGGCAGTTGCCGAAATGCAGCAACTAAAACGGCAGGTGTATTAGCAGTTGCCGAAATGCAGCTACTAAAACGGCAGGTCTGTCAACGGTTGTAGGTGTGTGGATTGTTGTTGGTATTTTCAGACCGATTCCATGGAAATATACTAGAAACCAGTGGAATGTCAAACCTAGAAGGTAACCTGAGAGACTGTGACCGTCAGATTACACAAGTAATAGGTGTCGTGCCTAGATAAGAAGTGTTGACGAAAAAAATTGATCTCTTTCATAACAGAAGGCCTGTCGGCCTAAATATCTAGGACATGTGGCACTCCATGATAAAGACACATGGTGTGTGGATTTGAGTTTTTTAGGTGGTCAAGTGGGCTGAAAATAAGTGAAATGTGGCACCACTCAGAGATTGACATGTGCCAATTGGTACAAGTGGTAGACAATTGGCATGCTCAAACAACGAGGTGATGCAGGAATGACATGAGGGAGAAAATATCAGAAAAGCCCCAAATCTAGAGAACTAAAGCTCATCACCAACCTGAGATTGACAACTTTACATGATGCAACCTATGAAATCGTAAATGGAGAAATCATAGTAACAATAAAGTAACCTATGTAACAATAAAGTCGGATTCATCCTAGGAGTGGTAATGGGAGAAATCATAGTGAACAACAGGAAACATGCATAGTTGCTTACAATCAAATAGATGAAAAAACACACACAAAAAACCTAGATAATAATCATGAACAAGCTTAATATTGAATTATGAACTGTAAAGGAACTTACAAAATGTGACATTACGAACCTGGTCAAGCGCACAAGCAAAATATCCTGGACATGACCCTGGTTGACAAGTTGTATTGCTCATGATGCAAGAGGATTTGTACCTGCACTGCCAAGTCAATCAAAATCCATCATTATCTATACAATAAATACAAGTAATTGATGTAGTATTTTTTACTCTAAGATGCATTCTTATGATAATGTTAGAACATATGTTAAAAATTTCAAAACATACCTAAATAAGCTCCTCTTCGTTTCAAGAAAAATTTATTGGAGTCGCATGAACTTGGAACAAGCCTCCCACGATCTGAAGAGTAGCAACTAAGTCAACAGTGACTTTTTTGTTGCTACGCTGGATCGAGGGAGGTTTGCTCCAAGATTAAATCGCTCCAATAAATTATTCTCTACTAAACAGGGCCAACCACGTGAAGGTGGAAGCTCTTATGGCTCCTCCCCCCCCCGCCCCTCACATCACTCTCAATTCCCCAATACCCAATCTATATTTCATTTTTTACTTTCATGAGCATAAAAAAAAATATTCAATAACTAATAAAAAAACAATTCAACAAAAGTACGCAAGGAAACATTGCAATTAATGCTTGACATAAAAATAGTATGATAAATGAGTTTTTTATATAACGCAAAAAAACGTTCCAAGTATGGTAACGTTTGTCTTATAATAATACAATATTTTACATTATCAAATTTTCTTTTTCTTTTTCTTCTTCCTATTTCTAAAGCTCCTAATTACATCATCAATATCATCGTCCTCTGCTCCTGTTTCGTGCCTTTTGACCCGCACTGCTGACCTAGTTGCGTAGTCACGATGTCTGGTCTCATCCAGTGACGGGGCATCGCCTACAAAAACAGATAATATTAAATTTTAATTATCAGTTTTTAAATATCATTGAACTAGTTCGGTAATATTAATTAAAAAAATTGCAATGAGATTATTTACCTGGTGCACCAGTTGTCACCGTTGGGACTGTTGCCCTATCTTCCTCTCTGGTGGTAAGATCCTCAAGGGAAACATTCTCTGTCATTTAAACAAAAAACATTATAAGGACAACCATCAAGGTATAATTAGAAAAAATTATAAGTGGAAATTAATTATCGTCACAGCCCTCACTGATAGTAGCATTGTCGGCCTGGTCCCCACTACAATGATCAGGTTGCACGTGAGGATCATCTACATCTGGTTCTAAAACTGGGTTATTTGCCTCGTCGATAGTGCTGCTCCCCTGATTTAAACAAATTTGTTAGACATTAAATTTATGGACGAAAACAAACATATTGAAAGGTTAATGTTTTACCTTATCAGACATTCTGGATCTTGGTACCTGCCCCAAGCTTCTGCGACGTTCAACTACGGCTTGATAGCCGAACTGGAAAGCGATATTTTTATCTTCCTTCGTAGTTTCTGTTCCGAAGTCATCACCCTACATTACATATGATTGTGTATTTTTAATCTTATTTGATAGGATTACAAAAACGTTGGAAGGCGATACAATTAATTATAAGTTGTTTAGCTACTTAATTACAATTGTTGCAGCTAATTTCAAGTAGCCGCCCTGGCCTAGCTTGTGATGGCGCTTTTTTTCAATCCTAGCTTTGGTTGCCTTCGAGGTGTCAGGCAACCTAGCATCAAAAGATTGAGGTCAGATATGATGTAGCACATTTTTATTTTAGACATAGAGAAAATTAAAGCTATTGAATTAAAGTTGTAATTTACCTTGCGGGTCCAGTTGGCATTTTTCCTTCTTTATTTTCCCTTTTCTCTTTTCCGTCATGGATGAGTGCTCTCCACTCACTCTCAGGAACTGTGAGAGGACGCTCGTATCTAGGGTTAAATTGAAATTGTGTTCTATAGGTGTCCCTGGTATATTTCAAATATTTGCCGGCTACCCAAGCCACCGCTGTTCTGTCAAATGTGCCGACCCCAAAAAGGGCTTCTAGATAATCTAGAAGTTCTTTTTTTAGGTTGGAATTCTGGGAATTCCACCCTCTGCGTATGGTTGGGCCAAAAATTACCAACGCATGGCTCTCCAAAAACCTATAGAACTCATTGTTTCCTACACAGAAAAAAAAAGATATTATCACTAATTTAAAAATAAAAATCATGATAAATATGTTTTAGATAGAGTACATGAAATAGTTAAAATATTAAAATTTACCTGGGAGTTGTACGTGCTTTATAGGGACACCTTCATCGTTCACCAACAACGTGCCATTAATGGTCCCTGTGGAGCTGACACGTGTAGCTCCAGGAAACGCAATAATGTAGTTGGCCATATCATCCTCATCATTGCCAACACATTCAGTGGTTGGCTGGGTGTCTGCTTGGGCAGGGTGTGTTTCTTGGCTGGCACCTAAAGGAGTAGAAGGTGTACGAGAGGGTTGCTGGGAAATATCTTGCCCTTGTGTTCCACTACCATGAACACCGGGTTCAGCAAGTGCCAGAAAACGCTACATACAAAAGAAATTTTTGTTAGTTTAGTCAATGTAAAAATTAAAAATCAAACTATCACAATTCATCTCATGTAGAACAAAAAAATTATCCTTTTGACTTTTTATTATTACCTAATATGTGTCTAGCTGGCTCATAAGTTGTTTTATCCTCTCTACTGTTTCAGGTGTTTGAGGCACGTCTATCAAAGTATTAAATTCCGACCTTGCTTCTCGTGCCATTTTTCGCAACAAGAGCGCTGGAGATAGGGATGAAAAAGGCTCTTCCTCATAGAGGGAATCATCAGGTATACCATGGTTAGGTGTCTGCATATTTGAACAAAATTAATATTATTTCAATTATGTAAATAACTAAAATACCTGAAGATAGAGCAATGATGGCACTTTACATGTTCTTCCGCTGGCCTCTTTCCACGATCATCCCGTCTCGGGGTTGTTCCTGCACTGCTCTGATCAGTCTGCCACATTGCAATAAAATTATAAATGTAAAAACTTGAAAACAATATATAACTTGAAAACACAAAATGAAAACTGAAATAATTTCTAATAAGACACCGGAAGACATAGTTAGAGTTTCAAATATGCCTTGCATTGAATTCAGTCCTGGAAACATGTCATTGCACATTAAGGCACCCAAACAAGAGACGAGTTGACAATGAAGACCTTATTGAATATATTGTTGGAGCAACTTCTATTAAACTTGTTGTGAAGACCTTGAGGACATTTTTGGAGCAACATTGTTGAAGCTGATGGTATAGCATTGTTGGAGACGATCTTAAAGGGCCTTGAAGTGAAGCTTTTGGAGCAACTATTGAAAAATCCTTAGAGCATTTCAGTAAGGCACTTTCTATCTTCCATCACCTTTTTCCTTTCAATATCCTTTAAACTATTTTTTTGATATTTAATGTTTGAAATCACGTTATAATTCCTTGATTATACGTGTTTGGGGACTTTCCCTTTGAAATTACCCAAAAATACCCTGGCAATTTTATCTTCAGGGTGCATGTCTGACCCTATTGTTCAATATTTTAATTGATAGTAGTAAACATAGAGAGTTAGGGGGCTCTTGTAATAGCCTTTGGTTGGGCCATTAGATCCCTAACATCTACTAGGGAGAACCCCCCTTGAGTTGGAGGAGAGCTAGCCCGAAGTGAAAAGAGGTTGGTGAGGTGACAATGGGGCTATTGAATTACACATGGCATCACACTTTAGCTTTAGGAATTTATCTTGAGAAGTGCGAGATTTTGCTATATCAATTCTCAAATTGTTTACAACACTATTGTTAAGAACTAATAAGAAGTGATGTTGAGGGGTTTTTGGGTATAAAAAACAATACCATTTAAAAACTAGGGTTCTCAGTCCTTGGCATTCCTTCACCTGGGCCTAGGGGCACACAAGAATAATTTCACACTAAACCATGCAAACTTAAAAGTAACTTAACAGATCCATAAAGTAATAATAATCATAATTCCTAATTTCCTATTGTACGATATAATGCAAATTGTTCAAACATGAAGCAATGAAGACATGCAATGTCTGAATTTCAAGATTGATGAACCAATACAAGAAGTTAGAAACTACAACTTTGATTCAATACTCCGTGTCCTAACTCCAGGAAGGAATCTAGTTTGTAGTACAGAACATGCATCATGTATTATCAATTCTTAATTGACAACAACTAAAGGTCATCTACCTCATCAATTCCTTCCATTTTGTGTTTTTATGTTATATTCCTTATAAAAGTGTCAAATTTCTCTCAAAGTAAGCAACCACTGAATAAAATAAAAAATAGTTGAGATATGATTGAGAAATGGTCATTTATTTCTTAAAAGGATCTTCACGATTTCTTTGGTTGTTTTTCATCTCAAGAAACAAGAAATGACCTAAGAAACTATCGTGTTGTAATATAAGAAACAACATGGTGCAATGGCCATTTTCAAAGCCAAATGATGTCCATTGAGGACATGGCCTTTATTTGGTTCCTGTTTCATAGGAGTTTCGGGTATAAATGGAACTTTTTTGTACCATTTCCAGTAGTAAAAAGGGAAAACCTTCTTTTCCATGGGAAATAATTTACCTTTCCTTTTTCAAGATAATATAAATCACAAAAAATATGAACTATACTGCACACATTCTTGGATAATGTGAAAGTGGAAAAGGAATGCCCTACACAAGTGATGCACACATGTACATTTGAACACTAATAGATTTTTGTAGATGAAATGCAATGCTTGTTTTCATTTAAATGTAGGGTTTTTAAAGCATGGAGAAATAATGGCTGCCAATTTAATAAGCGTTTCTTTGGGAAAAATTTAAATCTTGTATTGGGTGATGAAGATAATAGAGGGTATTGAATCTTGATTCTTGACATTGTGTTTAACTTGAATAACTCAAATGATTATAAATATCGGTGGATGAGTTCTTTTTTTCAAGTATGTCACTCAAAACTCTTATGTCAAAGCATTGTATGATGGCTAGCATTTTCTTGTTTCCCTTTCTTCAGTTCAATGTAAAAAGTATATTAATATATTGGAGCATGAATGATAACTACAATTGTTTGCTCTGTAGTATATCCAGCCCCAAGATTATGAAATTTTTTCTCAAGTGGAGCTATTGGTTATTGATGAAGCAACTGAAATTCCATTGCATGTTGTAAAGGCTCTGCTCGGGCCATATTTAGTGTTTCTGTCCTCTACTGTAAATGGGTAATAATTATAAATGAGCCAACCACAATCACAGATTTTGTAACCATTCGGTTTCCATGGATAGTGATGATGATATTAACCCTATATATCAGTGACCTATATCTATATGAGAATGATCTCAACATTGACCTTGATATGGTTGTATGGATGTGACCTTTGGTATGTAATCAAAAAATCCCCAAATATCAGAAAATCCCCAAATCTAGAGAACTAAAGCTCATCACTTTCGATTTGGAGTACTACCCTTGTTATAAAGTTGATGACTTTCGATCTCCCATTCTCTACCACTTTGCACCTCACCTTCAATATAGATCAGACCAAGGGCAATTCGTTATTGGGTGTTGAGATGGATGAGTTTGTTGAACTAAAATCCATAGTTTAAACTTCATGAAACTGGTGGAGTCAAATTCATGCAAGCACAAACAAATCTTACACATCCTCTTTGAAACTCATCTGAAAGAACATTGGAAGACATCTAGAGAGAACCCTATAACCTAACATAATCCAATGGAATTGACCAAAAAAACCCAAATAGAGTCAACCCTACTATAGGAGGAAGGGCCTGCAGTAAGAACTTACCATTTTGCAACAGTTGAGGGCGAATGTTGTTCTGCAAGAGTTGAGGGCGAATGCTGAGGGTGAATGTTGTTCTGCAAGAGCTGAGGACGAACGCTAAGGGTGAATGCAGGGTGAATGTTGTTCTATAAGAGCTGAGGGCGAATGCTGAGGGCGAATGCTGTTCTGCAAGAGCTCAGGGCGAACGCTGTTCTGCAAGAGCTGAGGGAAAATGTTGAGGGCGAATGCTGTTCTGCAAGAGCTGAGGGTGAATGCTAAGGGCGAATGCTGTTCTGCAAGAGTTGAGGGCGAATGTTGTTCTGCAAGAGCTCGCTGAGGTCGAATGATGTTCTGCAAGAGCGGAGGGTGAATGCGCGCGTGATATCATAGTTTTTAATAAAATCATTTTTATTTAGCGCGCATACAAGTGTCGTATTTTTATGTCGCGTGCATATAAGTTTCGTTATACCGATGGCGGACAAAGCGTCGCTATTGTGACGGATGCCTCCAAACGTCGCAATTGCAACACTTAGACATTTGGAGGTAGCCGTCGCAATAGCGACGCTTTGGGGAATAGTGTCACCATTGCGACGTCTTCCTACAAACGTCGCAATTGCGAAACTTTTTCTAAGTGTCGGTATTGTGACACTTTTCTATAAACGTCGGTATAGCGACGGTTTCGGGCGGGATTGAAAAATTTTCGGGAAATTTCGGGGCATAGTGTCGCAATTGTGACGTCTTCCTCCAAACGTCGCAATTGCGACACTTTATCTAAGTGTCAGTATTGCGACACTTTTCTCTAAATGTCAGTATAGCGATGGTTTCAGGTGAGATTGAAAAAATTCCAGGAAATTTCTGACATTTGGTCAAAAGCGTCAGAACCAAGTGTCGAAATTTCCCCCAAATGTACTAGTGTTGACAAGTGTATGGAGGCTAAAAAAGTGAGGGTGTTGTACTCTCATATACTGAATAGATCAGGTAATCAGTCTTTTGGGGTCCAAAATATTCCCAATGGGGAAATGTGATCAGATTTGGATCAAGGACCTAAGTGATAGCTCAAATTTCAAAGTCTTAGGAAGTATGCTGAACTTGAGTGACTGAATAGATCTTGTCTTCCTGATTTCGGCACCACGAATGGTTCGAAAAACCGACACTGTATGAAGAAGTTATCGTAATTTGAAAAGTTCGGTAAATTACAATTTTTGGCCTTTAACCAAGTTTGACTAGGTTTTGAATATTAAAAAAAAGAATATTCCAGGGAATATTACTGGAATATTCCTCAAAATATAGGCGAATTGAATGCTGACAAGTGTCGCAGTATGATTTGCTGGAAGGACTATACGTGGTTTTGATGAGCCAACTAGAGGCCACCATGTGGCAAGCCCGGAGGTTGCCACGTGGCCTAGGTTTGATGGTCTAAATTTTTTTGTAGAGCACTGGAGTCGGCCGCATGATCTCTCACCTGCATGCGCCCGCCATTACCATCTAGGCTACTAATTGTTCTTAACAACCATAGTGTTCAGCATTTATTTATCATTGAATGAAATTTGTAATGGGGGAGCGGAGGGGCAAGCCCCTCCCCATATGGTCGCGATCTCTAGAACATGGGCTAAGCCCAAAATGGTCGATGGTTCCACGCAGTTTGTTAACCCCAACCATAACCTCCAAGCAACAGTCTGGTTCACATGCGATAGTTTATAACTATCTGTAAGTGGTTACAGTTCCGATAACTGTTTTGAAGACCACGTGGTTTGGGCATGTTCCCAACCACTAACCTGACCATTAAATGCTAACAATTAACTGGTAGTTAATTCATTCGGTAAGTTGGCAGCACCCCAAATTCAGGGCGGTTAAATAAATAAAGATCTAGCTTATTCTTAACTAAAGATTGAACTGAGCATTTGGGTCCCTGGTTGATCTGAAAATGGGTTGGATAACTTGTGGGAGGTTCTTGAAAAGCATAACAAGTTATCCAACCCATTTTCAGATCAGGACCCAAATGCTCAGTTCAATGCCTGCAACTTCAGGATTCGAGCCACCTTTTTATGCCCATAACTTCATGAAAATTAGGGGATGATAAATAACATCGGAATAGTGATACAAAAGCAATCACATCAACAAGAACTCATCTAGACCCCTCCTAGCCATCACAGGCATTTGTTCAAGCATGTCACAAACATTGAATCTTCAAGTGTAAACAAAAGATTTAAACATAGGGGTATCATACTTATCTAAGAATCGCTAAGAAGAATTTCTCCCTTACATCATAAGATGCAATACAATCTATTTGACCATATATACATTATGAATTCATTTACAAGTGAAAATATGGATAGAGCCATGCATCATCACTGATATAATACATGCTTATAACCAACATAATAAGAACATAAATACCATGGATACACCAAAAATAGAATCCACATAATAACCAGTGCAGTTATACCTAAAATACCAAAGGAATGAGCTTCTCATTAATTAGTGTAAAAACCAACTGGAGATGGGACTTACATGTTCCACCCGACCATAGATTGGCTAAGTCAAATCTCTCTTCATCCAATCACCCCCGTGCCATATTCCAAGCATGAATGTGGGAATCAAACCGAAAGAATCAACTAGGGAATCTTGAGACTTAACCACCTCACCCTCATCAAATAGAAATAAAGCTTTACCGTGATCCACACCCAATCACTTGGCTAACACAAGCATGGATATCACCAAATTCTCTCTGCTTAAACTGTGAGTATTTTTCCTGTCTCCTAGTCTCTTAGGGTTTACCAGAACTCACAGTCTGAGTCAAGGGTCATTAGGCCCTAAACCAAAACATACTCTTTAGGCTTTACCGTATATCCCAAACTCGGGATTCCTATGCCTAAATGGAGAGCAAACCACCTCTCAGGATTTACCGCAATCCAAACCCATATTACTAGGCCCTAAACCGAGGCAACACATAAACCTACTTCATAATCATTCTGAGATCCACCTCACTCAACTTCAAATCCATCTGGTAATCCAGCGAAACCAAACATGAGAACACCACAACACCATGGCTATCCGGAAATGCTAGGTTGAAAACACTATCACACGTGGAAAAAAAACCATGCCAAGATAACAAAGGACCACATGTGATATTAATCAGGTTCTTAGTGTTAAGCTTAAAATGGAAGTGCTCATAATCATTTGGAACCTAAACGACCGCAAATTTCTTGTTTCCAGGAATCCGATGCAATTCGTTTCATTGAAAACCGACTTCGTATAAGGAAGATAGAGCATGTTGTTTGTTTTCCTAAACAGCTAATTTTTTTCAGAAATGACAAAAATGATGACATGAAATCCTAGTTAGCCAAAAAATAATATTCCCAGAAAATTCCTTAAATTTTCCCAATGACACTATTCCAAGTGTCACTTCATGGTTGGTTCCTCGTTGGGTGACTTGTTGTATTTTCATTGATTTAATTTTAAGCCAATTGGGTGTCGACACGTGGCTAGGATGGAGGCCGCCATGTGCCCCCTCCAAAAGGCCAAATTTCAATTATGTTAAAAGGTCTTATTAACTATACGGTGTGGCAAAATTTATGTTAAAGGCTGGGCGAAGGTTGGGGTCGACCCCACGACCTCCCCCACATAAACCACAAGTCATATCAATAGACTGTGCTAATAGTTCTTAATAGACAATGCCATCGGATTTCATTTGTATTAATATGGTTTTACTGGTGGGCGGAAGAGGGGGCCAGTCCCGTGGGCCAACCCCCTCACCACGGAACCATAGTGATATGAATGTGCCACATACTCCAAACTAAACGTGTGTTTAGCACTAACACCAATGCTTAACGTTAATTAATCTACACTTATCACCTAATTAAACAACGCTGATCTTAGCGACATATTTTGCGGACTTCACCATTTGTGGTGGAACTCCAAACTTGGTGGGATTAACTCGATTTCTCTCTAGTTTTGGAAAAGATTTCCTAGGCCAAATTGATTGATCCATAACTTTTTCAAAATGCGACCATTTTTGGCTCAGAAAGAGTCTATCCTAGTAGATTGGGATATTTTGAGCATGTTGGAGCATGTTGGAGCAGGTTTCAGGAGCAGTAGAGGATTTTAAACATCATTTTTTTCCATTTTGAGCTAATATAGAGGCCCAAGCCATGGAAGTTGGACCAAGGAGATGTAGCCCAGGAGGGGTGAACTCCTTCATCAAAATATTGTGTTAATGGACCATTTGATGGTTTTTTGTACATTTTCTTGTTGTTGTTCAGATGAATTTAAGATAAAACTTAACACATTTACCTATTTAAGACTCCCAAATACCTAAAGGAAACCTATGCACATGAATCAAATGATCAACAATTGTTTATAATTCTGAAGATGACATTAGCACAACAAAATAACATTCAGATTCAAATCAAGGTGGTATCAGAGCAAAGGTTATTTGCTTGAGTTCTATGCAAGTAGGGTTTTAATGGTTGCAAATTTGTGATGCTTACAAGGTTGAAGTTGTATAGAGGAGAAGGGAAACTATTGGTTGCTAGTCATGTAGTTAGGACCGAAATAAGGAGAGCCACAAGGCCACCGTCTCCACCCAAATTTTCACTCCCAGCGGCACTTGAAGCACCTCAAGTTTTATCTCTAGCTGAGATTGAGGAGGTACAATTTTCACCAGAAGCTGAGCTTGAATCCATAGCCATCATGTCAGGTGCAGGAGAGAATCTTTCAGAAGAGGAATCATTCAAGAAGGATTTCTATGACCTAAATGAAAGGGTTAGGATCCTCTTTGAAGAGAGGAGCACCAGGATGGTTGAAGGGAATTCTAATTCTCCACATGGAGAGGGAAGCTCAGAAGGAAAAAAGGATAAAGAGAAGGATTCAAAGGGTAGTGGAGGAAAGCCTCCTGCATCTCCTCCATCTTCATCATCATCCTCATCATCACCATCAGCATCATCTTCCACTTCCACAGCCAAAACCACCCACATTCACTCAAAAAGCCCAAAAGGAAAAACTCCCTTACTCAAACTTGATGTCAAATTTGAACTTCCAATGTATAATGATGAAGTGAATGTAGAGAAGTTGGATAATTAGATTCGTCAATTGGAGTTTTATTGCAGAATCCAGAACCTTCAAGAAGATGACAAAAATATTCAATTGGCTTCCCTGAGGATGGATGGATCAACACTTGTATGGTGGGAAGAAAGGACTCAAGAAGAAATTAAAAACAACGGTAAGATCTCAATGTCTTGGTCAAATTTTATTGCTGCCATTAAAAGGCAATTCTATCCTCTAGCTTACATGAAAAAAGCCATTATGGACTAGCATAATTTTAGACAATTGAAAGGGAAAAGTGTGTAAGATTATACTCATGAATTTAGGATAAGAGCTCCTATTTTGGGTGTCAATTTGTGTTCTCAAGAAACTTTGTTAAAGTATATTGGGGGTTTTCATAGTTACCTCAGAAATAATATTCTCATGTTCAATCCCACAAACTTAGATGAGGTCTGCGTTCAAACCACACATCTAGAAGCAAGAGGGAAACATAGTGCAGATGAGAAAAGTGATAGTTTCCTTGAGTATGAGGGTAAAGGAAAGTGCAAGTTTAATGGAAGAGGAAAGAGAAATAGCTCTATCAGAAAAGAGAGAGAAACTCACATGTAAACACAGTTCGAATAATGCCCATGATGAAGACCATTTTTGGCAACTCCATCCAAAGTTGGAGCCAAAAAAACTTAAAGCCAAAGAGAAGGGGAAATTTTTTGCAATCATTGAACATTACTTAGGTTCAGATTCAAGAGATGAAACCAACATTACAACAATGGGTTTGAAAGGTGAAAACATAGCAAGCACTATTCTTCAAGTTGTTCCAATGTAACTCAAGATGAAGATACAAGAATTGAACTCTTTCATATTAGAGTCATTTCTAAACATACCAAGATAGACACACTATTTTATAGTGGTTCTCAAGCTAATTTAATTTCCAAAGACTTAGTTAAGAAGCTAAACCTTAAAATTGTTATACATCCAAGACCTTATCCTTTAGGGTGGATATGAAAGAATGAAAACTTGCAGGTAACAAGGAAGTGCATTCTAAGGTTTGAAATCAATTCAAACATTCTTGACGAAGTTGAACTTGATGAAGTGTTGCTTGATATTTTAGGTATTGTTTTGGGAAGTCCTTATCTTTATCATAGGAAAGGATTATTTCATCACTGTGAGAATAAGTATCACTTGTTTAAGGATGGAATTGAGTACATAGTTAGAGCTCATAAGAAGAAGATAAGTTTGTCTCTTATACATGCAGGAGAAATGAAGAGAATAGTTAACGCAAGTCAAAATTTGACTTTATTAATGATAGGGCATAGATATGTTTTGAATGAGACCTTTCAAAAAGATGCATCGAATGAAAAATTTAATTTCATTGAATTTGCTTATGCTTGTAATAATATTTTTCAGGACTCTAACAGGTTGCCTTTGATATGAGGTAAACAATATGTGAAAGATTGGCAGCAGCCAACATCAACATTGACTAGTGTTGGAAACAAGATGTCGGTGCAAGAGAGAGCAAAGGTAAAAGAGAAAGCGCCAAAGAAATTTGACAAAGTAGGCATAGGCTCCACAAGTAGTTGTTTTTCGTTTCAAAAAACACTTGGTCAAAAGTTGACGCAAGTACAAAGCAAGATCAGCTAAGAATCACCATGACGACAGTATTCGATATGAGATAGTTTTCAAGTTTCCTTTAATTGATGATCGAGGTGGGAACAAGTTTTTTTCTACAAGGACATCTTATTTCTCTACAAATTTAGTGAAATTTTAGCATGAAGGTGTCTACAACAACAAGAAAGGGTCTCAAGAGTCAAGGAAAAATTTTATTTTTTGTGAAAAGCTCAAATTGATGAAAATGGGAAAATTTCAGTGGATTGAGACTGGAAGGGTGAGGGAAATGTACCCGCATCCACATGTTTAGTAATAAAATAGCTTTTGGGGTCCAAAATTCTTCTAGTGGGGAGGAATGATCAGGTGCTCAGAGTTAAGCTAAAAAATGGAAGTGCTTAGAATCGTTCGGAACTTGAACGACCGCAAAGTGCTCGATGCCAAGAATCTAACTCAATTCGTTTCATATAAAACCGATTATGTATGAGGAAGATAGAGCATGTTGTTTGTTTTCCGAAACAACTAAAAATTTTGCAAAAATGATAGAATGATAACATGTCAGCCTAGTCAGCAAAAAAATAATATTCCTGGAATATTCCTTAAATTTTCCCAATCACACTATGCCAAGTGCCACTTCGTGGTTGGTTTTTGGTTGGGTGACTTGTTGTATTTTCATTGGTTTAATTTTAAACCAATTGAGTGTCAACACGCGGCTAGCTTGGAGATCGCCATGTGCCCCCTCCCAAAGGCTGAATTTCAATTATCTTCAAAGGTCGTATTAACTATACGGTGTGACAAAATTTATGTCAGAGGCTGGGCGGAGATTAGGGTCGACCTCGCGAGCTCCCCCACACAAAACACAAGTCATACCAATAGACCGCACTAATAGTTATTAATAGACCGTCATACCAATAGACCACACTAATAGTTATTAATAGACTATGCCACCGGATTACATTTGTATTAATATGGTTTGACCAATGGGCGGAGGATGGGGCTTGCCCCGCGGGCCAGCTCTCTCACCACGGAACCACAGTTCTATGACGGTGGCGCAAACTCCAAACTAAACGCGTGTTTAGCGCTAACACTGATGCTTAACATTAATTAATCTGCACTTATCAGCTAATTAAATCGCGCTTATCTTAGCGGCGGAGTTGACGGAGTCTTCCATTTGTGGTGAAACTCCAAACTTGGTGGGATTAACTAGAGTTCTCTCCAGTTTTGGAGGATATTTCCTAGGCCAAATTGATTGAGCCATAACTTTTGCAAAATTCGACCATTTTTGGGTCAGAAAGAGTGTATCCTAGCAGATTGGGATATTCTGAGCATGTTGGAGCAGGTTTTAGGAGAAATAAAGGATTCCATTTTGAGCTTAATATAGAGGCCCAAGACATGGAAGCTGGACTAAGGAGATATAGCCCAAGAGGGGTGAATTCCTTCATCAAAATACTATGTTAATGGATCACTTGATGGTTTGCTGTACATTTTATTGTTGTTGTTCAGTACTTTGTTTTAATGTTAAAATTCTCATGAATTTAACATAAAACTTGACACATTTACCTATTTAACACTCACAAACACCTAAAGGAAACCTATGCACATGAAGCAAATGATCAGCAATTGTTTATAATTCTGAAGATGAAATTAGCACAACAAAACTAACATTCAGATTTAGATAAAATACCATGCATGTGAAATCTAACAAGAAATCATACATGAAAATCAATACCTACAAAGAACCCTGTTGTATCTGTCTGATTCCTTCTCCCTTTCTTTATTCCTCCTTCTTGCTTTCTTGCCTTTCTTGCTCAAATGCCAAGTTTTTCCAAGAAACTCTAAGTGTCCAAGAGTGAGAGAGAGAGAAAGAATAATGAGAGAGCTCTAAAAAATGCATTGGCAAAAGGTATTAATTGATCCTTAAAAGCCTTTTTTGTAGAAGAGGCCTCTATTTTCTTCATTTTCCTCCTCACATGCAACCTGTGACCTTTCATCTCCCTTTTCTCCTAATTTCCATTATTTTCATAAATAAATGTGCCAAAAATTTCATTTTGCATTTCCAAATCCTTTGCCATTTCCTTTTCCAATTTCCTTATCCATAATAAACAAAATTAACACCCACTAGGATGTTTTGCCCAACATTTAGTTTGGAATAAGTGTCCCATCCCGTGGTTACTATTTTTCACTTTTATTACATGGAATTTTCACCATGGTTGTTATTGAACCCTCCCCCTTGGGGGACACTGTCCTTGGTTTTCAAAAACACTTATACCTCAACAAAACTGCTAAAAAGAAACCATACTTCCTATGGAGCTTTATAACATAGCTCGATGCAATATTTACAATGATCACCCTACTGAAAAGCAAACCAATATGACATCATAAAAATGTGACAACTATAATGACATGACACCATACCGCTTATTGGAAATTTATAACATCTCTCATGGTGGTATTTACATCCATACACATATGTACATAAACTCGAACATCACATAAAAACATATATCAAAATGTCACCAAAAACATATGCCAATCATATACCAACATCACACAAAAACTGCTTTGCCTCAACCGGAAAACAAGGAAGGATACATTGCCCACATCTGATTTGCCATCTCCCATGTAGCTTCATCGATCCCAAATTACTTCCATTGTACTTTAACTTTCTCTATTGCTTGGTTTCAAAGCATGAGCACCTTTTTTCTGCAATATACACTGAGGCTCCAGTTGGAATTCTGCATCTGGTTCCACCTGCAATACAGACCAGTCAATCACATCATCAACATCTTTAACATACTTATTAAGCAATGATATATGAAAAAAATCATGGAATTTCACCATGGAAGGAAGTACAAGTTGATGAGCCACTAGTTTGATCCTCTCAATGATCCTAAAGGGTCCACAAAACCATGGTGCCAACTTGGCACATAATCCAATATTGGGCTTAATGCGCAAGTACAATTGATTCCCAGCCTGAAACTCCTTGAAAAAACTATTCTTGTATGCATAACTCTTCTGCCTATCATGTGTTTCTTTCAAGTTCCTCTTGATCACCTACATTTCTTGTTCCATTTCTACCAACATCTCTAGTCCAATCAGTACCCTATTAACTGGATCACTATAGCTCATGGGAGTGTTGCAACTCTGCCCATACATAACCTCAAATGGACTCATATTCAATTACTCCTGATACTTGTTGTTGTAAGTGAACTTTACCAGTGGAAGATACACTTCCCACTTATGGTGTTGATGCATCACATACATCCTCAACGTATCCTCTAGTATCCTATTGACCCTCTCAATTTGTCCATCTTTCTGCAGATGATAAGCTGTGTTGAAGGCCAACTCGATGCCCAAACTTGCAAACAACTCCTTCCAAAACATGGAAGTAAACTTTATATCCATGTCTGACACAATCTTCTTTGGAACACCATGCAATCTGACTATGTCTCTAACGAACACATCAACTACATTGCTAGCTGAGTATGTAGTCTTCACTCGTATGAAATGTGAAACCTTTGTTAACTTGTCCACAACAACCATGATGGAATCATGTTGTATAACTATCTTAGGAAAACCCATGATCAAGTCCATGGAAATGACCTCCCATTTCCACTTTAGAATCATAATCGGTTGTAGCAGTCCACCTGGATGCTTACACTTTGCCTTAACCATAGGACAACCCAAACATCTGGCTACAAACTCTGCCACATACCTCTTTAGATTAAGCCAATAGTAGAACCTCTTTACTACAATCAATGTTTTATGGTAGCCTAGGTGACTGAAATATGGTTTCACATGAAACTATCTCAAGATCACCTTCTTAAGCTCAATGTTGTTTGGTACATATATCATGTCTCTAAATCTAACCAATCCATCTATCATGAGACAATATTCCAAATCCTATACACATGTACCTGTACCTGTGCCAACACCTGTACCTGTACTTGTACCAACACCTCTACCTATACTTGTACTCTGTTGCAACCTGTGCACAATCTCCATATACTTGTGATCTTTTTGACCTTCCTACAAGATCCTATCCTATAATTTTGTCCCATAGGATCTCATAGTTGCTATGTGATTTACTTGTACCCTCCTTCTAAGAGCATCTAAGACCTTGTTCTCCTTTCCCTTGATGTACTTGATCTAGAAGTAAAACTCGTTGATCGTTCCCAACCATCTAGCCTGCCTGGAATTCAAATTCGACTGGTCAAATAAGTACCTCAACCTAATGTGGTCACTCATCACTACAAACCTCCCGCCAAGAAGAAGTGCCTCCACATATTCAATGCATGTATGATCTTTGCTAGCTCAAGATCATGTGTCAAGTAGTTTTGGTCATGCTCGTTTATTTTTCACGACTAATAGAATGAAACCTATCCATCCTACATAAGGGCCCCACCAAGTTGTCTCTTGCAAGATTTTTTACACACTACAAAATCCTTATCCAGATCTGCAATATTTAACACTACTTAAGCTCCTCAAAACTGGCCTCAGACTCCTCTGTCCAGTAAAAATTCTTACCTTTCCTCTGTAATGATGTAATAGGAGAAGCAATATAAGAGAAGTTCCCGATGAAACTCCTATAATAACTTGTGGATCCATGGAATGATCTCACCTCGTCTACATTCTTAGGAGCTACCCATTCCATGATGGCCCTTATCGTTTCTGGATCTACTGCAATTCCCTCCTTGGATACAACATGTCCCAAGTAATGTACCTTAGTTTGGAAGAAAATGCATTTGCTAAGCTTAGCATATAACTAATGCTCTCTCAACAACCTAAACACTTATGCCAAATGCTTGGCATGATCTTCCTCATTTTTAGAATACATCAATATGTCATTAATAAAAACAATCAAAAACTTGTCCAAATAAGGACAACACACATTGTTCATCAAAAACACAAATTTAGATGTGGCATTAGTCAAACCAAATGGAACTATGACAAACTCATAATTCCCATACCTAGTCTTGAATACGGTCTTGTAGATGTCCTGACCTTTGATTCATACCTAATGATATCTTGATCTTAAATTGATCTTAGAGAATATTGTTGCTCCCTTCAGCTGATCGAACAAATCATCGATCCTCAGTAATGGGTACATGTTCTTGATGGTCACCTTGTTCAGCTGCCTATAGTCAATGCATAATCTAAGACTTCCATCCTTCTTCTTCACTAACAACACTGGTGCACCCCATGGCGATACACTTGGCCTAATGTGTCCCTTGTCAAGCATCTATTTCAACTGCAACTTTAACTCTACCAACTTAGTTGTGCTCATCCTGTAAGGTTCTTTTATGTTGGAGTTGCTCCTGGTACCAACTCAATAGATAATTCTACTTCCCTATGCGGTGGTAACTCTGAAATATTTGATGGAAACACATCCTAAAACTTCTGCAAAAATGGATAGTTGTTCAACACATTTGCATCCTCATCTTCCTTACCTTTATCACTAGAGATATGAATTGAAAATAGCACACACCCTTTCCTATGACTACACTTGGCATGCATTGTTGTCACCATCTTAATTGATGTGGCTTTCTTCTTTCCCTGTAAGACTCTTGGCTCCCCTTTGTCGTCCAAGCATTCAATATATTTTTCATAGAAATTTACCTTGGTCCTGTGAAGGTATAACCAATTCATACTCAATATCATATTATATGATCCCAATGGAAATACATTCAAATGCACTATTGTAGGCATACTGTTTAACTCAAATGCACAAGATCTTACCCAATGGTGAACTCTTTTCTTCGTACCTCTGGCTAACTGCGCTAACCAAGATTCTACATGCATTTCCTTACTCAAACCACACTTATCCACCAAGTCAAGACTAACATAGCTATAATTAGATCCAAGGTCAATCAAAATAGAAATAACTTGATCACAAATATTACTGTCCATCAAAATGATAGAAGTTTAGTGATATGTCTGTCTGTTATCCACTACTACATAAATGCGAGGAATACTCTGCCTAACATCCCCCAACATTCTATGGCTCTTGTGCAATGTATATATTAGGCCTACCTCCCTGATTCTGTGGAAAATATCTCTTAATATTCTCCTCACCGTATTTCCAACACTCCAACTGTCCCATACCATTACCCCCATGTTTTTGTCGTGATCTATGTTGCTGTTATGGCCTATGTCCTTGTCCACCTACATTAAACTTATTTTGTGGTACCCCATTTTCTTTCTCTTATGAATTATAAATCCTTTCTCTTTTCGGTTTCCATTTATATTTAGCTTTGTTTTTCCCTTTCCATCCTTGTTGAGACTCATTCTTGTGCTTTGATTATTCATAGAAATGCTTCATCTTCCCCATGACTTCCTCAAGTGTGTGAGGCTCATCATACTCAATTCGACTCTGAATGCCAGTGGAAAACCACTAACAATCATTTAAATTTAGCCTTCTCATTGTCAATATATGGTACATACTCAGTAGCTCTAAGTACTTTGTCGTGTACTCCTCATCTGTCATTGATCCCATCTTTAGCTCATAAAATTATTTGGCATTGTTGTCGTAGTACCTCTCTGACAAGTATTTATTCTTGAAAATTATTTTGAACTCATTCCAACTCAAGTCAACTGTCCAGATGTGTCTAACCCGCTTCACATCTTCCCACCAGATGTCTACATTACATCTAAGACTGAAGATATCAATCCTATAATTCATGTTATTTGAGTACTCATGTAATTAAAATAACTTCTTCATCCCAAGTATCCAAGATTCTGCCTCTTCTGGTTTCTTCAAGTACCCATCGAAATTAGGTGGCTTTGCTTTCTTAAATTCATCTAGCATGTATCCCTTGTCACTCCTCCTATAAGAATGACCCTCATGACGATCATGATGTCTATCCGAACCAGAACTAGGATGGTACCTGTACTCATTGTTAGTGTCAGTCTATACAGCCTGTCACCTGTGATCAAATGGGCTCTTATCATGTCTTATTAGGTCCTCAAAGTCAATTTTTTGTCATTTCATTAGGTCTTCAAGTAAAAATTTGGTCACTGGGTAGTAGTTCTAGGGCTATTTCCACTCCTTTCAAAAATTCCATATGTTGTTCCTTGTTATCACTTAGCTGAGTGTATCATCACTATAAGGTCATCATCATCACTCCAGCCATCATTATCATGATTTCATTCAGTTCAGTGTCTCCATTAGATCATTAGCATTTCACTCAACAAATCTATAATTCCATGCATAAAATCAGGAAATGGAGGAGTGGTAATAGGTAAATTTTTTCAATAAAGTTTGATTTCAAAATGTAATTCATGTTTCAATATGCAATAAGTTCATTGTGTTTCTAAAGCTGCATACAAAGTGTCAAAGTTACAAGTTTATAAAGTAAAGAGAAAGGACATGTAGTGGGCCTCCCCACTACCAAGAAGAAAAGTGACCAATACAAGCTAAAAAAGGCCAATTAAAGCTCATTTGTTCATTCAAAACATTTAAGAAGAGCTCTCATCCATTACCAAGTGAAAATTCATCAAGTTCAAGACAAAAACACTCAAAAATTTGGTGCCAATGCAGCTACACCGCGCTTTCTGCCCTACATGGTACGCTTTCCTCAAAACACTATATTTTCTCTCCTGGAGGCCTAAAATAAATTTATCAAGGCTTATGAAGGTTTTCAATGTGTCAAGAATCTCTGGACAAGTAAGTTACATCTCAGAAAACCCCTCCTTGCAGCTCAATTTGATTAATTTAGTGTGTAAACCTCAATTGACCTCCATGCTGCGATTTAGTGGCTAGCCCTATTCTTCAAAGTTTTCAAGAAAAATTCACTCTCCCCTAGACTTTTTTACCTCCCTCACACTCAAAATAATATACCATAGCTCTCATAGCCCTTCATTCCCCATTCCTAAGTCCCAAACCTACCAGATGAAGAGCTGAGTTTTGAAGAAACAATAGCCATGGAAATCAATGAAAACAGGAGGTTTTGGCTTGAGAAATTCAATATTCAGTTCGAGAAGCTCCCTGACAAGGCCAAAAAGGATAAAAAGATACATAAACACATGGTTGACCACTACTATGCAAGAAATCAGATTTGTAATTTCAAAGTCAAACAATTACGAGCCAAAATGAAGGAAACCCTAAAGAGTCAAAAGGAGAAGGACAACTTGGAGATTCTTGTTGATGCTTCCCTAGTGGCATAACATACCTTATGAGGCACCTCTAGAACAATTTTGAGGATTTTTTGAGAATTTTTTTTTTTAAAGAAATTTTGGTCTAAATTGGAAATTCAGAAAACCAGTCATACTGGAAAAAGCATAGCATGGGCCATGCTACGCTTTTGTTGGGGGGGTCCATTGGAGTAAAAATCAACATGTTTGGATTCCTTTTGATGAGTAGATCAATATGAGTCAGCATTTGGGCCATGTCAGCCATTTTTGGGGGGTCAAATGCCCAAAAACATGCTAAAAATCACCTTTCTACCCTATTTTTGGAGCCTTTGGTATGCTTTCTAAGTAGTCTTGGGAGATTGAAGATTTTGAGGGCTAAAATACACCTTTTTGAGTGCTTGATGAGCCTATCATTTCGGAGACATCCAGACCTTTCCAATGGTACCTTCAGATCCTGATTTGGACATCTAGAAGGCCTCCAAAAGTCAATTTTGTTGAGCTCGCTATGCTTTCTTCCAGCTCGCTATGCTTTCTCCTGATTTCGCTACGCTTTCTCCAGAAGGAAATTTTCACTAAAATGTTGACCTAGTTTGAAATTTTGCTTATGTAATTAATGTAATGATGATGTCATGAGATGTAATTGAGCTGGTAAATTGTAAATTAGGGTAGATACATTCTTGTTAATGTAATTTTGGTCAGATGTATATACTTTCCTATGATGAGGTGAATTGGTTAACCTCCACTAGAGATTAGGGTTTTTTTGAGCTTATCATGTAATCAACTCCACAACTGATGGATTCGACCCTTGAGAGAGGGGAGATGTTGTTTTTATCTATATCTATCATTTTCATAGTCATTTGACTAGTTGGACATCAGTGGATTATAATATTGTAGCTTGCACTTTCACTCATATTCAGAAATCAAATGATGCAGTTGCAGCTATTATCTAGGAATTCATGTGCAGTGAGTTTATGATCATGTATCTTCTTTTTTAAGTCTTTATTGAATGATATATAGCTCATTTTTCATATCTAGTATCTTTAGTGGCTTTCCTTACAGTTCATAGGCATAATTCTATTGATTTAGCTCTATTTATATGGAAATGTCATCTTGTGTTACATGCTTCCAGTTTAATTAATTCATGAATGAACATGCTCATTAAATCCCTCTGCCTTTTCAGACTCACCACGATACCTACAAAAAATTGAAGCCATCGTAGATCCACTTCTACCTTCCTCCTTTATATCTTTGCAGTTGTAAGCCCTTTGATACCTAGACCTAGCTACTTGGTTTCATCCCTGATCTAGCATCAAACCCTAAAACATTCAAAACCTAACTGAGCCTATCATATCTAGCCTAATATCTTTCATCTCACAGTCAATCCTTGGATGTGATCACATTGAGAGATCCCTCTCAGCCTAGTAGAGCTAGCTACTAGGTAAAAGTGGTCTATGGTTACCTTTGTTGGTCTCCTTTTTAGCCTTCGGAGAACTAGTGGAGTGCTATCATTTTGGTGTTGTTGTCGGGGAACAAAGTAATAGATCTTCCCTTGGTGTACTATTACTTTTCATCGAATTCTAGGCCTATGGGTGATAGGCCCTAGTGTTCTTGAAGGCTGATTCAAAGTTGCATAGAATCGAGTTGTAGAAAACAAAGAACATTTTGGCTTCAAAAAGATACACAAGATCGAATCCTGATCCACATCGAGCTTGTCCAGTTGAAGATCCAGAGAAACTCATCAGAAAGCAGAGATATTAGCACTCATATATTCAGTCGGTTCCATCTTCATTGGTAAGGTCTACATCATTACCTGCAAAAATATTATCTCTTGAAGATATTCCATTCGATCTGAAATTTTAATTATCTCTGTTTAGATCAAAGTCAGAAACTTCCTTGTCTGAAATAGTGTTTGATTTTTGAGGTTGTCTAAAGTTACATCATTATCTAAAATAGTATTTGATTCCCTAAATATTGAAGATAGCATATTATTTGAAGAATCTAAATTTGAGTCAAATTTTGATAGGAAATTTTGGAGTCAGTTTGATAAACTTGAAAAATTTTCTAATTAACTCCAATATACATCCGAGAAAGCTATTGTTGAGCCTCCAATTTGTCATAATTTTGTTGATGAAACCATCCATTTTCGCATCATTCCATTCACCCATTGTCATCATTTTTAACCATATTTCTTCATAAACGCACCAAATTCCCGCATACATGTTTACATGGTTTATTATTATTATTTCTATTATTTTTAATGAATTAAAGAGAATTATGCATGGTTTTACTAATGATAGTTTGACATTTCAAGTTTCTACAGTTTCCACAGTTGTCTCCATGGTTATGGTAGTAGCACCACTCTATAATGAAATCCAACACATGGAAATTATTTCTAGAAGCTCCAATAAGGATTGTTTTTGGTCAAATTCCACCCATCTCACACATGTGGATCTCTAGGAAAATATCAAGGGAAAATCACATCATTTTTTACCAATCAGCTTCAAATGCGTTTTCTGAGAAAACTAAAGCAAATATCACAAAAAAAACATGATTTTTGTTCAGCGTGGGCCCAATTAAGTTCTTTACGAGCAAGTTTCCCGAATTCGTTACCATTTGGGAGATATTTCAGGTTCTTTGGAGCCCTATTTTGAAATTGTGTGAGCAAACATTGCGCCCATGTGTAAATAAATGACAAGTCAAGAAAACAGAGGTTGGAATGGACTATGCTTCATCAAATTCATGGCAAATAGGTGTCCATTCAGTTCCGATCTTTAGCCATATGCATCTCCATGAATTTACATTACGGCCCCTATATAAACACTCCATTGAAACAAAGAGAGGTTAATTTTCTAAAGCATATTGTAAAGTTTTAAAACTCTATTTTTCATTCCTTTTTAATGAAGAAGTACCTTGAAAATTTGATGCGCAACTAATTTTTGGAGTACATATTTGACCGCCTGTTTGTGGAGGGCCCCTGCAAACAATGAAGGTTCTTCATTTTATGTTTTTAATGTAGTTGTTTTCATGTTTTCATTTTTTCATTTGATGTAGTTATTTTCAGAATTCCAATTTTTCATTTGACCTACTTGTTTCCAGAATTCCAATTTTTAGTTTGTTGTAGTTACTTCCATAACTTGATTTTGTTATTTGATGTAGATGCTTTCATAAGTCTTCTTTTATCATTTTATGTAGATTCACCAATCTTTCCTTTCGAATTGTCAAATTGCAGAGGATTTGTAGTTTTACTTCTAGAGCAGCAGTGATTTATTTTAGAGTAGTTTTACAAGTTCATGAGTGGTTTATTTCAAGATCATGAGTTATTTCTTTTTAAAACAATAGTGTTTGAGTGATTTCCTTTCAGCATATGAGTGCGTTCTTTTCCATTCATGAGTGATTTCTTTTCAAGAGCTATAGTGATTTCTTTACAAGTTTCATTGCCATAACATTTCATTTCAAAAACATAAAAATGTATAAATTCCATTTTCTAGAATTAGATTTTATCTTCATGCACAAGAATGTTAGAGAATAAGAATTTTTAGAGACTAACAAATAAATTAGTTAAGATTTCTTCATAAGATAGAGAAATTTTGTTTCAGTTTTTACAGAGAATAAATCATGTTGAATTTAAATTTATCAATTTCATTAGGAATATAAGAATAAAAACATCCTTATAAGTAATCTCTACAAATCTAATCATCACACCAATAAACTAAATGAATAAAAGAGGCTTCTTGCACTTGCACTTCACAATTTTACCAACTCCAGTCGATAATTTATGTAATAAATTTAAGACAATTAAATTGACCAAACATTTTGGTGTCGTTGCCAATGAAGCGTAAATAGGAGCCTTTTTATTTTCATTAAAAAAAAAAACAAAACAAAACTTCAATCACCTACCACACCCACTATATCACGTGGTGCATTAAGAGCCACACATCCACAACATGAATTTTTATTTTTATAGGTAGAAGAAGATGTGACAAAGGAGGTTGAAGAAATGGATGAAGATGAGGAATATCTTTTTGGATTTCTCATTCAAGAAACTGATGTCAATGGTCATATGAAGAGCATCCCTCCATATGTACTTCCTAAATTCAAAGGTATGAGATTAGAAGACTTGTAAACCTTTCTTTTTGTATTTGAAATAACTTTTAGATCTTATGGATACACATTACACATTCAAAAATTGAATTTGTTTCTGGAAACATTGAAGGATAGAGCTCTTAGATGATTCATGACTTTAGGATCAAAATTATATAAGGACATGGGATGATATGAAAAGATTATTTTTGGAAAAATATAAAGATTATTGCATACACCATGACCTTAGAAATTAAGTCTTTAAGATGAACCAAAAAGAGGATGAAAGCCTAGAAGATTTAATGGAGAGATTTACTTATAATATCAAAAGATATAAATTTCAAAATGTAGGATCAGGCACATTAAAAACTCTCCTACTGAATGCTATAAAGGATGAAAGGATTGATCTTCTTAATTTGGGGGGAAAAAGAGATGTATATCAATTGTCATTTCAAGATATTTGTGAATTGTGCAAGAACATATCAAGAGGACAAGAAAAGTATGTAAGATCCTCTCAAGATCCATTTATGGCAAGAGCAAGTAAGTCGGCATCATGATTGGTAAGTCAAACTGATCTTAACAATTTGCTAAACATTCTTGGTAATTTAAATGAACAAACTGACATGCTAAGAATGCAAAACAAACAAAAAGTTTAAAATCTTGCTTTATTTTTCCCTAAATGAACAAAGAAACATTTTTTGCATGAATGCCCACTTGATAACATTAAAATTTGTAAAATTTGTGCAGGATCACATACTACTGAATATTGCTTATCATTATCAGGTTTGAAGGCAGTTTACCAAAAGGATAATGGAGCGAATCAAGCAAAATATCAACTCTGTTATGTAGTTCCAAGAGGACTATGGTAGCCTCATCAACCCAATATGATGCAATATCCTTCTGGACAGTTTCAAGGTTATGCACAACAATCTCAAAGTAATTGGAAAACACCTTGCCTTGGAAACCATGGACATCTCAATCCCAACCTCAAAACAAACCTTGGAAACCTTGGCCATCTCAATCCAAACCCCAAAACCAATCTTGGTAACAAAGTTGGCAAAGGCCCTACAAAGGAAATTCATCATATCCTCGATCTTTCTCTCTCTATCCCCAATACCAATATCAATATTATCAATACCATTCACCTCCACCACAACATCAATTTCACCATCAATCGACCTCAATTCAACCTTTCCTATTACCAACCACACAAGCACCCCAAAGATCCATTCCCACTCCACTACCTGCACAACCATTTCGAATCCCCAACAATAAAACACCTCAATCCACTTACAATTTTGAGGTATTGCAGAATGATTCACAAATTGCCATTAAATAACAACAACCAAAAGAAGAAGATTCATATAAGGTTCAAGAATCATGGACACCTGTTGATAAAGGGTAGTTGTTGGAACCTGAGATTGAAAAGTTTCTTGCATGCCTATCACCAGATTCTATGAATGAAGATCACATCTCTGAAGAATTACATGACATGATAGCAGGAAGCTAATGAATACAAGATTATATTGAATCTTGGTTCAGGGTAGTCATCGGATCTCAATGATCAATTCTTCAGTATCTTCTGACAGCATCTCAATCAAGGCAATTGGTCTCTCATATACTGGTACATATCAAAGAGTATATTTCAAACATGCATATGAGTTTATCTATCATATTGTTACGGACATGGTTCCATTGGAAGTATTCATATACTTGAACAAGATTTCTTTTTCAAGTAGAGTAGGACATATAAAAATACAAATAAAAATTAAAGAGAAAAATAAGTCTTATTGTGAAAACCATCTTGCTAGCGCAATTGGACGTGAGCTTTGCTTGAAAACCAGGAAAATGGCAAGAAAATTTCACAATAAGTTCTGCAATTTCATGACGGTTTCAATCTTTTATTATGGTTCTTCAAATAATTTTTGGTTCTATGCTTGAGTTGGATGATGTGGAATTCCTTAAGGTCCACCTTCCAATAAAGCTTGTCCCATTGACCTCAACACATTATCTGGGTCAAGATCAGAGATTATTTGGAGTGCCTTGGAACTTGCATACATCAATGGCAAGCCTCGTCATTGACAACAATGTCTCTTGATTGTCAGATCTTTCAGGTGAGTTGACTTCAACACTTCCATTCCTTCGTGTCAATATGCACTCAGTTACCTTAACACTCATTTACATTATCGGTGAGTTGTCTCGCATTGGTTAACTATTTTCATCTTTGATCAATAATCCAATGATTTCATCCCATGCTCGACTTCGACAAATTCATTCCCATGGTAAGAATTGTACCATGAATTTTGCTTTGATGAAGACTAATGGTTTTATGGAATCAACAACAACTTGCAACAGTACATTTTATTGGTTTCATGTAGCAGCATGTTCATCTTTTTTTTAATTCAATAGTAGCATGATGGCACCATTACAATACTTTTTCATTCATTTTCATTTTCAAGCAAAAAAATAAATTTGGACCTATTTCAGTCAATATGCAGTAGGTTTCATGGTTTCTACTTCAGCATGCAGTACACAATCCAAATCAGCAGTTCAAACTCGGAGAAAGTAATTTTCTGTAAAAAGTGACATTTTTTTGCAACAACTGTGGAAAGTTGTAATTTCTGCAGTTATTGTTGTAGTAGCCTATTTTTGTTGTAACAACTTATTCTAGGAGGCAGTTTTGGCACAAATATTGCAAGAGATTGGAGCATAAATAAAAAATTCCGAGCTTCTGGGTTTTCTCAGAATATAGTAAATTGAGTAAGGTGTAGGCAGAAATTTGAAAAAATTGCAATTTTCCACGACTTTTCAGTGGGTTTTAAAGGCAGATTTTCATTTTCACCATTTTGGATAGATTGGGACAGATTTCGGTATTTTTTCACATCAGTGCATTTTCTTCATCAAAATTGGATTCTGAAGGTATGTGGCGGTAGAAAAGGTAAAAATACATGGTTTCCCTTTTGAATCACTCAATTTGGCCTTAAAATGAGTGCGCGGCATATGTTTTTGCTGCAACATTTGGCAGCATGAAAAGTGAAACAAGGTAGAGATTTATTTGATCATAACTTGCAAATCGTGTATTCATTGGGCCTAAAATTTTTAGGGTAAATGAATTGAGATAGGGTAAATGAACACAAAAAATTTTAGAACATTTTAATATGTATTTTTCAAGAAATTAGCCCTTTTTACCTATAGTCGTTTCTCATTTTTCTCGAGATCCGTGCACCCATTGGCTGAGATTTTTTTTGGGAAGATGCATAATATTAATAGTAACAACCTCAAAAAATTTCAAGAGAATCTGATTTACCATTTTAGAGAAATTGGAAAAATAAATCTGCTACATGAAAAAGATACATTTTGTGGAGCAAGGTCGAAGTGGAGGTCAATGCATCATGGAGCAGAATACCTGAGCCAAATAAACACCAAATCAGCCATAAGATAGTGTTCTCTTCTCCGATTCCAAAAGGTAAACTTGAGGTAAAACTAGCCTTAAAATTTTTAATTTGTTAAAAATTATAGAAATTTTGATGAAAATCTATTGTAAACATGTAGTTCCAATTTTTCTCCCATTATGTTTTGTCATACCTTTTAACAACCAATCCAACAAGTTATTAATGATTCTTTATCAACAAATTCTTGCCACCCATGCAATCATCTCATTGTTTTCCATGGTCATAATGATGTTCTTCTATGCTTTTACCACTCTCTTGTTTAAACTTTCTCTTGTTGTTAATCCATGCTTTCCTTAATGGTCCATCAACATGATGTTCTTGAGAAAAAAAATTATTTTACAAATAGAAAAACTTGACTTCATGGTACATGTTTGTAGCACATGATCAAAAAGTACATGGAGCACTTAAATTATGTGTCATATTGCTCATCTTCAGATTTTTAATGGAAGTCAAGAAATGATGAGTACAAAGCCACAAGAAGAAGATTGCAACAAGGCTTTGTTCACACACACTTGAAATCACTTGGAAGCATATTTTAGGCTTTGATGAGTTGTATAACCCTCAACAACAACTCTTATTTTGTGTTATGTGCAACTCATCTTGTCAAAAGCTTCACATTGGGAAGTCTTCTTCATTCATTAGTTTGTGAGTTCTTGAAGAAACTATTTGATAACATTGTTGAAATATGATTGGTTGCTATGCAAGGAAAATAAGAAGACAAACATTATGGGCTGCAATATATGATCATTTCTAGCCATACTAATGGGATGAACTTCACAAGGATGGAAAGCACATTCTATATATGGAGTAAAAGCCTTGATGTGTTCTTCACAATATGGCATTCTACCAAGGCTTGAACAATTTGCGCACAATTAAAATAGTGACAAGTACTTGGATATGGTATTATGTGGGCATCATTTATTTTCACACAAGTTGCATATAATAAATAATGAATGGTTGGGGAAAAGTGCATCTTATTGAGATAAAGGGTCAGTATTGCTCTCTTGGAGCTTTGGTGAAGGATTAGTTGAAATGACAGAATAATGGAACACAAGGAACCAGTTAGATTATGAAACTTTGCAATGTTTTTTTTGCATGAGGACATGCAAAATCTCCAGTGTGTGGGAATGTTGAGCCTCCAATTTGTCATAATTTTGTTGTTGAAAACATCCAATTTCGCATCATTCCATTCACCCATTGTCATAATTTTTATCCATATCTCTTCATAAACATGCCAAATTCCCACATACATGTTTACATGGTTTATTATTATTATTATTTCTATTATTTTTAATGAATTAAAGAGAATTATGCATGGTTTTACTATTGATAGTTTGATAGTTCAAGTTTCTACAGTTTCTGTAGTTGTCTCCATGGTTGAGGTAGTAGCACCACTCTATAATGAAATTCAACACATGGACATTGTTTCTAGAAGCTCCAATATGGATTGTTGTTGGTCAAATTCCACCCAACTCACACATGTGGACCTCCAGGCAAAGATCAAGGGAAAATCACAGCATTTTTGACCAGTCAACTTCAAATGCGTTTTTTGAGCAAACTAAATAAAATATCGCAAAAAAAACATGGGTTTTGTTCAGAACGGGCCCAATTAAGTTCTCAATCCACATTTTTCCTAAATTCGGTACTATTTGGGAGATATGTCATGTTCTTTAGAGACCTATTTTGCAGTTGCGTGAGCAAACATTGTGCCCATGTGTCACTAAATGCCCAGTCAAGCAAACAGAGGTTGGAATGGACTATGCTTCATCAAATTCATGGAAAATAGGTATCCATTCAGTTCTAATATTTAGCCATATGAATCTCCATGAAGTTACTTTGCAACCCCTATATAAACACTCCAATGAAACAAAGAGGAGAGGTTAATTTTCTGAAGCATATTGTGAAGTTTTAAAACTCTATTTTTCATTCCTTTTTAATGAAGAGGTACCTTGAAAACTTGATGCACAGCTAACTGTTGGAGTAAATATTTGACTGCATATTTGTGGAGAGCCCATGCAAACAGTGAAGGTTTTGCAATTTATGTTTTTAATGTAGTTATTTTCATGTTTTCATTTTATCATTTGACGTAGTTATTTTCAGAATTCCTATTTTTCATTTGACGTAGTTGTTTCCAGAATTCCAATTTGTCATTTTTTGTAGTTGCTTCCAGAATTTCATTTTTTTTATTTGATGTGGATGCTTTCATAAGTCTTCTTTTATCATTTGATGTATATTCATCAATCTTTCCTTTCAAATTGTCAAATTGCAGAGGATTCATAGTTTTACTTCTAGAGCAGCAATGATTTATTTTAGAGTATTTTTACAAGTTCATGAGTAGTTAATTTCAAGAGCATGAGCGATTTATTTTTGAAACTGTAGTGATTGAGTGATTTCCTTTCAGCATATGAGTGCGTTATTTTCTGTTCATGAGTGATTTCTTTTCAAGAGCTATAGTGATTTCTTTACAAGTTTCATTGCCATAAAATTTTATAAATTCCCTTTCCTAGAATTCGATTTTAACTTCATGCACAATATTGTTAGAGAATAATCATTTTTAGAGACTAACGAATAAATTAGTTAAGATTTCTTCATAATATAGATAAAGTTTTTTTCAGTTTTTACAGAGTAGAAAGCATGTTGATTTTTAGAACTTAGTTGTAATTTAAATGTATCAATTTCATTAGGAACATAAGAATAAAAACATCCTTAGAATTAATCTCTAAAAATACAATCATCACACCAATAAACTAACTTAATAAAAGAGGCTTCTAGCATATATTGTGCACTCGCACTTCACAACTTTACCAACTCTGGTTGATAATTTATGTAATCAATTTAGGAAAATTAAATTGACCAAATAGCTATAATCTAGTATCAACAAGAGTCTTTATTCATTCCCACACCATCTCAATCAGTTTTTGCCTCTTCTTCCATCCCTTCTACTTGATTTCCTTCTCAGTATACCCCTCCCATTATTACTCATGCACCACATTCAACAGGGTTCATGGCGAGATTTGCACCTCTAATTTTACCTGGTCAACTTGTACCCTTACCACAAGGATATGGTCGAATACTTCCTCTCTTTTATGAAACCTCAGAGATTAGTTCCAGACAACACCTAGTGAAAGTCATTGATTTCATTAATTTAGAAGAGATTAATGCTAATGATGCAAAAATGAGAATCATTGCCCAAAACGTCTCCAGGGATGTAAAAACACAGTTTCGTTCTTTGACTACCCATTCCATAGAAAAACAGGAGCAATTAACTGATGCATTTATAGCTAGATGGGAAGTGAAAAAGAATCCACTTCAGATTATTTCCGAATATGACATCTTAAAAAGAAATTCTAATGAGTTTGTTCAGGATTTTACAACTTTCTTTAACCGGGTATATAACTCAATCCCCAATGATATCAAGCCTCCTCTAGGTTTGGCTCTCTTGCACTATCCAGATGCTTTTGATCCAGATATGGCATACCAGTTCTAAGAAAGAAGTCCTGCAACACTTGAGGAGATGCAAAAAAATGCAATTAGTGTTGAATAAAATTGGACAATCAAAAAGTAAAAAACCAAAGGTGAAATAAAGTTGACAATCAAGGAAGAACCATCCACATCCTCTGATGCCAAATTGGATACTCTGATCAATACTGTGGAGATAATGGTGGATATAATTTCTATGACTGAAAGGCAACCAGAAACTCTAGTTCTAAATCCTAATTTTTGAGGTCAACAACAGCAGCCTCAGTTTAGGATTAAATAGAGGGAACAAAGAGCTCCAGAGCAGCCATCACAACAGCAGATCGACACTCCTTTGCAGCAGAATTATGCTCAAGGGGTTGAAGAGGAAGAAGAGATTATGGAAAAAAATCATTTCTTCATAGAAGATGGAAAATCTATTTTTCTTATAGAGGATGAAGAATACATTGAGAAAATAGATTTACCGAAAGATGAGGACTACATGCTTGCAAATGACGATGATTTGGAGGTCTAGTCTGATGACTATCAATGGGGTTATCTTAATGCTATCAGCTCAGAGCAGAGGTAATATCCATTGAGAAACTGAGATGTTCTATAACTCATATCTAGAAGAGGACATCTCAGCAAAAAGATACTTAACCTAAGCAAAATCCCCAAACTAGTCAAAACAAGGGAAAGGAGTCTGCAGCTACAAAATAGAGTATGAAAAACCAAGCATATACAAGTACACCAAAAAAATAAAAAGAAGGCCAAAAGAAGGAATTTGCAACAAAATACCAGCTCGACAAGAGGCACCACTGTAAAATAGGTAGATAAACAAACCAATCTGTTTAGATTAGAAAATGAAATATCTAAGTTGAAATTCTCTATCCCTGTGACCGAGCTTGTGAAAAATAATCAATACAAATCTCATGTTTCTAAAATGCTGAAAAGATCCTATGTAAGATATAGTTAATGTTGAAGATGATCAACCCGAGCTCCTTTTTGGTCCAGCCATAGATGGTCAACTAGAAGATAGTGAAGTTCCCCCATTTTATCTCAGTTTGAGAGTTCATCAGTGTATCCTCCATAATGCCATGCTTGAATCTGGAGCTTATTAGAACCTGGTGCCAAAGGCCATAATTGAAATTTTGGGCTTGGACATAACCCAACCTTACCATTATCTTTACTCTTTTGATTCTAATAGAGTACGTTGTCTCAGTCTTATAAAATACTTGGTAGTTTTACTTGAGAAAATTCCTACTAAAAATGTCATAATGGATGTGGTAGTAGCTGATACACCTCCGCATTATGTCATGCTGCTGTTAAGGTCATGGGGAGAAAAGTTAAGAGGTACTCTGCAATTGAATTTCTCTTATGCCACCATCCCGGTTTTTGGGTAACTGAGGAAGTTGTATCGGGAGACAAAAATGAAGTATATGATCACCAGTAAAGAGAAACCAAAAAATCACCCTATCAATTTTGTAGATAGGGATCTTGAGTCCTTTATTTTGTTTAATGATAGTGGGTTTGAATATTTAGATAGTAATATTATAGAATTAAGGAAATTTCATAAATTTCAAATAGTTTTTGAGCAGTTTTAGATGAAAGACATGGCAATCAACCTAGTACTTCAGAGTAGATATTAGAAAAATCAGAAAATTGAACTGAACAAGTTGAAAAAGTGGCCCAAAAGGAAGAAAAAAATCAGACTACATAATTCCAACTTCCTGATGATGAGAATGGTCTTTGGACCATGGATTTCGACGGTGCCTTAGGGAAATATGGGGCAGGCTTCAGAATCTGGATCCATAGTCCAATTCATCAATTAGGTAAAATTCCAAAAAAAAAGAGGTTGTGTTCCTATAAGTTGGCTTTTGATTGCTCCAATAATGAAGCTGAGTATGAGGCATTGATCACCGGGCTCAAAATTCTGAAAAGTTTAGGTGCAAAAATAATTTATGTTTATGGCGACTCTGAGCTTGTAATCAACCAGGTAAAAGGGGAATGCCAGGCAAAGCATCCAAGGATGAGAGCACATAGAAATGATGTACTTGACGTTCTCAAAATGTTTCATGAATATACATTGTGAGTTGTACCAAGAAGTCAGAATCTTATGGCAGATTCATTTGCCACACCAGCAAGTAACTTTAAGATTCCAATATTCTCTAATAGGAAGTTTGAAATTCATGTCAAACACCGACCAACTGTCCCTGTCAACTTAAGGTATTGGCAAGTGTTATGGGATGACAAACAGGTGAATAATTTTCTACAGATGGAAGCTGAATTTGAAAATTCTTATATTGATGAAGTATATGATAAAGATGATCAAGTGATCGAGGCTACTCAAGTTGATTTGTTACAGCTGAAATATAATAACATTCCAAGGGATCTTGTACCTTTGGAATAATTGTTCGATCAAGATGATGTTGCCAGAAAGCTGACAATGGTTCCTATCGAGAAAGGTGTCGAAGATGTGAATATTGGAACAAGAGATAATCCCAGAATGGTTAACCTGTCCAAGTCCTTATCTCCAGAGATGAAAGAAAAATACATAGCTTTGTTATCTGAATTTTCTAATTTATTTTCTTAGGACTATGCAAATCTGAAAGTATATGACAAAAATATCATCCAGCATACAATTATGGTCAAGCCTGATCAAAATCCCTTCAGAAAAAAGTTGAGAAGAATTAACCCAGGATTTTTGTCATCAATAGAGAAATAAGTAAACAAACTTTTTTAAAGTTGGTATCATTGTTCCATTAGATTTTCAGAATGGATGTCAAATCTTGTTCCGGTGAGAAATAAAATGGGAAAAATCTGTCTGTGTATTGATTTCAAAAACTTGAATAAGGTGTCTTTAAAATATAACTATCCCCTTCCTAAGATGGACCATATCCTACAGAGAGTGGTTGGGTCCTCTCAAATGTCGCTTCTTTATGGATATTCAGGATATAATCAAATCTTAGTGCATAAGGATGACCAAGACAAAACTGTTTCATGACACCTTGGGGCACATTCAAATATGCCAAAATACTATTTGGGCTCAAGAATGCAGGAGCCACTTTTAAGTGGGTGATGGATATTTCCTTCACAAATGAAAAGGATGTTTTTCTAGTAGTGTACCTTGATGATTTGACTGTTTTCTCCCATTCTGATGATGAGAATTTATATCATTTGAGAGTTGTATTTCAGAAGTGTAGGAAATTCGATATTTCACTCAATCCCAAAAATATTCTTTAATTTTCCATGGAGGAGGGAAAGATTCTTGGAAATATCATCTCCAAACATGGTATAGGTATTGATCCTTCCCGGATTGATGCTATTCAACAAATTGATTTTCCACACAACAAGAAGGAGATCCAAGCCTTTAATGGTAAGATGAATTTCTTGAGAAGATTTATTCCAAATCTTTCTGAGCATCTTCGAGAAATGACCAATATTCTTAAAAAGGACAGTGAGGTAAGGTGGTCGGAGGATGCTAAAAATTCATTTAATTCAGTTAATTTTTCCTTGACAAGAACTCCTATTTTTATCAGTCCCGACTATTCCATTGATTTCATCATATTTTCATTTGCCTCTGAACATACTTTGGCTATTGTTTTGATGCAAAATAAGGATAAGACTGAGCATCCCATTGCATTCTTCAGTCGTACCATTAGATATTTTTCCCCTGAGATATAACATCATTGAGAAGCAAGCATTGGCCCTAGTAAAGGCATTGAAGGACTTTCGAATGTATATCCTTCATTCACACATTCTAGCCTATGTCCATAATGTAGCAGTGAAGGATGCTCTAATGAAAACTGATCCAGAACGCAGAAGAGGAAAGTGGATAGCAGTTATGTTAGAGTATGACCTCGAGATCAAGTCTACAAATTTGATCAACGGTCAGGGATTGGCCAAGCTAATGGTTGAATCCAATTTACATGAACTTTATATCAATCTCATTTTAGTTTTGTCCGAAGAAGAAGATGATGGCTTAGTCATGCAGGTATCAGAAAATTTTCTCTCATATCCTTGGTATGCCGACATCATTTATGTTCTTCACTATCTTTATCCTCTTCAGACATGTCTAAAATTAAGGGTAGGTCATTAAAATTGAAAGCTTCCAAGTACTGCATTTTAGATAGCGCTTAATATTGGAAAGACCCAGGAGGTGTCTTGCTAAATTTTTTGGTAGAAAATGAAGCCAAGGAGGTAATGATTGATTTCCAAAAGGGAGATTGTGGAGGTCCTTTTTTTTGGAAAACTACGGCAAATAAGGTGTTGAGACCTAGTTATTATTGTCCTACTCTCTTTGCATATTTTTATAAAACAGTGATGAGTGTCATGAATGCTAGATATTTCAAGGTAAGAGAAAGTTGCTCACTGCCTTTGCAGGCTATATCCATGCAAGTGCCATTTCAGCAGTGGGGCCTTGATTTCATTGGAGAAATACACACAGCATATTTTTCCAAACATAAGTGGATCTTGACAGCTACCGACTACTTCACTAAATGGATTGAAGCAATCCCAACAAGGCAAGCTACAGATTTAGTCATTATTTAGTTTTTAGAGACTAATATTTTGTCTCGTTTTGGCTGTCCCCACAAAATCATTACAAATCGTGTGGATACATTCAATTTTAATAAAATGGTTGAGTTTTGTGAGAAACACATCAAATTGGGTCACTCGACCGCATATTATCCGCAAGGTAATGGATTGTCTGAATATTCAAACAAATATTTAGTCAACATTATAAATAAAATGTTGGAGGCGAACAGGAAAAACTGGCACAAGAAACTTGTTAATGCCTTTTGGGCGGACAGGGTGAGTAGTAAGAATTCAATAGTTATGTCTCCTTTTCAATTGGTATATGGAGTCAACACAATTTTCCCTATATCACTCGAAGTCCCAGTTATGAAATTATTACAGGAAGAAGGTAGTGAAGTGAATGATGTGCAACGTTGAATCAATAAGATGATCTATATTCAATAAACCAGGGATGAGGTCTTTCAAAATACCTCAAAGCTTCAATAGAAAATAAAGAATGTATATGACCGCAAGAAAAAAGCAGATGATTTCAAAATTGGTGATGTGGTCCTCCATTAGGATGCTAGAAATGAAGAGAAAGGGAAACATGGTAAATTTGAGAGCTTATGGAAAGGACCATACAAAATTTCAGCTTTTAGAGGATAGCATGCTTATCTATTGGAAGAAATGAATGGAGAAGATTGCCTAGGAGGACCAATTAATGGTATGCTTCTCAAGCACTACCTTTTCTGAGTAGATTTCTGAAAAGTTTCTTAATTCCATTATACATATCAGTTTAATTTTTTTTCCAAAGTGTGAAGTGGAGAATCATCGAAGCTTGGAGCCTGAAGTGAAGGCCATAAAGTTACATTGATTAGTTTTTGTTTTCAAAGTTCAGTAAGAGTCTATTCAGTTCAGTTTTGAGTTAGTTTTCATTATTTAGTCTCGTCTTTTAATTTTGACTCCATGTCCAATGGTTAGGATACGTGGTCTACGGTTTTCTTGACACCTCAAAGGAGCTGTCATCCCCAGCTAGAGCCAATGTTAGTTTCAGTCTATACATTCTATCACCAGTGATCAAATGGGCCCTTATCATGTCCTATTAGGTCCTCAAAGTCAAATTTGTGTCATTTCATTAGGTCTTTCAGTAAAATTTGGTCAAAGGGTAGTAGGTCTAGGGCTATTTCCACTCCTTTCAAAAATTTCATATGTTGGTCCTTGTCATCACTCAAATGATTTTATCATCACTATAAGGTCATCATCATCACTCTAGTCATCATTATCATGATTTCATTTAGTTCAGTGTCTCCATTAGGTCATTAGGGTTTAACTCACCAAATTTGTCATTCCATGCATAAAATCTGACAATCTAGGAGTGGTAATACGTAAATTTTTTCAATAAATTTTGATTTCAAAATGTAATTCATGTTTCAATATGTAATAATTTCACCATGTTTCTAAAGCTGCATACAAAGTGTCAAAGTTACAAGTTTATAAAGTAAAGAGAAATTACATGTAGTGGGCCACCCCAATACCAAGAAGAAAAGTGAATAATACAAGATATAAAAGGAAAATTCAAGCTCATTTTTTCATTCAAATCATTGAAGAATAGCTCTCAGCCATCACCAAGTGAAAATTCAGCAATTTCAAGACAAAACACTCAAAAATTTGGTGCCAAAGTAGCCATGCTACGCTTTCTTCCCTCCACGCTACGCTTTCCTCATAATGCAGTGCTTTCTCTCCTGGAGGCATAAAATCAATTTCTCAAGGCTTTTGAAAGTTGTCAATGTATCAAGCATTTGTGTACAAATAATTTACATCTCATCAAACCCATCCTTGCAGCTCAATTTCATTAATTTAGTGTGTAAGCCTCCATTGACCTCCATGTTGTGTTTTAGTGTCTAGCCCTATTTTTCAAAGTTTGCAAGAAAAATTAACTCTCCCCTAGACGTTTTTACCTCCCTCACACTCAAAATCATCTACCATAGCTTTTATACCCCTTCATTCCCCATTCCTAAGTCCCAAAACCTAAACCCTAGCCCAATTCTGCCATTTTGTGAAATTTTCCTAGCCAAGACTATGTTAAAATTTCCTAGCTCATTTACCTCACTCATTTAACTCCATTTCACTTCCTAAAGTTTTCTAGGACCCCTGCCCATATCCCTAAATTTTCCCACTCTCATCTCCCATTCCTAAACCACTCATCTTATCCCTTTTCTCCCTTCCCATGTTTTTTCATATTAAGGTTTTTCCCCTTTCAAACAACCAAATGGAGGAGAAGAAACCTTATAACAAAGGAGGCCACATGATAAGACATGAGCCCTTAAACACCCTTGAAATGATTTCTACACCACTGTCCAAGCACTATTTTCAAGCAGTAGGGTGTCTTACTTTTTGTCAACTAGTTGAGAAAGTCAAATACAATGCCACATTGACCAAGTTCTTTGCCACTCAACTCAAAAGGGAAAAAGTAACAATTGCAGGGGTTACTTTCACTATATAAACTTATATAGTAGTTGAGGCCATAGACATGCCCAATCATGTAGAAAAATGGTTTAAGAACCAATATCTAGCCCTTCAAAATTATCAACCCTATCTCAGAAGACATCACCAACAACATATGAAGAAGATTTTTCCTGTTGGGCACCTCCTTGAGAAGTACAAACCACTAATGAAAATCATCATGAAGTACTTCACCTGTGAGGGAGTATTTTGTAGACTACATGGATATCATGTCAGACTTCTCATGCATTTCACAGGGGTAAATCCACTCAATTTTCCCTATTACCTTAACATAAGTTTGGAAAAGATGGCAGAAAAGTTCTAACACAAGCAGAATAGTATTGAAAGCAGCATCTTCCATCATTCTTTGATTAAGATCATTTTTTTACACTAGCTTGAGAATAATAACATCACCTGGGACACTTTCATGCAAGAAAATGTGTTTTTGTCTTCTAGTAGCCAACCTACTAGCCCTAGTTCTCCAGCAACACCATCAACACTTTCTAGACATGTAGAGGTTGGCTCACCTAACATCATTTTACTGAGGAGGAAGATTGAGGTCACTAATAAATTCCAAAGAGGGAGAAGGCTCTTGTTTTCTTCTCATATTGAGGAAGGGGCCAAGCCCACATCAGTAGAGCAGGGATTACATTCATAGCACGAGACATCTATGCATGAAGAGGAGCACGGTTTTGACTTAGTAGACTTGGAGGCTAGTGAAGAGAATGAAAACCTAGAGAGGATCATCAAGCACAAATATTCTCAGATCAAATAACTCCAAGACAACTTGGCAAGGGCTAATTTCATCATTTCCCTCCTAGAGCAAGAAAACAATCAGCTGAAGGCAAAACAATTGTCTTTAGAGAAAAGTCAGTTTGAGGCTAGCATGCATGATATGAAAGGTAAAGTAGTGGCTGATAGTGAAGATTCAGAGAGGCATGAAGATCAGGTGGCAAGGAAGAGACCAAGGACCATGGGTCTCAGAAAATCATTGCAGAAGGAAAGAGAGCAAAATCTACCAGATGAAGAGTTGAGTTTTGAAGAAAGAATAGCCATGGAAATCAATGAAAATAGAGAGTTTTGGCTTGATAAAGTCAATATTCACTTGGAGAAGCTCTTTGACAAGGCCAACAGGGAGAACAAGATACATAAACACATGTCTGACCACTACTATGCAAGAAATCAAATTTGTAATGTCAAAGTCAAACAATTGTAAGTGAAACTGAAGGAAACCCTAAAAAGTCAAAAGGAGAAGGAAAACTTGGATATTCTTGTTGATGTATCCCTAGTGGCATAACATACCTTATGAGGCACCTCTGGACCAATTTTGATTATTTTTGGAGAAAATTTTGTTTTATGAGAAATTTTAGTCAAAATTGGAAATTCAGAAAACTAGTCATACTAGAAAAAGCATAGCGTGGGCCACGCTACGCTTTTTTCGGGGGGGTCCATTGGAAGAAAATTCATCATACTTGGATTCCTTTTGATGATTAGATCAATCTGAGTCAGAATTTGGGCCATGTCAGCCATTTCTTGGGGGTCAAATGACTAAAAACATGTTAAAAATAACCTTTCTGCCCTGTTTTTGGAGCCTTCGCCACACTTTCTGAGTAGTCTTGGGAGATTGAAGATTTGGAGGGCTAAAATCCACCTTTTTGAGTGCTTAATGAGCCTATCATGTATTAGAAATCTAGATCTTTCCAGTGGTACCTTAAGATCCCTATTTGGACACCTGGAAGGCCTCCAAAAGTCAATTTTGTTGAGTTTGCTATGCTTTCTTCTAGCTCGCTATGCTTCTGCACAAGGGAATTTTCACTAAAATTTTGACCTAGTTTGACTTTTTACTTATGTAATTGATGAAATTATCATATCATGAGATTTAATTGAGCTGGTAAATGGTAAATTAGGGTATACACATGCTTTTTAATTTAATTTTGGTCAGATGTATCTACTTTCCTATAATGAGGTGAATTGGTTAACCTCAACTACAGATTAGGGTTTTGTTGAGCTTATCATGTAATCAGCTCCAAAACTGATGGATTCGACCCCTGAGAGAGGGGATATGTTGTTTTGAACTATATCTATCATTTTCAGAGTCATTTGACTGGATGGACATAAGTGGATTGTAATCTTGTAGCTTGTACTTTCACTCATATTCATAAATCAAAGGATGCAGTTCCAGCTATTATCTAGGAATTCATGTGCAGTGAGTTTATGATCATGTATATTTTATGTTATAATATTTATTGAATCATATATAGCTCATTTTTCATATCTAGTATCTTCAGTGACTTTCCTTACAATTCATAGGCAAAATTCTATTGATTTAGCTATTTTTTATATGGAAATGTCATCTTGTGTTTTATGCTTCCAGTTTATTGAATTCATGAATGAACATGCTCATTAAATCCCTCTATCTTTCCAGACTCACCACCATACCTAAAAAACCCTAAATCCATCATAGATCCACTTCTACCTTGCTCCTTTATATCTTTGCAACTGTAAGCCCTTTGATACCTAGACCTAGCTACTTGGTTTCATCCCTGATCCAACATCAAACCCTAAAACATTCAAAACCTACCTGAGCCTATAATATCTAGCCTGATATCTTTCATGTCATAGTCAATCCTTGGTTGTGATCAAATTGAGAGATCCCTTTCAGCCTAGTAGGGCTAGATACTAGGTCAAAGTGGTATGTGGTTACCTTTGCTGGTCTCCTTTTCAGTCTTCGGAGAACTGGTGGAGTGCTAACACTCATCACCCCTCCTATCCAGAGTGTTCAACAACCTGCCATATCTCACTGTATCGGCTCTGTCTGGCCTGTGTATACTAGGAGACCTACTTCCATATGCCCCATTATTTTTTTCCTCTTTTCCATAACTAATCCTAAATGGCCCTTGTTTTTGTAAATCTGACAAGGTCTGAAGAAGTATTGCATTCACCTCTGCTTTTTTCTCTTGTTCCTGTATGAGTCTTTCATTGTCAGCCTTATAACTCCTTATTTCTTCCTTTATGATTCTCAATGTTTTTTCCAAATCAGAAGAGTGCCCACCATGTTGCTCATATGACTCATAGGGAGAGTCATTTTAGTCTAGCATCTTTCTATCCATGTTTATCTTTATCCCGCAAGGCATAATATGTCAGCTAAACCAAATAAAAATAAGGCAACATACCTTAGTGCAATTTTGGGAGGATACTTCCTGCAATATCAACCAATTAGTGTAGTACATGTCTATACAAAATCATAACATCATATAAATTCATAACACATGGTATACTAGCTCATAATCATCATTCTATTTGGAGTCCAGTCATATATGCATAACCATACCAAGTACACTTCATGACCTAATGCATGACAACCACAACCATACCAATGCAACTTGACCCCACCCAATCACAAGCACGAACCATACACTAGCATAAGCAACATGTAACCAATCATGAACGACTAATGCATGTTCAACATATAACATCACACAAGCAAGCATACACAAACAGCACACAAGCATGACCAATATGTGACCCAGTGTAAACAAGCAATGCATATACAACATGTAACAATATTTAAGCAAGTGTGCACGCACAATACACAAGAATGAACAACACATAATCATTCATATACGCCTGAAAACAACAACATCATTCCTTCCATGGCGACACCACTACCACCATGGCCAACATAACACAAATGCAACAAACACATACACCATAGGTATTAGAAACACATATGAAACCAATAGAAACACATGATTAACACACCTTCCATCCAGTCCATGGGTTGAACCATGCTCTGATACCACTTTGTAACACCCCCTTCCCACATCTACCCAAGCAACCTGTCGATCAGGGTAAATATGTGACGAGATGATACTATAATGAGATTGAACCTCCTATATGACCTTGAGGAAGTGGAACTGACAGAAACTTGACAAAAAAACCTTAAACATCATCAACAACACCCCCAGGAGGTATCTTAACCATTCAGGCCTCTTTCCCCTGGGTTAGACTGAATTTCTGACCACTTTGAGCCATATTCGTAGGCACAACACAACAAGATAGCGCCTAGGAGGCTATAGCCACAGGAACAACACAGCAAGTATGTGGCTAGGGCCCCAAATGTTTAGTTTTGTGCTTGCAACTTCGAGATTTGAGCCACATTTTTAGGCCCAAAACCTAGGTCACTACCGAGAAATTCATTGAAACTTAGGGGATGATAAGTAACATTGTAACAATGATACCAAAGCAATCACATCAACAAGAACTCATCTAGACCCCTCCTAGCGATGATAGGCAGGTTTTCAAACATGTCACAAAAATTGAATCTACAAGTGTAAACAACGGATTTAAACATAGGGGTCCCACACTTATCTGAGAATCACTAAGAAGCATTTCTCCCTTACATAATAAGTTTCAATACAATATATTTGACATTAGATACATTGTCCATTCATTTACAAGTAAAAACATGGATAGAGCCATACATCATCAATGATAAAATACATGCTTATAACCAACATAATAATGACAGAAATAACATGGATACAACAACAATAGAATCCACATAATAACCAGTGCAATTATACATCAAATACAAAAGGAATTAGATTCTCATTAATGAGTGTAAAAACCAACCAGAGATGTGACTTCTACATTCCACCTGACCATAGATTGGCTGAGCCAAATCTCTCTTCATCCAATCACCCCTCTGCCATATTCCAAGCATGAATGTGGGACTCAAACTGAAATAATCAACCAGGGCATCCTGAGGCTAAACCACCTCACCCTCATCAAATGGAAATGAGGATTTACTGTGATCCACACCCGATCACTAGGCCAAAACAAGCATGGATATCATTGGATTATCTATGCTCAAACTATGAGAAATTTTTCTGTCTCCTAGTCTCGTAGTCTTTACCACAACCCAAAGTCTAAATCATGGGTCGCTAGGACCTAAACTGAGACATAATCTCTAGGCTTTACCATATATCCCAAACCCAGGATTCCTAGCCCTAAATGGAGAGAAACCCACCTCTTAAGATTTACCACAATCCAAACCTGGATTACTAGGCCCTAAAATGAGGAAACACATGAATGGGTTCCATAATCATTTGAAGATCCACCTCACTCAGCTTTAAATCCATCCGATAATCCAACTAAACGAAACACGAGAACTCCACAACACCATGGCTATCCGGAAATGGAAAGGCTAGGGTGAATACATTGTCACACCTAGCAAAAACCCATGCCAAGACAACAAAGGACAACATGCGTTACCATGCATGCCAAATCTAGCAAGAAATCATACATGAAAATCAATACCTACAAAGAATCTTGTTGTAGTTGTGTGATTCTTGCTCCTCCTTGCTTGCTTCCTCCTTCTTCTTGCTTTATTTCCTTTCTTGCTCCAATTGCAAAGTGCTCCAAGAGTGAGAGAGACAGAGAGAGAGAGAGAGAGAGAATAATGAGAGGGCTCCAAAAAATGCAGTGAAAAAAGGTACCAAATTATCCTCATAAGAATTTTGATAGAAGAGGCCTCTGTTTTCTTCATTTTCCATTATTTCTTTCATTTTCCTCCTCGCATGCAACCTATGACCTTTCATCTCCATTTTCTCCTAACTTCCATTATTTTCATAAAAAAATATGCCAAAAATGTCATTTTTCCTTTCCAAATCCTTTGTCATTTCCTTTGCCAATTTCCTTGTTTTTCCCAACATTTATCTTGGAATAAGTGTCCCATCCATCGTGGTTATTATTTTTAAATTATGTTACATGGAATTTTCACCAGGGCTATTACATTGCATAAAGAACCTCTACAAATTGGATGTAGAATATTGTGTTTCCTTGAGCACAAAAGTAGAGAAGGTGCAAAGCCGAGACATCGATGAGTTATGGCATAGAACATTGGGCCATACACACCATGGCGCTTTGAAGATCATGCAACAGATTTATATAGGAATTTCCAAGGGTGCACTTGAGCAGTGAGATATATGCAAAGGGTGTACATTGGGTAATTACACCAAAGCCACCTTTCGTGATAGGGAAAGTCAAGCGAAGGTGATCCTTGAAAGAGTTCAATCAGATGTGTGTGGACCATTCTTGACAACCTCCACAACAAAACATAGGTATTACGTGATTTTGTAGATGATTTTTCACGCCAGTGTTGGATATTCTTCATGTAGAAGAAATATTAGATGTTCTCAAAGTTTTGTGAGTTCAAATCATTTATCAAGAAAGGCACAGGGAAGGCGAAGGCTCTCATAAGCGAAAACGGTGGAGAATATGTGTTGAATTAATTCAAGAAATTTTGTGATTCAGAAGGCATTCTACGAGAATTAATAGCACCTCATAAACCACAATAGAATTGGGTTGCATAAAGGAAGAACATAACTATTGTGGGAGCAACACGAGCCATGTTTCATGATCCTTACACTTGTGGGATGAAGCATGCAACACAACAGTATTTGTGCAAAATAAATTCCTCGTCCATTTCTCAGGATGAGTACACCATAGGAAGTTTTTTCAAGTAAGAAACTATATGTGGCGCATTTTAAAATTTTTGTTTCATCATTTTATTCCATTTAACCAAAGATGCCAGGAAAAATATAGAACCAACAGTTGAGTTGGGAATATTTTTGGGTTACATCGATACACCTCACAACTATTGGGTGTACATTCCATATCACATGATGACAGTTGTCAGGAGAGATTGAAATTTGATGAAGAGAAGGCCATGAAAATTTCCCTTGAGAGGGAGCTTCAATTGCATGCAATTAAGGAGATCTTAGCTCAAAAATAAAAACCTCAAGATGTGGATCAACCACAAGAAGAGATGCTAGAGTGGAAGCACACACTCATGCAGAGACATCCAAAGATGGAAGGAAGCGCACCAGAGAGGCTGACAGGTTGGTGCTTGGTGCTAGAGAGAATGTGGGAGCACCCAAATCACAACACAGGAAAAGGAGTTCCCTAAAGTGGTACATTGGCTACATGGCTCTTATGAGTGAGAGTGTAGAGACTGACCCATCCTCATTTGAGGAATCAGTGCAGTAACCAATATGGGTTAATTCCATGGTTGAGAAGTATGACTCCATTATCAGAAAAAATGCATGGGAAGTTATCCCAAGATCATATGGCACATCATTGTAGGATCCAGGTGGATATACAAGGTGAAGCAGGCAGCAAATGGGAGTGTTGAGAAGGAAAATGTTGGATTTGTGGCTAGATGGTTCTCTCAAGTGGGGGGAATTTATTACAAGGATACTTTTTCTCCAGTTGCAAGGTACTCATCAATCAGATATATTCTTTCACTTTCATCACAGATGGGATGGAAGACACATCAGATGGATGTAAAGGCAACCTTCCTCAATAGAGTGATTGAGGAATAGATGTACATTGAGTGGCTGAAAGGATTTGAGACCTTCGACAGAGAATCACATATGTGTGGACACAAGTGAGTTTTGTATGGACTGAAACAAGCACGCCATGCTTGGTACACCAGGATCGAAATCTACTTCACTAGGTTGGGCTTCACCAAAAGTGAAGCATATGTGAACCTTTACCATATTTTGGTTAAAGGTAAATTATTGATTATTGTATTATATGTCAATGATTTGATTTTGACTAGTTATTCACAGCTATTCAAATCTTGCAAAGAGGATCTTGTAAGAGAATCTAAGATGAAGGACATGGGGCTCTTGCATTATTTCCTTGGTTTGGAAATTTGTAAAGAAGATGGTGAACTATTTATCTCTCCGGCAAGTATGCCAATGAGACAAACCCATGGATACTCCTCTAGTAGGGAACCAGAGGAAGGAAGATGTTACTTCAGGCGAAGTGGTAGAAGCTACCATCTACATGCAACTTTTGGGTTCACTCAAGTACTTGGTGAACACATGACCATACATGTGTTATGCAGTTAACCAACTTAGTCAATCTATGGTTAAGCCAACCAAGATCTATTGGAAGACAACCAAATATGTGTTGTGATACCTCAGAGGCACCACTCAGTTTTGGATATGGTACAGGAAGACAGAGGGAGTCAAACTTCAAGGATTCGTAAATGTAGATTGGGAAGGGATTCCATCCAGCAGGGAGTCCATCCGACAAGAACAACACATCAAGGGGCATCTTTAGTATTGGTTCAGCAACAGTTTCCTAGTATAGCAGGAATAAGAGATCAGTTGCACTCAGTTCAACAGAAGCAAAGTACATGGTTGCTAGTCAAGCATCTTATGAGGCTATCTGGATGAGGAATATCCTTGTTCGTTTATTTGGCCAGCAGATGGATCCGATGATTATTTATTGTGATAACCAGAGTTGCATCAAACTCTCGGTTAATCCATTTTTTCATGATAGGTCCAAGCATATTGATATTTTGTACCACCAACTCAGAGATTGTGTATAGAGGCGGATTATGTCATTAGAGGACATTCCTATAGAGGAGTAGGATAAACACATCTTGAATAAGGCATTGTCATGAAAAAAATTCAAGTTCCACAGAGGCAGGATCGGGGTAGCAGACAATCCATTTCTTGTTGAGAGGGAGTGTTGAAAATGGCAACAAGAAGAGGCTTCTAATTTAATTTTCCTTAATTAAATTAGAAGGAAATTATAATTTCACATCACATGATAGTTAGTACGATTTAACTAAGTAATGAAGACTTAGTTATCTCAGTCAATTCTAGTTGAGGGTCAAATTAGATGGTAGAGTGTCAAAAAAGTTTAGGGAGGTGGGAGGGGAGGGGGGGGCACTTATAGTTTATTTTGAGTTGTAATTAATTAACTTAATTTATTTTGAGTTAAATCAGTTTAACTAGTTCTAAATAATGGGAGAACTAGTGAGAGGTGAAGTGAATTAAATTGGATTTAATTCAGATGTAGTGATCAACCATATAGCTGATAATTCACTCATAGTTAACTCATGCATGTCAGTCCTGATAGAGACCCAGTTGAGATTGGAGTTAAAGGGAAGTGTACTATCAGTTGTATATTTAGAGATTGTACATATGGTGCATGGAGACAAAGGAAGAGCCTTGATGTACTGCATAGCTATTATTAGCAAATTTCCTTGAGAATTAATGTCTAATTCCATAGGAAACTACACAAGGAAATAGAGATCCTTGAGGCCAAGAAATTGGTTACATATTGAACCAAGCTTGCCCAGGAATCAGTGAGACAGATAGAGATAGTGCAGAGGTTTCTTAGGAAGAGAAATAACATTGTAATCTTCTCATATTCTCTTGTTTATGAAATATACAAATATCGAGGTTTTTAGTGTAGGCTTTCCCCAGATAAATATTTGTGTTGTGCGATTTAAATTCTTTCTCTTTCTTATTCATGTGATTTGTGATCGTAATTGGTTTGCACAATTTTTTGAGTAGATTCAAGTATTTTGTTTTATCATATTATAATACCATATGAATCTGTGGATTTTCTACAATACTAACAAAATCAGTGCAAATCCGAAGATCCACACAAATACTAATATAAAATATCTCGACTTGACCAGAAATTTAAACCAAGAGATGACAGGACTAGAGAAGTAACTGAATTATATATGGAATTACATGGGATATTACTAAATGAAAAATACAGTTGTTACGAGAAACAAGAGACTTAATGACATAAAAGGCATATACTTAGGACTAACGATTTCACAAGATGGACACAGTGACACCTCCCCAACCACAATGAGTTGCTTTGAGTTGCAACCAAACCTAGACTAAAATATTGATGCAACTAGACATAAGACCAAGTAAAATTTAAATAAATAGATTCTCACTAAAACTGATGCAATTGAGTCAACTCTAAACGTAACTAACACTCCATTTGCGGAGAGAAACCAAAATCAAAACAAGTTTACAAGCCATAGTAGGGTTTCAAGTGTGTGCCATTCACCCAACCAGGTAAAATGATACCATCCAATTGAGCAAGCTTGACAACTCCTGAATCTCTAATCTATGAAACATAAAATGGTCCAAGCCAATTCATTTGTAACTTACCTATATGTATAAGATATGTGTTTTCATAAAGTGGTACCTGGTCTCCAATGGTAAATTACTTTTTCTTAATGTGTTTGTCATGTCAACCCATTTTCCTTTCTTTTTCAATAGTCTGATGGAAGTCGGAAAGGAACCATTTTTTATCTAGTTTCCACAACACTCATAATTATTATGTAATATACTCATCCTCAAACATCTTAGTAGCTTGGGAAATGAAGATATTTGGGACTATAAACTCAGCCATAACCATTTCTTCTCATCCATAAACAAGTTGAAATGGTGTATACCTATGAAAACGTTTAAAAATAGTGCGATAGGCCCATAGAGTCTGTTAGCGCTCAAATCTACCTCAGGCTGAAATGAGGTAAAACTCAAGGCTACATCAAACCACGCTCAGCCTCGTAGCTAGCCCTACGAGGACAGGAGAGGCTTTCCTATTTACTTTATAAAACGATAACAAAGTAGATGATCCGGAATGGGAACTGATTTTAGGCTAGTAAATGGATAGGAGTTTGTTTTTAAATTTTTGGTTTTTCGCCGGAGAAAATGGGAACAAATTTTTGGGTCCGGATAAGCGTCGTACTTTTGAAACCTTTTGTTGGAAGTAGTGTAGGTGATTATTTTGATGCTTTTGATTGATATACTTTACGTATTAGGACCGACGAGGAGTTGAAGAGGGCAAAGAAGAACTTGGATCCTTCTAAACAATGAACATATAGAACTACAGTCAGACCAAATGTTGTTACCAGAACAATGACCAACCTCATTCATCATTAATTTAGTTTCAGAAGAATAAGAAGGGATGGCACACATTAAACATGAAATAACTTACAATACACTGAGAGAAAACACCATCAAGAACTGAAAGCCACAAGAATCCCAACAGGTGCTGCAAAACCTCTGATCTTTCCTTAGCCAAAATATGAAAAATATGTACAATAGTGTGCCAAAATCTTCCCAAGAGTCCAACCTATCCAACCTCTGAAAATGATTGAGAAATCACATCATATAGAGAATCCTAACCCCTTTCCACACCTCTAGGGGTCGAAATCCTCCTTCTAGGAGCAGTTCCAACAAATTCTAATCAAGGAGCTAAAATCTAGGCAGCTAACAACTTGCCTCTAAAAGAGTGGAAACTGATTCATTTACATGATTTTCACTTTTTTGAGAGTGAATCTTCTAGAATAGGTAAAATTAAGCCAAAGTTACATGCCAACCATCAATTTACATCATGAAAACCCAAAAATTTCATCCACAAGCAAAATCATTCAAATCGTCGAAACTCGAAATGAAGCTTCAAAATTCAAATTTTATGGGTCGCACTTTGGAAACAAGTATTGCGCTAAACTCGATTTTGAGGTACCTTCCAGATCCAAATTGAGCTCTATGATAGCTCGTTGAAACTTTCAGATGTTTTCATTCAACTGAAGTGGAATTTCCAAATTTGGAGCCTATTTTCTCAGAAATCAAATCTCTCCCAACACTACCTTGAATTGTGTATCAATTCTCTTGGAAGGAAACGGCAGTATTTTTGATATTTCTCTAAAACCATGATACCTGTGTAAAAAGTGAGGGAGGTTTTTCTTCCTTGGCATGTTTTGAACAAAAACCCCTCTCATTTTTCCAAAATTCATTTTTTATTGCTCTGAAACATATTTTGAGTGAAACTTATCCCGATGTGTGAAACAAGGGATTTTGTCGAAATGAAGGATAAGGGCTTTAAATTTTTGGAAAATTTTTTGAAGTAGGGGAGGAGGAAGAAGCAGGGGAAAGTGAATCGCATTGAGGATGGTGTCCAGTATGGCAAACACGCCTAGTCGAAATTGCTAGCAAGGGTGAAGAAACTAGGGTTTGTGCAAAAATGAGGAATTTTGGGGATCTCAGTGATGGGAAGTGTTTAATAAGGTACATTAATGATAGGGGAAGGTGTATGAACATCAGGATACAAGTTTTTCTAATGATTTGACCATCCAAGATAAATTACCTCCAAAACCCTAGGAGAGGGAAATGGACCTTACCTAGGCACAACTGAAGCATGAACAAGCTGTAAAATGACCCAATGGAACTTGACATGATGATGAAAACCCTCTGAATGATGGCACACTCAGCTGAATGGTGACATGGACCAACATTTGGACAAATTTGAAAAGAGTGAAAACAAACCCTAGACCTAATGCCTAGTGACCAAATTTTGCTTGAAGACTCATTGAAATGACAAAATTTGACCTTGACACCTTAAAATCACTTTGTAAGAGCATGTTTGATCACTGGAGGAAGGCTGCAAAGGCTGACTCTAACATTGGCTCCAATGGGGATGGTAGCTCCTTGGAGGTGCCAAGAACGACAGATCTTTGGGAGAGCAGACCAGTGCCTTCATCCATTGGGCGATGGAATCAAAAACTCAAACTGAAATGCATGACTGAAAACTGATGACTTGACGACACAAATTGAATCTCACTCAACTAAAAACTAACTCGATACTTAAACACAACCGACAAATTGGAAATATGCTCAAAGTAGAGCTTATTCAATACAACCTACTCTAATTGTGCTTTACACCACCCGATCAAGTGTAATGGAACAACCAATGCAACCATGTAAGCATGCTGGCTGCTGTTTGATTTCTTCCCACATGCTTGCTTATGAACAACGAGAAATAACTACTGAAAGGAAACTCCCATGGAAACTTTGAACCAAGTGGACTGCTGATAAACTTGCAAAGCACAAATTGACTGGATGACTGCAAGAATACTGCGAAAGGATCTTCATAAACATAGCTCCGGTCCAGATAATCTCCATACCTTGATCTTAAACTTTTCCTCACATCTGCGGTGCTTTTCTTTGGTGATTGCAGCAAGCTGTCAAAAGGATCCCGAAATTCATGAAAAACCAAACTCTGTTGCTGATTCCAGACAGAACAAAAGTCTCCTTCACCAATCTCCTCATATGAATGGAAATCTTGACATGTGCTATGCAATGAACAATCTGTTAAACAAGACAATGAAGGTGACCTTTGAATAAGATTATCATCAACATTATTTTCGGGCACATGGTTAGCTAATGGAGCAGAATTTTTATAACAAACATCATCCAACACACAAGCAATAGGATCATCAAAAACTTGAGAAGACTGCTGCACTGTATCCCTTGAAACTGTATGACATCCTACTGGCTGTTCCTCTTTTCCTTGAGATATATTACGAATATTTTGCCTTATAAACTGAAATGCTTCGAAACAAAAGGGTATATAATTTTCCTGCATCATCAAATCATGTATTTCATCTTCCACAACTTCATCTTCAATTTCATTTGGTGGCTGCAAATCTGATGCTACAGGCTGCTCAAGAATTTCGTTATCTGTCTCATCCTCAACATTAACACTGAGAGATTGCTGATTTCCTATGGGCTGCTCATTTGAAGATTTACTATGCAATTTTTCTCTCAAAAACTGAAATGATTCAAAACAAAATGGTACGGAGTCACCTTGTATCATTTGATCACATGTACCAGCTTCCATGTCCTCATCTACAACTTGACAATCAATGGATTTCGGGGGCTGAAAATCTGAATATGAGAAGCTTTCGTTGCCCTCAAGACGATCCAGATCAAGACTTGTTGACGTTTGATTTTTGATTGCATGGAAGTTATCTCTAATGAACTGAAACGAATCAAAACAAAAAGGCAAAGATCCTTCACTTACATCAAAATTTTCTGCACTTTCCTCATCATTGCCATAGTTGATATGCATCGGTTGATCACTGTACTCGAGCTGCTGAAAGTGAACTTCCTCCTCGCACAAACTAGCTACTGATTTGTCTGCAAGATTAGCTTCTGTTTGGAGAACATAATCATCATCATACTGATCAAACTGAGACAATTCATCAGTATAAAACACATCATCAAACATACACATCATATCAACAGCTCTCTCTTCTTCACAATGATCTATAAAACAATCACTATGACTACTAGGATCAGAAACAAAATGTTTTGGATCAGCAACTTGTTCTTGAATGTCATTTTCATTTTTTGCAGTTATTTTCCGCACCATCTCTTCTACTGCATTTACGAAAAGATCAAGCTTTTCCTCTGAAAGTGTCGATTTCTCCGGATCCATGTTTTTCAACTCTTCTTCTTTCAACCTTGCCCTCCGGATCAGCAAATGAGCCTCTACATTTACTGCCTTGTTCTGCATCTCGTGAAGTGTTGCAATATTCTTTTCTCTCAGCTGAAACTCCATTTCCGGATCAAAGGCACCCGGGTAGTGCAAGAGAGCAGATCTAGGAGAAGGTCTTATATCAGCTGGCATCGAAAAATAAACTTGGTTAAATCTAGCAGAAAATTGTTGTACTGTCTCCCCTGGCATTCTTTTTAGCTGATTATACTCCTCTATAATCAACAAAAAGTTTTGTCCGATCATTCACCTGTCAAGGAAAACTTTGACAAACTGCTGGAAATCTGAAATGCTCGCATCAGGCAGGGCTTTAAACCAACTCTTCACTTGGCCTTGCAAAGAAAGAGCAAAAAGCCTGATACTAACATCTTCATCATCAACTTCAAAAAGATCTAGAAAAGTCTCAACATTCTGCACATGTTGCTCAGCGTTGACATTGTTACATTCACCATCAAATCTTGGTAGATATAGGTCATAATTTGCAGGAAAAGCATGAAGAACAGAAGGTAAAACAAGAGGTTTATACCGATCTGTAATTTTACAAGGTGTAAAGGTATGTACAAGAGCTGCGGGATAAGTTTTGTTTTCTGGCTCATCACTCTGAAGAGAGTCAACATAAGATGTGGGAAAAGTAAGGAGACCAGGATCAAAGGGAAACTCAGTATTTACACTCTTTGAATTGGTCGAGTGAAGATTTTGATCACCTTTCTCATACAACAAACTCTGAAAAACTTTCAAGACAGCTTCAAGACCAGCAAAGAAGTAATTTACAAGAAAGCAGATTAGATCCTGAATACCATTCCACTTTAGATACCTGAACTTTGTGTAAGATCCTTCCATTTTCTCAGAGAAAGAGTCAGTCCTCCAGACTTTGAATTGGAGTCACCTTGTGAATGATTTCAGCCTTATTATGTCTGATCGTTGTCCACCATCAACCATCAGATCTGAACTCGATACATGTACTGGGGCAATTTATAAGTTAAGTGTTACGATTACAAGCTAGACCGGAGATCGACTGAAGCAGCGTTTATCTACTATGCACTCGCAGAGCAATGTGCAGTTCGAAAGCTACCTGGCGTGACTTCAGACTCCGTTTGTAGCTATAAATCAATCAACACTAACTAGAAAACCAATTTCTTCCCCAGTATGGTCGCCACTATGTTAGCGCTCAAATCTACCTCAGGCTGAAATGAGGTAAAACTCAAGGCCACATCAAACCACGCTCAGCCTCGTAGCTAGCCCTACGAGGACAGGAGAGGGCTCTCTCCGTCAATCTCGATAAAATGAGCAATAGGGTGCGAGATGACTCTGGAATGGGAACTGATTTTAGGCTAGTAAATGGATAGGGGAGTTTGTTTTAAATTTTTGGGTTTTCGCTGGAGAAATGGGAAAAACAAATTTTGGGTCCGGGGATAAGGTCAGACTTTTGCAAAACTCGAGTTGGGGCGAGGTAGGTGATTGTCTTGATGCTTTTGATTGGATATACGGACAGATTAGACCGACGAGGAGCTGAAGAGGGCAAAGAAGAACTTGGATCCTCTCCAAACAGTCGAAAACATATAGAACTAAATGAATTCAAAGGCAGAGCACGGTAAACAATGGATTCAACCTCATTTACTCATTCAATTTAGTTCAGAAGCATATGAAAGGAATGGAATACATTAAACATGAAAAACTTACAGTAAACAGAGAGAAAACACCATCAAGAACAAAACACCACAAGGATCCCAACAAGTGCCGCAAAACCTCTGATCTTTCCTTAGCCAAAATATGAAAAAAAAAATGTACAATGGTGCCAAAAGTCTCCCAAGAGTCCAACCTCTCCAACCTCTGAAAATGATTGAGAAATTACATCATATAGAGCATCCTAACCCCTTCCCACACCTCTAGGGGTCGAAATCCTCCTTCTAGGAGCAGTTCCAACAAATTCTAATCAAGGAGCTAAAATCTAGGCAGCTAACAACTTGCCTCTAAAAGAGTGGAAATTGATTCATTTACATGATTTTCACTTTTTTGAGAGTGAATCTTCTAGAATAGGTAAAAATAAGCCAAAGTTACATGCCAACCATCAATTTACATCATGAAAACCCAAAAATTTCATCCACAAGAAAAACTGGTCCAAACTGGCCGAAACTCTGAGCTGGAAGTTGAAAATTCAGCGAAAAATTTAAGTGGGTCGCACCCCTGGAAACAAGTGGGTCGCGCGCCTTTCAACCTGATTTTGAGGTACTTTCCGGCATCCAAATTGAGCTCATGATATCTCGTTGGAAAGCTTTGGATGCTGGATATCCAACCCAAGTGGAATTTCCCAATTTGGAGCTCATTTTCCCTGTCAAAAATCAAATCTCCCAACACTACTCCCAGCAGGTGCATCAATTCTCTTGAGACAACGGTATTTTTGAAATTTCTATAAAACCATGACACCGGTGTAAAAAGTGAAGGATTTTTTTCTTCCTTGGCATGTTTTGGACAAAAACCTCTCTCATTTTTCCAAAATTAATCTTTTATTGCTCTAAAACATCTTTTGAGTGAAACTTATCCCGATGTGTGAAACAAGGAATTTTGTCGAAATGAAGCGAAATGAAGGGGATAAGGGGCTTATAAATTCTTGGGAAAATTTTGGTAAGTAGGGAGGGATGTTAGGAAGCAGGGGAAAGTGGAATCTCAGAGATTGAGTGAGGGGAAGGGGTCCAAAAGGGCAAAACACAAGCCTAGCCTAGAAAATTGCCAAGTTGTGGCAAGAAACTAGGGTTTGTGCAAAAATGAGGAATTTTGGGGATCTCAGTGATGGGAAGTGTTTAATAAGGTAAATTAAGGATAGGGGAAGGTGTATGAACATCAGGATACAAGTTTTTCCGATGATTTGACCATCCAAGAGAAATTACCTCCAAAACCCTAGGAGAGGGAAATGGACCTTACCAAGGCACAACTGAAGCATGAAAAAGGTGTAAAATGACTCAATGGAACTTGACATGACGATGAAAACCCTCTGAACGATGGTACACTCAACTGAATGGTGACATGGATCAACATTTGGACAGCTTTGGAAGGAGTGAAAGCAAACCCTAGACCTAATGCCTAGTGACCAAATTTTGCTTGAAAACTCTTTGAAATGACAAAATTTGACCTAGACACCTTAAAATCACTTTATAAGAGCATGTTTGATCACTGAAGGAAGGCTGTAAAGGCTGACACTAACAGAGTCGCTAGAACACACTCATACCAATCATCCCTATTCACAAAACAAATTTAAGTGAGACCATTTCTAGGATTTTAATAAAGGCTTCAATTGTTCCTTTCACTTGCAAGTAATAAGGACTAATTTTGTAGTTTTGAATCATAAATTCTGTAGCAATGAACTAACAGTCCCATTAATAAAATGTGTGCCCTCGTCAATGGTAAGACTTCTAGGACAACCAAATCTAGTAATGATGTTTTCGAATATGAATCACGTAGTAGTATCAACATTGCAATCCATAACAGGACCAGCTTCATCCAATGTGTCCTATAATCTATTTTGGTAATGGTACCTAGCATGTGAGTGTCGCGCAGGTGGGTTAATCAGCCCGACCAAATCAACTGCTCATTTTTCAAATGCTTTAAGTGCTCTGACCGAATGTAACAGAACTCATCCCATTGAAATGACCACTCAACTCTTTGCAAAATATCACACTTCTTAACATATTTTTTAGCATCCTCAAATAATGTTGGCCACCTTATACCAGCCTGCGAGACTTTCTGAGCAATTTATTTTCCTCCGACATGACCTCAGGCAACCCCCAAGTGGAAAAAAATAAAATTTTATCCCTTTCATGGTCCAAAACACACTGACGTGAGATTTTATCAAGTCCCATTTTATACAGTTGGTGTGCAATAAGATGATAATCGATAACACGAACAACCATATGTCGCTTTTGAGTGATTTTATAATCATCAAGGAACTTACCAATTGCGATAAATAGTGAAATATCCTCCAAATAATGTGGCACTAATTAAACCTTGAACAAATGTGCATCTGGTAATTGGTCATTAACTGATCCACCAGATTCACCAAATTCCAATCGAGACAAATGATCCAAACTCACATTCGAACAGTATGGCTTGAGAATGACTTCAAATGAAAACCCTTGAAATAACAAGAGCCATTTTCATATCCTTCTCCCTAAGACAGGGTTATTGACTAAGTGCTTCAGAGTAGAATCATCTGTAAAGAATTTAAAAGGACCACCTAAAATATAGTGTCTCAACTTTTGTAGTGAATACACCACAGCAAGGGCCTCCCACTTAGTATTTGTATAGTTCTTCTTTGCAATAGAAATTTTTCTACTTGTGAAATAAATGGGGTGATCCAAATTACCCTCCCCATGCTGGGTTAAGATAGCTCCCAAAGTAATCCCTGACACATCCATATGGACATGGAATTCCTTATTCTAATTTGGATAAACGAAAATCGACGCAATTGCAAGATTCTCCTTCAATGTATCAAATGCAACATCACATTCAATAGTCCAAGAAAAATGTTTATACTTTTTCAATAGTTTCTCCAGTGGTGTAGTAATCAGAGCATAATTATGAATGAACCAATGATAGTATCCTATGTGTCCCAAAGTTGACCTTAATGTTTAACGCTATTCAGTGGTGGCATATTTAGTGTCACCGCAACCTTGGTCGGATCTACACATACTCCTTCCATACAAACTATATGTCCTATCAAGGTTCCAAAAGGGATAGAAAAATTACACTTCTTTAAGTTTAGAGAAATTTGTAATTGTCTACAAAAATCAAACATCACCCTAAGAAAACTAGAGTGTTTCTTCAATAAACTATATGTCGTCCAATAATCCATATATACCATAAGAAACTTATGAATATAGTCTCAAAATTCAGCAATCACAACCCTTGAAAACACAGCAGGTTCATTCTTTAGGCAAAACGATGTGATATTATAAGCATAGAAACCCCACTTAGTCATTAAGGTAGTTTTCTTCTTATCTTCTTTTGTAATATAAACTTGGTGATAACGAGAAAAACCATCAATGAAGGATTAGGCTTGATTACTTGCAACATTATCCAATACCTCATCACTGAAAGGAGTATGGAATGGATCATGGACACAAGCGTTGTTAAGGCTTTTATAATCCACACAAACGTTGATATCTTGGGAATCTTTATAATCCCGGATTACAATGGGACTAATCCATTTTTCTTCATCAATTGAAAATATAAGTTCTGGACCCAACATCTTATAAATCTCCTTCTTCACCTTCTCATTGACTTGTGTATTTAATTTGTATGGTTGATGCTTAATCGACTTTGCATCAGGTTTCAAAACAATCATCATCTCACCCAGATCTCCTTTAGTCCCCTTAAGCTCTCAGACGGAGGTAGGGAACAAATCTTCATATTCCTTTAACACATCAAAAAATTCCTTAGTGGTTTTCTCGTCCCAATAATCACCAATAAAGGTGATTTTGGGATTTTCATCTGTCCCAATCTTAAATTTCTATAACTGCAATGGTTTTAAATTTAGGGAATCCTTCACTACATCCTCTTTTATCCCTATCTCCCCCTCAGATTCTTTAGAATATAAGTTTTTTAATTCCTGTAAATCATCATCGGGTTCTTTATAAATTTTCCCACATGCTACAACCTCATGAAATCCATATTCATATTGATGCGCAAAGTCTCCTTATCTGCTACATTCCTTAACAACTTTTCCAAAAGGGAAGAATACTCGTTTATAAGCTTTTAAGGATTCAACTATCCTCACATCCATATCTGATAATGAGAAACATCTACAAAATTGAGCCATCAATGTAACCCAATCATCATTTGCCTCTTTATTTCCTCCTTCAAATCCCAATCTTGCAGGAAAGCTTTGAATGTATGTATGAACTGGTGTATTCACATCAAAATTGGAAAACCAATTTTTGGCCAAACAAATTTAAAAATTTGTACATGCTTTTCCAGACTGGTGTACCCATCATATTTGGGAATTATACTAAAGAGACTCTCTGGAATATAAAATATACATTGCATGGAAAACTTAACAATTTCCTAGCCTTTGAGGTGGTTGCAATGGGCTCCCCACCATCTCGTAGGTTCGAATGCAAAGCAACATACATCAAAGGGATATTTTGTCCTTCTTAAATATTGGAATCAAGTTATTTAAGAAAAATCACAACATATCTAATACCTTTAAAAGTAGGATAGTCTCGTACCTCAGTACCAATCCATCAAACACAATGAATAGTTGTGCAGTGCCAGAAATTCAACTCATGATCTAATTTTTTCCAATCATCCATCACATCTAAGCTAACCTCAGTGCTTTGAATACTTCTCCAACTAATAGAACCAACTACATTCAGATTGATGCAGTCTTCCCTCTTCCCAACTGTAAGCAAATACAACTAGTCCAACATTTGGCTCCTCCACGTCATCTATAGGTTCTGTAAATATTAGACCTTGGTAGGGGTATAAAGGTTGTATGACCCATACTCCATCTACTTCAAAATTAATAGTTCCCCTTTTTAAATAAATAACTGCGTAGTTCTCAAATTACCAATTGATTCCTAACAAGGCAGGATATGGGTCTTTATCACCCATAATATACATCATCTCAAAATATGCATATGTATTTATACCTACATAAACTTCAATATCTTCCAATTGGCCAATAGGAAGGATGTTGTATTGATTTTCCATTCATAGCTGAATCAGGGGAAAAACTAGCTTTAGTTTCCCCAATGCCTCTGAAGTTTTCCTCAGAAAAATATTCACATCTAACCCTAGATCTAGCATAAAATCTTTAATCTAATACCCTAGAATTTTTGCATCCACTATAAATTCCCTTCCTATTCTCCGCTTATTCCTCCAAAATCTTCTAGAATGTCTTCCAAGTAAATTGGCAAAGATAGTTTCATCTGAGAATTGGTCATCTTTCACAATTTCCTTCAATTTCTTGCACAACTGGGCAAACAACTACTCATTGTTCATAATTTGTAAAAATAACTTAAACCATTCTATAACAATTTGAGATACCTCCTGCGAATATCTTGGACTCTTATCTTGCATCTGTTCCCGTTGCTCTACATGAGGGTTGTGAGAAGAAACCAACTACCTGAAGATTTCAACTGCATCCTTATAATATTATTTCTATTGATTAGAATCATTAGACCTTTTAGGTGACATGGGCCTTATTGTAGTAGGTTTCTCATAATTCCCAATTTTAGCTCCAGACCTGTGCCCCCCCCCCCTGGTAACAATGTTGATGTTATTAGGCTCCATATATGGCTCCAATTCTTGCAATTCTGCATTAATCAAATTTGTTGCTTTTAGACAGTTGTGCTCCTTCCATTGAGAATGAGTTATGGAAAATCCTCAGTGGCGTCTGTATTTACCCGAAAGTGTGAACACCAAGGCCTCCTTGGCATCGGGAAATCTCACACAACATGACCCTCTTGATCACAGTTATAACATATGTTTGGGCCTCTCTCGCTAGTCCTTCCTACTCTTGGAGCATCTCCTCCTCATCCCCGAGGAGTTTCATTGACTCTAAATATTGTACGATCAAGATGATTGGCCAGATAATCCAAGGGTCTACATTAATCCATATGGTGTGTAGGCAATCCATAGAATTCACAAAATAGATTGTTTGGCACATTGGAATACTTCTGTGAAATAGGACACAAATGTGGCGAATGACCATAATATTTTCATATTTCACAATACTCATTTATAGAAATACCTTAGTGATTAAGAAACACCTTTTATTGAATATGCCCTTGAAATGGCATGGCTGAACAAATCAGTGCAACCCTGACATTATGCGGCAACGGAGGGGGGCCCATAGGCATAGTAGACGGTCCCGAACCCCTCAACTGTTGAAATTCTATAGCATGATGTCCCTCAACCTAACAATTTGTGCACCAAATGTGAGGCCTCATCGGTTGTGCAAGGGTAAGATCCTTCAATATTTCTGTCAAATTAGAAATTTGATGTTGGAGTCCCATAATAACAAGGTCATTAGAAGTAATTATTGGTTTATATTCTCGAGGATATCCCGCCATTTCTTCAATCTGCATGGCTTGTTCTAAAGCATCCTACAAAGTGTCGATCTTTTATTGCGAAAGGGGAATCCTCATCATTGGAAACAAGGATTTGATAAAGTAATCCCTTTGATGATGGGGTTCACTCGAATAGTTATCATTTACTAATATCATCCTTAAATCGTTGCATACACTGCCAAAAAAATTATCCTTCTCTTTGTCTAATATATTACAATTCTACTAGACCTTATTGATTTGAATGAGAAATTTTAAACTCATAAAGAAAGTTTTGTTTAACTTGGTCCATGGTGGGGTTTGGATTCAAACTAGGCCATCTAATGAACCATCATAGAGCCCAATCTGACAAAGTAGTTTGAAACTCAATAAACTTAGTAGCCTCAAGAGTCTCTCTTTCCCTCCAGACAACTTCACATAGGTACCAATTTTTCTCAACATATTCACCACCCCTTCTTGAAAACTATTAATAAAGGGTAAGTGATTTTGTATTATTTTTTTCCATGATTTATTTCCTTCCCGAAACTAATACAAATCCTTGGGAACCTGGTTGATAATAAATACTAGAACTTGACTGAGAAAAACTATTAGAACTATTTTTTACACAAAAACTTCTTGTTGCATACAAATAGTGCACTTGATGAAATTTTAAAGTCTTACACAATTTAAAAAAGAATTTACTAGGATCTTGATACAATAACAAGGGAAGGTTAGGGAGAGTATTAATTGTGCCACTGGCTTGCGTACTGATATGTAGAGGGACCGAGTCATCCTCAAAGAATAACCTCCTCATTACAAAATGCATGCCATCATTTTCTGGAGTATACTCATCATTGATTGTAATCGTCTATATTAATGATTTGGGAATATGACATCCTCTTGACTCTTGGTGGGTTCCATCTCTCCTATTCAGACTTCCTAAAACACTTCTACTGGCACCTCCTATTCTATCAGAAGGATATCCTTCATCTTATCCTTTCCTGTGCAACTCTAGACTATCCATTTCTTCTCGCCACAATGCTAGACTCGCCATTGATTCCCCTATCCTCTACAATTCTCTTCTTCTAACCCTAATTTCTCACAACTTCCTCTCCCTCCACTCATAGAATATTCACACCCTTTATATCACTCTAAAGTCTTGAGGTTTCCACAAATCCTCTAGATCCACCACAACAACCCCTCATCTTCTACAACTACACAACATTCCCTCCCCTAGATATGACCCCCAACATTGAGGGTTTTAAGAGACCATCCTATTTTCTTGGAAGGACAACAAATTTTGTTCAGCCATCACAATTTTGATCCACGGTGGTATCTCCTTTAATATTCTTAACTATAACCCATATTTGAATATTGCTTCTGCCTTAGTAAAATATTGATGATTTTTAGCCACAAACTCAATAATATACCCTTCTAAGGTTACATGTGTTAGCACTCCATAAATTTTCTAGGCTAAGAAGGGAAATTCCAGATGCAACCACAAGACTACTTTGGACTAGAAATTGGCCTTTTCTAGATGGATGGGGTTCCTTCACTAAAAGAAACCTAAATATTAGAGACTTTAAAGCACATAATTTGACAAAGACCAAATCTAAGGAAAATTTGTAAATTTAATGGCTATTTGGTGAAGGATATGGAATATCAAAGCATGTGATCATAAGGTTACTATCTCATCATACCAATGCATATACCAACCAATTACATACACAAAGGCCTCTCTAGCACATACTTCAACTAGAGAACAATTTTTGTATAGTGGGAGATAAACATATACAACACTCATCCACATGTGATAGAACAGATGATATTTCTGTTATTGCATCTCAAATGACTGAGGATTAAGAAGAATGTGTGAGATAAAGGTGTAACACATTTCATTTTCATTTGAAACATTAAGATATAACTAAACTAGAGCATACATGATGAATTCTAATATAGTTGTTCCATTACACCCTTAAAGAATACTGAAGTAAGATAAATAAGTTAACAAATACACATGACAAAAACAAATTCGAAGTATAATACCGCAAGTATCTTTGAAATGATCATTGGAATAACTCAACATTAAGCATTTTATTACTGAAAATACATATCACAATGCACAAGTATGTTTAGAATCAGTTCACCATAACATCCATGCCCTTCTACATTATCTTTCATGACATTAAATATCATTACAAACTCAAAAATCTTATAATCATGTACAATGAATGGGTTATCAACAAGAAGGATCGAACTAATCACAAAAGTAGCGAGTTCTTAAAAGTGTTTTTTGTTTTTTCAGTGGAAAAAAGAAAAAGAAAAACTAACTTAGATCTTATCATGCTATCCTATCTAGACACCATCCTAATCCATGAGAATCGTATCCTAATCCATATTATCCATGCCTTTAGAAATAAAAACAGGAAACAATAGTCAGTTACCCATTTGTGTTACGTAGCATGTTATGTTGGCATGATCTTCCACATAGTACTAGAAGACACCTGGCTGATGATTAGGTGATGAATAAGCTTCTGTAACATCAACGCATCGTACCATTCTTCCCCTGACATGTGGCATCCTCAATACTCCACACAAAAAATATGTGCAATCGTTGCGCAGCACTGCGCAGTGACTTCCTAGCGAGATTTCAAATTGTGCTTATACACCTTTTCCTGCCTCAAAATTCACAAAATGGCCCAAATATAAAATCAACATTTTATAATATCAAGTTGAACTTCCAGATGAAAAATAGTGACACATATAGCCTTTGAAAAAATTGAAAGGATTCTATTGCACCCACCCTTGCTGAAATTTTGATGCTCTGGTTATAGGCATGTTAGAATCCACCTTGGGCTCCTCTAACTGTTCAATATCTACAACATGTTTACCTCTCTTGCACAGTGAGCTTAGGGGATTCCTCTGATTTCTCCTTTGGCTAAGTTGCTTGTAAGGTTGTCTCTCTAATCTCTCGGTTCTATTTCTTTAAAAATGATGTATTAAGTTGTGATTTTTCAAGTGCATCCTTCATCTTAGCAATCTTAGGGTCTTCTTATTCTATCTGGACATTTTGAGCCTCTTATGCATATTTCCCTTCTTGTTTATCTTTTGTAGAAACACCATTTGTTTGATGAGTTGGCTCCTCAACAACTTGATTAGAATTTGACCTAGTTATAGGTCTCAATAAGAATTGTCCACCTTGAATTGTCTACGCTACTTTCAACTCTGTAAACTGGACCTTTTTTGTTTGAACTTCTGCCACATGAACCTGTCATGCTTGAACCTTCTTCTTTTATTTTGTTCCTGACTTCTTTCTTGGCTTCTTACTTTGTTTTTTGCTCTGACATTATTTCTTCACTATTGTCTCGACTACTGGTTAATATTTTGGCTCTTCTTTATCTTCACAAACCTCCATGGGTGAAATATCTGTTTGAGGCAGTAAACCTAGACCTAACAGAAAAATTTTCCATGATATTTTCTTCCTTTCAAGTTCATACATGAACAAAATATTTATAAAAGAGAAATGAAATAAACTAGACATGTGATTGTCTTTCTTAGCCTGCACTTTCTCTGCCATCCTCCCTAGGCTCTTAAAAAAATAGCAGGGTAGGTTCATAGTCTTTTTCGTTGTGAAATGTACCAAGAGTCTAAGATGATACTGATAAACTCTATTGAACCTACCCTCACAAGTAAAATACCTTTGAATAACCTTGAGTAGTTGGCTATGATGATTCTGAAGGTATGTGCGAGGGAAATTTGTATCAAATTTATTCTTAAATTGTGGCTTCAAAAACTCTTTGAAGAATGAAACATTCAAATCATCTCCCTTGAACCATTTCTCTCCATCTATAAGAAAATCTGTGGCATCAGCAATAAATCTCTCTAAAATAACCATCTCCAGGTATCCTAACTTGACTTTTCCCTCCTTGAGATTCAAGGAAAACAAACTAGCTAACTGCACATGGTGACCTACTGCTTGGATTTTCTCACAGAAGGGGATACAAACTGAGTTTTCAAAGGCTACTCTAATCATTGGATTATAGTTGGCTAGGGATAGAATTTTTGGTTCAATTTGTACAATTTCCCCTCCATTTTTCCTTGCAGTGGGAGACATCTACCTATGTACACATGGCAAGCTCTTTTGGACCTTTGTGGCAAGCTATATGGACTACAACAGTAATAGAAAACCATGTTTTCTAGATAGCAACGACAACAAGATGTGTTTCACAGAAACGCTGAGCAGTGAGGACAGGGCATACTGACACCTTCAAAGGTTGCTGGTGAATTAATCAAACCTATAGACCTTTACCATAGACCAACTCAACATCTAACAACAATCACCATTCATTTATAATGCCACCGATTCCAATTTAGAAATAAAATTTTCGTATCACATGTCATACGCAGTGACTCTTAAACAAGATGATAACACGACTTACATAACACTAAATTAGAACCATTGAAAGAAATAGGATCTTAGTGGTACGACCCTACCTTTGGAAAGTGAAAACCAAGTTGTTTCAAGGTTGTGTGGCTTTGGAAGTTTGTTGCGCAACGAATGTGTAGTGCTATGTCCAACGATGAATATGTAGCACCAATGTGCAACAAATGACTCTATGATAGATGTAATTTTTTATGTGTAGTGCTATGTCCAACGATGAATATGTAGCACCAATGTGCAACAAATGACTCTACGATAGATGTAATTTTTTCCTCGATCATTGGCTTGGTTGCAAATCGATCCTTGTTCTCCAACCTTGATAATTAACCAGCTTGAACTCGACAATGAAAACACTGGGTAAGAGATATGGCAGTCACCTTGTTTGATTTGAATTAGCACCTAATTTGTCTTGTAGCATGATGTGATAAGGCGCTCCATGGTGATTTTTGCATGGGAGTCATTAGAAAAATTGGATATATACATTGCTTGGATAGTGGAGGAATATATGGATTATGTCATGTAGATGGTGTAATCATGGTCTTTTTAGGGAATAGGTTTAGGATGGGATGGGGTAAAATTAAAGTGATATGAGTAATGAATAGGTGATTGGAAAGGGGATTTATGAATGGATAATGGGATATTTAGGTTATGGAACTAGGGAAACAAAGGTAGATTATAGGGGAGAATAAGAAATAGGATATTCTCAAAACAACATTTTCCTTGAGCAATAGAAATTTGGTTGTAATGAACTCAAGAGAAATTTTTGATAGACACATAAGTGACACATACCCCATGACTTGACTATTCAGAAATATGTAACCATGACTCCCAATGAATCAATATTGTTGCATGCTTTGACCAAACCACTTGATGACTAAACTCATGGCGATGTCTGACAGTGACTTTCGAACTTATGACAAAGAGTGATTATAAATTCGACTTATTCAAATTGAAAAATTAAAGAATTCGAAATACATTCGAAAAATGAAAACTATTAACCCTAAAATTGGATCCAATGGGGATGGAAACCTCTTAGCGAGGTTCCAAGAACAAAAACATGGAATATTAGCATGTCCATTGGGAAATGGAGTCAACTGAAAAATTGAAATTACGACTAAAATTATGATTAACAAACTGAAAATGACTACTCACTGACTGGGCCTACTCAATTGATTGACTTGTATATGGTAGGATAATTCTAATATCTTAGGGCCTTCACCTTGGGCTTCAAATTCCAATGATTACTGCCCACACTTGCAATATTAAAATAGAAATTGGAACACTGCTAAAAAAGATGTTCAAATCATTGAGCTTATTCATATTTTTATCTACCCTAATTGTTGAATAACCTACTCACTCAAGTGATACGGAATTTCCAATGAAGCCAAGCAAGGAGATAGTCATTCACTGAAATTTTGTTCACACTTTCCTTGAGCAGACAAAAAAAATGAGAGAATGGAAACTCAAACTATAACTGAGACTGATACTCTTGGTGTAGAAATGTTGCAAAGTCTACCTTCATTGATGGCTGTAAAAAATTGGTAAGAGGATCTTGAAAATAAGGAAAGGTTAAATTCTCTTGGTGATCAACAAAAAGAAGGAAAATTTCTTCAAATATGATGTCCCATTGTTCTTCTTCATTATACTCCTCATTTTTTGAATCTTGAATGACTTTTCCTGTGTTCTCATTCTTCTCATTCACAATAAAAAAATTTAAATTTTCTTGAGGAACTGCAAATGGAATAGTTGCATCATGTATAATAGGAGTGTCGTGAGTTAAAATTTCATGTGCTTCAGTAAAATATGATCTTGATCTTCAAACTATTTTGTGTTTGTTACTTCAAGATGTAGATTTGTCTGAATAAAGTATTCATTTTCATCAACAACCCTTTTCATCAAAATCAGAGGATGGAACATGACTGTCATATGTAAGCATTCATTCTTTAGTATAACAGAGCTACTTGTTCTCTTGTTCTTCTAAAATGTCTAAAGGTTGTTTAATGTAATCAACAAGTTCAGGAGAAAACACATTATTGAAATGTAGATTTATTTCATTTTCAGCTAGGGGAGATATAACTACTTGCTGAACATTTTCTTGAGCATCATAGCATCCAACTTCTACATCTTCTTCCTTGTTAAAAGGGTTCTCAAGAAAGGCCTCTCTAACCTCCTCATCTTCATAAAAACTTTCCAAATTCTCAATAAACTTTTCAAAATGTGTACAACAACGTCTGACCAGCAACAAGGAAGTATGACATTCCTTGTACCTCTCATAAAATACAACATGAAAATCTATAAGAGAATACAAGAAACCATTTGATACAATTTCATACCATGATTGTGCATTTCCTTCCAATGATACAATGAAAATTTTCATCAGGAAATCCTACTGAAATTGAATCTTGATCCTACGTACATGCATGTGAAATTTGACCAAATGAAGAGTAGCATCATCTCCTACATGATCTCTGAACTTTGGAAAATAAGTTTTCCAATCTACATGAGGAATGTGATTTGGAAAACCTGGAATGTGATCTCGATTCATGGGAGCATACCTTCTATATTAAGAACTCATCTTCATTCCTGGATCCTACTGCCAGTGGAGTTTTCATATTAGGTTGAAACTTGATTGGAGTTTCCAGGAGAATGGTCCAGCCTTCATATGTTTATGATTGTTGTCCACCATCAACAGCCAAATCTGAAACTTTGAATATCTTTCCCGGGGAAGATGAAACCTTTTGATCCCTGGCAACAATGCCACCATGTTAGCACTCTGTAAATTTCCCTAGGTTGAGGGAAATTCTAGAGGTTACTACAAGACAACTTTGGACTAGAAGTTGGTATTTTCTAGCCGGAGGGGGCTCCCTCACTCGAAAAACCTAAAGATTAGAGACTGTAAAGCACATAATTTCAACGAGAACAGATCTGAGGAAAATTTGTAAATTTAATGCCTATTTGGTGAAGGATATCGAATATAAATGGTTGTGATCATAAGGTTACTATCTCATCATACCAAGGCCTTTATAGCACATACTTCGAATAAAGAACAATTTTAGTACAGTGGGAGATAAACATATACAACACTCATCCATGTGTGACATAAAAGTTGAGATTTTTGTTACTACATCTCAAATGAATGTGGATTAAGAAGAAATATGTGAGATAAAGGTATAACACATTTCATTTTCATTTGAAACATTAATATACAATTAAACTAGAGCATACCTGATGAATTCTAATATATTTGTTCCAATACACCCTTAAAGAAGACTGAAGAAAGATAAATAAGTTAGCAAATACACAGGAGAGAAACAAATTCGAAGTATAATATCGCAAGTATCTCTCAAATGATTATTGGAATAAATCAACATTAAGCATTTTATTACTGAAAATACAGATTGCAATGCACAAGTATGTTTAGAACCAGTTCACCATAACATCCAACCCCTTCTACATTATCTTTCATGAATTTAAATAGCATTACAAACTCAAAAATCTTATGACCAGGTACAATGAATGGGTTATCCATAAGAAGGATCGAACTAATCACAAAAGTATCAAGTTCTTAAAATTATTTTCTATTTTTTCAGTGGAAAAAGGAAAAAAAACTAACTTAGCTCTTATCACGCTATCTTATCTAGACACCATCCTAATCCATGAGAATATTATCCTAATCCATCATGAAACTTATCCATTCCTTTAGAAATAAAAACAAGAAACAACAGTCAGCTACCCATCTGTCTTGTGCAATAGTTGCATAGCATGTCATGTTGGCATGATATTCCACGTACTAGAAGACAGCTATTTTATGACTAGGCGATGATAAGCTTCTGGCACAACAAAAAATTCTACCATTCTTCCCCTAACACGTGACATCCTCAATACTCCACACAAAATTTTGCGCAGGAGTTGTGCAACGAGATTTCAAATTGTGCTTATACCTCCTTTTCCCACCTCAAAATTCACAAAATGGCCCAACTATACAATCAAAATTTTAGACTACCAAGTTGACATCCAGGATGACAAAAAGTTACACATACAACCTTTTCAAAAACTAAAAGGATTATATTGCACCCACCCTTGCTGAAATGTTGATGCTCTAGTTATAGGCCTGTTATAATCCACCTTGGGCTTCTCCCCTTTCTATTGTGCGGTGAGCTTAGGGGATTCCTTTTATTTCTCCTTTAGTTGAGCTGCTTGTAAGGTTGTCTCTCTAAGCTCTTGGTTCTCTTTCTTTAAAAATGTTATCTTAAGTTGTGATTCTGCAAGTGCATCCTTCATCTTAGCAATCTTAGGGTATCTTATTCTATTTGGACATTTTTAGCCTCTTCTGCATCTTTCCCTTCTTGTTTATCTTCGAGAGCAACATCATTTGGTTGAGGAGTTGGTTCCTCAACAACCTGCTTAGCCTTTGACTTATTTATAGGTCTCAATAAGAATTATTCATCTTGAATTTTCTCCTCTGCTTTCAACTCTGTCAACTGAACCATTGTTTTTTGAACTTATGCCACATGAACCTCTCATCCTTGAACCTTCTTCTTTTATTTTTTACTTGACTTCTTGCTTGGCTTCTTACTTCATTTTTTTTTGCTCTGACCTGCTTTCTTCACTATTGTCTCAACCACTGGTTCATATTTTAGCTCTTCTTTATCTTCACAAACCTCCGTGGGTGAAATATCTGTTTGAGGAAGTAAACCTAGACTTGACACAAAACTTTGCCATGCTATTTTATTCATTTCAAGTTCATACATGACCAAAATATTTATTTAAGAGAAATGAAATAAACTATACATGTGATTGTCTTTCTTACCCTGCACTTTATCTGCCATCCTCCCTAGGCTCTTAAATAAATAGCACGGTAGGTTCATAGTCTTTTTAGTTGTGAAATGTACCAAGAATATAAGATGATACTGATAAAATCTATTGAACCTACCCTCAGAAGTGAAATACCTTTGAATAACCTTGAGTATCTGGCTATGATGATTCTGAAGGTATGTGCTAGGGAAATTTGTATCAAATTTATTCTTAAACTATGGCTTAAGAAACTCTTTGAAGAATGAAACTTTCAAGTCATCTCCCTTGAACCATTTCTCTCAATCTGTAGGAATACATGTGGCATCAACAATAAATCTCTCTAAAATAACCATCTCTGGGTATCCTAACTTGTCTTTTCCCTCCTTGAGATTCAAGGAAAACAAACTGGCCAATTGTACATGGTGACGTACTGCTTGTATTTTCTCATGGAAGGGGATACAACCTGAGTTTTCAAAGGCTACTCTAATCGCTATATTAGAGTTGATTGGGGCTAGGATTCTTGGTTCAATTCATACCATTTCCCCTCCCTTTTTGCTTGCAGTGGGAGACATCTACTTATGTACTCATGGAAAGCTCTTTTGGACCTTCGTGGAAAGCTACAAGGACTACAACAGTAATATAAAACTATGTTTTCTGGACAACAATGATAACAATATGTGTTTCACAGACACGATGCGTAGTGAAAACATGGCGTATTGACACCTTCAAATATTGATGAGGAAAACCTACAAACCTTTACCATAGACCAGCTCAACATCTGACAACAATCACCATTCATTTATAACACCATCGATTCCAATTTTGAAATAAAATTTGCATGGCATAGGGCATGTGCAACGACTCTTAAACAAGAGGCTAACATGACTTATCTAACCCTAAATTAGAATCATTGAAAATATTAGGATCTGAGTAGTTAGACCCTACCTTTGAAAAGTGAAAACCAAGTCATTTCAAGGTTGTGTGGCTTTGGAAGGATGTTGCGTAGCGATGTGTGCAGCAATGACTAGGTAGCACTAGTGTGCAACAAATGACTCTATGATAGTTGTAACTTTTTCCTTGAGCACTGGCTTGGCTGCGAATCGATCCTCGTTCTCCAACCTTGATAATTAACCAACTTGGAATCAACAATGAAAACACTTTGCAAGAGATATGGAGGTCACCTTGTTTGATTTGAATTAGCACCTAATTGGTCTTGTAGCATGATGTGATAAGGTTCTCCATGATGATTTTTTCATGGGAATCATCAGAACATTTGGATAGATACGTTGCTTGAATGATGGGGGAATATATGGGTTATGTCATGTACAGGGAATAATCATGGTCTTTTGAGGGAATAGGTTTAGGATGGGATGGGGAGAAATGAAAGTTATATAAGTAATGAATAGGTGATAGGAGAGGGGATTTACGAATGGATAATGGGAGGTTTAGGTTATGGAACTAGGGAAACAAAGGTATATTAAAGGGGAGAATAAGAAATGGGATATTCTCACAAGACCATTTTCCTTGAGCAACATAAATTTGACTATAATGAACTCAATAACTTTCTAACAGACACAACTGACACATATCCCATGACTTGACTGTTCAGAAATATGTAACCATGACTCCCAATGCCTCAATATTGTTTCATGCTTTGACCGGACCACTTGATGACTAAACTCATGGTGATGTCAGATAGTGAATTTTGAACTTATGACAACGACAATGATTATAAGTTCGACTTATTCAAACTGAAAAATTAAATAATTCAAAAGACATTCGACAAATGAAAACTACTGACCCTAACAACATGAACCCAAAAATCAATAGCCCTTGTTAGTTCAATTTCTAACGGGCGCAACTCAACTAAATCATTTGTGGTCCAATCTATATGAAGCATGAGACGATTCCTTATTCCATCTTTAACTTGTAGCATCCTCAACCAATTCTGCAATTCTTCAAGAAACTTGCACCAAAAAATTTCATATTGGTCACAAGCAGGTTTTGTATACAAAAATTATTCCTTGACCCAATCTAGATTATTTTGTCGTAGTTGAGCTTGTTGCAATATAAAGTGATCAATATTCTCATGCCACCAATCCTGAATATCTCCACTAAGAATCCTTAATTGATCTAAATTTAAACATGAATGCAAAAAAATACAGATATAACCACAAACATAGAGATGCAATAGAAATAACACTTCATTTCATTAATATCAAAGAAATTAAATATGCTTACAAACAAAATGGAAATAAACTAGCTCAGTCGATGGTAGCTTATCTCTGAGAAGAGATGTGGTGGCTACATGCCTCTAAACTATGTTACAATGAGGCTCAAGGGCCTTTTTATTATTGAAAAAAAAGGGCAAACCCTAAATAACCAAAACCCTAACCCCAAGAGATGGAACACCAAGAGTTTGTGGGCCTCGCTGGAGTTAGTTGGGCAGCCAAATTATCGAGCTTGTAACTTGGTCATGTTATCTTCGTTTGGTGTGTACGATACCTTGTTGGAAATATCTCTCCGAGTACAACATGATTTGTTGCAGGCCCTTGCCTATGGCTATGGGCCTACTACCTATGGCTACAAGTCTACTGTGGACCTCATAAAATTTTCATTTAGGGGGTCAAAATTTCTCCTGAAGTTCAAGACCCGAAAAACTGCTAAAAATAGTAATTTTTTTATGAACAAGGAAACTGATTAAACCGACTAGAGGTATAGGTGGAATAGGCGGGTGGCCACCAATATCCACTTGGAACATTAACACCATGATCTATATCCCTTCTAAAATTTTCATAGGTCCCGAGAATGAAACCATTTGTTGGCATAAAATTCAAACAACCGAGACCCAAGGTTCAACCTTAGGTTGCCAACACAAGTGTTGTTGTAGTCTATCTCAATGCCAACATTTTCACTCCCTCAAGAAGGAGTGTCTCACCCAAGGTATGCTCAGACAATTAAATATGTAAGATATATATCAGAGTGGTGTAGAAAACTTAATCGTTTTACACATTATGCTCCAAACAACATATCAATTAACGCAACAAAACCAATTTGTGAATCAAATACATATCGCTAAAAACATTAAGAGATTCATGCAATAAGTGTTTAAAATCTAAAGGGGACACATAATCATCATCCAAACATCACAACTTATTTCATTCCCCGCAAAATCTTCTTTCTTTATTAACTAGAAATATTACATCAGGAAGTCATGCATGCTTATGGGATTTAACACTCTTTTGGGCCACATTACAACATAGGAACATAACAAAATCTCAAAGAAGGAACTCAAGCTTCATCTCGACAAATATCCAAAAGTAAATCAACAGAACTCTCCAACCTTGATCCTCACCCTCTCGGGCCTTTGAAACTTCAATTATGGAACCTACAATTCATTCTTCTTTGTCCCTTTTATAGATCACACTCGCTTGATTCGGGCCAATATAATCAACATGCAAACTTTTTGATCCCTATCTCGTTCAGGTCCACTTTGACAAGTTCTGGTGCTTTTTTCCTTATCATCTTTGATTCTTTCAAATTCTAGCATGCACATCCTTCTTCCATAGCTTCTGCAAGTCCCGATATAGCTAAATTTTTAATTTTCTGTTGCTTCCTGATTTCTGGTGATCGCTTCTAAAAGGTTTGGCCATTCCTTCTTCACAACCGCTTTCCAACCAGATTTTCCAAAATTTCCTTCAAATATGAAGGACCCAACACACTATTTTATCCATTCATTTAGAAATAATAAATATGAATAACTCTTTGTGGCAGTCAACAAGTTATGTCATGGACCTTTTATTTATATATATATATATATATATATATATAGTCCATACTATTGGATTATGAGTGTCTATGACTTGGAAGACTAGATTATGATCTAAGAAATCACAACCTAGGGGCATATAAACTATTAAAATCACTTGAAGATCACAACATTTAACATGGCCAGATTTGAGGTGCCTCATCATGGCCATCATGAAATTTTGAACTTGGTTCGCCATATGAAATGAGGCCCTTTGAAACCTATCATGCTAGTGTGATTTGAATATTGGATTAGGAGTTTATGTGATCTCTAAGGTTCATTAAAAATGACTTTTACATGTTTTTTAGCTATAAAACAAATAAATCTTCAATAGATTAAACTTAATTTTAAACACATTATTATGAGTTTGAATATGATTTCTTAGTATATTTTTCATATTTATTTTCTTATTTGTCACTGAAACTCCACTTGAATTTCATCTTGCTTGTTTCATCTAATTTTATGAATTATGCATAAATAATAGATTATTCTAATTCCACAAAATAACTACAGCTAATAAGCAGTTAGCCAGCGACCAACATGGATTTTATTTATCTATGATTCTTTGTGAAGTGCCACTACTACATTGGGGGTTAATTCTAAACTTTTTTTGGACAATGATGGCATAAATGGCTTGTATTGTTAGATTTTTTTTGAAATTATTGAAAAATAGAATGTATTTTTAGTTATCCTTGCTATAACATCAAAATCCAATGACCATAGCCACAAGATTATTTAGACATTACAACATGTTGACATGGTCAATGAAACTTGTATGATTGTTAAATACTTTTACATATTGTCATTATGTAGTTGGAACTTTTAAACAATACCCACAAAATTTATATGAACATTACAATTTATTGACACGGTTAATAAAACATATATAACTATTAAAGTAGACATAGTCAACTTTTGTCAAAATACCAACATCCATATAAATTATATTTAAGATCAAATATATAAGGCAAAAATTATGTGATGTTTTCGATGTCTCTATTGAATTTTTTTCATAGTTTTGGCTACTATAAGAACATTATGAAAATTAATTTTCAACATTAATTTTTCCCCTTGCAAGTTAAGTTTTCATTCTCTACATATTTGAAATTCTCTTAAGGTAAACAATTTAAAAAAAAAGTTGTAATTCTTTGAATATCTATTATATTGTTCTAATATTGTTTTAGTGGATGTTGTTGTAAATATAGTTAAGGATGTCATTGATATCAAAATAATGTTGCTATCCTCCCCACCCAAGTTCAATTCTTGCATGTGATATGTTGAGCTCATAATGAATATTCCTTGTAATGGATTTGAGCCTTATCGTATAAGCAATCCCTTGAGGATCAAAACATATATATTATTCATATGGAATATAAAGATATTCTCATGTGTGTCTATTCCCATATAAAAAAGTATCCCACCCTCCAACCTATGGGCAAGAGTAAGATATTCTCTAGGCCTCAAGGTTGTTTAACAACAAGTCTTCAGGCTATTACAACAATATACTTGATACAATTTGATCATGTTACTTGGGGGATTTGAACTTGGGTGGGAGCACAACAATCATTCCTCCCAACCATTTGAGAAAAACTCAATTGACAAAACACACACACACATGTTCAATTATTTGTATTACAAAGAAAATTGTTCTAGCATTGAACTAGAGGATGAGGAAGTGCCAAAATGTACTATAAATATTGGTAAACAAGCTAATGGAGATCATGTAGATCATGCAGTTAATCTTATAATTGAGGAAAATGTTGACATTGTTATTTGAGAATGATAGGATAAATAGATTAATCCATAACACCCTTGCTCCATTGAACAATAACATTGATGATAATGTTAATGATGTACATTTGACTCATAGTGTATGAAAACCCTTATATAATGGCTCATGACAAGTATTCACTCTACTATTTTGTTGTTGGCGAACTTGAAAGTATCGATTGATTTGTTAAACACCTACACCCAAATCCTAAGGTATGAAATATAATTATTCATACATGAGTGTCAATTTTTTATTTATATTTTTAGTGTTAAATGTATAAATGATGCAATTTTGTTGAATATTCATTATAGTATTTTTATTTTTTATGTTGTAGATTGTTAGTTGATATTTTCCTCGCACATACTAAGAATTATATCTTGTTATGGTAGATTTAGGAATGGATTATGAAGCTGCCGATGCATGTCCTAGTGACTATATTTTATATTATGGACAAAATGCAAAAACACTTGTAATTCCTTGTTGTGGAATTAGTAGATATCAAACTGATCAAGTAACAAATAAGGTGGCCTACAAAGTTCTTCATCATATTCCCATATTTTCATATTTCCAATTGTTCAAGTGCAAAATCATAGCACAATTTATGGATTACTATGCATGGAATAGAAGTGAAGTTGGTGTTATTTAGCAACATGAAAGAAATATGGCCACTTTTCAAAGAAAAGCCTCATAATGTTAGGCTTTCATTGGTAGCTAATGGTGTCAATCCAATTGGACATATGAAGTCCATCGACTTAGTGTGGCCTATTTTTTCTATAAATAATAACCTCCCTCCTTGTATGTCAATAATAAGGGAGCACACAATGTTGGTAATGGTTTTCCTAGGCATTTATTCAAAATAATGTTTTCAAGTACATAAAATTTCCATTATGCATTAGTTGTTTGTTAAATATTAATTTTATTATCATTAAAAGGCAATACAAATATATATTTTCAAATAACGAGGTAAGTACTAATTTAAAGATACAAATGTATTTATTTAGCTTCTTATTGATGAACTTCTAAAGTTAGGGGGTTGGTATCTTTATGTGTCGTATCTTGAAACCAACAAGGAAAATACAATGTCAATTCCATGAAATACTCACATGGACAATTCACGATGCCTCGTGGATAAGAAATTTTTGTGTTAATTAAAAAATATAATACACTTTAATAATATTTATTAATATTACTTATCCATGTATTTTTTGAATAATTAATTTGTATATTAGTATTAACATAATTCCACATCTTATGGTTCTTAAGAAAGGGTAAATTTGCATGTCTAGTATGTGGTACTGTAATTTCATCTCAATTTTCAAGAAATTTAGGAAAAAGAGGTGCTTGATAAGGATAGAAATTTCCTCATCCCTAAAAATCATTTGTATAAAACTATTGAGAAGTATATTTTTATTGGGAAGGAAGAGACTAGAAAAAACCCTAAAGAATGACACCTCAACTATGAAAATTGAAATATAACAAGAATTGTTAAGGTGAGTAATCAGTTTCTATATCATATGTAACTACATTATACAAATTTTCTTTATATTAAATTAGTTTTAATGTATCTTAATACTATTTTTTTGCTTTATGTTTTATAAATGTCATTAATGCATTAGTCAACTTCCACACTGAATAAAAAGAGATGCAAGTTGATAGGTTTCCTATTATGAGCACCTACGTGTAGCTCATATGTTTTGGACAATGCATATAGAAAGAATGTTATATAAATATTAAGGAAAATATTAGATGGAAGGAGTAACAAGGATGAAATTTCCAAAGTTTATAGTGGCATTTAGGAAGTCGATCTATAATGGGAAATTTGATTCACTATTCTAGTGATGGAGAACCAAACACTATTGCATGGATATTTATAGGGTAGGAAAACAAGGTTGTAATATATGTCATTTGAAAATTATGTTTCCCACTTGTTTTTCTTGCAATATAAAATCACAATTGGAAACACCTTTATTGAGGTAAGTTGGTAAATTCTTTCTTCCTTTTCTAGAAATTCCATATTATTTTCAATTTAGAAAAAAATAAAAAGTTCTATGTTTTAGTTTGTTCTACCTTTACTCTTGTAGAAAACTATGTGAACAACATAAAATAGGTTATATCTAATTCTTGAAAGTACATGAGGTAACATGTCATGATTTAAATAAAAAATTTAACTATATAATTGTTGCATATGTGATTTACTAGCATTATATGCATAATATTTGTACTTTCAATGTTGTATTAACATGCTTTGATATGTGTAGTTGGTTGTCATTTAAGAAATCCATAGAGAAGATACAACCTATTGGAAACAAGAAATTCCTCGTTAATGTGTGAATTGAAAAAGTATTTTCCTTTGAATTTTTTAAATTCACATGAACACTACCCCATACAAAAAGTTGAGGAGATTTAAAATTTTGGACCCATGCACATAAGGTCAATGTGGATGGTGGAAAGGCACTTGACAACTTTGATTTTGTTTTTTTTTTTTTGGCAAAGATCACATCCTGAGGGATCTATGCTCAATGGCTGAAAGTTAAGGGTGTGATGTGTAGAAATTATATAACTTATGTGTTATATGTCCAAGATTCTCCTTATCTCACACTATTTTAACTTCATGCAAAATACAGAATCTATTCCACCATTGATCATTTGCGGAAATTAAATCAAGATTGCAATGCACACATGAAACAATAAAAATTCACACACATTAACACAGTTTTTTAACGGGAAAGCCTAAAGCTGAAAACCCCAACTATATTTATATAATATATGTCATAGAGATCATGTAACAATCCTCATACAAATCTGATCATGTCAAGCTCTCAGTACAATACAATCGCTACACAGTAATCAAGCCCAAATCCGTGCACCGATCTTTGCCACCTACTAGTCTACCTCTACTGCGCAAACCCTGCTGAAGAATGGTTCTGAATGAACTCGAATTGCTCCAGCCTTGCTCACGCAATCCTCATAGGCATATCCCCTGAGTGTTGGATGCAATCAATGCATCACTATAGTCACAACTGGTAGTCACACTTTCTTGTTCACCTATCTCTCCACTGGTCTCCACTGAAACTGCCATGCACTGTAGTTAACTGACGTATTCTTTAGTTGATGAATGAGTTATTATTTAGTGAATTAATTAACTAATTAATTCACACCACTCTCACTAGTGTATCAATCAGTTAGACTAGATACAACTAGCTCAACTGAGTCTAACTGAGTTAAACTATATACAACTCCACCAACTACTTCTCCAACTCCACCAAAATCTGTCACATGAGTTCTAACTGAAGTTCTCCATGCAATAGCTCCAGTAAACCCTCAGGAATAGCGTAATTCCTTCTGTCAGCTGTTGTGCCACATCTGTGCACTTAACTGAAGTGCTCCAAGAGAATAAGATAATGTTTAGAGTCCAAATATTATTAAGAGCTAATAATATTCGACATATCTATTTTTAGACTGGCAGTCTAAAAATAGACTCCACCCAATATGTCTAAAAATAGAATTCCATCTATTTTTCCAACTTGATCAACCATCCACAAATAGTATCCTGCAACTCATAGAATATGATCGACATGTCTAAAAATAGACTCTGTGACAAAAATCTCCTGTGTGGGCCCCACTTAGTTTAGGTGATCACTTTCCAACTAGGATCAAGAATGATGTTTCAGGATGCCTCCTTCACTGTATCTTGTTGCAATCTTCAACACTCCCTCTCAAAAAGAAAGGAGTGTCTTTGCATGCAACATGCAACTCCATGCATTCGCCCTGCAACATTTTCAAGCGCCATGCAACTCCATGCATTCGCCCTGCAACTCTTGCTGCAACACTTCCAAAACTGAAAGGCTCCAAACAACTCAATCAGTCTAATGCATCTATCATCAAAGTCTTCGACTTCTTCTTAGCTACTACACATGTCTTCAGGAACCACTGCGATGTTGAACTCTGCACCCATGCACTCTGCACTTGCTGTCAACTCTGAACCGCGCTCCAGTATCTGACACTGTCACTTTGATCTCACTGCATCACTCCAATTGATCATGCTACTACTGCTCTATGGGCACCTCGTAGCCAGGTTCAATTCATGAGATCCACACCATCTCAATGAATCCTACCCAGAAATCTCCTCTTGGGATTACTCATGCATGTCACCCCACCTCTCACCTGGTGGTATAGCTGCATGCACTCCCTCTGCCCATCTGGCACGAAATTTCTCTACATGAGTGGTTTCTCCCACTCCATGATCCTCATATTGTGGTTGCTCCACATCCCGAGTTTCACTCTTACCTGCATGCAAATCCATCTCCCTCTCAAGCTTCAATTGCATGGCTTTATTACACTTCCCAACAGTAGGAAGCTCCGTATAAATTCCATCTACTTCAAGTTTGTAGAGATTCTTCACTTGAATCCCAACCTTCTTGACTTGTCCTGTTGCTTTGTACCGAAGGAAAATTTTCCCTTCACTAAAGACAACATCATACCCTTTATCCTCTAACATTGCGACTGAGATTATATTCTTCTTTAAACCTGGAACATGCACTACATCTTGTAAAAGAATAATTTTACCTGACTCCCTCTGAAAGGTAATGGTACCAATTTTGGTCGCATTGTATCATCCATTGTCACCCAACTCAACATGCAACTGGAGATATTTCTCCACCAAGTCACTGAAAAGATTCACATCTCCCGTCATCTGAAAGGAAGCACCAATATCAAAGTACCACCCTGATCCCAATGCACTAGACACCATGCATGCGATCAATGAGAAGTCAAGCTCAAATTGCAAGGCAAGAGCCTCATCAGCTGCAGCTTCAGCAACTTTCTTGTTCTTCTTCTTCTGTGGAAAATTTGTGGCGAAATGCCCATGTTCGTGACAGTGAAAACACTTCACTTTGGACATGTCACGCTCTTTGCCATCTTCACCGGCCTCAGATATAGAATGGAATTTCTTCCCCTTCTTATTATTTTCCTTGGAAACCAAAGCACAATCCTTTTCATCATCATTCTTTGATGAAGATCCATCCCTGGTATCCCGCCTTATCTCCTCCTGCATAAGATCCGACCAAAGTCGCTCCCATCCTGGCAGTTTCTCCCATCCATTGACAGAGTCTTCGTAGCTATGCCAACTCTTCGGAAGCCCAAGGAGAGCCAATCTCACCAATTCTTCTTCATCCACACTGACTCCTACACTCCCAATCTCATCCCTGCAGTGGACAAACTTTGTCAAGTATACCGAAATAGTGTCATTCTTCTCCATTTTTATTTTTCTGAGCTTGTCTTTAAGTGCCAACTTCCTCTGGTCACTTCTGCTTTGGAAAAATTTTGTCAAAGCCTTCCACATTAAGAATGGAGTGGCTTTACCATGAAGGCTATACATAATGTGGTCCTTCACACCTTCCAACAGAATCCTTCGACACTTTGCTACCTTCTTTTTCCATGCGTCAAGTGTGGTTGCATCGCTAGAACCCAGCTTAGGAACATCGCTATCGATGAACTCCTTCAGCCCATTATCATCCAGCACCGCCTCCATCCTGTCCTTCCATGCAATATAATTCGAGCTCCCATCAAGGGCATACTCCAATCGCAATCCATTGAAATAAATTTCAATGAATGCTCAACTTCGACACCAAGAAAAAACTACAGCAAATTCGAATTCCACCAGCACAAAACTCAATCGCTTCAATAATTGCAATCTCCTCCAATGATCAATACTACTCTGATACCATGTAGATATCATATAAATTATGTGTTATATGTCCAATATTCTCCTAATCTCACACTATTTTAACTTCATGCAAAATATAGAATCTATTCCACCATTGATCATTTGCGGAAATTAAATCAAGATTGCAATGCACACATGAAACAATAAAAATTCACACACATTAACACAGTTATTTAATGGGAAAACGCACAATGAAAACACCAACTATATATATATAATATATTTCATAGAGATCATGTAACAATCCTCATACAAAGGCGGTCATGTCAAGCTCTCGGTACAATACAATCGCTACACACTAATCAAGCTCGATCTTGCAAATCCATGCACCGATCTTTGCCACTTGCTAGCCTGCCTCTATTGCGCAATCCCTGCTGAAGAATAGCTCTGAATGAACTGAAATTACTCCAGCCTTGCTCATGTAATCCTCATTGGCATCTCCACTGAGTGTTGGATGCAATCAATGCATCACTATAGTCACAACTGATAGTCACACTTGCTCTTTCACCTATCTCTCCACTGGTCTCCACTGAAACTGCCATGCACTGTAGTTAGGTGATGTATTCTTCGGTTGATTAATAAGTTATTATTTATTGAATTAATTAACTAATTAATTCATTCCACTCCCACTAGTGTATCAATCAGTTAGACTAAATACAACTAGCTCAACTGAGTCTAACTGAGTTAAACTAAATACAACTCCACCAACTACTTCTATAACTCCACCAAACTCTGTCACATGAGTTCTAACTGAAGGCCTCATGCATTAGCTCCAGTAAACCCTCAAGAATAGCGTAATTCCTTCTATCTGTTGTTGTGCCACATCTTTGCACTTAACTGAAGTGCTCCAAGAGAATAAGATAATGTTTAGAGTCCAAATATTATTAAGAGCTAATAATATTCGACATGTCTATTTTTAGACTGGCAATCTAAAAATAGATTCCACCCAATATGTCTAAAAATAGAAGTCCATCTATTTTTCCAACTTGACCAGCCATCCACAAATAGCATCTTGCAACTCATAGAATATGATCGAAATGTCTAAAAATAGACATAGTCTAAAAATAGCCTGTGTGGGCCCCACCTAGTTTAGGTGATTATTTTCCAACTAGGATCAAGGATGATGTTTCAGGATGCCTCCTTCATTGTTTCTTGTTGCAAACTTCAACATGATGTAGGAGCATCCCACTTCCAAGTCAAAATTTATTTTGACTAGAATAGGGGTCTATTATATGCCAAGGGAGTTCCCTAATGAGTGAAATTGTTTAATTTGATGTATTTCCTAAGTTTCTAGAATAATTGTACATAAATTATTTAAGGTGAGGATTGTTGTAATCAAATCTACTCTTTAGGAGAGATCTCGAGAGTATTTGGAAAGTTAAAGATATTTAAGGATTAGTTGGATTTATGAGAGGATTTTGTTGAGAAGATTGTGCATATGAACTTGAATTAGTTCATAATTCTATTTTGTATCAATGTAATCAATTTCATAAAAATAGTGGCAAGTGCATAAAATAGATTCGAGAGGTTTTAAGGGACAAGTAGGGCCAAAATTCTGAGAGAGGGCCAAATGATGTATTTCAAGCCAATGGACATTTTGTAATTTATTGTATATAATATATGATGTTATGAAACCAACTCAAAAAATAGAAGAAAAGAGAGATTGACAACTTAGAAATCTTCCTCTTCGAGGGGGAAACCTCCTTTACATTATATAAATGAATAATTCTTGGATGATACAAAGACAAAACCTCCTTTCTATATATAGGATATGGGGTCACAATATAATCCTAGTCGACCTAAAAATAATAATGTAAGGGCACAACAATAACCACAATGAGCTTTTATGGGGCAAATGAATAACAATATGGGGACTACAGGGGTACAACACTAACAACAAGGGGGCTACACTAATAATAATAAGGGACTACACTAGTAATATAGGGACCTAACATGCCCCTCTCCTTCAAAAAAGTGTTTTCCTCAATACTTGGGTAGTTCTGGATGCTTCTGTATAAAATTATCATCCTCCCATGTGGAATCTTCAGGTAAGTTCCTCCACTTGATGAGATACTCTAAAATTGATCGATTTCGTAGATGTCGAGTTCTTATTTTCGTGACTGCTTTAGGTTCCAATATGATTTTTCCTTCCTCATCAATTTCTGGAAATATTGTTTGAACTAGAATTTTATCACCTATAACCTTCTTTAAACATGAAACATGGAAAACTCAGTGCACTCGGGAAGAAGCAGGAATCTCCAATTTGTATGCCATAGTACCAATATTTTTCAACACCTTGTAAGGACCATAGTACTTTGGCGATAATTTATTATCTTTATTAGCTTGCTTGAGGGAAATTTGTTTGTACGGTTTTAGACGTAAAAATACCTAGTCTCCTACATCAAAACTTCTCTCGATGCAATGTTGATCTGCTTGTTGTTTCATTCGATTTTGTGCCAAATTTAGGTTATCCTTTAAGATTTGGAGAACTTTTTGTTGATGATCGATGTGATATTCCATTGCTTGAACCTTGGAATTTTCTCTTAAAGATGATGTGATGGATGGTGGATGATATCCATAGAGTACCATAAATGGGGTCATTTTTTCTGTTGTATGGAAGGAAGTGTTATACCACCATTCAACCGAAGGTAACTAGTTGACCCATTGTGTTTATTTATCAAATAAAAAACAACAAATATATCCCTCCAAACATTTGTTCACTATCTCAGTTTTCCCATCGGATTGAGGATGATAAATGAGTTATGAGCTAGTTGAGTAGCCAAACAAAAAAATATTTTTTTCCAAAAATTTCCAGCGAAAATGGGATCTATGTCGCTTACAATAATCTTTGCGTTTCCATGTAGATTTTGAATTGTTTCCATAAATCAATAGCAACTGCACTCGCTTTAAATAGATGAGATAATGCACAAAATTGTGCATACTTGATAAGTCTATCAACTACCACCATGATGACACTCTTTCCTTCAAACTTACGTAAACATGTGATGAAATCCATCGAAACCTCCTACCAACGTTGGCTTGGAATGGATAAAGGTTGTAGCATACCTGAGGTCTTAATTGTCTCAACTTTATTTTGCTAGAAAACTAAACATTCTGCCACAAACTTTTGAATATTAGATTTAAGGCCATCCCAAAAAATTTATTTCTTCACCCTGTGGTAAGTTTTTAAAAATCCTGAGTGTCCTCCCAAGGGAGAGGTGTGCAATTCAAAAAGAATATTTTGTTTTAGTTTGGAATTCTTACAAAGATATAAGTGATCTTTGTACCATAAGGAATCATTTTTCCAACTAAATGTATCAGATGTATTGGGATCTTGCTACAAATTTTGAATGAGTGTCCACACTTCTTTTTCATTCTTCCATTCCTCCCTTGCTTCAGCTATCCAATCTGGTTGGATAATAGAAATGGCACAAAGCAATGCTTCCACCTCCTCATCCTTTCTTGAGAGTGCATCTGCAACAAAATTTAGTTTCACTTTTTTGTATATGATTTCAAATTCATAACCCAACATCTTTGTGACCCATTTTTGTTGCTCTTCTGAAGATAATCTTTGTTCCAAAAAGTATTTGAGACTATCATGATTAGTTTTTACCTTGAAGTGTCTTCCCATTAGTTAAGGTCGCCATTTCTTTAGTGCATGTAGTATTGCCACCATTTCCTTCTCACAAATAGATTTCTGTAAATATTTTCCTTTGATTGGACAACTTTCAAAAGAAACGGGTCTTCCTTCTTGCATTAAAAAAGTTCCAATTCCATTTCCTAAGGCATCACATTCCACAATAAAGCTTTTTGTGAATTCTGGCGTAGCTAATATTATGGCTTGGCACATTGCCTCTTTAAGATGTTCAAAGGCATTAGTTCCTTCAAGGGCCCATGAAAATGCATCTTTCTTTAGTAATGTTGTTATAGGTGCTGTTATTCTCCCATAATTATTAACAAACTTGCGATAATACCCTGTTAACCCAATAAATCCTTGCAACTACTTATGGTTGTGGGGAATTTCAATTCCTTAATGTCTTTAATTTTGTTAGGGTCTACCTTAGCACCCTCTCAAGATACAATATGACCCAGATATTCCACCTCTTGTACTCCAAAGAAACATTTGGAGGTTTTTTCATATAATTGTTTCTCCTTCAATAGTTTGAGCACCCTGTCAACATGTTGAACATGATCCTTCCAAGACCTACTGTAGATTATTATATCATCAAAAAATAATAACACAAATTTTCTAAGGAAGGGTTTGAAAATGGAATTCATCAACCCTTGAAATGTAAAAGGTGCTTTGGTAAGGCCAAAATGCATGACCAAAAATTCATAATGACCCTCATGAGTTTGAAACGTTGTTTTTGGAATATCTTCAGTATTCGTTCTAATTTGATGATATCCTGAATAGAGATCCAACTTGGTAAAATAAATTGATCCATGTTATTCATCCAATAATTCATCAATCAGAGGAATGGGAAATTTATCTTTAATAGTGAGCTTATTGAGCTCCCTATAATCTAGACACATGCGCCATGATCCATCCTTCTTGCGCTCCAATACTACTGGAGCAGAGAAAGAACTTTGACAAGGTTGAATTATACCAGCCTCAAACATTTATGCAATCATATGTTAAATTTCACTCTTTTGGACATAAGGATATCTGTAAGGCCTTATGTTTGGAGGAACACTTCCTGGAATCAAATGAATAGCATGATTATGATGACGAATAGGTGGGAGTCCTTTGGGAGTTTCAAACACCTTGGAATGACTGTCCAAGACTTTTTGGAGATATGGAGAAATAGATTATTTTGATGTTGGAAATTCTAGTGAGCATAATTGTGCAATTACGCCTCGTTGTTCTTTCTTCATAATATTTTTCATGACATTAGAGTTTATTATCTTTCTCGTCTTCCCTGCAATACCCCGTAATTCAACTTCCTTTCCTTCCGAAAACAATTTCAAGAAAATTTCTTGAAAATTAAAAGCTATCATCCCCAAATATTGTAACCATTGTACTCCTAGTACAACATCAGCACCACCCCTTGGAATGGAAAGAATTGGAATATGTAATACATATTCCCCCATGGTTAGCTTGATATTATGGAACTTTCCAAAAAAATTTATAGTTCCTCCATTTTCAACCATCACTTGACACTCTTGTGCTAGGTATAGGAAGCAATTAAATTCCTTCGCTACCTTACAATGAATAAAATTATGGGTGCTACAAGAATAAATCAACACTATTACATTTTTCCTCTTGATATGTTCTTCTATCTTGAGAGTTTGAGGAGTGGTAATTCCTTCCAATGTATTACAGGATATGGTCAGACTCATTTCTTCTTTCTCTAGGGTTGGTTCCTAGTATATATCCTCTTCTTTTGAATTTTCTTGTTCACTTTCTTCCTCCTCTTCACAATCTATGTAAAATAATTTCTTCTCAGCACACTTATGACCTTTAGTGTATTTTCTATCACAATTTTAGCAAAGCCCTTTTTCTCTTTCTTCTTCCAATTTTTGTGGTGTCAAACTCGTAGGTTGTGGAAGTCTAGGAGTAGCAACACTTCCATCTTTATAGATGTGAGTGGTAGGCTTCCTTGTCGCCATAATTTTACTTTCATTTTCTCTTGCCAACTTGAATGCCTTCTCCAATGAATCTGGTTCCCAAAGACGAACCTCATGTTGGATGTTATCCTTTAAATTCCCTATGAAGACATCAATCATGTGTTCCTCTGGAATATTAGTTACCCTTATATTCAATTTTTGGAAGTCCTCAATGTGCTCCACCATTGAACCTTTTTGTTTGAGATTTATAAATTGGCTAAAGAAGGTGTTACTCTTTGTATCCTCATAATGTGCTATCATTTCCTCCATAAAAGTTCACCAAGTGACAATTTTTTTACGACAGCAAAGCCATCAATACCATACAAATGTATTTTGTTCTAAATGTAAAGTTTCAATGCATACCTTTTGTGTGTTTTGCACATTATGGAGATAAAAATATTGTTCCATCTGTAGTATCCATGTTACAGGATCCTTGCCATCAAACTCCCTCATATCTATCTTTGGAATATGGTGGGTCTTCATCCAACATTAGAGTTTATGAAATCATGATTGACATTTATTTTGTTCCCATCATGAGTTTTCTCTACTACTTTTTTTCCATTAGGAATCATTTATTGTAGCAACTTTGTCAAACATTCCATGTTTGCTTTTAGATTATTCTTCATGTCTTCCATGTTGCCTTTCATTTTTTCATCGATCTTAGCTTCCATGCCATCCATCTTAGCTTCCATTCCATTCTTCAAGCCATCCATCTTAGCTTCCATGCCATTCATCTTAGCTTCTGTGCATTTGTTCAAACCATCCATTTTAGCTTCCATTTCATTTTTTGTTACTCTTTGTGAGAGAGAAATTTGTTGCACTTGGTCTCGTAATTTTGATATATCATGTTGCACTTATTCCTCCTCATGATTCATACTAGAGCCTTTTTAGGGCTTAATGGGCGTTGAATTATTTTTAGCGGGGATTTTAGAACCCAATAGTGATATATATGCTTCAATATGCCCTTGGAATCACTTCAAACTGATTTTTCAAACAAGACTTTTAAAAATACTCACTTTTTTCTTGCTTTCAAGGATATCGATATTGAAACTAATGTATCTTTGTAATTTCGGATCCCCAAGATATAATCTTTGGTCCTATAGTAGCTCTCTTACTCTTATTTCCAATGCCATAGGTTTGACCTGATTTGGATTCATAAAGGAAAATTTATGCCCAATATCTCATAATGACCTAATTATGGACTAGTTCAGTAGAGCGAACATGTACGGCATGCCATGTGTTGCTATTTCATCTTTCGGTTCTAAAATCGATATACATAAAACTAAAGTCTGTACAATTTTGGCCACTTTTTACATAATTCCAATCCAACTCTCAAAGAGAGAGTTATGATGATTTTCACAAGGTCACCTCTTTGAGATGAAATTTGGGAGCCTGCAAAAACCCTAACTTCTACAGATCATATCTCCGAAAATATTGTGAACCAAGATCTCAAATTTTTACACGAAGTTCCTCAGGATTTCTGTGCAAATGGGTTTTTGTTTTAGCTTTTGAACCTTCGTAGACAAAACGCTATATCAAAAATTCCACGATGGCCTGTTTAAAGCAGCGAAACCTTATAATCCAAAGCTCTCATACAAAATTTTATGAAACCAACTCTCAAAATAGAAGAAAAGAGAGATAAATGACTTAGGAATCAGCCTCTTCGAGGGGGAAACCTCCTTTACATTACATAAATTAACAATTCTTGGATGATACAAATGATAAAACCTCTTATATATATATAAGTGTCCATGGGGTCACAATATAATCTTAGCCAACCTAACAATACTAATGTAAGGACACAACAATAAAAATAGTGGGATTTTATGGGGCACAATAATAAAAATATGGGTACTACAGGGGTACAACACTAACAATAAGGGGGCTACACTAAAAATAATAAGGGACTACACTAGTAATATAGGGACCTAACATATGAGGACACTCTGCTTTGAGTGTATGGATCCAGAATGCAAGCCATTGTTTATTAATTTCTAACCTGTTATTTATATTTATATTTATTGTGTTAAAGCTTAGGAGGGAGATCATTTGAGAATGTATGTCGAAACTGATATAGGAGAAATATAATATTTTTGAAGTAGAGATGAGCCTTTCCTTTAAAGTCGAAATAAATATGATACATATTAAAGAGGACTGTGTTGATTTTTGGGTAGCATCAAATTTGTTCTAGCTCCGAAACTTTGTGGAGGGGCTAGAACACATGAGATCTCCAAGACCCAGAAATCATTTGGAGAAATTCCACTTGGAGATTATGTTATTCAAATAATTAATTATTTTAATAGAGACCCTAAGTCTAACTTAGGGAAATTAAATAATTAAAGTGAATTAATTTAAACATGTGGGTGAGAATGTTCTAAGTGACGAGGATCAAGTATTTTCTAATCTTAGTCGTTGATTAGAGATTATATCACGGTCGTTGATTCGTCAACTGGAAAATTATTAAAGGAAGGCTTGGGGTCAGGTGGAGAATACACACAGAGAATCAGCACTTGAGCTAAGTCGAAATTCTGGGGCGCGTTTTGCTGAGAATTTCAGAGTGAGCTTGCAGTGCAGTGAGGGGAATTTTGACATCGGGATTTTGCATCCAAGTCTAAGAATACAATATCAGAGAGGCATACCATCATCAAAGAGACAATGCAATCCCAAGAGGGGTGACGCAAAGCCAATTGAGTTCACACAGAGCTAAGGCAAAGGATCATGTAGGCTCATACGGGTGATGTAGTCCTAGAGGAGGTGATGCAGAGCCAAAAAATGGAAGCATTGGAGTTTTTGTGGGGCAGATCAGACTTAGTTTCAACAAATCAAAAGGGTGATGCATCCACTAGGAAGGGTGACGCGGTCTCAATGTAGTGTTTGTTGGTTATTGCGTAGGCACCTGTGGGGTTCGTCATTCTGATGTTGGATCAACCATAATGTCTTTCTTCAGATAGAGTTACTTGTGTCGATGATTTTCTCTGTTGGGTGAGACACATTTGGCACCCTAGTTTGTATTCAAAAATATGCATAATAATAAAACCCTCAAGAGCTGCTACATTGGTTTTCCCGCATTGGGTTTTTTTGGGGACATTTGTCCGAAAAAATTGTGTCATTTGTCTGAATGATTGCTTATTCTTCAGTACTTTATCTATATAATTTTATAGGCTACATTTTTTTCCTTCGAAGTTTTCATGAATGATTTAGAAAATAACTTGTTTATTTAAATAAACAAGTAGGAGAAGTACATCAAATTTACTGCAGTAGGATTTTTTTTTAGTAGATTAAGAAATTTTCACATGGTATCAGAGCATTTGCAGATCAGGAAGAGTTGAAGTCATCAGCGAAGAGGAAAATATTTTTGTTGTAGGAAGGTAGTTGTCCCGAGTGACAGTGCAAATCTAGAAAGAGGCAAGGAGGGGTGACAAAGTCACTAGAGGGCCTCATGCAAACCCTGTGTCGGCCATTTGAGGTGTCATTGTAGCTGTAGCAGAGGCATCACAATGTTTGCTGGGAAAACATAGAAGTTTCGATCCTCCATATTTCCGGTTTCTGTAGCTGGAAGTGCAGTTTGTTTTCTTTGGAAGTTGTTGGTGGGGCATTGTTTTTTTTGGTGCAGAATAGTGTCTAACGGGGTGTGACAAAGTAGGGGTAAGTGGTTCCTCAAAATTCTTATCGCCAAGAAGTCTAGATCCAGTGTTGAGCAGCAACATTGGAGAGGGTTGATTCGACATCATTTGGAGGAGTATTTTCAGGAAGGAAATCAGTTGTCAAAGGGAGCGGGTTCCTTAGAGGGTTTCTAGCACCAAGAAACCCAGATCCAAGTTTTTTCTGAGGGTGCAGCAAAATAGGATAAGAGAACCAGCTTCGAAATCTTCAGTATGAGTAGAGATGGCCACACATGGACTAAGGGATTAGGACAAGTTGGATGGAACATCCAACTTTGTCATCTGGAAGGTCAGTATCCTATCTCTCCTAGATGAGTATCGTATCAATCATCTCGCTGAGAGAGAAGTTGTTGTTCCTATTGATGTTGATATGTTGAAGAATTATGAGGAAGCTAAAGCGAAGGAAAAGTGCTTGATATTGGACGGGGTCAAGGGTCATGTGGTCCCACACATTGCTAAGAAGAATACAACAAATGAGATGTGGAAAAATTTGACCACATTGTATCAAGGAACTTCTATCCAAAGGATAATTCTTCTAGAGAATCAACTTTGATTATTTCAGATGCATAAGGGAGAAGAGATCGACCCCTTCCTCATTAGATTGAAGGCGATCCGAGATCAGCTAGTTTCCATGGGGGATACTCTTGATGAAGGTATTATGGTAAGGAATACCCTGAATGAAGTCATTGATGACTAGGATAACTTTGTCCAAAGCATTTTGGGTAGAGAAGCTCTTCCAAACTGGGAAGATATGTGGGAAACTCTTCGACTAGAAGAGATCAGAAGGATAACCAAGGTGGGAAGTAGTAGTAGAGGGATCAAGATCAAGGAGGAGGAGGAGGAAGATGCAGCTCACGCATCTAATGGATAGCATGGGCATCATAGGAAGAAGAAGAAGGACCTTTCAAAGGTCATGTGCATCAAGTGTGGTGAACTAGGACATTTCACCACATAATGCCCTCTGAAGAAGAAGGGTGAATACAAGTCTGATTCGAAAAATGTCACAGCTAAGGACGGTGATGGAGATGATAACAATGTGGCTATGAGTGCTCATGTTCCTCAAGAAAAGAGGTGGGGTGACATAGATCTATAGTTCTCTTGAACTGTAGATGGGGGGCAGGATCCTTGAGGTAGCTAAAACTCTTGGATCACATACGAGTTACAGGAGTCATTAATGACAATAGCAGGATGACTGGAGTCAATTGGTGAGGAGGATTATGGAGGCACATCAATAGAGCTAGGACGCTGAAGTTTGGAGCAGCGAAGAGTAGAGGCAGCAACACAAATGTTGATGGGATTTCAACAGCGCATAGGCAGTGCTCATGCAGTGCAGAGCAGCAGCAGTGCACAGCTCTAAAGGGTTAGTGCAGATTAGTAGCAGAGAGTGATTCAGTTTTTAGGTGCACTCAGACTAACTTGTATGTTAAATATTTAAGATTTTTTAGTTGCTTACTTCTCAGCAACTTAGTTGCAGTGTAGCCGTTAGCATTGACAATGCTATGGGAAACATGATGCAGCATTTGAGAGGGAGCAACAATATAGATGAGGCAGTGATTATGGAAGAGTTATGGGCAGTAGTACAAAAGGAATCATCGTAGAGGATGAGGGGCAGTAGGCCAAGCAAAAGCAACACAGAGGACCGATGTCATGGATCAGAGTGATGCTTCAGGTTGGAGTATTGTTATATCACATTCCTTGATAAGAGGGAGTGTGATTTTTAGGTACCATCGGATGTGCTCTAGCTCTAAAACATTTTGGAGGGGCTAGAACACATGAGATATCTAAGAACCAGAAATCGTCTAGAGAAATTCCACCCAAAGCTTAAGTTATTCAAATAAATAATTATTTTAATGGAGAACCTAACTCTAACTTAGGGAAATTAAATAATTAAAGTGAATTAATTTAAACATGTGGGTGAGAATGTTCTAAGTGATGAGGATCAATTCTTTTCTAATCTTAGTCATTGATTAGAGATTATATCATGACCATTGATTCGTCAACTGAAAATTTATTAAAGGAACGCTTGGGGTCAGTTGGATAATACACATAGAGGAGCAACACTTGAACTAAGTTGAAATTCTGGGGCGTGGTTTGCTGAGAATTTCGGAGTGAGCTTGCAGTGTAGTGAGGGGAAGTTTGACAACTGGATTTTGCATCCAAGGCAGAGAATACAATATCAGAGAGACAAACCAACACCAAAGAGACAATGCAAACCTAGGAGGGGTGACACAGAGCTCGCTGGGCTGACGCAGAGGCTCAAGCATGCCTAGAGGGGTGACGCAGTCCTAGGGGAGGTGACACAAAGCTAGAAATAGCAACACTGTGCTTTATGTGGGACAGATCGGGCTTAGTTTTAGCAGATCAAAAGGGTGACGCAGCCACTAGGAAGGGTGACATAGCCTCAGCACAAAGCTTGTTGGGGACTGCGTAGGCACCTGTGGGGTTCATCATTCTGACGTTGGATTATCCATAATGTTTGCCTCTGGATAGAGGTACTTCCGCCCAGGATTTTCTCTGTTGGGTAAGCCACATTTGGCACCCTAGTTTGTATTCAGAAATCTGCACAATAATAAAACCCTCAAGAGTTGTTGCACCGATTTTCCCGCATTAGGTTTTTCCGGGGACATTTATCCAAAAAATTTGTGTCCTTTGTGTGAATGATTGTTTATTCTTCAGTACTTGATTTGTATAATTGTGTAGGCTACATTGTGTTTACTTCAAATTTTTCATGAATAATTCATAAAATAACTTGTTAAGTTAAATAAACAAGTAGGAGAAGTAAATCAGATATACTGTAGTAGGATTTCTGTTGAGTAAATTCAGAAATTTTCACAGATTGCATGTTTCATGCGGAAGCATTCCAGTGGTGTTAAAACCCTAAAGGAATCAATTTTATTGAATTAGAGTAGAAATCAAAGGCACAATGGAAGCGTAAGTATCCAATAGTTGAGAAGGACAGAGAGGAGGAGTACGAGGATTCGAGTTGGAGGTTTGTAGACATAGAAGCCAAGATCGCAGCATAAAGGGTCTAATACAAGCGTAAGATTATAACAACGGTGGAGCAAAGTATAAACAGGAAATGAGAATTACTTAGTTTTTTTAAGCATTGGAGATAATCCATTCATTAACAACGTCAGCGGACGAAAACTAAAAAATTTTCAGAGGAATGTCCTTATTTGAAAGCGTAGCTTTGGTGTCTTGTAACATAATGGTTTTGATATTTTTTATTGTTGACAAACCATGCTAGTAAGGATGGGCATACCTATCCTTGACAAGACAATAGAGTGGGTCCTGTCGGGGAGGTTCTACCTCGACGACTTTATAAAATCCTCCTCTGTAATTGTGTTAGGATATTAAAAGCAAGCCTAAGGTTTATTAATGCAATGGAAAAGTTGCGTGGGCCTCGCCCGAGATTCTAACTTGACATTTTTTATAAATGCCTCTCTCTATTGCGTTGGGCTAACAAGATCAACCTGAAACATTAGGTCAGGGTTCCCACCCGGAAGCTCTTACTTGACGACTATTGTAGTCAACCTTCTCATTACACTAGGCTTATTTAATTTAGCTTGCATGGCATATGGACCAAATATGTGTAGATAAGTGGAATCATCTAGAAGCAATGATGTGGTGACAATATGTGGGCCATTCCAGAAGGGATTTAGTCCAGAGATTCGAAGAATAAGAAATTAAGAAAATGTCGAGCATTGGGATACCTAGGCCTTCTGTGCGTAAAGTCACAAGGTGAGGTCTTATGGTGAAGTATATAGGAGCTAAATAGTGTGAGCGGAAAGGAAAGAGTGTGGGTGTTGGAGTATTGGAAAAGGGTCGTGCTCAGGTAAAAAACAAGTTATTATGATCTCTAAGATGAAGGAAATGGTTTGAGATTGTATATACAACCAGGTCACATTTTAGTATGTTATGTTAGACTTCGAGGATATATATGAACAACTCTTGAACTTGGTGGTTCTGTATAATTCTTTAGGCTCCTCCCACTATATCATTTATAAAAGGGATTTATTATCCCATAAGGTGACTTTGAGCAAGATATGAAGGAAACACCTTTTTGGAAAGATCTTGGGCACTGTGGGATTTGAGTAGGTCTAAATCAGGCTTGCATCATGTAGTATCAGAGCTGGAAATATCTTTAGCTTGAAAGCTTTGAGAGGAGGATATAGAAGCTTTTGGAGGAAAACATATTTTGTAGCATAATTAAATTAGTTTGAGGTAAAAATCCTTTTGTTTTCAATTTATATTAAATAAAGGATTGATGATTGTGGAGTGAAGTCATGTCCAAATAGAATCCTTTGAGAATATGGAGGATGCGTACTTTGTGAGGAAGTATAACAAATTTGGCTTGAGAAGCAGTAAAAAAAGGAATATCAAATTGAAATAATAGCAAAGTTTTCCAATGCTAAAGGGATGACAATAACAAGGAAAATTTTGTAGCAACAGTTTTCATATTCAAGCAGGGTTTTGAATAAGAAGGTAAATGGTCTTTCTATTTTCAGTTAAGTGTGCATTAATTACAGATTTCAAATAACTGTGGTGAGTGTTTAAATTTTATGATGATGGAAAAAAACATATAACAGAAGGAAAGCAAAGTTTTAAAGAGTAAATGTGCAAAAAATTGTCGAGAAATGACGTCACGGAGAGGTACTGATATTTTTCTAGTTGAAATTGGTCATAAGCATTCATGTTTGCATGTGGTATCCATATAATAAGCAGTTTTCTCGAAGGGAGGATTGTGACAGATTCCAACATCAAGATAGGTTGATGAAGAAGGAGAGATGACAACAAAATTTCTCTAAAGAAAACGTGAGCAGGAGAAATTGCAGCAGCCTAATAGCTTTTGAAGCTAAAGAGAAAGTGTTATCTATAGGAAGGAGGATATTCTATTGCATACAACCAGGAGACCGAAAAATTACAAGAGGAAGAGTTGGGTAGAAGTTGGAAAAAGGGTATTTCCATAGTGATTGTGGGTAGAATTTACCAGAGACAAATAGAGAGAAAGAGAGAAAGAGGAGGCTTGTTGCAACTCACATGTGAACATGGAGAGTTCAAAAAGAGAATAAAGAAGAGGTAAAGATGGCTATTGTTAAGCATGTGATGGGTTCAAAGGAAGGTCACAATAAAAGAAGGCACGATGCAAAAACATCTGACAAAAGGAGAATGAGTGATGAAGAAAGAGAGCAGGAGATGGCTGAGATGAAGGAGGAACTCAACCAAATGAAGAGGCAACTATGAAAGAAATAAAATAAAAATAGTTGTAGAAATAATTGATGAAGGAATTAACGAATGGAGTCTATGTTGTGAAAAGAGTGCAATGACCAGTTAAGAAATTTCATACGAGAAATTAGAGAAAGTGGATGAGGCATCTAATCAGAAATTGGTTGAGGATACTCAAACAAGCTAAGAATAAGGAAGAGACAAAGTACATTTGTGTACTTGAAAATGGATCAATCCTAGGAGAAGACGATAGTGATGAAGATGTCAAAATGAGACCTTTGAAAATATCACAAAATGTTTGGCCAATCAACATGTGATGGTGGAGATGTTTATAGAAGATAAAGGCCATATTGATTTTGATTTTAAAAATTGGTGTATGAATGCAGGGGTTGTCCCAGACGAAGGACAAAACATTAATTTCGTTCTATGCAAGGTGGAAGAACAATTGCTAATTATTGTTAGAAAGGTTGAAAAGGAGACAAAAAAAATTTAGAAGGATGATCAAGATGAAGACTGTGAGTCATGTTCAACTGCAACCATGGAAGAACATCCTGAGATTGACAAGAACATGTGTTTGGATACTATAATGATGAGCAGAAACTTGTTATAGTGGAATAAGTAGGAATGGACAATGAAGAATATTTGATGGGAAACTTGGAGGTTTAAGTGTTGCATGAGGGAAGGACGTTGGAAGCAAAAAACGAGACTTCAAGTGTCATATTTTTACAAATCAAAATTGGTTTGTGTCTGTATGTGATGAATATGTATACGAAATAGTGAAATGTCTTGAAAATACTTCTATGCATGGCGGAAGAACAATCACTAATTATTGTAATAAAGGATAAAAAAGATACAAAATTGTTTTGGAAGGATGATCGAGATGAAGACTATGAGTCATGGTCAACTGAATCCATTGAAAAACAATATGAGATTGATGAGAACATGTGTGTGGATACTAAGGATAATGAGGAGAAAGTTGTTACAATGAAAGAAGCAGGATATGATAGTGAAGAAGATTTGATGGGCAACTTGGAGGTCTCAATGTTCCATGAGGGAAGGAAGCTGGACGCAACAAAGAGGACTTCAATGTATCATAATTTTAAAATTGATAACTATTTTCTGTCTGCAGGTAATGAATATGTACAAGAAACAGTGAAATGGCTTGAAATACTTCTTGAAATTTCAATAAATTGGCTAGAAAATCTAAGGACAATGGATTGTGGTAATCCAATTGAGCACAAGGTCAAGTTTTCCATGAAGGAAATACAACAACAAATGGACAAAAATAATGATAGGTTCCAACAGAAAATGCAAGGAATAATGAGGGCAACTCAAAACAATTGGTATATTGATATTACAATGGAGAACAACAACAAATTCCAGCCAGGAACCAAATATTGGTGCCAGTTAGAGGATAGGATGGATATAGAAATAGAGGAAATAAAGAAGTTGATGGTGAAGGGGCCTAAGTAGAAGAGGTATTTAAGATAGAAAAAAATGAAGGACAACATTTTGCAAATGGTGGAGAAATCTTACATCAACAAAGAAGGAGGAAAATTACAACACAAAGTCTGGAAGACTGGAATGATGAAGAAGACAACACCAAAACAACAACATTATGAGAGGGAAAATAATCAACTATAAAGTAAAGTTTTAATCGAGGAGGACTTTATCAACATATGAAAGCACATGGTCAGGAGACCATGAATATTTTTCACCTTGGGAGTCTGATGCAGGAGTATCCCACTTCCAAGTCAAAATGTATTTTGACTAAAATAGGGGTCTATTATTTGCCAAGGGAGTTGGTGCCCTAAATGAGTGGAATTTTTTAATTTGATGTATATCCTAAGTTTCTAGAATAGTTGTACATAAATTATTTAAAGTGAGGATTATTTAGTTAGTTCTAATCTTTTAGGGAGATCTCGAAAGTATTTGGAAAGTTAGACATATTTAAAGATTAGTTGGATTTATGAGAGGATTTTGTGGATCTAGGTATATAGAGATAGGATTTTGTTGACAATATTGTGGATTTGAGCTTGAATTAGTTCAAAATCCTATTTTATATAAATGTAATCAATTTCATGAAAATAGTGGCCAATGCATAAAAGAGATTCGAGAGGTTTTAAGGGCTAAGTAGGGCCAAAAGGTCGAGAGAAGGCTGGATGATGTAATTCAAGCCAAAGGACCTTTTTGTAATTTATTGTATATAATATATGAGGAAAATTTATTTTGAGTGTATGGATTCAGAATGTGAGCCATTATTTATTAATTTCCAACATGTTATTTATATGCTTAGCTATTTTGTTAAAGATCAAAAGGGAGAGCACTTGAGAACGTATATCGAAACCAATTTAGGAGAGTTAGACTTTTTTTGAAGCAAATTTGAGCCTTTCCTTTACACTTGGAATGACTACGATTCAAATTAAAGGAGAGCAGGTTTAATGCATAAGAATTACAGAGGTGTTAGAACCCTGAAGGAATTAATTTTATTGAATTAGAGTAGAAATAAGAGGTGCAACATAAGCATAAGAATCCAATAGTCGAGAAGGATAGAGAAGAGGAGTGCGAGGATTAGAGTTGGATGTTTGCAGACAAAGAAGTTGAGATCGCAGCATAAGGGGTCTAATACAAGTGTAAGCTTGTAACGAAGGTCAAGCAGAGTATAAAAAAGAAATGAGAACTACTTAATTTTTTAACCATTGGAGAGAATCTGATAATTAACAACGTCAGGGGACAAAAACTCAAATTTTTTCAAAGGAATGTATTTATTTGACAGCACCGAGCCGATGGCTTGTAACTTGGTGGTTTTGATACGTTCAATTATTGATGAATCATGCTATTATGTTTGAGCTTACATAGCCTCGATAGGACAATAGAGTGGGTCTCTCCCGAGAGGTTCTACCCCAATGACTTTATAAACACCTCCTCTATAATTGAACCGAGATATTAAAAGTGGGCCTAAGTTTTATTAACGTAGTGGAAGAGTTGAGTGGACCCCACCCTTAGATACTACCCCGACAGTTTTTATAAATGCCTCTCTCTATTGCCTCGGGATAATAAGAGAGACCCAAAACATTAATTCAAGGGTCCCACACGGAAGCTTATACCCGACAACTATTGTAGTCACCCTTCTCATTACACTGGGCTTGCATGGCATATGGACCAAATATGGGCTCAGGTATTATTAAAAGGTCACACTCAGGTAAAAACCAAATTATTATGAACTCCAATATGAATGAAAGGGGCTAAGATTGTATATAAAATTGTGCCGCATTTTGTATTTTATGTCAAACTATGAGGGCTATATATGAACAACTCTTGAACTCGATGGTTTTGTATAACCCTTTCGACTCCTCCCACTGCATTATTTATAAAATGGATTTATTATACTATAAGGTGACTGTGAACAGAGTATGAAGGAGGCACCTTTTTGGAAAGAGCTTGGGCATTGTAGGATTTTAGCAGGTATGAATTGAGTCTGCATCAAGGTGTGACATGAATGAAATTTGGCATTCTAGGTGCCAAAATTTAGTTAAGCGATAGTTAGAAGATGTTGTGGTTGTGTGAATTGAGCAAGTTGATATTGTTAAAGGAGGTTTTACCAGTAGTAAAAACACAATTTGATGCCCATATTAGTTGTCATGAGAGTGGCTATAAAATATAGCATGATTAATGGAAATTGTTGGCTATCCAGTAGAAGATCAGAGGACATGATAAAGAAGAAAATAAGGAAATGAGAAATTAAATACAATTATGTAGCCAATCACAATAGTTGAGAATTTCCTCCTTGAGAAATGTAAGTTTTAATGAAGTCTCTCCTCAAGTTGTGAAAATAATTAATGGAGTGCATCTTCAAGCCCTCTGTGAGTAAATGAAGTTCTTTTATCCATGTGAAAATTTACAGAAGAATAAAATGTTATTGTGCTGAGTTATATACATCTAATTTTTTGTCATCTTAATCTTAATCTTAATTGCTCAAATACAAGTTCAGAAAATAGTTGTCAGAAAGGAGTACTAGAAGTTGAGATAACACCCCATGGGAATAAGAAAAGGTCTCATGAATATTCATCTAAAGAAGATAATGTGTGCACATCTAGTAGTGAAAAAAAAAGGAATACTTCTCATGTCTATGGAAGATAGCTTGGAGTGAGAAAGTGAAATTGATCATGGATGTGAACTTGTTAGTTTTGCTGATGAGATAGATGAAGACAAAGATCTTGATGAAGAAATATATTTAAGAATAAAACTAATATATGCTCTAAAGGATATTGAGAAGCTTAGATAAATAAATCAGAAACAAAAGGACTTGCTGCAAGAATATGAGATCAAGAATCGGGATTTTGTTGTACTAAAAGAAATTATTGTTATTCTGAAGACTCAACAAGAATTCAAAAGAATGAATGAGGTAATGAAAAATTAGTTGTCCGAACATGAAACTCACTATGAAATATTACAAGTTGAGGTTGTTTCTTTAAGAAATGATCTAGGAAAGAAGAACAATTAGTTGAAATTTTAGAATAGTACCAAGATCCTAGATAATATCCTCCGAAAAATCAGGTCTTGGCTTTGAAGAAGCAACTAATTGAGAATCCAACCCAAAGGCATGTTTAGGTAAAGTAGAAGGTAATAAGAAAACATCTAAAAAAATTGTTAAAGAAAATAATAAGAAGAAGATACGTAAAGGAAGTAATACAATCAACGATGGAGTAAGCAAGCAGTAGAACTAGCAACCAAAGAATGAATCAATAAGAAAAAATTTCTCATTTACTGCCAAATATAAGTATAGTAGAAACATAGATCTACAACAACAAAGGATTGTTCAAGGAAGCAATTCAAACAACGTTAGAGGTCGAGTGAAGAACCAACAATGATTATATCCCCCTCAAGGATAAAATAATTAAAGATTCAAAAGTTTACCTTCTCACACACAGAGTGCTTCCAAATATAAATGATTTTTCAACGAATATTGTTTTTCTTGTAATAATTTTGGACACAAAGAAATAGATTGTAGTTATTATGCAATAAATAAGGGTATGTTGAGTAGTAGCAACAAGAGAGCATATAAGATCTCAAGAAATTATTTAGGCACCAATAGAGAATATGGTGAGAATACCATTTAAATTACAACTCTTTTGCCCCTTTCTTAGATCTTGTTGAGTGTTATACGTGAAAAAATTATGGGAAAAAAGATACATAATGTAGATATGAAAAAATAAAGCCTCCCTCTCAGAATTATCAAACAAAAGAAGTTACCCAGTCATGGAGGAAAAAGAAGCATAAAAATATAGAAGAGGATGATTTTTCACTCTATGCTGGAAGTTATGTAATGGATTAGCCAAATATCTGGTAATAGTAATAATAAACCAATGAATTTCCTTGAAGGTAGCAAAGATGACATTCATAAACTTCATGCAAGTGAAAGTAGAAGTATCTTAATCAATACTCATTCGTAGATCAAGCAGAATGAAAGAAAGATATGGAAAAGAAAGGAAGAGCAATAAGAGAAATGAAATCTAGCCCTATGTGCACAAGAAAAGAATGATCAATGGAATATTGATAGTAGAAGCTCTCATTACATGCCCAAGGATAAGAATAATTTCCTTTATCTAAAGGAATTTAAGCATTCCAAAAAATATTCTTGAAAATAATGCATTAGTCAAAGTATTGGGAAAAGCCCTAATTAGTCATGACAATAAAAAGGCTAAGGCTAAATATGTCCTACTCGTTGAAGGTATGAAGCAAAATACACTAAGTATAAGTCAAATGGTGGACGCTGGATACTGGACATGAAGTCATCTTTTCTTCTAAAGGCTACCAAACTATGAAGGAAGAAATTGGTAGATTGGTAGTAACAACAAGAAGGACCCCGAGCAATGCATGTGTCCTTGAAAAAAGACAAGTCCAAAGAAATTCCACCTGGACCTTAAGTTATTCAAATAATTAATTATTTTAATGGAGACCTTAAGTCTAACTTAGGGAAATTAAACAATTAAAGTGAATTAATTTAAACACGTAGATGAGAATGTTCTAAGTGACGAGGATCAAGTCTTTTCCAATCTTAGTCGTTGATTAGAGATTAGATCACGACTGTTGATTCGTCAACTGAAAAATTATTAAAGGAAGGCTTGGGGTCAGTTTGAGAATACACATAGAGGAGCAACACTTGAGCTAAGTTGAAATTATTGGGCGTGGTTTACTGAGAATTTCGGAGTGAGCTTACAGTGTAGTGAGGGGCAGTTCGATAGCTAGATTTTGCATCCAAGGCCGAGAATACAATAGCAGAGAGGTGGACCAACACCAAAGAGACAATGCAGGTCTAGGAGGGGTGATGTAGAGCCTGTTGGGCTGACACAGAGGCTCACGCATGCCCAGAGGGGTGACGCAGTCCTAGAGGAGGTGACACAAAGCTATAAATAGCAGCAGTAGGGTTTCTATGGGGCAGATTGGGCTCTGTTTTAGTAGATCAAAAGGGTGACGCAACCACTAGGAAGGGTGACATAGCCTCAGCGCAGAGCTTGTTGGGAACTATGTAGGCGCTTATGGGTTTCATCATTCTGACGCTTGATTATCCATAATGTATGTCTCTGGATAGAGGTACTTCTACCCAAGATTTTATCTGTTGGGTGAGCCACATTTGGTACCCTAGTTTGTATTCAGAAATCTGCACAATAATAAAACCCTCAAGAGTTGTTGCACCTATTTTCCCGCATTAGGTTTTTCCAGAGACATTTGTCTGAAAAAATTTTCCTTTATCTGAATTATTATTTGTTCTTTAGTACTTGATTAGTATAATTGTGTAGGCTACATTATGTTTACTTCGAAGTTTTCATGAATAATTCAGAAAATAACTTGTTAAGTTAAATAAACAAGTAGGAGAAGTAAATCAGATTGACTGCAGTAGAATTTATGTTGAGTAGATTCAGAAATTTTCACAAACCGCATGTTTCATGCGGAAGCATTCCACTGGTGTTAAAACCCTAAAAGAATAAATTTTATTGAATTAAAGTAGAATCAAAGGCACAACAGAAGCGTAGGTATCCAATAGTTGAGAAGGACATAGAGGAGGACTACGAGGATTAGAGTTGGAGGTCTGTAGACATAGAAGCCAAGATCGCAGCATAAAGGGTCTAATACAAGTGTAAGCTTGTAATAACAGTGGAGTGAAGTATAAACAGGAAATGAGAATTACTTAGTTTTTTTAGGCATTGGAGATAATCCATTCATTAACAACATCAGGGGACGAAAAATCAAAATTTTTCAAAGGAATGTCCTTATTTGAAAGCGTAGCTTCAGTGTCCTGTAACACGATGGTTTCGATATGTTTTATTGTTGACAAGCCACGCTAGTAAGGCTGGGCTTACATATCCTTGACAAGACAATAGAGTGGGTTCCGTCGGTGAGGTTCTACCTTGAAGAATTTATAAAAACCTCCTCTCTAATTGTGTCAAGATATTAAAATCAAGCGTAAGGTTTATTAATGCAATGGAAGATTTGAGTGGGCCTCACCTGAGATTATAACTCGACAGTTTTTATAAATGCCTCTCTCTATTGCGTCGGGCTAACAAGAGCAACCTGAAACATTAGGTCGAGGGTCCCACCTAGAAGCTCTTACTTGATGACTATTGTAGTCACCCTTCTCATTGCACTAGGCTTATTTAATCAAGCTTGCATGGAATATGGACCAAATATGTGTAGATAAGTGGAAGCATGTGGAAACAATGATGTGGAGATAATATGTGGGCCATTCCAGAAGAGATTTAGTCTGTAGGTTCGAAGAATAAGCAATTAAGAAAAGGTCGGGCATTGGGATACCTAGGCCTTCTATGCATAAAGTCACAAGGTGAGGTTCCATGGTGTAGTATATAGGAGCTAAATAGTGCGACCGGAAAGGAAAGAGTGTGGGTGTTGGAGTACTGGAAAAGGGTTTTGCTCGGGTAAAAACCAAGTTATTATGATCTCCAAGATGAAGGAAAGGATTTGATATTGTATATACAACCAAATCACATTTTAGTATGTTATGTTAGACTTCGAGGGATATATATGAACAACTCTTGAACTTGGTGGTTTTTTATAATCCTTTCAGCTCCTCCCACTATATTATTTATAAAAGGGATTTATTATCCCATAAGGTGACTATGAGCAAGGTATGAAGGAAACACCCTTTTGGAAAGATCTTGGGCACTGTGGGATTTGAGTAGGTATAAATCAGGCTTGCATCATGTGGTATCAGAGCTAAAAGTATCTTTAACTTGAAAGCTTTGAGAGGATGATATAGAATATTTTGGAGGAAAACATATTTTGTAGCATAATTAAATTAGTTTGAGGTAAAAATCCTTTTGTTTTCAATTTATATTTAATAAAGGATTGAGGATTGTGGAGTGAAGTCATGTCCACGTAGAATCATTTGAGAATCTAGAGGATGCCTACTTTGTGAGGAAGTATAACAAATTTGGCTTGAGAAGCAGTAAATAAAGGAAGATCTAATTGAAATAATAGAGAAGTTTTTCAATTCTAAAGGGATGACAACAACAAGGAAAATTTTGTAGCAATAGTTTTCATATTCAAGCAGGGTTTTGAATAAGGAGGTGAATGGTCTTTCTATTTTCATTTAAGTGTGCATTAATTACAGATTTAAAATAACTGTGGTGAGTGCTTAAATTTGATGATGATGGAAAATAACATATAACAAAAGCAAAGAAAAGTTTTAAAGAGTAAATGTGTAGAAATATGTCCAGAAACGAGGTCACGGAGAGGTATTGATATTTTTCTAGTTGACATTGGTCATAAGCATTCATGTTTGCATGTGGTATCCATATAATAACTAGTGTTCTTGAAAGGAGGATTGTGATTGAACCCAACATCAAGATAGATTGATGAAGAAAGAGAGATGACAACAAAATTTCTCTAAAGAAAATGTGAGCAGGCGAAATTGTAACAACCTAATAGCTTTTGAAGCTAAAGAGAAAGTGTGATCTAGAGGAAGGAGGAGTTTCTATTGCATACAACCAGGAGAATGAAAAAATCCAACAGGCAGAGTTGGGTATAAGTTGGAAAAAGGGTATTTCCATAGTGATTGTGGGTAGAATTTCCCAGAGACAAAGAGAGAGAGAGAGAGAGAGAGAGAGAGAGAGGAGGCTTGTTGCAACTCACATGTGAACATGGAGAATTCACAAAGAGAATAAATAAGAGGTAAAGATGGCTATTGTTAGTCATGTGATGGGTTCAAAGGAAGGTCACAAGAAAAGAAGGCACGATGCAAAAACATCTGAAAAAAGGAGAATGAGTGATGAAGAAAGAGAGCAGGAGATGGCTGAGATGAAGGAGGAACTCAACCAAATGAAGAGGAAACTACGAAAGAAATAAATTTAAAATAGTTGTAGAAAGAATTGATGAGGGAATTAAGGAATGGAGTCTATGTTGGGAAAAGAGTTCAATGACCAGTTAAGAAATTGAATATGAGAAATTAGAGAAAGTGGTGGAGGCATCTAATCAAAAATTGGTTGAGGATACTCAAACAAGATAAGAATAAGGAAGAGACAAAGTGTTGAACTATATAAATCACTTATTAAATGACTGAACAATACACATTTAATTATCAATCCAGGGACGTCTGTTTATTCCAATGACAGTTGCATTGTCTGTGCCGATACACCAACCAGAAGTAATTCCAAAGAAAGGAAATTGTTGCTGAAGTAAATGATGGAAATAAATCACTCATGCAAAAATAAAAGGATCTACAAGATTGAAATCACACTTCAATTGATCTGTCTAGTTCGCCACACAACAAGTACCCAGTTGGTGTCTCTCTTATCATATGTGTAACAACATATAAAGTATTGAAATCGAAGCAGATATATTCTTAGCTAAACAACAGCAACAACACTCTATTGATATATAACTTGAAATACAATTACATACACACAACTACTTTAATCACTGCAATCCCTGCTAAGAAGGAGGGCCCTTCCTCCCTAGCAGGGCACAGGTAGAGAAGGAACTTTAACGGAAACTAAATAGAATCACGCATGTAACAGTAATAACAGGATAATCTGTATTAATCTGAACACAATTACAAAGCCAAAATAATGTTGTTCTCCACTAACCTCTCGACCTCTAGGGCCGAGAACTATATAGTGGTTACATCAGAAAATCCAGGAATAGATCAGTCATGAGAATATTATGATTCTCATGCTGATCGAAATAAAACACATATAGTTATAACCACTTCCTAATAAAGTTCTGACTGGAAAATAGAATATTACAATCGAAATCGCCCTTAGGTTGTTATCCCAAAAATACAATGCTTAAACAACTTCTACAACTATCGCAATGGAATCACAGTTGTACTGTAATGACCAAAGGATAGATCATCAACAATTATTGACGAGATCAATCAACAGGACAACTATATCAGCAGTTCGCCAACGAGTCTGTAACAACAAAGTGTAACATCAATTTGCCAGCGGGTCTATAATAGCAAGGTGTAACAACATTGCTTTGCTGTAACAACACCCTCTTAACTGCTCCTATGAACTTCGTGCTCGGGATATTTGGTACTACAAATGACATCTGAAAAGAAAACACAAAGACCATCGATCTTCTCCAAAAATTCACCATCAATTAGTCATAAGAAGGTATAATATATCATAATAATTGGTGATTAGCAAAGTAACGAAAGCAAGGTGAAACAACACAATTTAAGGTAAAAAGGTGGGAAAAAGTGGTAAAGACACTCCCATTAGTTATGGTTATAAGACAAAATAAGGAAGATAAGTGTAGGAAAAATGTACAAAAATAGCACCCAACATCTCCCCCCAACTGAAATATTTGCATGTCCTCATGAAAACTCATCTCTTATGGGAATAGCTTCGGTGCAGGTCGGTGAGATCATAAGCACCAGCTATGTCCTCGTCTGTAGACCTGTATCCCTGATTGGCCATCAACTGTTGTACCCATGATTCTGACTCATACTTACTCAATTCATAATTTATTTGGTAATCCTCAATGGGCAACCAAATCAAGGGAAACTTGAACTTCAATCCCAGCCACAAAGCACCAAGGGATTGTACAATTCGTGCATAGGCTGGTACATGTGTAACAGCCACCACGAAATTCTGGAATGAGAATGGATCCCCCTTCAATAGCTCAGCATTGTTGGCTTATGTGCATTTTAAGCACCCTGTCAAAGCTCAAATCTTCATCATTAAGAACTGATTGAGGCAGAATTTCACAATTATTCTTCTATAAGTGGCAGTTAGTTCTTTAATCCCATGTGTACTCAGCATTCTCCTGAATTCTTGTCTCAATTCTGCAGCACGTCCTTGTTCTGCCCGAATCCATAATGTTGTCTTCTCCTCATTAGTCTCCATAGATTTAATGGCCAGATGCCATTCAATATGACTCTTCATGAAGGACACAAAAGCCCTCAATTGAAGATCTCCTGTATAAGAGAATATTGTCACAACCATTTGCATACTCACATGTTCACAAATAATATTGTGTAAGAATAACTCACACAAAAACCTTTGCTCATCAAAATCGAAGGCACAGAAAACATCCAGAAATGTAAGAGTGGAAGAACATAAATAAGGTCTATCCTCCATAATGGATTTCAATTGAAACAAGAAGTAACGTTCCCACAAAAAAATAGGATAGGATGGAGAAGGCCGCCTACAACCCAACAAGTTCAGGGGGAGGTCATGAAGTTTCTGCTTATCTATGGTAAGGTCTCGAATCTGCTCCTGTAACAACAACAGTTTTTCTTCTTGTTTCTTCAGAGCTTCCTTCTTCTTATAATTCTCCCACCCTTTCTTCAACTCTGATTCCATCCATATTTCATGTAAAGTGTCTATTTCTCTCTGATGTTCCTTTAGCGAAATGATCCCATCCCGAAGGGAGATTACTTCTTGTTTCCACTTTTGTAACTCAGACATTAACAAGATTTTCTCAGAACTCCATCCCGAGATGGGACTCGGTGTTCTCCTACATTCAATACCTTCATCAACATGAGTGTATTAGCCTCCGTTCCATGGGGTTTTTCCACCTCTACTGCTGGTTCTTGTGTAACAATAGCCTCTTCGGTGGGTTCTTGTGTGTCAGCCCCTTTGTTTTTACCTAGAGTAGTCTATGTGTCCATTGATGTTTCTTCTACAATAGGAGTGGCCTCCATGGGTTCTTGTGGGTCAGATTCTAGGTCAATTATTACAGGAGGCTTTGATTTAACTGTTGGTTCTTGTGTAACAACAGTATCATCAGCAAGTTCTTGTGTAACAGCCTCTTGCTGTTTTGTTTCTGTTTCCATTGGGCTGATATTTTCTCTACGGGCCTTATATCCTGCTGCTGTTAAGTCTTGAAAACATGTCATGCATACAGAAACCGAGATTTCCTTCCCCTTAAATAATTTCCGCTTCAATTCCTCGTTTTCCTTTCTTAAATTCTCAATTTCTAAAATCAAGGCATTGGTTTTGTCCTTACCTTATTGGGAGGGTCGCCTTTCTTCTTCTAAAACTTCTGCTTCCATCTACTTCCATCTACTTCTTGGTCGTAAGCAAAGGTTCTACAAGCATGCTGACCTTCACTCTTTGTTTCAGTATTATGTCCCCAATTTCTTCATCAATAGGCTTCTTCCCAATCCTAACTCCAGCAGGCCGAGTCTAGGTCTCCACCTCTACCTGACTTCCTCCTGAAGTCATGGTTTGTTTCCCCCGACTTGTCCATGGCCTTTTCCTCTTGAATTCTTCCCAAGTTTTTCCTTGCTGGCCTAGGGCATCTAGCACAATTAGCTTAATGAGTCCATGATTAGTCATGCATGCCTCTAGGTGTGCTGTTTTTTTCACTGCTGCAGCCATATGCTTGATGTTCCCTAGCAAATAGAATGGAATATTGATCCTTTGCTGTTGCCGAAGATGATTAAGCAGAGGAAAGTGATAGTTGAACACTATCGTGGATCTTCCCTCACAAGTGATATATTTGATCAATCCCAAGGAAATGTCTTCCCAAGGATGAGGAAGTGACAATCTATCAATTCCTCTTCCTTTCTTCTCCAGTTTTTCTTCCCCTACTAGGAAGTCTTCTTTCAAGGAGGGGTCATTTATTTTTATGTTAAACCACCTTCACACCCCTACTAGTAATGAAGTTACTCGGGCAATTACCTCTTCAGTCACCTCCACTTGCATGCCCCTTACTCGAGTTTGATTATTGTTCAAGTTATGATAAAATTCAATTGCCACTACCTTGTCTGAGCCTTCAATATTTTTGGAAAAATTAACCCATCCAGCATCTCTGAATATATAGTAAGCTTCTAGACAATTCTACAGGGAATCCATGGAATGCGGCTCGTGCTTGACCACTGCTCCACCCATCTCTACTTTTTGTTTCTAAATGTTCGACCACACTGTAATATCACTGAGTTTCTAAATTCACTTCTTTGTTGTTCAATCCTGCTATAACATCACTGTGTCTCTAAACTAGCTGCTTCTCGGCACCTCTGCTTATCCTAATCGATGAGTTTACAATGAGAATGCAATATTTCAATCGAGGAGGTTTATGGAAGGTGACAGCTTTCACGGATTTACCGAATCATACCCTACACTAATATTCATAAATGGCTCATTATGGAAAGTAATGGGATTTCATGCACACACTCTTTTCCAACCGGATTCGGTGATCATTAGCAATTCTTTTATTGATTAGGTGCATGTGGATTTAATAGATATTTATGATTACGGCATTTTTGCAATGATTTCAAGTCATAACCCCTCCCCCACTTTAATAGTGACGACTGCCCACAGTCGTCACAGGAGCATCATTACTTTGCCAATTAATCACTGAATCATCAATGACAACATTTACCTTTTTAATGATATACCTGAGGTGACGTGGAGGAAGACTTTGAATTGACGGCGTCCTTCCTGCAGCGCTTGTGTTGTTGTGTTTGGTCAGCACGGTTATTTTTATTTATGGAATGAATCATAAAGAACAGTATTTGTGGCTTTTGGTTGTTACATGTGTAACTGCCAAGACAACTTTTAAATTATTCTCAAAAAAACATAATAATCAAAAGAAATTGGTACAGAAAAGGAAATTACATGAATACCATCACCCTATGAAATAGATCAGAAAGGGAAGATGATATTACAGGAAGAAAAACATGGGTGTAACAACCGCCACAAGAGTGTTTTTCAATTGTTACTGGTTGTCTGACTGTGCCCTGGAAAGGGGTTTTCACAGTTAGATTTATTTTTTTTCTTTTATTTTGTTATTTATTTATTAATTTTTAGCAGGTGTAACAACTGCTACAAAGGTGGTTTTCAACTACTGCACTTATTGGAATTTCATTTTTTAAGGCTGCACAGGAGAATGTTCCTCTGATGTCGTATCATGAAGATCAAAGTCTGCGACAATGTTGACAAATGATTCATTCGAAGTGGGCTGATGATATATCCTTAGATGGTGCCCATTAACCAGTAATGGCGTCTTAGCACTGTCAATGGTGACTAATTGTACAATCCCATTGTCAAAGACCGTATCCACTTCGTAAGGACCTAGCCATCTGGTGCAGAGCTTGCCTTTGAAATATTTGAACCTTGAATCATACAAAAGAGTCCAATCTCCTTTCTAGAATTTTTTCTTATTAATAAACCCATCATGCCATCTGGCTCTTTACTGCTGAATGATTTTTTTCTGTTGAATGGCAGCCAGACATTTCTCTTCCAGATCGACCTGCAATGTTGTTCTTAATGTCTCTATTCAAATTCTATGGGGAATAATGGATTCTTACCATACACTAATTCATATGGTGAGAAGCCTATATTATTCCTCCATGTTGTCATGTAAGCCCACAATACCTTTGGAAGTTTCTCAACCCAGTTTCTTCGGTGGTTGGCTATTGTCTTTGTTAAGATTCCCTTAATGACTTTATTGGTGCTTTCTACTTGACCATTTTCTTGTGGATGATATGGTGTGGTGATTTTGTGATGGATTCCATACTTTTTGACAAAATTCTTGATCAAATGAGATGTGAACTGAGGACCCCCATCTGTCGCTCTCTCTGGGTATCCTGAAGTGAACTAAAATATCTTCAAACAGGAAGTCTAAAACAACCTGCTCTGTTTCTCTAGTTAGTGCCCTTGCTTCGACCCATTTTGTGACATAATCAGTGTAGACCAATATGTATGCTTTTTGCTGTGATGAAGGATTAATTGGCCCCACAAAATCTAGGGCCCATTTCTCAAATGGTTTTATTACTATCTAAGGCTATAACGGCATCTCATCTGATTTCAGAGGCTGGCCCATCCTTTGGCAACTATCGCATCCTTTCACAAAATTCTTGGCATCCTGGAATATAGTTGGCTAGTAGTACCCTGTTGAGAGTACTTTATGTCCTGTTCTCTTGTCAGCAAAGTGTACTCCACAAGGTTCCTCATGGAAAGCCTTTAGGATCTCAAATACCTCATCTTCTCTAACACATTGCCTAATCTGAAAATCTGGCCCGGTGTGATAGAGATTGCCTTCTATCCACGAGTAGGTAACACTCTGTTGTATAATCCTCCTTCTTTCCATGGAAGACAATTGGTGTGGGAATTTTTCTGCAACAATTGGTTATATCTGCATACCATGGTGAGTGAGTAGAGATGGCAAAAATATACTCATCCGAAAAAGAATCCTCAGTAGCAGCGCAATCATCACTTATAGTTAATCTAGAAAGTAAATCAGCAACTACATTATCTTTTCCGAGTTTATCTAAAATAGTAATATCAAATTCTTGTAACAGAAATAACCATCGTGTAACTCTACCATTAGTAATAGGCTTTTTCATTAAAAATCGAATTGCAGCATGGACAGTGTGTAGAAATACTTGGTACCCGGTGATGTAGTGTCAGAATTTGTTGATAGCATGCACTACTGCTAGGAATTCCTTCTTTAAATAGTGTAGTTGAGTTCTGTTGGAGTTGAGTTCTTACTAATGTAATAAATGGCATAAGGTTTCTTATCCTCCTACTACCCCAAAATAGAACCCACAACCATGTCAGATGCGTCTGTAGCGATATGAAATGGTAATTCCCAGTTTGGTCCTTGTAAAACAGGTGTTGTTGTTACACAGTTCTTCAACTTTAAAAAGGTCTGCTCACACTTTCATGTCCACACAAATTTTGCATCTTTCATAAGTAATGAAAATAGAGGAGATGCAATCTTTGAAAAATTATCTATAAACCTCCTATAGTATCCTGCATGTCCCAAAAAAATATGTACCTCTTTCGGAGTCTTAGGGGTCATGATTTTCGAGATTACCTCAATTTTTGTAGGATCTACCTTGATTCCATTTGCTGAAATGAAATTTCCCAGCACAATTCCCTCGGTCATCATCATGTGGCATTTTTCCGTGCTCAGAGAAACATTAATTTGTTCACAACGTTCCAGCACTTTTTCCAAGTTAGCTAATGTTGTCTCAAAGGCATCCTCGTAGGGTGTAAAATCATCCATAAATGTTTCAATTCAATCATTCAAAAGATTATAAAAATACCTAATATTTCCCTTTGAAAGGTTTTTGGTGCATTGCAGAGACCAAAGGGAAGGAATTTGTATGCAAAAGTACCCCATGGAAAAGTAAATTTTGTCTTGTCTTGATCTTCTGAAGCAATTTGTATTTGACTATAGCCACTAAACCCATCTAGAAATGAAAAGAATTTTTTTCCAGAAAGAGTGTCCAAGACCTGATCAATAAATGGTAAGGGGAAATGGTCTTTTTGAGTGGCCTTGTTAAGTTCTATATAGTCGACACAGACCCTCCATTTTCCATTCTTCTTCAGAACTATGACAAGCGGAGACACCCACTAACTGTCAAAAATGGGGTAGATGAAATTAGCATTAAGGAGTTTCTATAATTCTTCTTTCACTATCTCCTTAAGTGCGGGGTTCATTCGATGCTGAGGTTGTCTAACAGGTTTGAAATCTTCCTTAAGGTAAATGCGGTGACTGCATAGGGAATGATGGATTCCTTTCATATCGGTATAGTCCAATGAAAATGCCTTTTTGTATTTCTGTAACAATTGTATCAGCAATTTGTTTTGTTCAGCAGTCAGGTTAGGATTGATTTTTAAACATTTTCCAGGTTCGATTTCAATGGGACTGCTGATAGTAAGTGGATTTGTTTTCAAATGTTCAATAAGTATATCATCTTCCTCATTGCCTTCTCCCAAATCTCTAATGGAGGCAACAGGGAGTGAATTACAAATAAAACCATTAATGATATCGTCCTATGTTTCATCCTTGAAGTATTGTGTTTTTCCAAGCATGAGGAGAGGTAGGGAAATATCAAATTCAGGTGCAAATTCGTCCCACCAGGGACCACTCAAATCCATATGAGGTTTTTCTAGGTGATAAAGATTCAGGTTCTGAGTGGCCTATCCATCTGAGATCACCATAGATCTGGACCTACATCTGATATATGCATCTGCAGTGGCTAGCCACTGTCTTCCCAAGATTAAAGGATGACCCCCCATATTGTTTTGAGATTCAACAAGATGATGAGCTTAGTGAAAATCAGTCACCTTCACTAAGTGGGCCTGCAGGCTATTTTTAGGTGTAACTCTATTTTTAGACTATGTCTATTTTTAGACATGGTGATCATATTTCAGAAGTTGCAGGATGCTATTTGTGGATGGTTGGTCAAGTTGGAAAAATAGATGAAATTCTATTTTTAGAATATTGGGCGAAGTCTATTTATATATCGTCGATCTAAAAATAGAAGTGTCGATTATTATTAGCTCTTAATAATAATCCGACAATAAACATCAACTTATTCTCTTAGAGCACTTTATTTCAATGTACAGATTTGTCAAATCAGTGGGCTGAAGGAATTACACAATTTCTAGGGTTTACTGGTGGTTCATGCATGGAGGACTTATTTAGAACTGAAGTGGAAAAGTTATGACAAAGTTGGAAGAGTAGTTCATGGAGTTGTTATTCAGTTTAACTCAATTAATGGAGTCAAAGTCAGTTGAGCTAGTTGTATCTAGTCTAACTGAATGATACACTAGTGAGAGTGGAGTGAATTAATTAGTTAATTAATTCACAAATAATAACTCATTAATCAACTGAACAAATACAACAGTTAACTACAGTGCATGTCAGTTCCAGTGGAGACCTAATGGAGAGATAGGTGAAAGGGCAAGATGGACTATCCGTTGTGACTATAGTGATGCATTGATTGCACCACACACACATTAGAGTTGCCAATGAGGATTGTGCAGTGCAAGTAAGGTAGATTAGAGTTCATTTAGGGGTCTTCCTCAGTAGGGATTGCGCAATGGAGGCATGCTATCAGGTGGCAAGAAATCAGTGCATGGATTTGCAGATTTCTTCTGATTAGTGTGTGACAATTGATTGTACTTAGAGCTTGATGTACTAAGCTTTGTATTAGATTGTTACATGATCTCCATGATACATAATATATGATAGTTGGGGTTTTCAGCTTCAGGCTTTCCCGTTAAACAACTGTGTTATGTGCGATTTTTTTTATTTCTTCATGTGTTTGCAATTGATTTTAAATTTATGCAAAAGATTAACGGTGGAAGGATTCCATATTTAGCAATAAGATAAACTATTGTTAGATCAAGAGAATCTGGATATATACATGCATCTTGTATATAATTTCTACATGGTATCAGAGTAGTGTTAATCACTGAAGATTGCAATCTTGAAGTGGCTGAGTTTTGTGCTGGTGGACAATTCGAATTTACTGTAGAAATTTCTTGGTGCGACAGTTGAGTATTCATTGAAATGGCTTTCAATGGGTTGTGGTTGGAGTATTCCCTTGAGGGTTGATCGAACTGCATAGCCTAGAAGGACAAGATGGAGGCAGTTATTGAAGTTAATGGTCTGAAGGAGTTCATCGATAACGATGTTCCTAAGCCTACTTCTAGCGATGCTGCATTACTTGACGCATGGCAAAAGAAGGTAGTGAAGGAAAGAAGAATTATGTTGGAAGGTGTGAAGGACCATATTTTGTCAAGCCTTCATGGGAAAGCCACTCCATTTTCAATGTGGAAGGCTTTGACAGATCTTTTCCAAAGCAGCAGCGACCATAGGAAGTTGGCGCTGAAAGATAAGCTCAAAAAAATCAAAATGGAGAAGGGCGACAGTATTCCAAAATATCTCACGAATTTTGTCCAATGTATGGATGAGATGGGGAGTGTAGGAATCACAGTTGCAGATGATGACTTGGTGAGCTTGGCTCTCCTTGGGTTACCAAAGATTTGGCACAGTTATCGGGACTCTATCAATGGACGGGAGAAACTGCTGAATTGGGAGCGACTTTGGTCGGATCTAGTGCAGGAGGAGATAAGGCGAAGTACCAGGGATGGCTCTTCATCAAAGAATGATGATGAAGAGAATTGTTATTTGGCTTCCAAATCAAGGAAAGGGAAGGGGAAGAAATCCCATCCAAAATCCGAGGCTAAATACAAGAAGCTAGATTTGTCCAAAGTGAAGTGTTTTCACTGTCACGAACATGGGCATCTCGCCACTAACTTCCCACAGAAAAAGAAGAACAAGAAGGCTGCTGGAGCTGCAGTGGGTGAGGCCTTAGCCTCGCAATTTGAACTTGATTTCTCTTTGTTCACATGCTTGGTTTCAAATGCAATGGGATTGGTGTGGTATCTTGATAGTGGTGCTTCCTTCCACATGACAGGAGACAAGGAGTTGTTTAGTGACTTGGAGGAGAAAGATCTCCAAATGCATATAGAGATGGGTGATGATGGTAGATACAGTGTGACCAGCTTTGGAAACATTACCTTTGAGAGGGAGTCAGGTAAACCATTTTTGTTGAAATATGTTATACATGTTCCAGGTCTGAAGAAGAACTTGGTCTCGATCGCGATGTTGGAGGATAGAGGTTATGATGTTGTTTTCAGCAAGGGAAAAGCTTTCCTGCTACATAAAACAACGGGTCAAACCAAGAGGATAGGGATTCGAGATAAGAATAACTACAAGCTGGAGGTAGATGGTTGTGCTGCAATGATGGGCAAAGCAGAAGAAGTGGTGAGCCGGGATGAGGGTGAATTATGGCACAGAAGATTGGGCCATCTTCACCATGGCGCCTTGAAGATTTTGCAGTGGATTTATACTGGACTTCCTAGGGGTACTCTTGCGCAGTCATATCAGTGCAAGGGATTTACTATGGGTAAATTTGTGAAGACCACCTTTCATGAGAAGGAGAACAGTGCTTCGGTGATCCTAGAGAGAATTCACATAGACGTGTGTGGACATTTATCGGTTGCTTCAACAACAAAACACAGGTATTATGTTATATTTTTTGATGACTATTCTCGTAGATGTTGGATCTTCTTCATGCAGAAGAAGAGTGAAACATTCTCAAAGTTTTGTGAGTTTAAAGCATTGGTGGAGAAGGAGTTTGGGAAGTAAGTGAAGGCTCTACGGAGCGATAATGGTGGTGAATATATCGCGAACGAATTCAAATACTTCTATAGCAAAGAAGGAATTTGAAGAGAACTCATAGCGCCTCATAACCCACAACAAAATGGGGTCGCGGAGAGGAAGGCCAGAACGATCGTGGGTGCTGCATGAGCTATGTTGCATGACCAGGGCCTACCGATGCACTTGTGGGCAGAAGCATGCAACGCTACAGTTTATGTGCAAAAACTTTGTCCTCATAGAGTACTTGGCATGAGTACACCCGAAGAAGATTTTACTAGTAAGAAGCCTGATATTTCTCATTTGAATATTTTTGGCTCATTTGTTTACATTCATGTGACAAAGGACGCTAGGAAGAAGCTGAAGCCGAACGTAAAAGTTGGGATATTCGTGGGGTACACAGAAACACCCCATAGTTATCCTGTGTATTTTCCAAACAATCGGATGACTGTGGTGTGACGGGATATAAAATTCAATGAGGAGAAAGCCATGAAGTTGTCGCTTGAGAGGGAGCTACACTTCCATGCAGAGGAGGAACTTCTTGTTCCCAAAGATGAGCCTCAAGATGTGGATCAACCATAGGAGGAGGATCATGGAGTGGAGGAGTCCACTCATGCAAATCCAAACATCATAATAGGAAGAAGGTGTACCACATGAGCTGAGAGATTGAAGCTTGATGCAGCATAGAATGTAGGAGTCCCTACATCACGACATAGACAGAGGCAGTCACCTGACCGATTCAATGGATATATGGCTCTAATGAGCAAGTGTATCGTGACAAAGCCATCTTCCTTTGAGGAAGCAGCACAGGATCCCACATGGGTAGATTCCATGGTGGAGGAGTATGACTCCATTGTCAAAAACAATGCTTGGGAGATTGTTCCAAGGCCAGTGGGAAAATCAGTTGTAGGATCAAGATGGATCTACAAGGTAAATCAAGCTGTAAATGAGAGCGTCGAGAAGTATAAGGCAAGATTTGTTGCCTGGGGCTTCTCACAGATTGAGGGGATTGATTATGAAGAAACCTTTGCACCTGTCGCATGGTATTCTTCCATAAGGACCATCCTTTCTCTCTCAGCGCAGATGGGTTGGCACATTCATCAGATGGATGTGAAGACTGTGTTCCTTAATGGGATCATTGAGGAAGAAGTGTACATTAAGAAACCTGAAGGATTTGAGATCTTCAGCAGTGAGTCGCATGTGTGCAGACTCAAAAGAGCATTGTATGGGTTGAAGCAAGCACCCCGTGCTTCGTACACACGGATCGACAGCTATTTCACTGGACTTGGCTTCACCAAGAGTGAGGCGGGTGCAAACCTATACCAAATTGTGGTGGAGGGTAAGCTTTTAATCATTGTTCTTTATGTTGATGATTTAATACTAACGGGTGATGAGCAGTTGATACACACATGCAAGGAAGATCTTGCAAAGGAGTTTGAGATGAAGGATTTGGGCCTCCTTCATTATTTCCTTGGATTGGAAATATGGTAGCGAGAAGGTGAACTGTTTGTGTCTCAAGGAAAGTATGCCCGGGAGATACTGGAGAAGTCTCACATACAAGGCTGCAAGCCTTTATCGACAGTTGGTGAGTTCGCTCATGTATTTAGTTAATATAAGACCAGACATATGCTATGCGGTGAACCAACTTTCACAAGCGATGGTTAAGCCTACCAAGCTTTTTTGGAAGGCAGGCAAGCATGTCCTGAGGTATCTTAGGGGCACATCTGAGTATGGATTATAGTACAAACAGACGGATGAGGTGAAGTTGCATGGCTTCACGGATGCAGATTGAGCAGGCAGCCCAATAGACAGAAAGAGCACATCAGGAGGGGTTTTCAGTATCAGATCTACAACAATTTCTTGGTATAGTAGGAAACAAATATCTGTGGCACTCAGTTCAGTGGAAGCAGAATACATGGCATCAATTCAAGCTGCATGTGAGGCTATCTAGATGAGAAAGATCCTGGTCGGTTTGTTCGGTTCACATTTAGATCCTACAATGATACATTGTGATAATCAAAGTTGCATTAAACTCTCGATTAATCCTGTGTTTCATGATAGATCTAAACATATTGATATCCGGTATCATCATATCTGAGATTGTGTGCAGCGGAAGATCATGTTGCTTCAATACATTCCTACAGAAGATCAGGATGCAGATATTCTGACGAAGGCACTCACCAAGAGAAAATTCGAATACCATAGAGGCAGGATCGGGGTGAAGGATAATCCATATCTTGTTGAGAGGGAGTGTTGAGATTCAACAAGATGATGAGCTTAGTGAAAATTAGTCACCTTCACTAACTGGGCCTGCAGGCTATTTTTAGGTGTAACTCTATTTTTAGACTATGTCTATTTTTAGACATGGTGATCATATTTCAGAAGTTGCAGGATGCTATTTTTGAATGGTTGGTCAAGTTGGAAAAATGGATGAAATTCTATTTTTAGAATATTGGGCGAAATCTATTTATAGATCATCGATCTAAAAATAGAAGTGTCGATTATTATTAGCTCTTAATAATAATCTGAAAATAAACATCAACTTATTCTCTTGGAGCACTTTATTTTAGTGTACAGATTTGTCAAATCAGTGGGCAGAAGGAATTACGCAATTCCTAGGGTTTACTGGTGGTTCATGCATCGAGGACTCAGTTAGAACTGAAGTGGCAAAGTTATGACAGAGTTGGAAGAGTAGTTCATGGAGTTGTTATTTAGTTTAACTCAGTTAATGGAGTTCAGCTCAGTTGAGCTAGTTGTATCTAGTCTAACTGAATGATACACTAGTGAGAGTGGAGTGAATTAATTAGTTAATTAATTCACAAATAATAACTCATTAATCAACTGAACAAATACAGAAGTTAACTACAATGCATGTCAGTTCTAGTGGAGAGATAGGTGAAAGGGAAAGATGGACTATCCGTTGTGACTATAGTGATGCATTGATTGCACCACACACACATTGGAGTTTCCAAAGAGGATTGCACAGTGCAAGCAAGGTAGATTCGAATTCATTCAGGAGTCTTCTTCAGCAGGGATTGCGCAGTGGAGGCAAGCTATCAGGTAGCAAGAAATCAGTGCATGGATTTGTAGATTTCTTTTGATTAGTGTGTGACGATTGATTTTACTTAGAGCTTGATGTACTAAGATTTGTATGAGATTGTTACATGATCTCCATGATACATAATATATGATATTTGGGTTTTTCAGCTTCAAGCTTTCCCGTTAAACAACTGTGTTATGTGCGATTTCTTTTATTGCTTCATGTGTTTGCAATTGATTTTAACTTTCTACAAAATATTAACAGTGGAAGGATTTTGTATTTAGCAAGAAGATAAAATATTGTTAGATAAGGAGAATCTGGATATATACATGCATCTTGTATATAATTTCTACAGATTGGATTTGGTTTTTAAAATGAGAAAGTCAGCCGGGTGGCTCCAGGAGGCCACAGTGATAACCACATCTTCAATCATTCCTTCAGGCTTAACACGGGACCTATCTGCTAGTTCAAGCACTGTAGGTGTAGGTATAAGTTTATGAAGTCCTAGGGAGATGAAGAGGTCCTTAGTCATGGCATTAATAGCTACCTCTAGATCAATCAAGGTATTGGTTATAGGATGATTGTTAATATGGATAGTCACTATGGGGTTCCTTGGGTCATTATATTTAGTCAACAAAGGCTGATCAATCATAAGATCAGACAATTTTCCCATGATATGGATAGTAACAGGGTCTTTAGGTTTCCTCCTAGGTATTTTGGCGCATAAATATCTCACTGTTTTAGCATAGATAGGCACTTCTTTAAGAGCTTGTAACAACGGAATCTGTATATACAAATTTTGTAGCTCCTTGAGGAATTCAGATTCAGGTTGTAAGACCAGCCCCATTTCAGTTAATCGTTGACGGTATGGGGGATTCTGAATGCTAACAGTTGAGTCAGCTACCATAGATGTAATAGCCTTACTCGAATTGGCTACTGTAGGAACAACAGACCTTCCGAAGCTGGCTATTACAGATGTAAAAACGGGTGATGTATCAATGGTTACATGTGTAACAACTGCCTCAGAATCGTCCATATCCTTCCTGGGTGGTTCACTCTCTTCGGTAATAATGGGAGTATGTTTAGATCTGATTACTTTCCCTGATCGAAGATGAACCTCATTAAGTCCGATAGGAGTAATAAGATAAGTCTGGAGGGTAACCGGAGCATCCATGCTTTGGGCTGCCTTATTATATGGATTGGGGTTAGGTTGCATAGGTAATTGGGGTCGGACAGAAAGTGTAGGATTTTGGATAGAAGGCCATTGTAACTATTGTTGTTGCATTGGTATTGGAGGGGGTACTGGACCTTGGCCATTGCCTCTCCAGTTCTGACCCCAAGGATTGGGTTGCGATGGAGGATATTGCATTGGTGGAGGAGATGGCCACTGGTTCCATGGTGAGGGAAATTATGTTGAGGAAGGATTAGGATACTGCCATAGGTATTGTTGACTATTATAAACATTATTCCAAGGATAAAAAGAAGAAAAATTGGAAGGCATACATGTAGGTCGTGGTTGCGATGGTCTCTTTGATTTGATAAAATAAGAAGATTGAACATCCACACTTGATTCTTGAAGTACTGCCTTTAGTCTAGGCAACGCAGGACACTGATTTGTAGAGTGCGCCAACTCACAGATGTTGCACAGGCTGACACTATTCAATCCACATTCTCTTTCCAAATGTTCCTTTTTTCATCGAGGAAAAAATATTGCTAAGGCTGCTTCAGCTTCCGCTTGTGCCTTCTTTACTTGTACCGTAGTGATCTGGGCAGAGAAAGTACTAAGGAGATCGGTTTTGAAATCCTCAAATAAGTTCCCTATCTTTGCTATGGTTACTCCTCCACTTGTGGACCTCTGTATTTGAAGTGAAGGGTCCCAAACTAAAACTCTCTCCTTGACTAATCCTCTTGAGCTACACAGGCAAAGCTTCATTATCTCATCAAACATTTCTTGCGATATGTCTCCTTTTCCTACTATGTTCAAATGTTCCAGACAATAATCTCTTAAGCCTCTTAACAATATTGGCTTTATAATTTCTGGATCTAAGTTACTGAACTTAGACCTCTGTAAATTGTAGTGGAATCACTCCAGATAGTCTTCCAGGCTTTCCTCCTCCTTCTGTGCAATTCTGAAAATTCCATCCTTCAAATCCCTGGTTTAGCAGCAATCCTGATACTTAAAGAGGAAAGCCTCTCTCATGTCATTCCAAGTTCAAATTGTGCCAATACCCAATCTCATGAACCATCTTAATGTTGCTCCTTTCAGAGTAGCAGGGAATAATTTCAGCTTCTGGGCATCTGAAGTGTAGTCATAACCTCTACAAAGCACATCGAATTCAAATAGAAAGGTATCAGGATCTTCAAAAACCATCCCTTGGAAGGATGGTAGGGATGATAAAGGGATATTCTTCATAAGAGCCTCATCCCGTGTTACTACTATTTGGAATTCAAAAGTAACAAAGCTATCTGTCTTGACATTCTCATCCCCCATGGCTGATTCTTCCTGATGGGATGAACTGGCCTTGGAGTGCACTGGATATTGACAAATAGAAGGATCAGGCTGCTCTAGGATCAATTGTTTAACATCACTACCAGTGTCCAATTGAGGATCAATTGACCGTTGTTCCTCGGGTCCTTGATGATCTCCACTGGTCTCTCCATGTCCTTCAATTCTTAGATCCTGACCAATAATTCTCCACTGTTGTTTTGACTCTGGAGTTTTGATATCAGGAGTGGATATGTTGTTCGAAGGATGGTGAGGTCCAGACACGGAAGATGCCGATGGTCCAGGCCTTAATATGGTAGCTTCTTTCCGTGGTCCTGTCTTCCTATTATCTCTATATGACGTGGACTGTTCATTTTCTACCCTTGAAATCAGATCTCCAAAGAATGTTTTCCTTCCCAAATCTGCGCTCTTCTTTTCCTTCTTACGACCCGTCTTTCCTGTATTCAGTAGAGTGGGGGGTTTTTGTAGATGTTTATGATGTCCTATAGGCACACATGGGCCCTATACATATCAATTCATCCTATAAGTGCTTCAGTTTCTACAGCAGTGAGCCCGCCCAAGCTTGTTAAAGCGATGCGCGGGTTCTTACCTCTCGTCTTATCGCCCAATGGCTGTATATCTTAAGGCACCCTAAAAAACACCCAAAATTAAATTCATAAGTGTCCCAGCAAGACGTTGGTGAGCCCGCTCAAGTCTGTTAGAGCGATGCGCAGGTTCTTACCTCTCATCTTACCCCTCGGAAATTGTGTCACTGGAGACACTCTAAAAAACAAAACGCTCAAGTGTTCAACCTCCTAAGTGTCCCAGCAAGACATTAGTGAGCCCGCTCAAGTCTGTTAGAGCGTTGCGCAGGTTCTTACCTCTCATCTTACTGCCCAGAAATTGTGTTGCTAGAGACACTCTATGAAAACACACTGAAATTGCACTTCTAAGAAACAACTCTGATTGATTGGATCGTCACTGTCATCCTCGGCAACGACGCCAAAATTTTGGACTATATAAATCACTTATTAAATGACTGAACAACACACATTTAATTATCAATCCAAGGACATTTTTTATTCCAATGATAGTTGCACTGTCTGTGCCGATACGCCAACCAAAAGTAATTCCAAAGAAAATAAATTGTTGCTGAAGTAACTATTGGAAATAAATCACTCATGCAGGAATAAAAGGATCTACAAGATTGAAATCACACTTCAATTGATCTGTCTAGTTCGCCACACAACAAGTACCCAACTGGTGTCTCTATTATCATATGTGTAACAGCATATAAAGTATTGAAATCGAAGCAGATATATTCTCAGCTAAACAACAGCAACAACACTCTTTTGACATATAACTTGAAATACAATTACATACACACAACTACTTTAATCACTGCAATCCCTGCTAAGAAGGAGGGCCCTTCCTCCCTAGTAGGGCACGAGTAGAGAAGGAACTTTAACATAAACTAAATAGAATCACACATGTAACAGTAATAACAGAATAATCTGTATTAATCTGAACACAATTACAGAGCCAAAATAATGTTGTTCTCTGCTAACCTCTCGACCTATAGGGCCGAGAAATAGATAGTGGTTACATCAGAAAATCCAGGAATAGATTAGTCATGAGAATATTATGATTCTCATGCTGATCGAAATAAAACACATATAGTTATAACCACTTCCTAATAAAGTTCTGACTAGAAAATAGAATATTACAATCAAAACCACCCTTAGGTTGTTATCCCAAAAATACAATGCTTAAACAAATTCTACAGCTATCGCAATGGAATCACAGTTGTACTGTAACGACCAAAGGATAGATCATCAACAATTATTGACGAGATCAGTCAATGGGACAACTATGTCAGCAATTCGCTAACGAGTCTGTAACAGTAGATTGTAATAGCAGTTTGTCGGTGGGTCTGTAACAGCAAGGTGTAACAGCATCGCTTTGTTGTAACAACACCCTCTTAACTGCTCCTATGAACTTCATGCTCGAGATATTTGGTGCTACAAATGAAATCTGAAAATACAACACAAAGGCCATCAATCTTCTCCAAAAATTCACCATCAATTAGTCATAACAAGGTATAATATATCATAATAATTGGTGAATTGGAAAAGTAACGAAAGCAAGGTGAAACAACACAAGTTAAGATAAAAAGGTGGGAAAAAGGGGTAAAGTCACTCCCATTAGTGATGGTTATAAGACAAAATAAGGAAGATAAGTGTAGGAAAAATGTACAAAACCAGCAACCAACAAAAAGTACATTTGTGTACCTGAACATGGATCAATCCTAGGAGAAGACAATAGTGATGAAGATGTCAAAATGAGACCTTTGAAAATATCACAAAATGTTTGGGAAACCAACAAGTGATGGTGGAGATGTTGATAGAAGATAAAGGCCATATTGATTTTGATTTTAACAATTGGTGTATGAATGCAGGAGTTTTTCTAGATGAAGGAAAAAGCATTAATTTTGTTCTATGCAAGGAGGAAGAACAATCACTAAGTGTTGTTAGAAAGGTTGAAAAGGAGACAAAATTGTTTTAGAAGGATGATCAAAATGAATACTGTGAGTCATGGTCAGCTGCAACCATTGAAGAACATCCTGAGATTGACAAGAACATGTGTGTGGATACTAATGATGAGGAGAAACATGTTATAGTGGAATAAGAAGGATTGAACAATGAAGAATATTTGATGGGAAGCTTGGAGGTTTCAGTGTTGCATGAGGGAAGGATGTTGGAAGAAACAAAGGAGACTTCAAGGTATCATATTTTTAAAACTCACAATTGGTTTGTGTCTGTATGTGATGAATATGTATATGAAATAGTGAAATGGCTTGGAAATACTTCTATGCATGGAGGAAAACAATAACTAAGTATTGTAATAAAGGATAAAAAGGATACAAAATTGTTTTTGGGATGATCGAGATGAAGACTATGATTCATGGTCAATTGAATCCATTGAAGAACAACCTGAGATTGACGAGAACATGTGTGTGGATACTAAGGATGATGAGGAGAAAGTTGTTACAATGAAAGAAGCAGGATATGATAGTGAAGAAGATTTGATGGGCAACTTGGAGGTCTCAATGTTGCATGAGGGAAGGATGCTAGAAGCAACAAAGGGGACTTCAATGTATCATATTTTAAAAACTGATAACTGGTTTGTGTCTATAGGTAATGAATATGTACAAGAAACAATGAAATGGCTTGGAAATACTTCTTGAGATTTCAATAAATTGGTTAGAAAATCTAAGGACAATGGATTGTGGTAATCCAATTGAGGATGAGGTCAAGTTTTCCATGAAGTAAATGCAACAACAAATTGATAGCAATAATGATAGGTTCCAACAGAAAATGCAAGGAATAATGAAGGAAACTCAAAACAATTGGTATATTGATATTACAATGGAGAACAACAACAAATTCTTGCTAGGAACCAATGATTTGTGCCAGTTAGAGGATAGGATGGATTTTGAAATAGAGGAAATAAAGAAGTTGATGGTGAAGGGGCCTAAGTAGAAGAGGTATTTAAGATAGAGAAAAATGAAGTACAACATTTTGTAGATGGTGGAGAAAGCTTACATCAACAAAGAAGGAGGAAAACTGCAACACAAAGTCTGGAAGACTGGAAGGATGAAGAAGACAACACCAAAACAACAACATCATGAGAGGGAAATTTATCAACTACAAAGTAAAGTTTTTGATCCAGGAGGACTTTATCAACATATGAAAGCACATGGTCAGGAGACCATGAATATTTTTCACCTTGGGAGTCTGATGCAGGAGTATCCCACTTCCAAGTCAAAATGTATTTTGACTAGAATAGGGGTCTATTATCTGCCAAGGGAGTTGGTTCCCTAAATGAGTGAAATTTTTTAATTTGATGTATTTCCTAAGCTTCTAGAATAATTGTACATAAATTGTTTAAAGTGAGGATATATTTAATTAGTTCTACTCTTTAGGGGAGATCTCGAAAGTATTTGGAAAGTTAGAGAGATTTAAAGATTAGCTGGATTTATGAGAGGATTTTGTGGATCTAGGTATCAATAGATAGGATTTTTTTGAGAAGATTGTGGATTTGAACTTGAATTAGTTCAGAATCCTATTTTATATAAACGTAATCAATTTCATGAAAATAGTGGCCAATGCATAAAAGAGATTCGAGAGGTTTTAAGGGCTAAGTAGGGCCAAAAGGTAGAGAGAGGGCCGAATGATGTACTTCAAGCCAAACGACCATTTTGTAATTTATTGTCTATAATATATGAGGAAAATTTATTTTGAGTGTGTGGATTCATAATGTGAGCCATTATTTATTAATTTCCAACTTGTTATTTATATTCTTAGCTATTGTGTTAAAGATCAAAAGGGAGAGAATTTGAGAACGTACGTCGAAACCAATTTAGGAGAGTTAGATTTTTTTTGAAGCAAAGTTGAGCCTTTCCTTTACACTTGGAATGACTACGATTCAAATTAAAGGAGAGAAGGTTTAACGCAGAATAATTACAGAGGTGTTAGAACCCTGAAGGAATAAATTTTATTGAATTAGAGTAGAAATAAGAGGCGCAACATAAGCATAAGAATCCAATAGTCAAGAAGGATAGAGAAGAGGAGTACGAGGATTAGAGTTGTATGTTTGCAGACAAAGAAGTTGAGATCGCAGCATAAAGGGTCTAATACAAGTGTAAGCTTGTAACGAAGGTCAAGTGGAGTATAAACAAGAAATTAGAACTACTTAATTTTTTTAACCATTGGAGAGAATCCAATAATTAACGACATTGGGGAACAAAAACTTGAATTTTGTCAAAGGAATGTCTTTATTTGACAGCACCGATCCGGTGGCTTGTAACTTGGTGGTTTTGATACATTCAATTATTGATAAATCGTGTTATTAAGTTTGGGCTTACATAGCCTCGACATGACAATAGAGTGGGTCTCGCCCAAGAGGTTCCACCCCAACAAATTTATAAACACCTCCTCTATAATTGAACTGAGATATTAAAAGTGGGCCTAAGGTTTATTGATGTAGTAGAAAATTTGAGTGGACCCCACCCTTAGATTCTACCCGGACGGTTTTTATAAATTCCTCTCTCTATTGCGTCAGGATAATAAGAGCGACCCAAAACATTAAGTCGGGGGTCCCACTCGGAAGCTTCTACCCGACGACTATTATAGTCACCCTTCTCATTACACCGGGCTTGCATGGCATATGGACCAAATATGGGCTCAGGTATTATTAAAAGGTCACACTCGGGTAAAAACCAAGTTATTAAGAACTCCAATATGAATGAAAGGGGTTGAGATTGTATATACAATTAGGCCGCATTTTGTATTTTATGTCAAACTATGAGGGCTATATATGAACAACTCTTGAACCCGATGGTTTTGTATAACCCTTTCGACTCCTCCCACTATATTATTTATAAAATGGATTTATTATCCTATAAGGTGACTGTGAACGGGGTATGAAGGAAGCACCTTTTTGGAAAGAGATTGGGCACTGTGGGATTTTAGCAGGTAGGAATTGAGCCTGCATCAAGGTGTGACATGAATGAAATCTGGCATTCTAGGTTCCAAAATTCAGTTAAGCAATAGTTAGAAGATGTTGTGGTTGCGTGAATTGAGCAAGATGATATTCTTAAAAGAGATTTTATCGGGAGTAAAAACAAAATTTGATGCCAGTAGTAATTGTCATGATAGTGTCTATAAAAGATAACATGATTAATGGAAATTGTTGGCTATGCAGTAGAAGATCAGAGGACGCGATAAAGCACCAAATAAGGCAATGAGAAATTAAATACAAATATGTAGCCAATCGCAATAGTTGAGAATTTCCTCCTTGAGCAGTGTAAGTTTTTATGAAGTCTCTCCTCAAGTTGTGAAAATAATTAATGGAGTGCATCTTCAAGCCTTGTGAGAGTAAATGAAGTTCTTTGAGCCATGTGAAAAATTACAAAAGAAGAAAATTTTATTGTGCTAAGTGTGTTGTAGCTGTCTCAGTTAGAGAAAAGGGATGGAGGTTTCTATGGTTTGTTTAGGGCTAAGATGAAGTGAGGCCGAGCGTAACTGTAGAATGTATGGAGAAGGCCCAGAGTTGAGAAGGCCAAGCAATTGAGAAGGCCAAGCATTTGAGGAGACCAACAATGATAAAACCTAAGCATGTCAAAAGAATGATTAAGAATCTGCAAGGGCCGATAGAGCTTGAAGGGTGATGAATAGGACCGTGTTGAACAAAATAATTCATAATAGATCTAAAAAGCTATGATTAGATCTGAGTGTGAGGAGAGCTGTAAAGAAGAGGCAGATTCAGATGATGTTGGGTTGTATTTTGTGATATCAGGTTGAGTGAGACTTGAAGCACATAGAGAGCCAAAATTTTAATATGAACATAACACTTGTGGATCTAATTTTGAAAATGAGATGAGAAAGGGATATGCAAGGTTCAACAAGTTGGTGCTTGCATCAGGGAGTTTGTGCTTCCTTCAGGTGGGTGCCTGGGAAAAAACTAGGGAGTGGTTGCCTCCTACAAGTGGGTGCTTGCAAATAGGGAGTTGGTGCTTCCTACTTGTTGGTGCCAACAAAAAAAATCAGAGTTGGTGCTTCTTGCTTTAGGGCCGACAAAACAAATTGGGGGTTGGTACCTTATGTGAGTCGGTGCTCATTAAACTTAATGTAATCAGAAGTGGTGCCTTAATATTTACATCATAACAAAACAAGATTGGTGGTTTTATCCCTTTATGGGTTTCCATGTACATTTGGTGTCTCTATGTGTTACATACACATGTGATTTTTATGATGCTATTGTATGATTTATGATTGTTTATGGTGTCTACTATGTGACTAATTGCTAATTAAATAGAAATATAAATTGGAAATAATTGTTAAAATTGGCCATAATACTCATTCACCCCGCTCTCATAGTATTATCTTGGCTTCCAAAAATGGTAATAGAAAAAGTTCCTTTAGGAACTATTTAACCACTAGAAGGTAGATCCAAGCAACTATCACCAATAGAAGGAAGAATAAGAACAAACCATATCAGAAGAAGACAAATCATATCAAAGGCTATGAATGTACAAGCAATGTACCAAATATTATAGAAGTGAAAGACAATATCTTCCTGATTGTGGATGGAGAAGAGCAATTAGATGCAACACAATCCACTTCAGAAAGCAGATCAGAAGAGACCATGGCTTATCTAGATTTGCCTACCCTAGAGGGAGTACCATTCTTGAATAAATCAAGTTCTGTATTATGGAAGGTGAGAATGGAAGCATATTCAATGGATTTTGATTTAAATGTATGGTTATTTATAGAGGATGGAATAAAGAATGAATATGATATAGAAGCAAAGAAGAGTATATTGAAATGATTATCAAATTTAGTCTTTGATAAAGTGAGACATTATGAGACTGCAAAAGAAATGTGTAAATTTATGTAGATTTTCTATGCTTGATGCAACTTTACTTTTCACCACAGTAATCACATAAACAATCAAGTAAAATGCTGATAGAACATACCAGTGGATCTATAGAAGACAAACCCAAAACAGAAAAATGTGGTGGTGCGTTATGGCGGTCAACAGGACGCTTCAACCAGCAAAGTCTCCTTAGTCAGCCAACCCAGAATGTGTCACAACAACCCTCAAAAAAGCCACACGGTCAACTCAAATTCAACCCTAGAAAATTCAATGCTGCCCCAACAGCAGCAACACTGGCAACAACAACAGCAACACCGGCAACAACGACAGCAACGACAGCAACAACAAGTAAAAGTCAACACAGCACGGTCTACGTTCAACCTTTGACCTCAGTTCTTGTGCCAAAATGTACGACTTCCAAAATTGAAGTCTCCAGCAAAAATAAGCTCCTTTGGACCATGCGTTGACCAAAGTCAATGCTGGTCAAACTTGCATGGAAATCGTAGCTACAGCAACTTTCTCTTCGTCCTTCTTTCCCACATGTGAACTGAAACTGCCTCCAAGGAGCTCGAACCAATTAGAAGAGGAGAGATGATGTGTGAGGATGAGATGAGTGAAATGTCCTCCAATGTTGACTCTATTTATATCAATCACTGAGGTGTGTGACACATTTGCTGAGGGTGTAAAACCTTAAGGCCGACCTACACGTATTTGAAATTATTAAAAATAAATTAAAAATAAATGTTCTGCTCATCAGATTAAGATCAATTTTAGATCGATATTACACCTCTCCGAAAGAGGAACCCAATAAAAATATTGGTATCTTCATCTAAGCATCACAACATGGAGTTTGGACCTAGTTGTCTAATTTTAACACTCCCCCTCAACTAGGGAGAACTCCATCCACCTGTGCAATCAAACATCATGTGTCATCCCGTCGTAACTTGCTTTGCTGGCCTCTTTATTTCAGAACAATAATGGGTCAGTCACAAAGACATCCTTCCCGGCTAACAGATTCAGCCCAGAGGTCTGAAACCTCTATAGGACTCACAAAGAGTCTCATACCAACCCGAAGTTGGTTTATCTGACCTGAAGTCAGTAGGAGGTCCAAAACCTCACTTGGACTCAAGAGAGTCATATATATACTAAACTGAAGTTAGTCTCACTGACCCAAATTCATTTGGAGATCTGAAACCTCACATGGACTCAAAGAGTCACATACCAACCCGAAGTTGGTTCATCTGGCCCGAAGTCAGTAGGAGGTCTGAAACCTCACTAGACTTGATCCCAGATCAAGTGGTTGGACACGTGACATCCTAGATAGAGAGTACAACAATCTCTGATGCGTCCATCAATATTTACTACTAGTCTCTAGCTTTTCCCACCTCATTGGCCAAATGAGAGGTACTTCCCATGAGTCCAAAACTCAGTGGGTAGGATGCATATGGGGCACAGATCATGAGAGGTGAACCTACTCAAATATCATAAAGGTGGGGCAGAAGCACCACAAGGTTCGGTAAAACTAGCCCCGTGTGTGATTATAGCTCCGAGGAACTATCCCTAAGGCCCCCCCAGAGCTCCTAGATCTCATCGTCTAATAGGACCCTTAGAATAGGGTCATTCCAAAATTCCAAGATTCTCACGGAAGGTTATGAACATGACCTTCCCCAAGGGCATTGTGAGAATATCTGCGACCTGCTCATTAGTTCCTATATGATCGAGCCTTACGGTGCCTCGTTGTACCATATTCCAGATAAAGTGGTACCAGCCATCAACATGCTTGGATCGTTCGTGGAACACGGGATTCTATGACAAACGAATCCCTGAAGTTATCACAAAGGATAACAGTGGCATATAGCACATGCTCGAACAACTCACTGAAGAGCTTTCACAACCAAGTGACTTCACAATAGGCCATAAATGCTGCAATGTATTCGGCCTCAGTGGTGCTCAAGGCTACCGACTTTCATTTCCTGCCCAAAGCAGATATACGTGCGAAGCAGCATCCAGATGTGCTCTTGCGATCCACCACACTACCAGCCCAATCGGCATCAGTATATCCAAGGAGTGTCATGCTCCCAGCAATTTATCTCAGCCCATGGTCTATCATGCCCTAGAGATATCTCAAGAGTTTCTTGGCACCAACCCAGTGAATGTTATGATCAACCATGTGTTGACTCAAAGTGTTCACTGCACAACATACGTCCGGACGGGTGTTCACTAAGAACATCAGGGCCCCTACAAGTTGAAGATACTCAGTAAGATTTGCTAGCACAGGCCCAACAACGTTGCAACTCAACTTCTTAAAGTTGAGCTCCATTGGTATCAACCCGGACTTACAGTCCAACATACTAAATCTTTCCAGAAGCTTCACAATGTATTTTCCTTGAGAAAGGAAAATCTTGCCAGGTCTCTGCCAGACCTCCAGGCCTAGGAAATAGTGCATCAGTCCTAGGTCCTTCATATCGAACTCAGCAGTGAGCTCCCTCTTGCACTGATGAATGAGAGGGTCAACACCTGTCAGGAAGAGGTCATCCACATACAAAACCAGAATGAGAGGCTTCCCTTTGACAACCTAGAAGTAAAGGTTTGGATCAACATTACTTTGAGTGAAGCCCAGCTTCATCAAGTAGCTATCTATCCTCTCGTACCAAGCTCTGGGTGCTTGCTTTAGCCCATAGAGGGCTTTCTTCAACTTGTAGACATGGGTGTCCCGATTCTGGACTTCGAACCCCAGAGGTTGCTCCACATTTACCTCTTCGTTTATCGCACCATGCAGAAATGCAGTCTTCACATCCATCTGATGAAGACTCCATCCTTGCGTAGTAGCAAGGGCTATAACAGATCGAATGGTGGTGTATTGGGCCACAGGTGCAAATATGTCATCATAATCTATGCCTTCCTTTTGAGAGAAGCCACGGGCAACGAATCTTGCCTTGAATTTTTCAGCACTTCCATCAGATCCATGCTTGATCTTGTAGAGACATTTCGAGGTGACAACTACTTTGTCCTTTGGTCTTGGAACCACATCCCAGATATCATTCTTCATAATGGACTCATACTCTTCGTGCATAGCATCCTTCCAGACTTGATGCTTTACGGCTTCCTCAAAGGATCCAGGCTCGGATTGTACAATAGTACTCATGGCTGCTAGATACCCTTGGTATCTACTCAGCTTCTTTCTTTCACGGAATGTCCCCCTTTGGGCTGCATGTCCCTCAGCATCCTCGAGAGTGTCACTGAGCCATGATGGTCTCTTTCCCAGTGAAGGAGGTGGATCAATCAAGTCCATCGGTTCTTCAACATCAGACATTATTTCATCCTTCGGTTCTTCTTGATTTCCAGGCCTTGCTTCATGATCTTCCTCAGATCTCAAAAGATTGACTACTTTCCTCAGGGAAGTATCTTCATCAAAGGTGACATCGTGGCATATCTCCACTTCCCTTTGACTAGGCACATATAATATATGGGTCTTCGAAGTTTCACTGTAGCCCACAAACATTGTGGTCCCTCTCTTGATGCTAGCTCCTCTGCAAAAGTTCTTGAACTCGTTCATCTCATATTCAGTGCCATTATCGGTCTGTCGAATAGCATTTCATGTCATTTCTCCCAGTGGACTTCCTCCAACTTGGTAGAGTGTGTCAATTCTAGACCCAAATGCGATAGCTTCCTTGAAGCTCTTCTTCCAAAGGCACACCTTTCCATCAGTGAATGCCACATTGAAACCTTTTTCTTCCATGGACAATATAGACACAAGGTTCTTCTTCAAATTAGGTACATAGAGTACATCCTGCAAGCAGAGGACTTGACCTTGAGACGAGTGGAGGGTCACAATCCTTGTCCCTTTCACTGGATATGTGGCATTATCTCCAAGGATAATTTCCAGATTAGTATCCTTCTCAACCATATCAAAGTGTGCTTCCTTGAAGCCAGTGATGTGCCTTGAGGCACCACTATCTATCAACCAGACATCCATAGTGTCAGGTGGAGATGCAACAGAGAGGGCAGATGCAAGAATGAATTCATTTCTTTTATCAACAACATTTGATTCCTTATACCTGGAATTTCTTGACCTTTTGAAAGGTTGATCATTTCTGCCAGAGGGAGCCTTCCTCTTTCCCTGGAACCTATTGTTCCTTTGATTTCCATCCCTCCGGTTGTTGTTGTTGTTGTTGTCATCATCAGGAGAATCTTTCTTGAAAGGGCATTCTCTAGCATAGTGACCTGGCCTATGATAAGTGTAACACTTGCCCTTCTTTCCTTGTGCCCCTGCTCTTCCTTTGTTCTTTGGACCACCAAAGTTCTTCTTTCTAGAATGAGCAGTGTAGGCAGCATTCCCTTCATTTTCATACTCCTTCATTCTTGTCTCTTCTTGAACGCATCTCGACAGTACCTCGTCAAAGTTAGGTATCACATTATTATTGAGAATGGTAGTGTTGAAAACATGCCATTTGGATGGGATCCCTCCAAGTGCGGTGAGTACCATCTCGATCAGCTTTAGAAAGTATGATTGGACAGACTCATCCCTACCTTTCTTCAGTTTCTTCAATTGATTGTTGAAGAATAGCACTTGATTTGCATTGTTGGCGTTCAACATTTGGATCAAATTATCATACATCTCTTTGGATGTGCCCAACTCATAGATGTAGGCCACCAGACTTTTATGAATGGATTTCCTGATCATCAACTTTTCTTTGATCTCCCCCTTCTTGTACTTTGTTTTGGTAGCAGCAGTAGCAGTGGATGGAGGTTCTTGGATTTTACTCTGCACATAGTCCATGACATCTTGGTCTTCCAATTTAAGATCCAATATCATCTGCCAAGCATGGAATTCATCCTTCCCAGTCAATTTGTCATCCTCCTTGAAGCCATAGTTTGTGCAACCCATTTTCTTCTTTGGTGATTGCTATAAGTTAGGGCTTGTCTTCACCTCAGCTTCGATACCATGTAAATTTATGTAGATTTTCTATGCTTGATGCAACTTTAATTTTCACCATAGTATCACATAAACAATCAAGTAAAATGCTGATAGAACATACCAGTGGATCTATAGAAGACAAACCCGAAACAAAAAAATGTGGTGGTGCGTTACGACGGTCAACAGGATGCTTCAACCAGCAAAGTCTCCTTGGTCAGCCAACCCAGCATGTGTCACAATAGCCCTCAAAACAACCACACGGTCAACTCAAAGTTAACCCCATAAAATTCAATGCTACCCCAATGGCAGCAACACCGGCAACAACGACAGCAATGACAATAGCAGCAAGTAAAAGTCAACACAGCACGGTCTACGGTCAACCTTTGACCTCTGTTCTTGTGCCAAAATGTATGACCTTCCAAAATCAAAGTCTCCACCAAAAATAAGCTCCTTTGGACCATGCATTGACCAATGTCAATGCTGGTCAAACTTGCATGGAAACGCTAGCTGCAGCAACTTCTTCTTCATCCTTCTTTCCCACATGTGAACTGAAACTGCCTCCAAGGAGCTCGAACCAATCAGAAGAGGAGAGATGATGTGTGAGGATGAGATGAGTGAAATGTCCTCCAACATTGACTCTATTTATATCAATCACTGAGGTGTGTGACACATTTGCTGAGGCTGTAAAACCTTAAGGCCAACCTGCACATATTGAAATTATTAAAAAAAAATTAAAAATAAATGTTCTGCTCATCGGATTAAGGATCAATTTTAGATTGATCTTACACCTATCCGAAAGAGGAACCCAATAAAAATATTGGTATCTTCATCTGAGCATCACAACATGGAGTTTGGACCTAGTTGTCCAATTTTAACAAAATTCTAGATAAGTTGCATTGTATATATGAAGAAGAAAATCAATAGGTACCAGTAAAGATTGAAGACCCTCATTTTTTAAGTAGTATTGAATTAGATCATGAGAAAGACTCATTTGTTATAAATTCTCAAGGTGTTGATCATCTAAAGGAAAAAATCGAAGGCAGAGAAATTACTAATGAGTGATATACATGTATTTTTTTGTTATGTTGTAAATATAAAGGATCATGTCATCTTAATCTTAATTGTTCAAATACAAGTTCAGAAAATAGTTGTGATAAAGGAGTACTAGAAGTTGAGATAACACCCCATGGGAATAAGAGAAGGTCTCATGACTATTCATCTAAAGAAGATAATGTGTGCACATCTAGTAGTGAAAAAAAATAAAAATACCTCTCATGTCTATGGAAGAGAGCTTAGAGTGAGAAAGTGAAATTGATCATGGATGTGAACTTGTTAGTTTTGTTGATGAGATATATGAATACAAAGATCTTTATGAAGAAATATATTTAAGAAGAAAACTAATATATGCTCTAAAGGATATTGAGAAGATTAGATAAATAAATCAGAAACAAAAGGACTTGCTGCAAGAATTTGAGATCAAGAATTAGGATTTTTTAGTACTAAAAGAAATTTTTGTTATTCTCAAGACTCAACAAGAAGTCAAAAGAATGAATGAGGTAATGAAAAATTGGTTGTCCGAACAAGAAACTCACTATGAAATATTACAAGTTGAGGTTGTTCCTTTAAGAAATGATCTAGAAAAGAAGAACAATTAGTTGAAATTTGAGAATAGTACCAAGATCTAGATAATATCCTCTAATAAATTGGGTCTTGGCTTTGAAGAAGAAACTAATTGAGAATCCAACCCAAAGGCATGTTCACATAAAGTAGAAGGTAATAAGAAAACATCTAAAAAAAATGTTAAAGAAAAAAATAGGAAGAAGATATGTAAAGGAAGTAATATGATCAAAAATGGAGTAAGCAAGTAGTAGAACTAGCAACCAAAGAATGAATCAATAAGAATATTTTTCTCATTTACTGTCAAATATAAGTATAGTAGAAACATATATCTACAACAACAAAGGATTGTTCATGGAAGCAATTCAAACATTGATAGAGGTCGAGTGAAGAACCAACAATGATTATATCCCCCTTGAGGATAAAATAATTGAAGATTCAAAAGTTTCCCTTCTCACACACAAAGTGCTTCCAAATATAAATGATTTTTCAATGGCCATTTTTTTTCTTGCAATAATTTTGGACACAAAGCAACAAATCATAGTTATTATGCAAGAAATCAAGGTATGTTGAGTAGTAGCAACAAGAGAGCATATAAGATCTCAAGAAATTATTATGTAGGCACCAATAGAGGATATGGTGAGAATAACATTTAAATTACAACTCTTTTGCCCCCTTCTTAGATCTTGTTGAGTGTTATATGTGAAACAATTATGGGAACAAAGCTACATAATGTAGATATGGAAAAATAAAGCCTCCCTCTCTGAATGATCAAACAAAAGAAGTAAACCAGTCAATGAAGGAAAAAGAAGCACAAAAATATAGAAGAAGATGAGTTTTCACTCTATGCTGGAAGTTATGTAATGGATTAGCCAAATATCTGATAAGAGTAATAATAAACTAGTGAATTTCCTTGAAGGTATCAAATATGACATTCATAAAATTCATGCAAGTGAAAGTTGAAGTATCTCAATAAATCCTCATGCGTAGATCAAATAGAATGAAATAAAGATATGGAAAAGAATGATCAATGGAATATTGTTAGTAGAAGCTCTCATTACATGCCCAAGGATAAGAAGAAGTTCCTTTATCTAAAGGAATTTAAGCATGCCAAAAAATATTCTTGAAAATAGTGCATTAGTCAAAGTATTGGGAAAATCCCTAGTTAGTCGTGACAATAAAAAGGCCAAGGCTAAAGATGTCCTACTCGTTGAAGGTATGAAGCACAATACACTAAGTATAAGTCAAATGGTGGACATTGGATATTGGACATGAAGTCATATTTTCTTCTAAAGGCTACCAAAATAGGAAGGAAGAAACTGGCAGATTGGTAGAAGTCCAAAGAATGTAGTAAGAGAGTATTATCTCTCTCAACTTATTATAACAAAGAAGGGTCAGAAACACCTCAAGACAGAAAAGAAAGAATTATTTGAGTGTGAGATGCAAGAGAAGAACTGTGAAAGACATAATGAAGAAAACATAATTTCAGGGGGAGTACACAACAACATCTCACGTTACATAAAGAAGAGAATAATCATTGTAGATGAGATGTAGCAGAAGAGTGGTGTGTTAAAAGGACCAAAAGTAAATACATGTCCATAGGAATTGCTCTCAAATAATTGAAAACTAAGCTATATGTCAAGAGATCAAAAAGAAGGTGGTGCATAAGCTCAGGAGGAGTTGCACATGCAAAAGTAATGCAAGAATTGAAAGGTCTGCACATCTTATATGATTTACTTCATTTCACTTAAATAATAGATATGATTAATAATAGCAATCGTGAGTGTAAGTAAACAATTGGTAAATGTTTTTTTAAGAAATGTAAGTGTTTAGGGGAGAAAATGTATAGCTTTGCATGCTCATTGCTTATCAATTGGTATCTTGGTATCAATTGACTACATTCGTTGGTTCAGAAGTAGCAACCTCATGTATGTTGAGCAACCTTTTAAGGGAAGCATGACTAAAGGAGAAGATTAGTCAACCATTAGCTTTCAAAACCATGCATCAGAGAAGTAACCATGAAGAGTGAAACTTCCAAGGGAAGAAGAAGAGCCTAAACATTGAAGATAATGGAGATAGTGCCCTTGAAGAGATGGAGATGATGGTTAGTATGTTCAGGGGGAGTTTGAACAATCACATGAGAAATAACAACAACAAAGGCATTTGCAGTATGCTTATTGGTACAAAGATGAATCGGCAAGTGAAAAGTGATTAGCCATTGGCTTCTCACAAGCAAAGAAGGAGAATGAGCTTACAAAAATAGTGGAGAAGTGAGAAAATATTGAAAATGGCAAATGTTTTTCACCCCAAGAAAGAATCATCAACAATATATTATATTATCTGAAGGGGAGAATGGTTAGAGATAGAGTGTCTTAGCCATTTGTTGTTGACGTCAAAGGGGTAGAATGGACAAACATTGGAGAATAAGGGGGAGAATGAAAAAACATTAGTAGCATGTCAAGAGGAGTGTTGCCAAGCAATATTGTCATCAATGACCAACAATGTTTGGTAGTGTTGCCATCAATGCCAAAGGAGAGATTCTCAGAGCATAGTGTTATCATGGATGTTAAAGAAGTGGTCATTGATGCCAAGGAGTATCAATTTCATGGAAATCTTGTTAGATTTTGTTGAGCGGGTTGACAATTGGTCATCATTGATGTCAAGTAGTCATTGTTGATATTTCTGTGGTGTTTACAAAGTCTTTTCGTGGTTGTAGATTGTTAGATGTATGATATAATGGCCTATATTTGAAGGAATTTTGTCTGTAGTGGATCAACTCAAGTGCTCTTTCTATGTGCATAGTTCAATAGTCCTCTTAGAAACATTTCCAATGATATATGGCACTTTGAGAAACTCCTAAGGAATCATGAGTTATTCAAGTTTAAAGTTTGGCAATGTTCCACAATTGAAAGGTTCCACAAGTTGATAAAAGGTGTGGGATGGAAATTTTATTTAAAAAAAAATATATGTCATGTTGTGGAAGTTTTTGGTCCGAGAGTTTCATGAAATTTTGGCGGTGGGCCATTGGAGTGCTTAACAAAAGAAGGGAATGTGTATTTTCCTGTTATTTGACACATGACTTGATTTCGTGCCCCATACGTTAAATTGGAGAAGTTTATGAAGGTGCAATTAATGGATTCTGCGGGACAAGAATAGTCCTATTAACAAATGCATGTTGTTTGCCATTACACCCCAAAGGTTATGAGTTGGATGATGTCATAGTTGATGGACTCCATGATTGACAGACTCCGCAAGGCAAAACGTCCTTCATGCATTGCAAATGACATGAATTCAATGGCCAAGCCTTTTGAAATAACAAAAGAAAATGTTATGAGAATAGCCCTGTTAACATATGCATGTTGTTTGCCATTGCACCCCAAAGGTTCTGAGTTGGATGATGTCGTAGTTGATGGACTCCATGATTGACAGACTCCGCAAGGCAAAACATCCTTCATGCATTGCAAATGACATGAATTCAATGGCCAAGCCTTTTGAAATAACAAAAGAAAATGTTATGAGACCAATGAACCTTGGGCCTACTTCCATATCAGTTGGTGACATGGAAAGTGACAACTGATGAAGCATGAGTGGAGAACTCTTATTTTGTGGCAACCAATTGGAGGACAGGTCAACACTGAGATGAAGGAAAGTCATTAAAAGGTAAACATTGATGTTAATTGACTCTGTGCTCGAATATTGTTAGGTTTGCTAGCACCTCTGGATGATAGTGAATTAATACATGTTTAAAATGATATGCTAGGCCATACAATGATATGTTGAATGGTCAATTCCTTCATAATTGTTTCAACAATTGAAGGTTCCAAATACCATTCAGACAAATAACAAAACCTTTTCTTCCATAATTCCTTTTTGGTAGATAGAGGATTGATGGGAGAATTCCTTCTGAGTGTATTTTGCACAACAAAATTGGATATGGACCGAAGTGTCTCACGACGTTCTAAACCCACCTCATGTATCGCTTTAATGGGTGAACAACCCAACCCTTGGAACATACCACTGCCCTAGGCGGTGAAGAGTCGACATCGAGAAACCAAACCTTCTTGTTGATTTTAACCATCATTGAAATGTCATGTATATAATGTAGATTTATTTTTTATTTTCATTTTTCCTTGCTTCATTAATGTAAAAATAACCTTTCATCAAATACAAAATTACAAAAAAATATAAAACTACAATGATTAAAAAAATATACTTTAAGTTTATAAGTAATACTTATATTTAATTTAAACAAAATTCAAAACAAAAATATTAGTAAAAAAATTAAAAACAATATTATTAAAACATAATCAACAATATAAATACATTTATGAATTTTTGGAATCTAAGCTTCTGTGATCCATAATATAAATTAGAAGAAATTCTTTCGGTAATAATCACATGCAAAAGAACGTGGTCGACGCGTTTCGAACCAACCAGTATGGTTCATCATCAGGACTATGTGAGAGATCAGATCCAGACATTAAGTATAAATATATGTAGAAATGGCTCAACTAGTCGTTAGGATAACAGCTAGTTTGACTTAGAAAAAGTAAATATTCCATTATTTATTTATTTAATTAATTTTTATTTATTTATTTATTATTATTATTTTAATTTATTTATAAAACCTTTAATATATTTATACAACTAATTGATAATGGTAAGTAATTTAACAAATCTTGGTGTATATATGTAAATTGTGATTAAATTATATAATAATCAATTATTATTATTAATAAATATAATTAATTCTTATTCATGTAATTTAATTAAAACAAACCATCTATCAAATAGTCAAACATAGTAAAAATAAAAAAAAAAATTATAAAAAATAAAAATAAAAATAAATAAATAAATAAAATAAAAATAAATAAAAACAAAAATAAAATAAATAAATAAAAAATAAAAAATAAAAATATATATTTTTTTTTATAAAACTAAAAATAAAAATAAATAAATAAATAAATAAAAACAAAAATAAATAATAAAAATAAATAAAAATATTTTATTTTATTTTAATTAATTATTATTATTATTATTATTGTTATTATTATTATTATTATTTTTATTTATTTATTTATTTTTTAAATAAATAAATTAATTAAAAAAAATTAAATTAAATAAATAAAAATAAAAATAAAAATAAAAAAATAAAAAATAAGTAAAAAATGTCAAGAATATAAGGCAGGAATCCAACACCTGCTGATATTCCAATCGTCATCTCTATTGAGATTAACGGGCCTTTTTTCAATTTCAGTAGCCTCTCTCATACTGAGCAATATCTTCATGCTAGCTCCCACCATTTCCCTGCTAAAAAATTAGGCGTCCTTAGCACCTTAGCCACGAGGGCGCTGAGAATCTCTGATGAGTCTCACCTTGAGAGGGAAAAGACCCATCTGTTGAATGTCTTTTGTAATAATGGTTATAGTTTGTTGCAGGGCCTCAAAGCTTTCCTCAAAGCGGAGAAAGGTCCTTCTATTAAAAATAAAAAAGAACCTAGTGAATGGTATGGCAGTGTCAGCCTTCCGTTCATCCAAGGTACCACTGATAAGATTGCTAAAATCCTTAAAAAGCATAAGGTATCCTCTTATTTCAAGCCCCTTAATACAATTCGTAGTTCTCTAAAATCGGTTAAAGATCCGATTGACCCCAGGGATGGAAAATGTGTCTACATCATTCCCTGTTCCTGTGGGACTCCTTACATTGGTGAGACGAGTCGGTCTATTAATCAAAGGATCTGTGAGCATGCTGCTGATATCAAGCATAGAAAATCTCGCTCGTCCGCCTTAGCTGAGCATGCAGAAAAGACTAACCATCATATTTGCATAGAAGATGCTAAGGTCATTGCTAGAATCGACCATTTCCATCATCGTAAGTTGAGAAAGGCTATTGAAATTGAAAAAAGGCCCGTTAATCTCAATAGAGATGACGGTTGGAATATCAGCAGGTGCTGGATTCCTGCCTTATATTCTTGACATTTTTTACTTATTTTTATTTTTATTTATTTAATTTTTTTTTTTTTTTAATTAATTAATTTATTTAAAAAATAAAAAAATAAATAATAATAATAATAATAATAACAATAATAATAATAATAATAATAATTAAAATAAAATAAAATATTTTTATTTATTTTTATTATTTATTTTTGTTTTTATTTATTTATTTATTTATTTATTTATTTTTATTTTTATTTTTTATTTTTTATTTTTTATTTTTTTCACTATGTTTGACTATTTGATAGATGGTTTGTTTTAATTAAATTACATGAATAAGAATTAATTATATTTATTAATAATAATAATTGATTATTATATAATTTAATCAAAATTTATATATATACACCAAGATTTGTTAAATTAATTACCATTACATTAATTAATTGGTCAATTAGTTGTATAAATATATTAAAGGTTTTAAAAATAAATTAAAATAATAATAATAAATAAATAAATAAAAATTAATTAAATAAATAAATAATGGAATATTTACTTTTTCTAAGTCAAACTAGCCGTTATCCTAACGGCTAGTTGAGCCATTTCTACATATATTTATACTTAATGTCTGGATCTGATCTCTCACATAGTCCTGATGATGAACCACAGTGGTTTGTTCGAAATGCATCGACCACGTTCTTTTGCATGTGATTATTACCAAAAGAATTTCTTCTAATTTACATTTATGAACTCAGACTATAAATACACTTTATAAAACAATATTATAATCTAAAACAATATCAAATACTAACTTTTCAAAGCTCATTTAATTATATAGATGTTCTTTTTATTGGACTTTGGCACAATAATTTTTCTTTTTATTCAAATATTTTTTTTTTTTTTAATAAATGAAAAAGATTAATTCAAATGTTTTATCTTTTTCATTATAAATGCAAAACACTAATAACACTATCTAAATATTGATGACTTATCAATATTTGAGCACACTTTGATGCTCTAAAAACTAACTTTCTTTATAACTAAATTATGAAAGAAATGTTGATTTTAAAAAACTTTCTTTATAATTAAATTATGAAAGAAATGTTGATTTTTACTAGGTGTAAATAAATTGATACATATAGTATTTTTTTATTTTTTATTTTAAATCTAGGATAATCGGTAATTGGTGAGAGTTTCCTTAAACAAGGGTCAGGATCAAATTCTACTGGCTACTACTATAAACCTAGGCTAGGTGCAACAACCTGCAAGCTACACAATAGCAATTAACTCTTCTTCTAGCTAAGACACCACAAAGACACCACAGGCCATATACTCAATAAAATTTGAACCTCCGTCTCAACGAAACTTACCATTAAACCACATCACTGTAGAACACTGTATATTGATACATGTAGGATTTATTAGTACTTTCAAAACCGTCTAAAAGACTGTTCTATATAATAATGTATTAACCGTACCGGCTTACTATCAATTTGCTTAATACCTCGTCCGATTGACTATCATCTATTTTGCATAAGAGGCCTATTTTCCATACCACAGTTAAAGAGATCTTTTGCTTATCCAACACTGGACCCACCCTACCGGTTCTCTATCAATTTATTTAATACCTGGTCCGGAATAACTATTTTGCACAAGATACCTAATTTCATCTGTGATTGAAAAGTCATGTTTTCCAAGTACTTTGTTCCATCCTTCAGATCTCCTCTTCACCACTTGGGTGCAACTTCATTCCCACCATTTCCACGGATTGTTTTCTTAAAATCCTTATGGCTTTCTACATCCATTGCTGGTAATGACAGCTCCACAGGTTACCCAGTAGCAGAGAACACATGCCCCATTTCGGATTTCTTCCTCAACGAATGTGGGCTGTGCCAGTCTGAGATTTCAGCAATCCTAAAAAAAAGACCATCCCTTATCCGAACGAGATCTACTTCTACAGCCCAACAAGTCGTGCGGCTCTTGAGAGATTCGGGATTCACAGATGACCGGGTAAGGAAGCTCATTACCAGAAACTCAACTATTATCACTTTAAATGCTGATCCGCACTTGAAATCCAAGATTGAGTGGATGAAAACATGGGGTCTAACTGTTCAAGACACAGGAATGGTCTTTTCCCGGGCACCCAGATTGATTTGCTGCAGTATCGAGAAACTTCTATCTCCTAACATCCAGTATCTTCAAAATCTGTTTGGATCAGCGGCCGATGTTTCCAGGGTTTTGAAATGGGCGCCTCAGATTCTAGTTAGTAGTAATATGCCTCAAGTTTTGGAAAAGAAAATGAAGCATTTGGCAACTTTTGGCCTCGTGGAAGATGAGATCAAGGAGCTTTTTAGGAGGTACCCAATTATACTAAAAGTTTCCATGGTTAAGGTGCAGAAGAACATGGATTTTTTCATGCATACCGCAGGGCTTCCTGCGAAGTTTGTTTTATCATATCCTTCTTTTGTGTCTTGTTATAGCTTGGAGTGTAGGATCAAGCCTCGCCACAAGGTGTTGAGTGCTCTTAGTGCAATGCAACCTTCCAAGCGTCCTCCTAGTCTCATTCAGGCGCTTAAATTAAGTGATCGGAGGTTCCTAGAAGAACATGTCAAAGCCAGTCCTCATGCCACAGAATTATTGGAACTTTACAGTGCCAAACCTGCCCTTTTGTAAATGACAAGACACTATGGTTTCTGGTTTGACCAGAGTTAGATTGTATTGCCTTTCTCTTTTGGTGATTGAAAGAGATTATGTACATCAACCAAGGGATCATCTGTCTTTTAAGATCCAGTGTCATGATCCCTGTTTGTTCGCTAGTATTGTTGCGACTATGATACATTGTTCCCCTTTTTAGTTGTGGCAAGGATAGAAGTGAAATTTTTTACTTCGTATGAATTATGGCTAATTTGTCTAAGTAAATGCCCAAAACCCATGGACTTGTGGGGACATTTTAAATTCTTATATCCTGTATAGTTTTTACAGTGGCATGAATTGTTTGTTTTCTTATCAGCGATTGTTGTTTTATGAGTTTGAATCAATTGGTATTGCTACAGACACTATTTAATTAATATAAACCTGCAATTGTTGGTCATATCACACAGCCTGTAGAAACTTTATGCTCAAGAACTAGCGTAGAAATATGGAGAAAAAAAATGGACTGGTAAATTAATTTCTGGTAACACAGAAATTTCAATTACCGAATCCTTTAACAACTTCCAGCTCGATAGAACTTTTCTCAGTTAAAAGAGTGTTGCTTGTTTGATACATTTGCTTAAAGTGAGTGCTTTTGCTGTTGCATTTGTAAATTGTTTCTTTTTTTCCTATTAATAGGAGAAATCACATTGATTGGAGAAATCACAATGTAAAAGAAAATCTCTTCTTTTATTTACTAGAAAAATCTAAAAGCCTTAAAAATTGCCTTGAAATCAACCTTGCAATAAAGCCGTCCCAGAGACTTCCAATGTTAGGTAAGACTCTCATTCATACTCAAAGATTTTGATGTTAGGTAACACTGTCATTCATACTCTGTTGGCTTAATGCTTGCTGTCTAGGGCTGACACCAGTATGCCAATTAGTTGCATGGTTAAATCTCATAGCAATTTCCCCTCAAAAGTTGTTCTAGGAAATCATGGACCATAACAGCCTATGATTTCTTCTCAGTGGCACATTGTTCTCCATATATAAATTTGAATGCAGACAGATGTCAATAACCAAAGAGGCAATAAAATTTGTGATTCAAATTTTGGAAAGTTTGACTCCATACGCTTATTAATGAAATAGGTCAAACACTATAACATCACCATGTAATATTTTATAAGTGGCTGGATGGTCAGTTCTTGAGAGGGCAGTTAAGTTTAGATATTTTTTTGTGCAGCATAATGTGGATGTTTAAACCTGAATCTTTTTTTCGAGCAATATGAAACAGGAAAGGAAGGAATGAAGGATGGACAAATCTTGAGAATAAATTCGAATGCTTGGTTAGATTTGCTCATATCCCAAGGAACCAACCACACATTTCAAGTATATTATGATAAAAGACGGTGACGTAAGGAATTAAAATCAGTGTGCTCTCATAGACGGGTTGTTTGCTTAATGACTTTTACATTATGGAAAACCTATGCCTGTCAAATCTTCTCATAAAAAAATAGCTTTGATGCATGAATGTAGACAATGCCATAGGCCAGCATGCATTGGTGCGACAGAAAATAGCAAGAAGAAACCTGACAGATACAGATAACAGTTATATGAACAATATATGGAAGTGAAAAGACTCTACTTCAGATACAGGTTATAAACTTTATAGCTTCCTAAATTCTAGGTCACTCCTAACTTATTGCTGAGCTCCATCTGCAAATGAGATAAACTATCTCACACTATCCACCACACGCTCCCTTTGTATGATAAAAGTGATCACAGTATCAATTTGCGTACATGAATTGGTGGATTTCATTTCATTGATAGTGTATGTAGAGGACAGAAGAAATAGATAGAGAGTTTTGTTTTTTTGTTTTGTTTTTCCTTTTCATATTTCGCATGTAATCTCCATTTTTATCTTGTCCTGAACCCTAACTAATTACTTGTACATTTTCTTGTGTTTCAATATTATAATTTATGGGGTTATAAAATCTCTGCAAACTCCGTGACACACTTTTTGGAGAGATATGTTTTACTGAGAAAAGGGATGTCCACAGACTCCAAAGTCAGATCATTATCTAGTATATGACATAGAGTGTTATTTCCAGCATTCTGTTATGTTCAAGAAAATACCAAGGGGCAACAATGCATTTCAATCTGAATGTACATGACAAAGTTCCAAATGTCATTCACAAGCATCGCATAGGAAGAACCTTGATGACGATATTTTCTAGTATAAGTTGTAACATTCCCACTGATTTTGAAGGTGGCTTATTATGTAATTTACATGTAATGTTCTAGGGAATTTTTCCCCTTAGGGTTCTATTGATTTAGGGTTCCCAATCATTCTATAACATGTTTATTCATTCATATAATAGTATGCATCCAACTATGTAATACAGATAGAAAACTCTTCAACAGTATTATAATTCTTCAACCAAAACTTCACTAAGCTAGGGCACCCAATGAACAATAGATACAAACAATGATGCACAGTATGTTCTAACAGTACTTCCACTTTTTATCTATTCTACTGTTGACAAAGATATAATTCTTTGCCAAACCACAATAACCTAGGGCTGGTTGTGTTGGATAAGGTTGTCATTGATCTGATTAATGTCAAGCCCTAGCCTTGTTGGTATAGCTGAAGCAAACCCTAATATTCCCTAGGTGTATGAATGAAGAATGTATATGTTGATGGTGATGAAACCCTAGGTGCATGGAAAAAGCCCTAAGCATGATACATGAAGCCCTTAACCCTTAGTCCAGCTGAGGTGGCGCAAAAGAACTTGAGGTCCTCAATGTTCAAATAAAAGCCCCCAAAGTAAGAAAGTGAAGTTATTCGTTCCATCACACAATTATTGATAGACAAAGAGAAGCCCCAACTTTAGCTTATCGATGGTTGTACATGGATATTTCTGCTAATGTTGTTAATATAAGATAGATGTTTTCTTTGGGGATGGCAGGTGGGAAGTCTGAATTCTGTATACTATACAGCTAAAATAGGAAACAATGCATATGCCTGTTGCAATACAAGTTCACTGGAAATTAAGATGCTCATGCTTTATTGGTTCACTTCCAAACAATACTCACAAAATTTATATGAACATTACAATTTATTGACAAGGTTAATAAAATGTATATAACTATTAAAGTAGATATAGTCAACTTTTGTCAAAATACTAACATCCATATAAATTATATTTAAGATCAAAGATATAAGGCAACAATTATGTGATGTTTTTGATGTCTCTATTGATTTTTTTTCATAGTTTTGTCCACCATAAGGATAATATGAAAATCAATTTTCAACATTAATTTTCCCCTTGCAAATTAAGTTTGCATTTTCTACATATTTGAAATTTTTTTAAGGTAAACAATTTAAAAACAAAGTTTTAATTCTTTGAATATCTATTTATATTGTTCTAATATTGTTTTAGTGGATGTTGTTGTAAATATAGTTAATGATGTCATTGATATCAAAATAATGTTGCCATCCTCCCCACCCAATTTCAATTCTTGCATGTGATATGTTGAGCTCATAATGCATATTCCTTGTAATGGCTTTGAGCCTTGTTGTATAAGCAATCCCTTGAGGATCAAAACAAATATATTCTTCATATGGAATATAAAGATATTCTCGTGTGTCTCTATTCCCATATAAAAAAGTATCCCACCCTCCAACCTATAGACAAGAGTAAGATATTCTCTAGGCCTCAGGGTTGTTCAACAACAAGTCTTCAAGCCATTACAACAATATACTTGATACAAGCTCATCATATTACGTGGGGGAGGTTAACTTGGGTGGTGAGCACAACAATCATTCCTCCCAACCATTTGAGAAAAACTCAATTGACACAACACACACACACACATGTTCGATTATTTGTATTTACAAAGAAAAACTGTTCTAGCATTGAACTAGAGGATGAGGAAGTGCCAAATTGTCCTATAATTATTGGTAAACAAGCTAATGGAGATCATGTAGATCATGAAGTTAATCTTATAATTGATGAAATGTTGACATTGTTATTTGAGAACAATAGGATAAATAGATTGATCCATAACATCCTTGCTCCAATGAACAATAACATTGATGATAATGTTCTTGATGTACATTTGATTGATAGTGTATGAAAACCCTTATATAAAGGCTCATGACAACTATTCACTCTACTATTTTGTTGTTGGCGAACTTGAAAGTATTGATTGATTTGTGTAACACCCACACCCAGATCCTAAGATATGAAATATAATTATTCATACATGAGTACCAATTTTTTCTTTCTATTTTTAGTGTTAAATGTATAAATGACACAATATTGTTGAATATTCATTATAGTATTTTTATTTTTAATGTTGTAGATTGTTAACTGATATTTTCCTTGCACATACTAAGAATTGTATCTTGTTATGGTAGATTTAGGAACGGATTATGAAGCCATCGATGCATGTCCTAGTGACTATATTTTATATTATGGACAAAATGCAACACTTGTAATTCCTTGTTGAGGAATTAGTAGATATCAAACTGATCAAGTAACAAATAAGGTGGTGTTGAAGTTCAACAAGAAATTGTAGCACCTACACTAGTGTGGGACCAACAGGTATTAGCAGCACCTACACTGGTGTGGACTAAATTTGGTGCAACGTCTAATTTAGTTTTCCCTTAATTAAGTCGGACAATAAATGTAATCTTATCTCAAAATCACTTGTAAAAGTTAACTGAGTGTGATAAACTCAGTTAGTTCATGAATTTCGAGTTGAGGGTAGTTGGTGAGGCATGCGGAGTAATTCTGGTTGTAACAGAGTTCAAATCGCAGTTGGTGCATTAGTTAATGCATGAGAAATCAGTTAACTCAATCTAGGTGAGTTAAAGTCAGTTGTGCTAGTTGTAACTATTTGTTGCACTAGTGAGAGACCAAGTGAATTAAATATTATTTAATTCACAATCAGTGATCTAACATGCAATTGATGATTTACTATTATTAGATGCATGCATGTCAATTCCAGTGGAGACCCAGTTGAGACAAAGGTGAAAGGATGTTAACTATCAGTTGTAGGATTATTGGGTTACACCCATGCAATCAAACACCCATTGGATTGTCCATGATCCTTGCACAGTTTAGGAAGGCCAAATTTCCTATTCTTTAGGGATTGCATTGTCAGGGATTGTGCAAGAAAGTCAGGCTGTTTAGAGGCTGAGAATTGGCTTAGTGTTGGCCAGTTTTGTCTGGGACAGTGTGAGACAATTAGTTGAGTGCTGGAGACTCTTGTGAGAAGAGGGCATTGTATTTGTTTCATGTATCCATGCTGAATATACAATAGAAGATAGTGGGGTTTTGAGCAGCAAGCTTTCCCTGGGAAGTTATCTATGTTGTCATTTGATTTGATTCTTTCTTTGCTTCATGTGATTGGCGATTGTGTTTATTTTCCAAAATTGATTTGTAGAAGCGATTCAGTATCTAACTTTAGTACATTGTTAGATCGGATTGAATCCATGATATACATATATGTTGTATAATTTCTACATGGTATCAAAGCACATGAAATTACTGCAGTAAAGAAGAAGTTGAGTTTGTGACTGAATAGAATTCGAAATTTGCAAAGGTACTCTTGGTGTGACAGGCGAATAAGGATCGAAATGGCTTTCAATGGCTTGATATTGGAGTATGCACTCGAGGGCAACTATAACTATATTGTGTGGAAAGACAGGATGAAGGCAACACTGGAAGACAATGGCTTGAAGGAATTCGTTGATAATGGCATTCCCAAACCCGTTGTAACAGATGCTGCAAATCTTGATGCCTGGAAAAAGAAGGTTGCAAAGGCGAGGAGGATCCTACTGGAGGGAGTACGAGACCACATTCTCTCAAGTCTCCATGGCAAAGCGACACCATATGCGATATGGAAAGCTTTGACGAATCTATTTCAGAGCAGCAACAAACATAGGAAATTGGCACTAAAAGACAAGCTCAGGAAAATTAAAATGGAAAAAGGTGACAACATTCTGAAATATTTAACAAAGTTTGTCCAATGCCAGGATGAGCTTGGGAGCGTCGAAATAACTGTCGCGAATGATGATTTGGTGAGCCTAGCTCTTATAGGACTTCCCAAGAGTTGGCATAGTTATCAAGACTCTGTCAATGGAAGGGAAAAATTGCTAGATTGGGAATGACTTTGGTTGGATTTGCTGCAAGAGGAGTTTAGACGGAATACCAGGGATGGATCTTCATCTAAGAATGAAGATGAAGAAGATTGTGCTTTGGCTGCCAAGGCAAAGAAGGGGAAATGAAAGAAATTTTATTCCAAATCTGAGTCCGACAAAGATGGCAAGAAGAGCGACATGTCTAGAGTGAAGTGTTTTCATTGTCACGAGCATGGACACATGCCACAAATTGTCCACAAAAGAAGAAGAACAAGAAGGCTTTAGGATTTGCAGCTGGTGAGGCTTTGGCCTCACAATTTGAGCTTGACTTCTCGCTCATTGCATGCATGGTGTCAAGTGCAATGGGTTCGATGTGGTACTTAGATAATGGTGCTTCCATTCACATGACGGGAGACAAAGAAATTTTCAGTAGCTTGGAGGAGAAGGACCTCCAGATGCATATCGAAATGAGTGATGATGGATAGTACAGTGATACCGAGATTGGTACTATTACCTTCCAGAGATAGTCAGGTAAACCCTTTCAATTAAAAGATGTAATGCATGTACCAGGCTTGAAGAAAAATTTGGTCTCAATCGCAATGTTGGAGGATAAACGCTATGGTGTTGTTTTCAGTGAAGGTAAAGCTTTCCTATGACACAAAACAACAGGACAAGCCAAGAAGATTCGGATTTGAATTAAGAATCTCTATAAACTTGATGTAGATGGCTGCGCAACATTGATGGGTAAGGCAGACAAAGTTGTGAGCTAGGATGAGGGTGAGTTATGGCACAGGAGATTGGGCCATCTACACCACGGAGCTTTGAAGGTCATGCAACAATTTTCTATAGGACTTCCCATGGAAACACTTGCTCAGTTAGACACATGCAAGGCATGTACTATGGGGAAGTATGCACAGGCCACCTTTCATGAGAAGGAGAACCAAGCTTTGAAAATCCTTGAGAGAGTTCACTCAAACGTGTGAGGACCATTCTCTACTACTTCGACAACAAAGCATAAGTACTATGTGATATTTGTTGATGAATTTTCTCGTAAGTGCTGGATATACTTCATGCAAATTAAAGATAAGACGTTCTCAAAGTTTCCTAAGTTCAAAGCACTTGTGGAGAAAGACACGGGGAAACAAGTGAAGGCTTTAAGGAGCGACAATGGTGGTGAGTATATCTCTAATGAATTCAAGAACTTTTGCGACAAAGAGGGAATTTATAGAGAACTGATTGCACCTCATAACCCACAGCAGAATGGGGTTGCAGAAAGAAAGAATAGAACAATTGTGGGTGCAGCACGAGCAATGTTACATGATTAGAGCCTATTGTTGCATCTGTGGGCAGAGGCATGCAACACATCAGTATTTTTGCAAAACCATTGTCCTCATCGGATACTTGGCATGAGTACACTAAGAGAGGCTTTTACTGATAAGAAACCTGATGTTTCACATTTTAAGATTTTTGGCTCATCTTTTTATGTGCATGTAACCTAAGATGCTAGTAAGAAGCTTGAACCAACAGATGATATTGGGATATTTGTGGGGTACACTAAAACTCCCCATAACTATCAGGTGTATTTGCTAAACAACAGAATGGATGTTGTGTGACGGGATATAAAATTTGATGAGGAGAAAGCCATGCGATTGTCCCTTGAGAGGGAGTTGGATTTGCATGTAGAGGAGGAACTCTTGGTTCCAAAGAATTAACCTAAAGATGTGGATCAACTACATGCAGAGGATCATGGAGTGGCAGAAAACACTCATGCATAACCATCCACCAGAAATGGTAGGAGGTGCACCATGAAAGTTGATAGATTGAGACTTGATGCAACAGAGAATGTAGGAGCACTTATTTCACAACGCAGACAGAGACTGTCTCCTGACAGGTTTACTGGATACATGGCTCTTATGAGTAAGTGTATTGTGACAGAGCCATCTTCCTTTGAGGAAGCAGTGCAACAACCAACTTGGGTTGATGTTATGGTAGAGGAGTATGACTCCATCGTCAAGAACAGTGCATGGGAGGTGGTCCCAAGTGTTAGTGTCAGAATATGCATTCTGCCATCAATGATCAAAATCACTCTTTTCATTCTCATTTTAGGTGTCCCACTCTGAAATTTTATTTCATTCCATTAGGTCATGCTAAAAATTGTTTCACTGATGGTAGCCCTACTCAATAAAAAAACACTCTCCCTCGTAAAATCACATTTGCTGGCTCACCTTCATGTCTTGCTAAGCATAATAACACCTATGAAAAGCTCATTTCACCATGTCTTGTCTTAGTCAAAATCAATGATGAAATTCAGGTCATTCAAGGTCTCATTAGGTTTTGTTTTCCAAGGTCCAAGAATGCATCATTCCATCCCAATAAATTCAATAAACAAATGTGAGAGTGACTTAATGACATTCTATTTCCATTTTCAGAAGATCATTAGTATGTAAATATTATATTTTTTAAGTTGTAATTTTGATTTTATATGATTTTCATATCAAAATGTCATTTTCATATGAAATCAAAGATGTAACTTATTTTGAATTTCCTATGTAATTTTATGTTTTCTATATGTAATATTTTCACTCCTTAGTTGTCAACTCAAAGCACTCATGCTAAACTGAAGGAAAGAATTGTCAAACTCCATCAACTAATCAACTTGCAAAACAAAAAGTCAGAAGTCAAAAAGCATTAGTCTAAAAATTTGGAAGGTAAGGTGAAACATAAGGAAAGTGGGTTTTCAAAGCATAAGTCAAATCCACTTAAGTATAAAAGCCCTCAACACTTCAAATCAAAGTTCATTTGTTTCCTACAGCCTCAAGCAAACTCAGCAAAGGAGAAATTTTCGAGTTTTAGGGTGAAATTATGCAAAACAGGTCCAGAGGGTGCGTTTGGCCTGGTCGTTGCGTGTTTGGCATGGACGCTGCGCGTTTGGCAGAAATTCTAGTGTATTTTTCAACAGCGCTGCACGTTTGGCCTGGTCAGTGCGCATTTACCAGGGACGCTGTGCGTTCACCTAGTTGCTTCAAAAATTCTCTGCCAGACCTCAAAATCTCACAAATTCATTCCAAAACTTCAAAACAGTGATTCCTCATGCCTCCAATATGCCAATAAGTAACAAATTTGCCTCACTCCATTTTATCAAATGTCAATTTGATGTGTGATTGTGATTAAGGGAATTTAGTGCCTCCTTCTAAATTCAAAAAACCCTATTTTTCATTAAAATCAAATTTACATTCTAAAATTGGTCCCTTAGCCTTCATATACTCTTCCTCACATCCTAAAACACTTTCCCCACTCCCTACATTTATATCCCCATTCCCTAAACTATCATATCCTTTAAAGCCCTAAGTCCTAGGTTTTCACTTGCCTAGGCTCTCTTCCCTATTCCCATCTCCTCCATTTCTTCACACCAACCTTCACTTCATACACTTCCATTTCATTCCATCATATCCCTAGGGTTTTGACACCAAGAACATCATGGCTGAAGAGGAGAACATAAGTCGTAGTGAGGAGGAAGAAATACATGAGAGGTTTATAAAAAAGGAGGGAGAGTCATTAGACATGAACCATCAAATACTAGAGAGCTTATGGCATCTCCCATCACTATGGCATGCTTTAAGCATGTAGGCTATTTTGAGTTATGTGAAAAAGTGCGAAGAGTCAAGTACCATCCTATGTTGACAAGATTATTCATTTCCAGCCTCAATGACAACTAGATCACCCTTGCTGGTGTCAATTTCACTGTGTCCATTGACATTATATCAGCTGCCATTAAGATCACAAATGTTGGGGAAAAATGGTTGAAACAAGGAAATTTAAGTCACTATTATTATGAGCCATATCTTAAACCAAGGTACAAGAATGAGAGAAACATGATTTTTCCTTTCTCTTACCTTCTGGACAGATATGTCCCCATGATGAAAATCATCATGAGATATTTCACTTGTGAGGGAAGGTTTTCTAGACTCCATTCTTATCATGTCTAGCTACTCATGCACTTCACAAGGGTCACAATGCTCAATATACCTTACTATCTCTACCAGAGCATTGAAAAGATGGAATTTATTGCCCAAAAGAGAGATTATGATCATCAAATGAAAAGTGTCTTTCACCACTCTCTTATCAAGATGATAGTCACACATAACCTTGATTTGTTAAACATTTCATGGGACACCTTCATATCCAATGAGATTTCCACTATCCCACCTATTCAGCATGGCCATGATGCACCTTCATCATCTCATCCTTTCACATCTATCCCTACATCTCATCCTATTGTTCATACATCATCAACAGATCAATTCCATTCACCTCCTTCAACTCTATCTCACACTAATCCTTCTTCTTCACCTTATTATGACCCTTCATCACCATCCCATCATGATTCTGAGTTGCCTAACAGGGATGAGGATATTGAGGCAAAATGGGCTAGTTTGGTTGAGGTTGAGCCATTTCCCAAAAACCTACCAGAGAGGCTATACGCATGTCTTTTCTTCACTTAGATTGAAAGGGGCCATGCCTTCTTCATCAACACAACAAGTGGATACAGGTAAGGAAAAGGTGATAAAGCCAACCATTCATGATGAGGAGGACAATCATGAAACAGAGAATGAATTTCAGTTGATTGACCTAGATGAGGAGGATGAAGACAAAATCACAAATGCAGTAATCAAAGGTAAAGAGGCTAATATTAGTGAGCTCCAAGCTAGTCTTGAGAGGGATAAATATGTGATTCACTTTCTTGAACATGAAAATGAGCAGTTGAAGACCAAACAGGTCATTGATGAGGTGAAGTACTTCACTGCTCAAATGGAGGCTCATAAGGCCAAAGCCCTTCTTGATGAGACATTAGAGAAGTATGGTGAACCTGATGATGAGGAGGATCAACCTCCAAGACCTAGGACTAGAGGGCTGAAAAGAGCTCTAGCCCTAGAGAGACAAAGGGAAGGTAGCCTAGTTGACCAGTTGACCCTAAATGAGCAGCTTGTTATACAAATTAATGAGAACAGGGAACCATGGCTTGATAGAGACAATCTACACTTGGAAAAGCTACTAGAGAAGGCCAACAAGGATAATGACTTGTTGAGAACAAAGGTCAAACTTCATGCCTGAAACGAGAGAATTGCATTAGCCAAGTTCAAAAGAGGCAATGCCAAAATTGAAGACTTGACCAAGAAATAAGAGAAAAAGAGGCTAGACATACTTGCCGAGGTGACACGCCATGCTTCAAACACATGATCAACAAATATCCCACCAATTTTGACAAAGTTTGACAAATTTAGCATGTTGGTACATTTCTGTGTTTTTAAGGGTAGTTTTTTGCACAGTAAAATTGTCAAACGTGCATCACCTTGGACGCTGCGCTATTTTTTGAGGCATCCAATGAGAAAATGGCCATGACCAGTAGATTCAGAATGATGAGGATATCAACCATATGCATTTGCTAAGCATTTGGAGGCCAACTGGTCATTGAAAAAGACAAAAAACCATGTTTCTGCCTCATTTTTTGCTTGGTCGTTGCACGTTTACTAGTCTTGGGAAAATAAGTTGTTGACAGGGAAAATGGGATTCATTTTGCAAAATAAAAGAAGTTCTGGAAATTAAAATTGAAGGGTTTTCCAAAAATCCATCTTGGAGAAAATTTGGAACTCGAGAAGGCACCCAAATTCAGCCTTGAATAAAGAGGGCGCGTTTGACAAGAAAAGGGTACGTTTGGCAGTCTTCTGATATTTTCTGAGTTTCACTCCAGTTTTGATTTTTATCTTGGGAAATGTTGATTTTACCTATGTAAATGATGAATATGAATGTAATTATCATATTTTTACTATTTACTAGGGTAAATAAATTAGGTAAATCAAGCAAATGAGGTGTAATGAATCAGTTCACTTGAGATAGGAATGAGTCACTTGGACCATTATACTCTAGCTATCAGTTCAGATTTTTGTGTAATATCTTCCTCACCTCATGGATTTGACCCCTGAGGATGAGTGAAGGTGATTTTCATGTCTATTTAGCTCATTTCTTCACACTAGTGAAGTGTTGGAATCAGTTTGATGTTTTCTAGTTGATCAAGGAAACTTTGTACTAAGTTTGGCCAAGCTAATAAAGAGGAGTTGCAACTACTTTTATGGGATACTTGTGGTATTGAATGTCTATCATAGTTTCTTCTTCAGTATCATATGTTTGAAAGTATTCTTCAGTATCATATGTTCACTTTCATTTCTATATTATGATCTTTTACAAGTTAGAAATTCAGAATATATGTATGCCATGCTTTGTTTTGGGTAACTGATCATATTTTGTTCATTATCTTCTGTCTGAGAAAAATACATCTCTTATGATTTTCTCAGCCTTCTTAGAGTTTCAAAATCATTCCACAACCATTTCCTTCAAGTGATTTTCATTGTACCTACCTTGCCCCACTAATCCCTGCAACCCTAACTCATTTTCCCTGACCTAGCTTTCCTTGACCTAATTCCTTAATTCAGTGATTTCCCCAACCAAAACCAATTCAAAACAACCCCCTGCACTCTATACCTAGCCTAAAAACCCTAATTTCTCCAGGCATCCTGGCTGTGATCCTTTTGGAGATAGCCCTCTCCGGCTTGATGGGGCTAGCTATCAAGTCAAAAGCTTGGTCAGTGGTTACCTCTGTTGGGATTCCTTCTTCAGCCTTGGGAATCTGGCAGAGTGGTAACATCTTGGCGCCGTTGGCGAGGAGTGAAGAGACAAAACTTCCCTGTGAAAGAACGACATAGATCAGATCTGATTGTTGATGGTGGACAACAGTCAGATGCATATGAAGGTTGAACCATTCACCTGGCGACTCCAACTTGATGTAAAGACTCCACTAGAGGATCGACCTTGCCAGCAGGAAAATGGAAGAATCTCACACAAAGGTCAGGTATTCAAAGTGGAATTGTATTCAAGGTGTAATAGGATTTCTTGTAAATTACTTCTTTTCTTTTCCTGAAACTACCCTAAAAGTTTTCCAGATTTTTTTGTATGAAAAAGATGATCAAAATTTTGATTCCTCCTATTTGAAGAGTGTAAATATCGAGTTTCCCTTTTATTTTGATCAAGATCAAGACCCCTTACCTGAAAATTGTGCATATCATTTTTAAGCTGATGAACCTCATGTTGGAAATACTGAGGGGGGGGGGAGGTGAATCAGTATTCCTTTCAATTAGAACATTAGTTAATCTTCAATTATTATCAGTGTTTGTACAATGATAGCAGCAAACAAGAGGAACACAAATGCACATAGTTTTTAAGGTGGAAACCCACTCTAGGACAAAAACCACCTAATGCTTTTCTAATAATTCTTTAATATTCAACTCCAATTGAAAGTAAAGCTCCAACTTCCTAGAATCTAGAAAAGCATTCTTCTCCAGCTCCCACTAGATGGACGCTACAATGCCCAAGATTCTTCAGTTGTCAACTGAACGGATGCCCCAACACCCAATGAGCTACAACTCACCCTAGCACCACCCTACCACCCTATAGAAGAATAAAAGAATAATGGACTCCCGTACCAGGGAAAATGGTCCACTTTACAATGATATAGAATTATGTAGAAGAATATGATATACTAGACCATAACCCCAACTTTGACACAACCACCTACTGATGATCCTAGACCTCCCAACACTGCCTCTTCAACCCTTGGCAGATAGACACTAGTACAATTTGTACAATAATGTATTTACAATGACTAAGTACAATGATATCTTTACAATGATTGTATGCAGTGCTGCCCACTTGAAGACTTCATATGATGAACTTCTTGTTGCTGTTATGCACCTTGGTTGCTGCTCTTGTCATGCTACCCTCTGTTGCACCTTGTTTTGCTTTTCTGCCATAGAAAGTCTGGTCCTTTGCAATCCTTGACAACACATGATCTAGCTTTTTCTTGCCTTCTAGGAGCTCGATATTGAATCTGGTGTATCTCTGTTATTTCAGATCCTCAATATCTGATTTTTGGTCCTGTAGTATTCCTCTGAGTCGTCTTTCCAATGCCACAGGTCTGACCCAATTTGGATTCTTCAAGAGATAGTTATACCCAATTTCTCACACTACCCTAATTATGGACTGTTTTAGCAGAGTGCACTTGTACGACGTGCCACATGTCACTGTTTCTTCAATTGCCTCTGAAATTGATAGATCAAAAACTATAGACTGTGCACTATCTTCCACTTTTTACGGAAATCCAATCTGATACTCAGAGAGAGAGTTATGACAATTTTACCAAGGTCACTTCTTTGAGATGAATTTCAGGAGCCTGCAAAAACCCTTACTTCCACAGATCATATTTCCAAAAATGTTGCGCAACTTGATCTGAAATTTTTTCTGCAGCTTCCTCAGGATTTCAGCTTCGCCTCATAAAAATTTAAGCTTCTGAGCCTTCGTAGAAAAAAAGTTAGAGCGAAAATTCCACGATAACCTGTTTCAGATGGCCAAATCCCTTGCATAAGGAGGAAATGAAGATCACAACCTATATGAATGCTTAAGTTGAGAGGGGCTTCAACAAGTGAACGTGGGAGGAATTTTAGGAGCTTAAAAAATATTAATTATGAATTTTCAATGACCCATGCCCCAACCCCATGGGGTTTTATCCCACTAACTGGGGGTACAAACTTCAAACATGAATATCTCTCAAAGCGTGAAGAATTACATGGCGTGCCATATATCAACGGAAACATCTCGACAAGTAGAAACCCTCAAAAGCATTATTGACCCAGAATGTATTAATTTGGTAGGTCAAAATTACATCCTTAGATGATTCGTCTATGCTTAATTTGCAACCAAGTAAAGACATCTTGAAATCACTTTGCACCTTTGTAGCAAAATTCTTACTTAGTCGATCATCATTGCTACCAATTATTGTATCATCCTGTTTAGCTATTAGACATGCTTTAGTTGCTTCATCCAGAACATATATTTCGTTTGGAGCTCGACTTGCTATAGCCACAATTTCACCATACATGCCTTTCCTGATTTCACATTTCGTGGAGTTGAATAGTATTGTGTGTCCTTGATCACACATTTGTCCAACACTGAGCAGATTGTGATTCATGTTTTCAACCAATAGAACATTATTGGGTAGAGAATCTTTGCTTCCAAGAGTGATAGTACCTGATCCTATAACATTTGAAGATCCATCATTTCCAAAGGACACAGTTCCATCCTTCTTCTCTTTCAGAGATACAAATTTATTTCTATCTCCAGTCATATGCGCTGAGCAACCGCTATCAACATACCACACATCTTTGTTCTTTTGAGCCTTGAGAGCGAGAGCACAATTATCATTCTTCTTCTTCTTCCATGTTCGTTCATTTTGTGGCTTCGAAGATTCTTCTGGAGGATTTTCAAGTCTGCAGTCTTTGGCTATGTGTCCAAAGTTTCGACATTTGTAACATTCGATATTATTTCTTAAATGTTCAAATCTATTGATGTTTTGTTGAGCCCTGGGAGGTTCATATTTGACAGATCTCCTGGAATTGTATTCGTTCCTAGGGTACGTGCGACATTCTACAGCTTTATGACCAAATTTTCCACATGAATAACAGTAGCCATAAAAAATATGTTGGTACCTGGATGGAAATTTTCGTTGAGGAATTGTCTTCCAAGGTTGTTCTTGCGATTCTTGTCCAATGAAGTCTACATGCATGTCAGATCTCATAGGTTCATTGTATTTTGTTGTAGAAGGTCTTGCTTCTTCTTCTTTGTAATCGATGCTAGTTTTTTCATTGTAAGATCGTTGATTGTTGATGAGTTCTTCCAATGCCCTTGAGCTGTTGGCATAGTTTTGGATAGTTTTTCCTTTCTTCACTTCCTCACGCAACGAGACTAATTCGGCTTCTAATTCTTCCCTTTCTTGGTTGATTTCTTCCAACTTCTTTTGAAGTGACTCTTCAATGCATTTGTGTTCTTCAACTTCAATTTTGAGACATTGAACTTGTTCTTCAAGAGTTTTGGAACAGATCTTCTCCACCTTGAGATCTTTTATAAGCTTGATTGCTTCCTTATAAAATTTGTCTATGGTTCATCCTTCTTCTTCGTTGTTTTATACATCTTGCTTATTGTGCTTGGCCATAAACAATACTCTCTCATTGGCTTCTTCTTCACTATCATTGTCTTCATCGGATGATGAGCTATCTTCTTTAGAGAGAAAGTTCCTTTTGGATCCTTGCTTGTTAAATTTCTTAAAGCCTTTCTTTCTTTTTGAGTTGCCATTACTTTTGTTTGGACATTTTTCTGCAAAATTTCCAACCTCATTACAGCTGAAACATATCAATGGAAGTTTACCTTTGAATTTTCCCTTACCAATTTGTAGTTTTCTCGTGAAGTAAGCATATTCTTCATCTGAAAGACCTTCTTCATCATCTCCCTTTTCTTCACACTTGCAGGTGCATGCCTTTTCAATTGAAGGTTGTTTATCCTTATTAGTTTTCTTAGATGCAACGAATGCAGTTTCTAGATGCGAAGTACCCTCTTCTTCATCAAGTCTCATTTCATATGCTATGATAACTCCATGTAATTCCTCTTTGCTGAGTTTGTCCAGATTTGCACTGTATTCTAAGACCAATACCTTTGGGTTGAATCTCCCTGGTAGCGTTCTAAGAATCTTTCGTATAATAGTCTTCTCGTCAACTGGCTCTCCCAATCCTTCCAGAGTATTGGTTATTTCATCAACGTATTGAAAGTATGCAGCAATGTTACAATCTTCTTTCATTCTGAGTTGCTCAAATTTTGCTCTATAGATTTGAAGCTTTGCTTCTTTGACATTTGAGTCACCTGCATATATATTCTCAAGCTTGTCCCATACATTTTTGGCGGTTTTACAACCCAACACCTTATGATAAGCAGATTCAATAAGTCCATTGATAATAATATCCTTTGCTTTTGCATCATTTACCAAATTCTTCTTACCTTGTTCATCTGCGGTTGATGTAAATCCATTTTGAACAGTGTCCCATACTTCGTAACCTTGCGCCAAGAGATAGACCTCCATTCTTCCTTTCCAAAGTGCATAATTATTTTCATTGAATAGAAGTACACCATTCTTGGTATGCTCCATGACGTCCTTCCAGTTGTTAAAATACTATTAAAGGAACCAAGCTCTGATACCAATTGTTGGAAATATTGAGAGGGGGGTGAATCAGTATTCCTTTCAATTAGAGCATTAGTTAATCTTCAATTATTATCAGTGTTTGTACAATGATAGCAGAAAACAAGAGGAACACAAATGCAGACAGTTTTTAAGGTGGAAACCCACTCCAGGACAAAAACCACCTAATTCTTTTCTAATAATTCTTTAATATTCAACTCCAATTGAAAGTAAAGCTTCAACTTCCTAGAATCTAGAAAAACATTCTTCTCCAGCTCCCACTGGATGGACGCTCCAACGCCCGAGATTCTTTAGTTGTCAACTGAACGGATGCCCCAACACCCAATGAGCTACAACTCACCCTAGCACCCTATAGAAGAATAAAAGAAGAATAGACTCCCGTACCAGGGAAAATGGTCCACTTTACAATGATATAGAATGATGTAGAAGAAAAAGATATACTAGACCATAACCCCAACTTTGACACAACCACCTAATGATGATCCTAGACCTCCCAACACTGCCTCTTCAACCCTTGGCAGATAGACACTAGTACAATTTGTACAATAATGTATTTACAATGACTAAGTACAATGATACCTTTACAATGATTGTATGCAGTGCTGCCCACTTGAAGAATTCATATGATGAACTTCTTGCTGCTGTTATGCACCTTGGTTGCTGCTCTTTTCATGCTACCCTCTGCTGCACCTTGTTTTGTTTTTCTGCCGTAGAAAGTCTGGTCCTTTGCAATCCTTGACAACACATGATCTAGCTTTTTCTGGCCTTCTAGGAGCTCGATATTGAATCTGGTGTATCTATGTTATTTCATATTTTCAATATCTGATTTTTAGTACTGTAGTAGTCCTCTGAGTCGTCTTTCTAATGCCACAGGTCTGACCCAATTTGGATTCTTCAAGAGAGAGTTATACCCAATTTCTCACACTGCCCTAATTATGGACTGTTTCAGTAGAGCGCACTTGTACGGCGTGCCACGTGTCACTGTTTTTTCATTTTCCTCTGAAATTGATAGATCAAAAACTACAGACTGTGCAATATCTGCCACTTTTTACGGAAATCCAATCCGATACTCAGAGAGAGAGTTATGACGATTTTACCAAGGTCACTTCTTTGAGATGAATTTCAGGAGCCTGCAAAAACCCTTACTTCCACTAATCATATCTCCAAAAAAATTGCGTAACTTGATCTAAAATTTTTACTACAAATTCATCAATATTTCCGCTTCGCCTCATAAAAATTTCAGCTTCTGAGCCTTCGTAGAAAAAAAGTTAGAGCGAAAATGCCACGATAACCTGTTTCAGATGGCCAAATCCCTTGCATAAGGAGGAAATGAAGATCACAATTTATATGAATGCTTAAGTTGAGAGGGGCTTGAACAAGTGAATGTGGGAGGAATTTTGGGAGCTTAAAAAATATTAATTATGACTTTTCAATGACCCATGCCCCAACTCCATGGGGTTTTAGCCCACTAATTGGGGGTACAAACTTCAAACATGAATATCTCTCAAACCGTGAAGAATTACATGGCGTGCCATATATCAACGGAAAAATCTCGACAAGTAGAAACCAATAAAAGCATTATTGACCCAGAATATATTAATTTGGCAGGTCAAAATTCTCATTCAATATTGGGTTAGCCCCTGGTGTTGTTTGGGTTGACATCAATGACAACCGTTGATCAACACCTCAAGAGATCAAGACTGATCCTATAGTTTCTGTACATACTCCTACACCTTGTAAAATTCCAGATAGATATAAATCACTCATCTTACCTCCTATACTCCATGATTTCCCTGAAAATTATTACAAATATCTTCCCAGGTTTGATGGAGAATATGGTAACATCACAGCTGTGAAACACATTCAGAGTTTTGAAAGTTTTCTCAACCTTTTTGAGGTTGATGAAGATGATTTTAGTATTAGGATCTTCACTCTATCTTTGCAAGGCAAAGCCAAGGAATGGTTCAAAAACTTGCCAGTTGCAAGTATTTTTTATTTCCATCAATTTGTGAAAGTCTTTCTTGATAAATGGGTGATAAAGAGGAATCCTTTTTTGATTTTAGAAGAATATGATAATTTGAAAAGGCAACCAGGAGAAACAGTGCACAATTTTTTCAGCTAGATTCAATCAAGTATACCATTCGATCCCTGCTAGTATAAAACCACATCTTGGTTCAACCCTCTTAAACTACCTAGATGCCTTTGATCCGGAAATGGAATTTCGATTGAGAGAAATGGACTTTACAAAACTTGAAAAAATGCAAGACAATGCAATAGTCGTAGAAGCTAATTTGTTGATCAAAAGGTTAAATTTGAAAGTAGAAGAAAGGGAAAACATAGAAAGAATGCTTGACATCTTCAGAAGTGAAGCTCGACATTTTGGTTATTATAGTAGAGGAAATGATGCAAAAGATCACCATGAGAGATCGAATTTTTGTTCAAGAGGACCATGTCCCACTGATTGAAGAAAAACAAGGTGTTGATCTGAAACATTTTCTTTCCTCTCCTAGTTATCATAGATCTGATAATGATTTTATGTATGCATTAAGGGACGATAAATAGATCAATTTTATAGATCGGCTTGTAGAGGAGAGATCTGTAGATCTGATATGCATTCTTGATGACATTCTTCCTTTTGATGATTTACCTAAGTATGATTAGTATGATGAAAATTATGTTCTCCAAACAGAAGCTAATCTTGCAGAGCAATCAAAAGATGGTTTGTGGGAGAAGGAAGTCAGTTTCAGCAGCTCGAACATAGGGATCAGTGAATGCATATCATCGATGGCAATGATGAGGAAAGTGTAGAAAATTTGGAAGTAAGTGAAGGATCTTTGCCTCTTTGTTTTACTTCATTTCAGTTCATCAGAGATAACTTTCATGCAATCAAAAAACAACAGTCATTAAGATTTGATCTTGACAATCAAGAGGATAATGAAATTCATGATCAGAGCTCCTTACCCTTGTGTTTCTCCTCATTTGTAAAAATACGAGAAAACTATGAACAGGAAGATAAGCGAATGGTCAACACTATAAATGATAAACATTATCCTGAACTGGTTAAGGAAATCATTTGCGACATATAACCCTCCTTAGATCCATATTTGCATCCTTCGAATGCCATTGAATGTCAGGTTGTAGATGAAGGCTTGGAAATTGAAACATATGATCAAACGATGCAAGATGATTTTGTAGCATTATGTTTTGAAGCATTTCAATTTTTAAAGGAAAATTTTCATAATGTCTCTAAAGCAAAGGATGAGCAGCCTGTAGAAAGTCATGCAATCTCATTAGAACCAATGGAAAATAAGTTGCAGCAGTATTTTAAAGTTTTTCATGACCAAATAGCTGATGTGTTGGATGATATCTACAGTAAAATTCCTTTTCCATCAGCTAATTATGAGCCTGAAAAGAGTGTTGATATAAACTTGATCTGACATTCTACTTCATTGTCTTGTTTATTAGGAGTCTCATTACAAATCTCATCCGAACATTTGCAGCCATATCAGGAAAGTAAGGGTAAAGATGAAAGTTCATATTCAAGGTACGAGGACTACCTAGAGTAGAGCAGTAATGTATTAGATGGGCTAGTAATTAATATGTATTCCTATGAAGATCCTTTTGCAGCAATCTTCAGGTCAACCAGTGGGATCATGCTTTGAAATTTCATTAAGATTCAATCTGATTTCAAGTTTTCATGGGAGTTTCCTTTCAGTAGTTCTCTCTTCTTGCTCATAAGCAAGCACTTGTGGAGAATTCAACCAGCAGCCATAATTCTTACATGGTTGCATTGGATGTTCCATTTCACTTTATTAGGTGATGAATGGATCAATTAGAGTAGTTGTGTTGAATAAGATCAATTCTGAGCATTTTTTTTTAGTTTGTCAGTTGTCTTTTAGTCTGAGTCAGTTTAGTCAAATTTCAGTTAGTTTTAGTTAGTTTGTGTCATCGAGTTTTCAGTATTTAGTCCTGCATCTCAGTTTGAGTTTTCTTGACCGTATTGGCCCAATGGAAGAGGCACTGATCTACAAAATTCAAAGATCTGTGGTTCTTGACACCTCTTTCATAGTTTCCATCCTCAATAAGGCCAATGTTAGTGCCAGAATATGCATTCTTCCATTAGTGATCAAAATCACTCTTTTCATTCTCATTTTACGTGTCCCACTCTGAAATTTTTATTTCATTCCATTAGGTCATGCTAAAAATTGTTTCACTGATGGTATCCCTACTCAATAAAGGATTACTCTCCCTCAGAAAATCACATTTGTTGGCTCACCTTCATGTCTTTCTGAGCATAATAACACCAATGAAAATCTCATTTCACTATGTCTTGTCTCAGTCAAGTCAGTCATGAAAGTCAGGTTATTCAAGGTCTCATTAGGTCATTAGGTTTTTTTTTCCAAGGTCTAAGAATGCATCATTCCATCCCAATAAAGTCAAAAAATAAATGTGGGAGTGACTCCATGACATTCTATTTCCATTTTCAGAAGATCATCAATATGTAAATATTATATTTTTTAAGTTGTAATTTTGATTTTATATGATTTTCATATCAAAATGTCATTTTGATATGAAATCAAAGATGTAATTAATTTTGAATTTCCTATGTAATTTTATGTTTTCTATATGTAATATTTTCACTCCCTAGCTGTCAACTCAAAGCACTCATGCCAAACCGAAGGAAATAATTGTCAAACTCCATCAACTAATCAACCTGTAAAACAAAAAGTCAGAAGTCAAAGAGCATTAGTCTGAAAATTTGAAAGGTAAAGTGAAACATAGGGAAAGTAGGTTTTCAAAGCATATATCAAATCCACTTAAGTATAAAAGCCCTCAACACTTCAAATGAAAGTTCATTTGTTTCCTACAGCCTCAAGAAAACTCAACAAAGGAGAAATTTTTGAGTTTTAGGGTGAAATTGTGCAAAGCAAGTTCAGAGGGTGCATTTGGCCTGGACGCTGCGCGTTTGGCAGAAATTCCAATGTATTTTTCAACGGTGTTGTACGTTTGGCCTGGTCGTTGCGTGTTCACCCAGTTGCTTCAAAAATTCTCTGCCAGACCTCAAAATCTCATAGATTCATTCCAAAACTTTAAAACAATGATTCCTCATGCCTCCAGTATGCCAGTAAGTAATAAATTTGCCTCACTCCATTTTATCAAATGTCAATTTGATGTGTGATTGTGCTTAAGGGAATTTGGTGCCTCCTTCTAAATTCAAAAAACCCCAGTTTTCATTAGAATCTAAATTACATTCTAAAACTAGTCCCTTAGCCTTCATATACTCTTCCTCACATCCTAAAACACTTTCCCAACTCCTTCCATTTATATCCCCATTCCCTAAACTATCATATCCTTTAAAACCCTAAGTCCTAGGTTTTCACTTACCTAGGCTCTCTTCCCTATTCCCATCTCCCCCATTTCCTCACACCAACCTTCACTTCACACACTTTCATTTCATTCCATCATATCCCTAGGGTTTTGACACCAAGAACATCATGGCTAAAGAGGAGAACATAAGTCATAATGAGGAGGAAGAAATAGAGGAGAGAAGGTCATATAAAAAAGGAGGGAGAGTCATTAGACATGAACCAACAAATACCAGAGAGCTTATGGCATCTCCCATCACTGTGGCATGCTTTAAGCATGTAGGCTATTTTGAGTTATGTGAAAAAGTGCAAAAAGTCCACTACCATCCTATGTTGACAAGATTATTCATTTCCAGCCTCCATGACAACCAGGTCACCCTTGCTGGTGTCAATTTCACTGTGTCCACTAAAATTATATCAACTGCCACTAAGATCCCAAATTTTGGGGAAAAATAGTTCAAACAAGGAAATTTGAGTCACTATTATTATGAGCCATATCTTAAACCAAGGTACAAGAATGAGAGAAAGAGGATTTTTCCTTTCTCTTACCTCTTGGACAGATATGTCCCCATGATTAAAATCATCATGAGATACTTCACCTGTGAGGGAAGTATTTCTAGACTCTATATCTATCATGTCCAGCTACTCATGCACTTCACAAGGGTCAGAATGGTCAATATACCTTACTATCTCTATCAGAGCATTGAAAAGATGTCATTTATTGCCCAAAAGAGAGATTATGATCATCAAATGCAAAATGAATTTCACCACTCTCTTATCAAGATGATAGTCACACATCACCTTGATCTGTTAAAAATTCCATGCGACACCTTCATATCGAATGAGATTTTCACTGTCCCACCTATTCAGCATGGCCAGGATGCACCTTTATCATCTCATCCTTCCACATATATCCCTCCATCTCAGCCTACTGTTCATACATCATCACCAACTCATTTCCATTCACCTCCTTCACCTCTATCTCACATTTATCCTTCTTATTCACCTTATTATGACCCTTCATCACCATCCCATCATTATTTTGAGTCACCTAGCAGAGATGAGGACATTGAGGCAAAATGGGCTAGTTTGGTTGAGGTTGAGCCATTGCCCAAAACCTACTAGAGAGGCTATAGGCATGTGTTTGCTTCACTTAGAGTGAAAGGGGCCATTCCTTCTTCATCAACACAACAGGTGGATAAAGGTAAGGAAAAGGTGATAGAGCCAACCATTCATGATGAGGAGGACAATCATGAAAGAGAGCATGAATTTCAGTTGGTTGACCTATATGAGGAGGATGAAGAAAAAATCAAAAATGCAGTAATCAAAGGTAAAGAGGCTAAGATTAGTGAGCTCCAAGCTAGTCTTGAGAGGGCTAAATATGCGATTCACTTTCTTGAGCATGAAAATGAGCATTTGAAGACCAAACAAGTCATTGATCAGGTGAAGTACTTCACTGCTCAAAGGGAGGCTCATAAGGCCAAAGCCTTGCTTGATGAGATATTAGAGAAGTATGGTGAACTCGATGATGAGGAGGATCAGCCTCCAAGATAGAGACCTAAGACTAGAGGGTTGAAAAGAGCTCTAGCCCTAGAGAGACAAAGGGAAGCTAACCTAGTTGACCAGTTGACCCTGAATGAGCAGCTTGCCATAAAAATCAATGAGAACAGGGAACCATGGCTTCATAGAGCCAATATACACTTGGAAAATATGCTAAAGAAGGCCAACAAGGATAATGACTTGTTGATGACAAAGGTCAAACTTCATGCCTAGAAAGAGAGAATTGCATTGGCCAAGTTCAAAAGAGCCAATGCCAAAATTGAAGACTTGACCAAGCAAGAAGAGAAAAAGAGGCTAGACATACATGCCGAGGTGATACTCCATGCCTCAAACACATGATCAGAAAATATACCACTAATTTTGAAAAAGTTTTGGCAAATTTAGCATGTTGGTACATATATGTGTTTTTAAGGGTATTTTTTGCACAGTAAAATTGTCAAACGCGCAACACCTTAGACTTTGTGCTCTTTTTTGAGGCATCCAATGAGCAAATGGCCACCACCAGTAGATTCAGAATGATGAACTGTACATGAACACTATGCATTTGGTAAGCATTTGGAGGCCAACTGGTCACTGAAAAAGACAGAAAACCATCAAAAATCCATGTTTCTGCCTCATTTTTTGCCTGGTCGCTTCGCGGTTATCAGTCTTGGGAAAATAAGTTTTTGATAGGGCAAATGGGCTTCATTTTTAAGACTAAAAGCAGTTCTAGAATGTAGACTTGAAGGGCTTTCCAACAAGCCATCTTGGAGAAAATTTGGACACCAGGAAGGCACCGAAATTCAGCCTTGAATAGAGAGGGCGTGTTTGACAAGAAAAGGGTGCATTTGGCAGTCTTCTAAAACTTTTTGAGTTTCACTCCAGTTTTGATTTTTATCTTGGGAAATGTTGATTTTACCTATTTAAATGATGAAGATGAATGTAATTATCATATTTTTACTATTTACTAGGGTAAATATTGTTAAGTCTAAACTTTACCCATTTTTGAGACCTATCCTAGGCCTTGCCTCCCCTATTTTTGAACCCTTTTTGCTCTTTAATTATACCTAGTTTGGCTATGTTATCTAGTTTTTGCTAAAAAAGGTACCATAAGCCTAAGGTATCTTAAATTATCATAAGAATGTAATTTTATCTAAATTAAATTATTCTTTGATCAAGTTGTGTTTTTATTGCATTACTACTCTAACTAGTTTAGAATTTGTGCGGAGATTTGCTAGATTTGTATAGTTCCGCAAATCCTGCAGGCAGCTCACGCGGCCGATATTCCTACAGACATTCCAGATTTCCTGCAGATACGCCAATTTCCTACAGCGAGATCGATGGTTGACCATGTTCCGCTCTTCTCCAGATTGAGTAAAGACATGGGTTTTGAAGTGAATTTGCTGCATATGGAAGCTGCCCTATTCACTATTCTGAATCCTCTTTCATTAGGGGAATTTTGAGGTCTAAAATGCGCCTCCTAGGGAAAATATACAATCAAAATTCACTTTATGATAACCAATCACATTTTAGGAGATGACATCATCCCTAATGGTTGAGGTTGCATTACTTGAGTTAAAGGTACTTACTTATCACATTCTCAATGGTGGATAAAAATTCATGGTTAACCATGGTAGTGTTCTAAGTACTTTTAAAGTCAAAGTAAAGTACTCATAATAAATGTCATTTCACACTTTTTGAATAAAAATATATTATTGTCAATTCATATTTCTTGAAAGAAACAATGCACATCCCTATACATTTATTATATTATATTATATTATATTATTTTTATATAGTACATTAACATGTAATTAATATACTATATAAAAATAATATAATGTGATATTTATAATATAAATTTGAATTAATAACATATAATATAATTAAGAATTTATAGTAATTTGCTACCTTTATTCTCTTTGTAGGAGGAAGGATGGAGAATCAGAGCGATCGGAGCGATAGGGTTCCCAGGACAAGGGTTTTGGGTGAGGCGCCGACGGCTCCCCAGGCTCTAGTGTCTAGATGGGGAAGGCTTTAGGCCACAACAAGGATGAATCTCACAAATGGAGGGTCTAAGAAAATTAGGCAAGTCAAGGCGAACAGTGGAGAGAGGAAGCCGATTTTATTCTTGCGGAAAAACATAGATCTTTGAACTCCCATCTCAGCCATTCATTCTGAATTTGAGTTTGGTTTGGGCCTGCTGTACTACCATGAGGAGAATGGATTTATTGGGATCCTTCTGGCTTTGGACTCTAGGCCACGGTTTCTCAATAGTGAGGAAAAGGGATCGTGGGACAGAGCTAGCAGACCGAAGGCGACTGCTGGAGCTGGAGGCATGATGCCTCAATGGAGGTTGGGGATGGGCGATCTGGTGGTGGGTGTCCTTGATCACGCTTGTGGTTTTGAAGAGGACCTCAAGAACAACCTTCAACTAGGAAGTTGTGATGAAAGGTACGTTTCCCCAATTGGATCTGGCTCAATCCAGAGGTTGCATTTTATTCGGATAACCTCCCCCCGCTCCTCTGTTCCTTTTAGTCTTCTTTCAACAGTCAAAAGCCTTTATCTATGTCCTGAAGGACCAGGATCAACGCCCACGCAGAAGGCTGATTGGGGTTTGACTACTCAGTTATCTCCGTGGAGGATTTGGAGGCAGGGGCGGAGCAAGATTCATCACACCCTGGCAAAATCCCTATGCAAGTCCTTTTTGCTTTCTGAAATCAGAGAGATTCTGCCCGACAGCTTGGGGCTATGGGGTTTACCAACAAACTCCACAAATCCAGATAAACGAGGAGGGACCTCTGGAAAGGAGGCCCATTTTTAGATTTTCATTAAAAATTTAGATGGAAAATAAAAAAGCATATGGGTACAAGAGACAATTCTGATCTTAGATCTGAAGGAAAAGATCCAGATTGCTATAGGAATTCCAGCCATGAAACAAATCCTGATTCATGTTGGGAAGCTACTACAAGGGGGATGCCGATTAAAGGATTACTCCATCCAAAGGAGCTCTTCCATTGTTTTAACCTTAAGGCTCAAAGGAGGAGCAAGAGGAGCAGGAGGAAGTACCTTGACTAGGACAGAATAGAATAGAACATAACACATGAACAGAAGAGTGGCACCAACACTTTCAAAACTGGAACCCCAAATGGCGGTTCTTTAAGAACATTTTACAAGGAAAAAACACAACAGCAACACCAACAACACAAACTGAAAATACTCCAAAACCTTACATTGTGGAGCAGCTGAATTGCATTCCAGAATTAAACATAAAGGCACCAGAAATTGAGGAACACCGGTCCACATTTGAAACACAAGCGATAATATGCAGATTTAACTGTTACTGTCCAAAACCAATGGAGTTGTTCCGGTGGATATTTGCTAACTGGACCATGGATTGCGATATACATCTCTGTTTCGAAGGGTATTTCATTATCAAGTTTCAATCACAGGAAGCCAGAGATATCATAATCAAGGCAAGACCATGGTTTTGGGGCTCCACTGGCCTTTTCATCACCAAATGGTTCCATGATTTTGATGCAAACACGATGGAGATTACCAGGATGCCAGTTTGGGTCAGACTCTATAACCTCCCGCTCCACTTTTGGAATGAAGGAACATTAGAGGGCATTGGTAACAACCTTGGGAGATATATCAAAACAGACATACAGCGGCTGGAGGAGAGAATTTTCACTTTTGCATGAATCTGTGCGGAAGTGGATCTCAGTAAGGGGTTACCGGAAAGCATTTATCTGATTCACAACAAACAAAATGGCAACAACATTTGGACTATGAAAACACAACTTTTAGATGCAGGATATGCATGAAAACTGGGCATCTACAAAACACTTGCCCGGATGCAAAACCAGAAACTAAAAAGAAGAAGAAAATAGGGAAAGCTTCCAAGGGATGGCAATTCTCTACAGGAGGACCAGAGCAAAAGACAGAAGACGAAAGGGACATACCTACATAGAGTGAGAGGGAACAACCAGTAGAAGACGAAGGGACACAAGAACAAGAATTACAAGAACCAATGGAAACAAACATGATCTCTCAAGTTGATCCGGTAATGGATCCTACGCCACCTGAAGTACGTTCTGATGTAAGCTCGGGTGCTAGCAAGAGAGCGCATGTGTCCGAAAGTTCATACTCTGACAAAGAGAATACAATAAGGAACAATGAGCTGGCCTTGGTTCCCTCCTCCCTACATTCGGGGAATTGGTAGATTGTCCAAAAGAGGAAAGGCAAGCATGAAAAGCCCAGCCCTACTGACAATATGTAATTTTTTGGTAGCCTAGCTACACGGTGTACAAAGTACACGAGCCCTTTGGGCATCTCGAATGCTTAATTGCATGTAGTAAGTGTAACTCTCATTAATTTATTAATAGAAAGTTGCCGATTTTTTCTCCCGGAAAAAAATAAAATAAAAAAAAATAAAAATAAAAATAAAAAAATTTAAGAATTTATAAATTTTTATTTTTATTTTATTTTAAGTTATTTAAGTACAAAGGACAAATGCATTAGTTGTTCAATGATAATGACTTTTTCTTGAAAATATCATTCTTATTTATATTCACATCAATACAATTTTTTTATTAATTTTATTTTGGTACAAATTTTGAATTGAATTTAACTATGGTTACATGGATTGTGGTGCAAAAAGTGAATTGCAAATTCATAAATATTATTTTATTTGTTTAGCTATTATTTTATTATTTCCTTAGGAGGCCCACTTGAGACCTCAAAATTCCCCTAACGTACAACCACCCAAACCTACAGATATTCTCTCGTGCCCACATGGAGAAACAGCTTCAGCCGTAAAACGAAAATTGTCTAATCCATGCTTCCAGTCATGGATTAGACTCTATGGAAATTTGCTTTTTCCATTTGTATATGTATCATTGGTTGTAGGCTTATATTAGTGATCTACTTTGTTCAAGCCAAATATGGGCTTTGAGAAATGTATAAATTTGATGTATTTCGATTTGTAAAGAAGGTTGGGTTGGGATTGTTGTTGATAGCAAGATATTGGACTGTACTTGACGGTAATTTCCATATTAATAAAATAGTCTATGTTCTGTTTACCTTTCTGAGCATCTTCTTCGAATTTTGAAGGAGTTGTGAGTGAGGGAGGGCCCCCTTCGCTCACAACTCCCACATCATAATGTGTGTTTTATTTCTGTTTCATTTATGCATCAATAATTCCTATACACAGCTAGTGCTTTCTTTCTACATTTCCTACAACAAACTGTTAATTCGTTAAGTGATTTAATTCTTTATGTTAATGAGCTCTTTTCATTTGATCAATGTTTGGATTCATGCTCTTTAATTTGGATTCTTGATTGTGGTTTATCTTTTATCTTTTCCTAAATCAATATCAACAAACCAGAGTGATGTAGAGGGATGATATATGCCACTCCATAGCCATTGCTGCGAAGTATTGATACAAGAAAAAAGCATGAGTTGTCGATTGTTGTTTGATCTTTATCTTTTCATGGTAAATATCAGCAAATCCTAAGTGTTGTAGAGGGATGATATATGCCACTCCATAGCCATTGCTGCCAAGTATTGACATAAGAAAGAAGCATTATTTGATGTGTGTATAATTTATTAACACTTGAAGTAATCAGCCTGCATATACTTTGCACTGCATCTCATTAGTTTACCTTCCTGGGTTGAAAATTTATGATTGACAAATTATAAGCATATAATTCGACTCAACAAATACATTAGGTAAATCAAGCAAATGAGGTGTAATGAATCAGTTCACTTGAGATAGGAATGAGTCACTTGGACCATCATATACTCTAGCTATCACTTTATATTTTTGTGTAATAACTTCCTCACCTCATGGATTCAACCCTTGAGGATGAGTGAAGGTGGTTTTCATGTCTATTTAGCTCATTTATTCACACTAGTGAAGGGTTGGAATCAGTTTGATGTTTGCTAGTTGATCAAGGAAACTTTGTACTAAGTTTGGCCAAGCTAATAAAGAGGAGTTGCAACTACTTTTATGGGATACTTGTGGTATTGAATGTCTATCATAGTTTCTTCTAAAGTATTGCGTTCATGTTCACTTTCATTTCTATATTATGATCTTTTACAAGTTAGAAATTCAGAATACATGTACGCCATGCTCTGTTTTGGGTAACTGATCATATTTTTTTCATTATCTTCTGTCTGAGAAAAATACATCTCTTATGCTTTTCTCAGCCTTCTTATAGTTTCAAAATCATTCCACAACCATTTCCTTCAAGTTATTTTCATTGTACCTACCTTACCCCATTAATCCCTGCAACCCTAACTCATTTTCCCTAACCTAGCTTTCCTTGACCTAATTCCTTAATTCAGTGATTTCCCCAACCAAAACCAATTCAAAACAACCCCATACACTCTATACCTATCCTAAAAACCTTAATTTCTCTAGCACTCCTGGCTATGACCCTTTTGGAGAGAGCCCTCTTCATCTTGATAGGGCTATCTATCAAGTCAAAGGCTTAGTCTGTGGTTACCTCTGTTGGGATTCCTTCTTCAACCTTGGGAATCTGGCGGAGTGATAACACCAAGACCGGTCGAAAAATCAGTGGTTGGATCTAGATGGATCTATAAGGTGAAGCAAGCCGTTAATGGGAGTGTGGAGAAGTACAAGGCCAGATTTGTACTATGAAGAGACTTTCGCACCAATCGCGAGGTAATCTTCCATTATATCTATCCTTTCACTCTCAGCGCAAATGGGGTGCTGCATTCATCAAATGGACGTGAAAAATTTGTTTCTCAATGGAGTTATTGAGGAGGAAGTGTACATAGAGCAGCCATAAGGTTTCGAGATATTTGACAGTGAGTCACATGTGTGCCGAATCAAGAGAGAATTGTATGGGCTGAAGCAAGCACCTCATGCTTGGTACACTCAGATTGACAACTATTTAACAGGGTTGGGCTTCACCAAAAGTGAAGCTAATGCAAACCTGTACCAGATTGTGGTTGATGGTAAGCTTTTTATTATTGTACTTTATGTAGATTATTTAATCTTGACAGGTGATGAGCAGCTAATACTTTCTTGCAAAGAGGACCTTGCAAGAGAGTTTGAAATGAAAGAAATGGGACTCCTTCACTATTTCCTTGGTTTGGAAATATGGCAACGTGTTGGTGAAATTTTTGTTTCTCAAGGCAAGTATGCCAAAGAGATACTAGGTAAGTTTCACATGGAGAGTTGTAAACCCATGGACACTCCTCTTCTAGGAAATTGGAGGAAATAGGATACTACTTCAGGAGAAGTAGTGGATGCTACTGTCTACAGGAAGTTAGTGGGTTCACTGATGTATTTGGTGAACACTAGACCATACATTTGCTACGCAGTTAACCAGTTGAGTCAAGTTATGGTTAAGCTGACCACACTCTTTTGGAAGGCGAGGAAGCATGTATTGAGATATCTCAGGGGCACAACAGAGTATGGATTATGGTACAAACGGATAGAGGGAGTGACACTTCAAGGCTTTACGGATGCAAATTGGGCAGGCAGTCCATCCAACAGAAAGAGCACATTAGGAGGGATCTTCAGCATAGGATCGACAACATTTTCTTGGTACAACAGGAAGCAGCAATCCATGGCACTCAGTTCAACCAAGGAAAAATACATGGCAGCAAGTCAAGCTGCATGTGAGGCCATCTAATGAGAAATATCTTGGTTGTTTTTTTTGTTCTTATATGGATCTGACGGTGATACATTGTGATAACCAGAGTTGCATTAAACTCTTAGTTAATCTGGCATTCCATGATAGGTCCAATCACATTGACATAAGGTACCACCATCTTAGAGATTGTGTCCAGAGACGCATAATGTTACTTTAGTACATTCCCACAGAGAATCACGATGCAGATATTCTGAAAAAGGCCCTCACCAGGAGAAAATTCAAATACCATAGAGGCAGGATCGGGGTGGAAGATAATCCCTTTCTTGTTGAGAGGGAGTGTTGAAGTTCAACAAGAAATTGCAACACCTACACTAGTGTGGGACCAACAAGTCTTAGCAGCACCTACACTAGTGTAGGCTAAATTTGGTGCAGTATCTAATTTAGTTTTCCCTTAATTAATTTGGACAATAAATGTAATCTGATCTCAAAATCACTTTTAAAATTTAACTGAGTGTGATAAACTTAGTTAGCTCATGAATTTCGAGTTGAGGGTAGTTGGTGAGGCATGTAGAGTAATTCTAGTTGTAACAGAGTTCGAATTGCAGTTGATGCATTAGTTAATGCATGAGAAATCAGTTAATTCAATCTAGGTGAGTTAAAGTCAGTTGTGCTAGTTGTGACTGTTTGTTGCACTGGTGAGAGATCAAGTGAATTAAATATTATTTAATTCACAATCAGTGATCTAACATGCAACTAATGATTTACTATTATTAGTTGCATGCATGTTAGTTCCAGTGGAGACCCAGTTGAGACAAAGGTGAAAAGGATGTTAACTATTAGTTGTAGGATTATTGGGTTGCACCCATGCAACCAAACACCCATTGGATTGATTGCCCATGATCCTTGCACAATTTAGGAAGACTGAAATTCCTATTATTTAGGGTTTGAATTCATCAAGAATTGCGCAAGCAAGGCAAGCTGTTTAGAGGTTGAGAATTGGCTAAGTGTTGGCCAGTTTTGTCCAAGACAGTGTGAGACAATTAGTTGAGTGCTGGAGACTCTTGTGAGAAGATGGAAATGTATTTGTTTCATGTATCCATGTTGAATATACAATAGCTCAGATAGTGGGGTTTTTAGCAAGAAACTTTCCCCGGGAAATTATCTATGTTGTGGTTTGATTTGATTCTTTCTTTGCTTCATGTGATTGGCGATTGTGTTTATTTTCCGCAATTTATTTATAGAAGCGATTTAGTATCTAACTTTAGTACATTTTTAGATCAGATTGAATCCATGAAATTAATATATGTTGTATAATTTCTACAATTTTCCCACAAAGTTCTTCATCATAGCCCCATATTTTCATATTTCCAATTGTTCAAGTGAAAAATCATATCACAATTTATAGATTACTATGCATGGAATAGAAGTGAAGTTGGTGTTATTTAGCGACATCAAATAAATATGGCCACTTTTCAAAGAAGAGCCTCATAATGTTAGGCTTTCATTGGTAGCTAATGGTGTCAATCCAATTCTACATATGAAGTCCATCAACTTAGTGTGGCCTATTTTTGCTATAAATAATAACATCCCTCCATGGATGTCAATAATAAGGAAGCACACAATGTTGGTAATGGTTTTCCTAGGAATTTATTCAAAATAATGTTTTCAAGTACATAAATTTTCCATTATGCATTAGTTGTTTGTTAAATATTAATTTTATTATTGTTCAAAGGTAATACAAATATGTATTTTCAAATAACGAGGTAAGTACCAAGTTAAATATACAAATTTATTTATTTAGCTTCTTATTGATGAACTTCTAAAGTTAGGGGGTTGGTATCATTATGTATCATATCTTGAAACCAACAAGGCAAATACAATTTCAATTCCATGAAATACTCATATGGACAATTCATGATGCCTCAGGGATAAGAAATTTTTGTGGTAATTAAAAAAGATAATACACTTTAATAATATTTATTAATATTACTTATCCATGTATTTTTTGAATAATTAATTTGTATATTGGTATTAACATAATTCCACATCTCATGGTTCTTAAGAAAGGGTAAATTTGCGTGTCTAGTATGTGGTCCTCTAATTTTATCTCAATGTTCAAGAAGTTTAGGAAAAAGAAGTGCTTGATAAGGATATACATTTCCTCATCCCTAAGAACCATTTTTATCAAACTATTGAGAAGTATATTTTGATTGGGAAGGAAGAGACTAGAAAAATCCCGAAAGAATGACACCTAAACTATGAAAATTGGAATATAATAAGAATTGTTAAGGTAAGCAATCAGTTTCTATATCATATGTAACTATATTATACAAATTTTATTTATATCCAATTATTTTTTAACGTACCTTAATTTTATTTTATTTTGCTTTATGTTTTGTAAAGGTCATTAATGCATTAGTCAACTTCCACACATAATAAAAAGAGATGCAAGTTAATAGGTTTCCTATTACGAGCACCTATGTGTAGCTCATATGTTTTATACAATGCATATAGAAAGAAGGTTATAGAAATATTAAGGATAATCTTAGATGGAAGGAGTAACAAGGATGCAATTTCCAAAGTTTATAGTGGCATTTAGGAAGTCGATCTATAATGGGAAATTCGATTCACTATTCTAGCGATGGAGAACCAAACAATATTGCATGGTTATTTATAGGGTAGGAAAACAAGGTTGTAATATCTGTCATTTGAAAAATATGTTTCCCACTTGTTCTGCTTGAAACATAAAGAACATATTAACAAAGACAATGTGAATTTGGTGGGGTAAAAAATCACAATTGGAAACACCTTCATTGAGGTAAGTTGGTAAATTCTTTCTTCCTTTTCTAGAAATTACATATTATTTTCAATTTAGAAAAAAATAAAAATTTATATGTTTTAATGTGTTCTACCTTTACTCTTCTAGACAACTATGTAGACAACATAAAATAGGTTATATCTGATACTTGAAAGTACATGAGGTTACATGTCATGATTTATAATAAAAAATTTAACTATATAATTGTTGCATACGTGATTTACTAGCATGCTTCGATATGTGTAGTTGGTTGTCATCTAAAGAAATCCATAGAGAAGATACAACATATTGGAAAGAGGAAATTCCTCACTAATGTGTGAATTGAAAAAGTATTTTCCTCTGAATTTTTTAAATTCACATGAACACTACCCCATACACCAAGTTGAGGAGATTTAAAATTTTGGACCCATGCACATAAGGTTAATGTGGATGGTGGAGATGCACTTGACAACTTTGATTTTTTTTTTTTTGGCAAAGATCACATCCTGAGGGATCTATGCTCAATGGCTGAAAGTTAAGGGTGTGATGTAGGAGCATCCCACTTCCAAGTCAAAATGTATTTTGACTAGAATAGGGGTCTATTATATGCCAAGGGAGTTGGTTCCCTAAATGATTGAAATTTTTTAGTTTGATGTATTTCCTAAGTTTCTAGAATAATTTTACATAAATGATTTAAAGTGAGGATTGATGTAATCATATCTACTCTTTAGGAGAGATCTCGAGAGTACTTGGAAAGTTAGAGAGATTTAAGGATTAGTTGGATTTATGAGAGGATTTTGTTGAGAAGATTGTGGATATGAACTTGAATTAGTTCATAATTCTATTTTGTATCAATGTAATCAATTTCATAAAAATAGTGGCAAGTGCATAAAAGAGATTCAAGAGGTTTTAATGGACAAGTAGGGCCAAAATTCCGAGAGAGGGCCGAATGATGTATTTCAAGCCAATGGACCTTTTGTAATTTATTATATATAATATATGATGTTATAAAACCAACTCACAAAATAGAAGAAAAGAGAGATCAACAACTTAGAAATCAGCCTCTTCGAGGGGGCAACCTCCTTTACGTTACATAAATGAACAATTATTTGATGATACAAATGACAAAACCTCCTTTCTATATATAGGAGTCCATGGGGTCACAATATAATCCTAGCCTACCTAACAATAATAATGTAAGGGCACAACAATAACAATAGTGGGCTTTTATGGGCACAATAATAACAATATGGGGACTACAGGGGTACAACACTAACAATAAGGGGCCTACAGTAACAATAATAAGGGAATACACTAGTAATATAGGGATCTAACATGCCCATATCCTTCAAAAAAGTGTTGTCCTCAACGCTTGAGTAGTTCTGAATGCTTCTGTATCAAATTATCATCCTCCCATGTGGAATATTTAGTGGGTAAGCTCCTCCAATTGATGAGATACTCTGAAATTGATCGATTTTGTAGCTATCGAGTTCTTCTTTTCGTAACAGTTTTAGGTTCCAATATGATTTTTACTTCCTCATCAAGTTCTGGCAATATTGTTTGAACTAGAATTTTATCACCTAAAACCTTCTTTAAGCATGAAACATGGAAAACTCGGTGCACTCGGGAAGAAGCAAGAAGCTCCAATTTGTATGCCATAGTACCAATCTTTTGCAACACCTTGTAAGGACCATAGTACTTTGGAGACAATTTATTATCCTTCTTAGCTTGCTTGAGGGACATTTGTTTGTATGGTTGTAGCTGTAAAAATACCTAGTCTCCTACATGAAAACTTCTCTCACTGTGATGTTGATATGCCTGTTGTTTCATTCGATTTTGTGCCAAATTTAGGTTATCCTTTAAGAATTGGAGAACTACTTGTTGATGCTCGATGTAATCTTCCACTGCTTGAACCTTATAATTTTCTCTTAAATATGATGTGATGGACAGTGGATGATATCCATAGAGTGCCATAAATATGGTCATTTTTCCTGCAGTGTGGAAGGAAGTGTTATACCACCATTCAGCCAGATGTAACCACTTGAACCATTGTGTTTGTTTATAAAATACAAAACAACGAAGATATCCTTCCAAAAATTTGTTCACTATCTCATTTTTCCCATAGAATTGAAGATGATAAGATGAGCTATGAGCTAGTTGAGTACCCAAACAAGAAAATAATTTTGTTCAAAAATTTCCAGTGAAAATGGGATCTCTGTCGCTTACAATAATTTTTGGGTTTCCATATAGCTTTTTAATTGTTTCCACAAATGCAGTAGCAACTATACTCACTTTAAATAGATGAGATAATGCAAAAAAGTGTGCATACTTGGGTAATCTATCAAATACCACCATGAGGACACTCTTTCCTTCGGACATAGGTAAACCTGTGATAAAATCCATTGAAACCTCCTCCCAATGTTGACTTGGAATGGATAAAGGTTGTAGAAAACTCGAGGTCTTAATTGTCTCAACTTTATTTTGCTAGAAAACCAAACATTTTGCCACAAACTTTTGAATATAAGATTTAAGGCCATCCCAAAAAAATTATTTCTTCACCATGTGGTAAGTTTTTAAAAATCCTGAGTGCCCTCCTAAGGGAGACGTGTGCAATTCCAAAAGAATATTTTGTTTTAGTTTGGAATTCTTACAAAGGTATAAGCGATATTTGTACCATAAGGAATCAATTTTCCAACTAAATGTATCAGATGTATTGGGATATTGCTGCAAATTTTGAATGAGTGTCCAAACTTCTTCGTCATTCTTCGACTCCTCCCTTGCTTCGATTATCCAATCTGGTTGGATAATGGAAATGGCACAAAAAAATGCTTCCACCTCTTCATCTTTTCTTGAGAGTGCATCTACAACAACATTTAGCTTGCATTTTTTGTAGATGATTTCAAAGTCATAACCCAACATCTTTGTGACCCATTTTTGCTACTCTTCTGAAGACAATCTTTGTTCCAAAAAGTATTTAAGACTATCATGTTCATTTTTTACCTTGAAATGTCTTCCCATTAGGTAAGGTTGCCATTTCTTTAGTGCATGTAGTATTGCCAACATTTCCTTCTCATAAATAGCTTTATGTAAATATTTTCCTTTGATTGGCTGGCTTTCAAAAGCAACAGTTCTTCCTTCTTGCATTAAAAAAACACCAATTCCATTTCCTGAGGCATCACATTCCATAATAAAGGCTTTTGTGAAGTCTGGCATAGCTAAGACCAACGCTTGGCACATTGCCTCTTTAAGATGCTAAAAGGCCTTAGTTTCTTCAGGAGTCCATGAAAAAACATCTTTCTTCAATAATGTTGTTAGAGGTGTTGTTATTCTCTCATAATTATTAACAAACTTGCAATAATACCATGTTAACCCGAGAAATCCTTGCAACTTCTTTATGGTTCTGGGGAATTTCCATTCGTTAATGGCTTTAATTATGTTAGGGTGTACCTTAACACCCTCCTGAGATACAATATGACCCAGATATTCCACTTCTTGTACTCCAAAGAAACATTTGGAGGTTTTTGCATATAATTGTTTCTCGTCCAATAGTTTGAGCAATGTTGAGCCTCCAATTTGTCATAATTTTGTTGATGAAACGATCCATTTTCGCATTATTCCATTCACCCATTGTCATAATTTTTAACCATATTTCTTCATAAACACGCAAAATTCCCACATACATGTTTACATGGTTTATTATTATTATTTCTATTATTTTTAATGAATTAAAGAGAATTATGCATGGTTTTACTAATGATAGTTTAACATTTCAAGTTTCTACAGTTTCCGCAGCTGTCTCCATGGTTGAGGTAGTAGTATCACTCTAGAATGAAATCCAACACATGGAAATTATTTCTAGAAGCTCCAATATGGATTTGTGTTGGTCAAATTCCACCCATCTCACACATGTGGACCTCCAGGCAAAAATCAAGGGAAAATCACAACAGTTCTTACCAGTCAACTTCAAACGCATTTTCTAAGCAAAGTAAAGCGAATCTTGAAAAAAAAAACATGTGTTTTGTTCAACACGGGCACAATTAAGTTCTTCTATGATTATTTTTCCTAAATTATTTAACATTTGGGAGATATTTCAGGTTATTTGGAGCCCTATTTTGTAGTTGCGTGAGCAAACATTGTGCCCATGTGTCAATAAATGCTCAGTCAAGAAAACAGAGGTTTGAATGGACTATGCTTCATCAAATTTGTGATAAATAGGTTTCCATTCAGTTCCGATCTTTAGCCATATGAATATCCATGAATTTACATTGCAACCCTATATAAACACTCCATTGAAACAAAGAGGGGAGGTTAATTTTCTGAAGCATATTGTGAAGTTTTAAAACTCTATTTTTCATTATTTTTTAATGAAGAAGTGCCTTGAAGATTTGATGCGTAGCTGACTGTTTGTGTGAAGCTTTGAGACCACCTGTTTGTGGAGGGACCCTGCAAATAGTGAAGGTTTTGCATTTTATGTTTTTAATGTAGTTTTCATGTTTTCATTTTATCATTTATCGTAGTTGTTTTCAGAATTTCAATTTTTCATTTGTTGTAGTTGTTTCCAAAATTCCATTTTTCTATTTGATATAGATGCTTACATAAGTCTTCTTTTATCATTTGATGTATATTCATCAATATTTCCTTTCAAATTGTCAAATTGCAGAAGATTCATAGTTTTACTTCTAGAGCAACAATGATTTATTTTAGAGCAGTTTTACAAGTTCATTAGTGGTTTATTTCAAGAGCATGAGTGAATTATTTTCAAAACAATAGTGATTGAGTGATTTCCTTTAAGCATATGAGTGTGTTCTTTTCCGTTCATGAGTGATTTCTTTTCAAGAGCTATAGTGATTTCTTTACAAGTTTCATTGCCATAATATTTCATTTCAAAAACATAAAAATATATAAATTCCCTTTTCTAGAATTTGATTTTATCTGCATGCACAAGAATGTTAGAGAATAAGAAATTTTAGAGACTAACAAATAAATTAATTAAGATTTTTTCATAAGATAGAAAGTTTGTTTTAGTTTTTACAGAGTAGAAAGCATGTTAAATTTTAGAACTTAGTTGTAATTTAAATTTATCAATTTCATTAGGAACATAAGAATAAAAGCATACTTAGAAGTAATATCTATAAATCCATTCATCACACCAATAAAATAAATGAATAAAAGAGGCTTCTAGCATATATTATGCACTTGCACTTCACAAGTTTGCTAACTCTGGTCGATAATTTATGTAATCAATTTAAGACAATTAAATTGACCAAACAACCATGTCAACATGTTGAACATGATCGTTCCAAGACCTATTATAGATTAATTATCATCAAAAAATACTAACAAATTTTTTCTAAGGAAGGGTTTGAAAATGGAATTCACCAACCCTTGAAATGTAGAAGGTGCATTGGTAAGGCCAAAAGGCATGACCAAAAATTCATAATGACCCTCATGAGTTCGAAATTCTGTATTCGGAATATCTTTAGTCTTCATTCTAATTTGGTGATATCTTGAACAGACATCCAACTTGGTAAAATAAATTGCTCTATGTAATTCATCCAATAATTCCTCAATCATAGGAATGGGAAACTTATCTTTAATAGTGAGCTTATTTAACTACCTATAATCTGGACACATGTGCCATGATCCATCCTTCTTGTGCACCAATACTATTGGAGCAGAGAAAGAAATTTGACTAGGTTGAATTATACCAACCTCTAACATTTCTACAATCTTATGTTAAATTTCGCCCTTTTAGACATAATGATATCTATAAGGCCTGATGTTTGGAGGCACAATTCCTGGAATCAAATGAATATCATGATCATGATCATGAATAGGTGGGAGTCATTTGGGAGTTTCAAACACCTTGAAATGATTTTCCAAGAATTTTTGGAGATATGGAGAAATAGATAATTTTGATGTTTGAACTTCTAGCGATCATAATTGTGAAATTACGCCTAGTTTTTATTTCTTCAGAAGATTTTTCATGACATTAGAGCTTATTATCTTTCTTGGCTTCCATTTGATACCTCGTAATTCAACTTCCTTTCCTTCCGAAAAAAATTCAAGAAAAGTTCTTGAAAATTAAAAGTTATCATGCCCAAAGATTGTAACCATTGTACTCCTAGTACAACATCCGCACCACCCCTTGGAATGGAAGCATTGGACTATTCAATACATATTCCCCTATGGTTAGCTTGATATTATGAAACTTTCTAGAGAAATTTATAGTTCTTCCATTTGCAACCATCACCTGACACTCGGGTGCTGGGTATATGAAGCAATTCAATTCCTTGGCTACCTTACAATGAATAAAATTATGGGTACTACCCTAATCAATCAACACTATTAAATTTTTCTTCTTGATATGTCCTTCTATCTTGAGAGTTTGAGGAGTGGTAATTCTTGCCAATGCATTGCAGGATATGGTCAGACTCATTTCTTCTTTCTCTAGGGCTGGTTTCTGGTTTATATCCTCTTCTTTTGAAGTTTCTTGTTCATTTTCTTCCTCCTCTTCAGAATCAATGTAAAATAATTTCTTCTTAGCACACTTATGACCTTAGTGTATTTGCTGTCACAACTATAACAAAGCCCTTTTACTCTTTTTTCTTCCAATTTTTGCAGTGTAAACCTTGTAGGTTTTGGAAGTCTAGGAGTAGCAACACTTCAATCTTTATAGATGTGAGTGGTAGGCTTCCTAGTCGCCATAATTTTACTTTCAAATTTTCTTGCCAACTTGAATGCCTTCTCCAATGAATCAGGTTCGCAAAGGCGAACCTCATGTTGGATGTTATCCTTTAAAGTCCCTATGAATTCATCAATCATGTGTTCCTCTGGAATATCAGTTACCCTTATATTCAATTTTTGGAAGTCCTCAATGTGCTCCACCATTGAACCCTTTTGTTTGAGATTTATCAATTGGCTAAAGAAGGTGTTTCTCTTTGTATCCTCATAATGTGCTATCATATCCTCCGTAAAAATTAACCAAGTGAAATTTTTTTAACGAGAGCAAAGCCATCGATACCATAAAAATGTATTTTGTTCTAAATATAAAGTTGCAATGCATAACTTTTGTGTGTTTTGCACATTATGGAGATAAAAATATTGCTCCATTTGTAGTATCCATGTTACGGGATCCTTGCCATCAAACTTCCTCATATCGTTCTTTGGAATATGGTGGGTCTTCAATCCAACATTATAGTTTATGAAATCATGATTAACATGTATATTTTTCTCATCATGAATTTCCTTTACTACCTTTTCGCCATTAGGAATCATTTCTTGTAGCAAATTTATCAAACCTTCCATGCCTCCTTTTAGATTATTCTTCATGTCTTCCATGTTGCCTTTCATTTTTTCATCGATCTTAGCTTCCATGCCATCCATCTTAGCTTCCATGCCTTTCTTGAAACCATCCATTTTATCTTCCATTTCATTTTTTGTTACTCTTTGCGAGAGAGAAATTTGTTTCACTTAGTCTCGTAATTTTGATATATCATGTTGCAATTCTTCCTCCTCATGTGTCATAGTAGAGCCTTATGAGGGCTTAATGGGTGTTGAATTATTTTTAGGGGTAATTTAGAACCCAATACTAATATATATGCTTCAATATTCCCTTGGAATCACTTCAAACTGATTTTTCAAACAAGACTATTGCAATTTTTTAAAAAGAATACACAATTTTCTCTTTCTTTTGAGGATCTCGATATTGAAATTAATGTATCTCTATAATTTCATATCCCCAAGATATTATCTTTGGTCCTGTATTAGCCCTCTCAGTCTTCTTTCCAATGCCATAGGTTTGACTTGGATTCTTCAAGGCAAATTTATGTCCAATCTCCCACAATGACCTAATTATGGACTGGTTCAGTAGAATGAACTTGTATGACGTGCCACGTGTCACTATTTCTTATTTTAGTTCTGAAATCGATACACAATAAATTAAAGTCCGGAATTTTTTTTCCACTTTTTACAAAATTCTAATCTGATGCTCAAAGAGAGAGAGATTTATGACAATTTTCCCAAGGTCACCTCTTTGAGATGAAATTCGGGAGCCTGCAAAAACACTAACTTCTATAGATCATATCTACGAAAATATTGCGAACCAAAATCTGAAATTTTTACATGAAGTTCCTCAGGCTTTCTGCGCAAATGGGTTTTTGTTTTAGCTTCTGAGCCTTCGTAGACAAAAATTTACACGATGACCTGTTTGAAGCAGTGAAACCCTAGAATCCAAAGCTCTGATACAAAATTTTATGAAACTAGCTCACAAAATAGAAGAAAAGAGAGATCAACGACTTAGAAATTAGACTCTTCGAGGGGGAAACCTCCTTTAAATTACATAAACGAATAATTCTTGGATGATACAAATGATAAAACCTCCTTTCTATATATAGGAATCCATGGGGTCACAATATACCCCTCTCCAACCTAACAATAATAATGTAAGAGCAGAAAAATAACAATAGTGGGATTTTATGGGGCATAATAATAAAAATATGGGTACTGCAGGGGTACAACGCTAACAATAAGGGGGCTAAACTAACAATAATAAGGGACTACATTAGTAATATAGGGAGCTAACATATGAGGACACTCTGCTTTGAGTGTATGTATCTAGAATGCAAGCCATTTCTTATTAATTTCCAACCTGCTATTTATATGTATAGTTATTTTGTTAAAGCTTAGGATCAAGCCTTTTCTAATATTAGTTGTCGATCAAAGATTATATCACAACTGTTGATTCGTCAACTAGAAAAGTATTAAAGGAAGGCTTGGGGTCAAGTGGAGAATGCACACAGAGAGAAACACTTGAGCCAAGTCGAAATTCTAGGGCTTGTTTTGCTGAGAATTTATGAGTGAGCTTGCAATGCAGTGAGGGGCAATTCGGCAGCAGGATTTTGCATCCAAGGCTGAGAATAAAAATAGCAGAGAGGCATACCAACACCAGAGAGACAATGTGGGCCTAGGAGGGGTGACACAGAGCCAGTTGAGTTCACACAAAACTAATGCAATGGCTCATGTAGGTCCAGAGGGGTGATGCAGTCCTAGAGGAGGTGAAGAAGAGCGTTGGGGTTTCTGTGGGGTAGATTGGTCTCAATTTTAGCAGATCAAAAGGGTGACACATCCACTAGGAAGGGTGACGCAGTCTCAGTGCAGAGCTTGTTGGGGACTGCGTAGGCACCTGTGGGTTCGTCATTCTGACATTGGATCAACCATAATGTCTATCTCTGGATAGAGGTTTTTTGCCGAGGATTTTCTCTGTTGGATGAGCCACATTTGGCACCTTATTTTATATTCATAAATATGCATAATAATAAAACCCTCAAGAGTTGTTGCACCGAGTTTCTCGCATTGGGTTTTTTCGGGGACATGTGTCTAAAAAATTTGTGTCTTTTATCTAAATGATTTCTTATTCTTCAGTACTTGATCTGTATAATTGTGTAGGCTACACTGTGTTTACTTCGAAGTTTTCATGAATAATTCAGAAGATAACTTGTTAAGTTAAATAAACAAGTAGAAGAATTAAATCATAATTACTGCAGTAGGATTTCTGTTGAGTAGATTCAGAGATTTTCACATGGTATCAGAGCATTTGTAGATCGAGAAGAGTTGAAGCCATCAACGAAGAGGCAAAATTTTTTGTTGCAGGAAGGCAGTTGTCCCGAGTGATAGCACATATCTAGAAAGAGGCAAGGAGGGTGACACATTCACTAGAGGGGCTCACACAGAGCCTACATCAGCTAGCTGAGCTGACATTGTAGCTGTAGCAGAGGCAGAACAATGTTTACTAGGCCAACACAGAGGTTTCGAGCCTCCATATTTCTGGTTTTCGTAGCTAGAAGTGCAGTTCGTTTTCTTTGGAAGCTGCTGGTGGGGCATTGTTTCTGTTGTTGTAGAACATTGTCTAACGGGGTATAAAAAAGTAGAGGGAAGTAGTTCCTCAGAAGGCTTCTCACCAAGAAGTCTAGATCTAGTGCTGAGCAACAACATTGGAGATGGTTGAATCGACATAAGTTGGAGGAGGATTTCCAGGAGGGAAATCAGTTGTCAGAGGTAGTAGGTTCCTTTGAGGGTTTCTAGCACCAAGAAACCCAGATCCAATTTTTTTATGAGGCTGCAGCAAAATAGGATACAAGAACCAGCTTTGACATCTTCAATATGAGCAGAGATGGCCGCACATGGACTAAGGGATCACGACAAGTTGGAAGGAACATCCAACTTTTTTATCTGGAAGACTAGTATCCTATCTGTCCTAGTTGAGTATCACATCAAGCATCTCATTGAGATAGCAGTTGTTGTTCCTGTTGATGTTGATTTGTTGAAGAAGTATGAGGAAGCTCAAGTGAAGGAAAAATGATTGAACTTGGATGGGGTTAAGGATCATGTGGTCCCACACATTGTTGAGAATAATACAACAAATGAGATGTGATGACTTTGACCACATTGCATGAAGGGATTTCTGTCTAGAGGAGAATTCTTCTAGAGAATTAGTTTAGATTATTTCGTATGCATAACGGAGAAGAGATCGACCCCTTCCTCATTAGATTGAAGGAGATATGAGATCAACTACTTGCCATGGGGGCTACTCCTATTGAAGGTCTTATCGTAAGGACTACCCTGAATGCAGTCACTGAAGACTGGGAGAAATTTGTCCAAGGAATTTTGGGTAGAGCATCTCTTCCAAACTGGGAAGAGATGTGGGCAGCTCTTCGACAAGAAGAGATCAGGAGGATAACCAGGGTGGGAAGCAGCAGTGGAGGGATCAAGATCAAGGAGGAGGAGGAAGATGCAGCTCACGCATCTAAGGGATAGCATAGGCATCAAAGGAAGAAGAAGAAGGACCTTTCAAAGGTCATGTGCTTCAGGTGTGGTTAACTAGGAAATTTCACCACACAATGCCCTCTGAAGAAGAAGGGTGAAGACGAGCCTGATTTGAAGGTTGCCGTAACTAAGGACGATGTGGCTATGAGTGCTTATGTGCCTCGAGAAAAGAGGTTGGGCGACATAGATCAGTAGTTCTCTTGAACTGCAGATGGGGGGTAGGATCCTTGAGGTATCTCAAACTCTTGGATCACATACGAGCTACGGGAGCCCTTAATGATAGTAGAAGGATGATTAGAGTTAGTTGGTGCGGAGGATTATAGAGGCACATCGATAGAGCTAGGACATTGAAGTCTGAAGCATTGCATAGAAGAGGCAGCAATAGCGTAGTAGAAACACAAAGGTTGATGGGATTTCAAAAGCCCATAGGTAATGCTCATTTAGTGCAAAGCAACAACAATGCAGAGCTTTAGAGGGCCAGTGAAGATTAGAAGTAGAGAGTGCTTATGTTTTGAGGTGCACTTAGACTAACTTGTATATTAAGTCTTTGAGATGTTTAAGTTGCTTACTTATCAACAACTAAGTTGCATTGCGGCAGTTAGCAGTGAAAATGCTATGGGCAGCATGATGCAGCATTTGAGAGGGAGATGTTGTACAGATGAGCCAGTGATTGTGGCAGAATAATGGGCAGTAGTACAGAAGTCAACATCATAGAGGATGAGGGGCAGCAAGCCAAGCATAAAAAACGCAGAGGATTGATCTCGTGGATCATAATGATGCTTCAAGTTGGAGTATTGTTAGATCACATTCCTCACTAAGAGGGAGTGTTGATTTTTTGGTAGCATCAGATGTGCTCTAGCTTTGAAACTTTGTGGAGGGGCTAGAACAAATGAGATATCTAAGACCCAAAAATCGTCTAGAGAAATTCCACCCGTAGCTTAAGTTATTCCAATAATTAAATATTTTAATGGATACCCTAAGTCTAACTTAGGGAAATTAAATAATTAAATTGAATTAATTTAAACATGTGTGTGAGAATGTTCTAAGTGAAGAGGATCAAGTCTTTTCTAATCTTAGTCATCGATTAGAGATTAGATCACGACCGTTGATTCGTCAACTGGAAAATTATTAAAGGAAGGCTTAGGTCAGTTGGAGAATACACACAAAGGAGCAACACTTGAGTTAAGTTGAAATTCTGGGGCGTGGTTTGCTGAGAATTTCAGAGTGAGATTGCAGTGTAGTGAGGGGCAGTTCGACAACGAGATTTTTCATCCAAGGCCGAGAATACAATAGCAGAGAGGTAGACTAACACCAGAGAGACAACACAGGACTAGGAGGGGTGACACAAAGCCAACTAAGCTGATGGAGAGGCTCACGCATGTCCAGAGAGGTGACACAGTCCTAGAGGAGGTGACACAAAGCCAGAAAGGGCAGGGTTAGAGTTTATGTGGGGTAGGTCGAGCTCTGTTTCAGTAGATCAAAAGGGTGACACAACCACTAGGAAGGGTGACACAGTCTCAGCGCAGAGCTTGTTGGGGACTGGGTAGGCACATGTGGGGTTTGTCATTATGACGTTGGATTAACCATAATGTCTGTCTCTGGATAGAGGCACTTCTGCTGAGGATTTTATTTGTTGGGTGACCCACATTTGGCACCCTAGTTTGGATTCATAAATATGCATAATAATAAAACCCTCAAGAGCTGCTACACCAGTTTTCCCGCATTAGGTTTTTTCGAGGACATTTGTCCAAAAAAATTGTGTGTCCTTTATCTGAATGATTTCTTATTCTTTAATACTTGATCTGTATAATTGTGTAGGCTACAGTGTGTTTACTTCGAGGCTTTAATGAATAATTCAGAAAATAACTTGTTAAGTCAAATAAACAAGTAGGAGAAGTAAATCAGATTTACTGTAGTAGGATTTATGTTGATTAGATTCAAAAATTTTCACAGATCACATGTTTCATGCGGAAGCACTCCAGTGGTGTTGGAACCCTCAAGGAATTAATTTTATTGAATTAGAGTAGAAATCAGAGGCACGACGAAAGCGGAAGAATCCAACAGTTGAGAGGGACAAAGAAGAGGAGTACGAGTATTAGAGTTGGAGGTTTGTAGACATAGAAAACAAGATCATAGCATAAAGGGTATAATACAAGTGTAAGCTTGTAACAATGATGGAGTGAAGTATAAATAGGAAATGAAAATTACTTAGATTTTTTAAGCATTGGAGATAATCCATTAATTAACAACGTGAGGGGACAAATACTCAAATTTTTTCAAAGGAATATCCTTATTTGAAAGCGTAGGTTCGGTGTCTTGTAACACGATGGTTTTGATATGTTTTATTATTGACGATCCACGCTAGTAAGGCTAGGCTACGTATCCTTGACAAGACAATAGAGTGGGTCCCATCGGGGAGGTTCTACCTCGACGACTTTATAAAAAAATCCTCTCTAATTGCGTCATGATATTAAAAGCAAGCCTAAGGTTTATTAGTGCAATAAAAGAGTTAAGTGGGCCTCGCCCAAAGATTATAACTTTATTTTTTTTATAAATTCCTTTCTCTATTGCGTCAGGCTAACAAGAGCAACCTAAAACATTAGGTCGGGGGTCCCACCCGAAAGCTATTACTCAACGAGTATTATAGTCACCCTTCTCATTTCACCAAGCTTAATTAATCAAGCTTGCATGGAATATGGACCAAATATGTGTAGATAAGTGGAAGCATCTAGAAGCAGTGATGTGGAGATAATAAGTGGGCCATTCCGAAAGGGATTTAGCCTAGAGGTTCAAAGAAGAAGAAATTAAGAAAAGGTCAGGGATTGGGATACCTGGGCCTTCTATACATAAATTCACAAGGTGAGGTCATATTTTGAAGTATATAGGAGCTAAATAGTGCGAGCGGAAAGGAAAGAGTGTGGGTGTTGGAGTATTGGAAAAGGTTCGTGCTAGGGTAAAAACTAAGTTACTATGATCTCCAAGATGAAGAAAAGGGTTTGAGATTGCATATACAACCAAGTCACATTTTTGTATGCTATGTTATACTTCGAGTGGTTTATATGAACAACTCTTGAACTTGGTGGTTTTGTATGATCCTTTCATCTCCTCCCACTGTATTATTTATAAAAAGGATTTATTATCCCATAAAGTGACTGTGAACAAGGTATGACAGAAGCACCTTTTTGGAAAGATCTTAGGCACTGTGGGATTTGAGTAGGTCTAAATTTGGCTTTCATCATGTGGTATCATAGTTGGAAATATCTTTAGCTTGAAATCTTTGAGAGGAGGATATAGAAGCTTTTGGAGGAAAACATATTTTGTAGCATAATTAAATTAGTTTGAAGTAAAAATACTTTTGTTTTCAATTTATATTAAATAAAGGATTGATGATTGTGGAGTGAAGTCATGTCCAAATAGAATCCTTTGAGAATATGGATGATGCCTACTTTGTGAGGAAGTAGAAAAAATTTGGCTTGAGAAGCAGTAAAAAAAGGAAGATCTAATTGAAATAATAGAGGAGGTTTGGAATGCTAAAGGGATGACAACAACAAGGAAAATTTTGTTGCAACAATTTGCATATTCAAGTAGGGTTTTGAATAAGGAGGTAAATGGTCTTTTTGTTTTCAGTTAAGTGTGCATTAATTACTGATTGCAAATAAATATGGTGAGTGTTTAAAGTTGATGATGATGAAAAAAAAAACCTTATAACAGAAGGAAAGCAAAGTTTTAAAGAGGAAATGTGTAGAAAATTGTCCAGAAACAAGGTCATGGAGAGGTATTGTTATTTTTCTAGTTGACATTGGTTAAAAGCATTCATGTTTGCATGTGGTATCCATATAATAAACAATTTTCTTGAAAGGAGGATTGTGATAGAACTCAACATCAAGATGGATTGATGAAGAAAGAGAGATGACAACAAAATTTCTCTAAAGAAAATGTGAGCAGGTGAAATTGCAGCAGCCTAATAGATTTTGAAGCTAAAGAGAAAGTGTGAACAAGAGGAAGGAGGAGATTCTGTTGCATACAACCAAGAGAATGAAATTTCCAACAGGCAGAGTTGGGTAGAAGTTGGAAAAAGGGAAATTCCATAGCGATTGTGGGTAGAATTTCCCAGAGAGAGAGAGAGAGAGAGAGAGAGAGAGAGAGAGAGAGAAATACAAGGCTTGTTGCAGCTCACATGTGAACATGGAGAGTTCACAAAGAGAATAATGAAGAGGTAAATATGGCCACTATTAGTCATGTGATGGGTTTAGAGGAAGGTCACAAGAAAAGAAGGCACGATGCCAAAAAATCTGACAAAAGGAGAATGAGTGATGAAGAAAGAGAGCATAAGATGGTTGAGATGAAGGAGGAGCTCAACCAAATGAAGAGGCAATTACGAAAGAAATAAAAAAAGTTGTAGAAAGAATTGATGAAGGAATTAAGGAATGGAGCCTATGTTGGGAAAAGAGTACAATGAACCAGTTAAGAAATTGCATGCGAGAAATCAGAAAAAGTGGATGAGGCATCTGATCAGAAATTGGTTGAGGATACTCAAACAAGCTAATAATAAGGAAGAGACAAAGTAAATTTGTGTACCTGAACAAGGATCAATCCTAGGAGAAGACAATAGTGACGAAGATGTCAAAATGAGACCTTTGAAAATATCACAAAATGTTTTGGAAATTAACAAGTGATGGTGGAGAAGTTGATAGAAGAGGCCATATTGATTTTTATTTTAAAAATTGGTGTATGAATGTAGGAGTTGTTCCAAATGAAAGACAAAACATTAATTTTGTTCTATGCAAGGAGGAAGAACAATCACTAAGTATTGTTAGAAAGGTTGAAAAGGAGACAAAATTGTTTTAGATGGATGATCAAGATGAAGACTATGAGTCATGGTCAACTGCAACCATGGAATAACATCCTGAGGTTGATAAGAACATGTGTGTGGATACTAAGAATGACGAGGATAAACTTGTTATAGTGAAATAAGTAGGATTGAGCAATGAAGAATATTTGATGGCAAACTTGGAGGTTTCAGTGTTGCATAAGGACGTTGGAAGCAACAAAGGAGACTTCAAGGTATCATATTTTTAAAACTCACAATTGGTTTGTGTGTGTAGGTGATGAATATGTATAGGAAATAGTGAAATGGCTTGGAAATACTTCTATGTATGGAGGAAGAACAATCACTAAGTACTGTAATAAAGGATAAAAAAGATACAAAATTATTTTGGAAGGATGATCGAGATGAAGACTATGAGTCATGGTCAACTACTTCCATTGAAGAACAACCTGAGATTGATGAGCACATGTGTGCGGATAATAAGGATGATGAGGAGAAAGTTGTTCCAATGAAAGAAGCAGGATATGATAGCAAATAAGATTTGATGGGAAACTTGGAGGTCTCAATGTTGCATGAGGGAAGGATGTTAGAAGCAACAAAGGGGACTTCAATGTATCATATATTTAAAACTGATAATTGGTTTGTGTCTGCAAGTAATGAATATGTACAGGAAACAGTGAAATGAATTGGAAATACTTCTTGACATTTCTATATGATTGGTTGGAAAATTTAGGGACAATGGATTGTGGTAATCCAATTGAGGACGAGGACAAGTTTTCCATGAAGGAAACACAACAACACATGGACAAAAATAATGATAGGTTTCAACAGAAAATGCAAGGAATAATGAGGGAAACTCAAAACAATTGGTATACTGATATTATAATGGAGAACAACAACAAATTCTAGCCAGGAACCAATGATTTGTGCCAGTTAGAGGATAGGATGGATATTGAAATAGAGGAAATAAAGAAGTTGATGGTGAAGGGGCCTAAGTAGAAGAGGCATTTAAGATAGAGAAAAATGAAGGACAACATTTTTCAGATGGTGGAGAAATATTACATCAACAAAGAAGGAGGAAAACTACAACACAAAGTATGGAAGCCTGGAAGGATGAAGAAGACAACAACAAAACAACAACATCATGAGAGGGAAATTGATCAACTACAAAGTAAATTTTATGATCCATGAGGACCTTATCAACATATGAAAGCACATGGTCTCCTGACCATGAATAATTTTCGCCTTGGGAGTCTGATGCAGGAGTATCCCACTTCCAAGTCAAAATGTATTTTGACTAGAATAGGGGTTTATCATCTCCCAAGGGAGTAGGTTCCCTAAATGAGTGAAATTGTTTAATTTGATGTATTTCCTAAGTTTCTAGAATAATTATACATAAATGATTTAAAGTGAGGATATATGTAATTAGTTCTACTCTTTACGTGAGATCTCGAAAGTATTTGGAAAGTTAGAAAGATTTAAAGATTAGTTGGATTTATGAGAGGATTTTGTGGATCTAGGTATCTAGAGATAGGATTTTGTTGAGAAGATTGTGGATCCGTACTTGAATTAGTTTAGAATCCTATTTTTTATAGATGTAATAAATTTCATGAAAATAGTGGCCAATGCATAAAAGAGATTCGAGAGGTTTTAAGGGCTAAGTAGGACCAAAAGGTCGAGAGAGGGTCGAATGATGTACTTCAAGCCAAGGGACCTTTTGTAATTTATTGTAATAATATATGAGGAAACTTTATTTTGAGTGTATGGATTATTAATGTGAGCCATTATTTATTGATTTCCAACTTGTTATTTATATGCTTAGCTATTGTGTTAAAGATCAGAAGGGAGAGCATTTGAGAACGTATGTCGAAACCAATTTAGGAGAGTTAGAATTTTTTTTGAAGTGAAGTGGAGCCTTTCCTTTACACTTGGAATGAATACGATTCAAATTAAAGGAGAGAAAGTTTAATGCAAAAGCATTAAAAAGGTGTTAGAACCATGAAGGAATCAATTTTTTTTAATTAGAGTAGAAATCAGAGGTGCAACAGAAGCAAAAGAATCCAATAGTCGAGAAGGATAGATAAGAGAAGTACAATGATTAGAGTTGGATGTTTGCAGACAAAGAAGTTGAGATCGCAACATAAAGGGTCTAATACAAGTGTAAGCTTGTAACAAAGGTGAATTAGAGTATACACAAGAAATGATAACTACTTAGTTTTCTTAACCATTAGAGAGAATCCGATAATTAACAACATCGGGGGATAGAAACTCGAATTTTGTCAGAGGAATGTCTTTATTTGACAGCCCTGTGTCGGTGGCTTGTAACTTGGTGGTTTTGATACATTCAATTATTGATGAATAATGCTATTAAGTTCGGGCTTACATAGCCTCGATAGGACAATAGAGTGGGTCTCGCCAAGGAGGTTCTACCCCAATGACTTTATGAACACATCCTCTATAATTTAACAAAGATATTAAAAGTGGGCCTAAGGTTTATAGACGTAGTGGAAGAGTTGAATGGACCCTGCTCATAGATTCTACCTCGACAGATTTTATAAACGCCTCTCACTATTGCGTCGGGATAATAAGAGAGACCCAAAACATTAAGTCGGGGGTCCCACCTGGAAGCTTCTACCCGATGGGTATTGTAGTCACCCTTCTCATTACACCGGGCTTGCATGGCATATGGACCAAATATGGGCTCAGGTATTATTAAAAGGTCACGTTTAGGTAAAAACCAAGTTATTATGAACTCCAATATGAATGAAAGGGGCTGATATTGTATGTATAATTGGGCCACATTTTGTATTTTATGTCATACTCTGAGGGCTATATATGAACAAGTCTTGAACTCGATGGTTTTGTATAACCCTTTCGACTCCTCCCACTGTATTATTTATAAAAAATATTTATTATCTTATAAGGTGACTGTGAACATGGTATGAAGGAAGCACCTTTTTGGAAAGAGCTCAGGCACTGTGGGATTTAAGCAGGTCTGAATCAAGCTTGCATCAAGGTGTGACATGAATGAAATTTGGAATTTTAGGTGCCAAAATTTAGTCAAGAGATAAATAGAAGATGTTGTGGTTGTGTGAATTGAGCAAGTTGATATTGTTAAAGGAGATTTTACCAGGAGTAAAAACAAAATTTGATGGCCATAGTAATTGTCGTGATAGTGTTTATAAAAGATAGCATGATTAATGGAAATTGTTGGCTATCTAGTAGAAGAACAGAGGATGCGATAAAGCACCAAATAAGGCAATGAGAAATTAAATACAAATACGTAGCCAAACGCAATAGTTGAGAAATTCCTCCTTGAGCAGTGTAAGTTTTAATGAAGTCTCTCCTCGAGTTGTGAAAATAATTAATGGAGTGCATCTTCAAGCCCTGTGAGAGTAAATGAAGTTCTTTGAGCCATGTGAAAATTTACAGAAGAAGAAAATGATATTGTGCTGAGTGTGTTGTAGTTGTCTCAGTTAGAGAAAAAGGATGGAGGTTTCTATGGTGAGTTTAGGGCTGAGATGAAATGAGGCCGAGCATAACTATAGAATGTATGGAGAAGGCCCAGAGTTGAGAAGGCCAAGCATTTGAGAAGACCAATAGTGATAAATCCTAAGCATATCAGAAGAATGATTAAGAATCTACAAGGGCTAATAGAGCCTGAAGAGTGATGAATAAGACTATGTTGAACAAAATAATTCATAATAGATCTAAAAATCTATGATCAGATCTAAGTGTGAGGAGAGTTGTAGAGTAGAGGCAGATTCAGAGGATGTTGGGTTGTATTTTGTGGTATCAGGTTGAGTGAGATTTGAAGCACATAGAGAGAAATTTTTTTAATATGAACATAACAATTGTGTATCTAATTTTGAAAATGAGATGAGAAAGGGATCTGCAAGGTTCAACAAGTTGGTGCTTGCAACAGGGAATTTGTGCTTTCTTCAGGTGGGTGCCTAGGAAAAAGGTAGGGAGTGGGTGCCTCCTGTTGCACTAAAAAGTTGTCACCTTGACATTCTGCTGACTGTATGAGCTCATTAACACTCATACTTACCTCCTTTTCAAGTCTTACAACCTCTACTCCTCATGTCAAGCCCTAAAACAGGAGAAAAAACCCTAATAAGCTCAAAAACTCTGGGTACACAGGTAATATGAGGCTTACCTGCGTTCCTGGCTAGGGTATGCAGGTAATGTGAAGAGAAACTGCGTTCTAGAACGCAATTTTCCAATGTAATGCCTGCGTACCCCCCTCCAAAGTCAAAAAAGTGAGAAATTAAAGTTAAAAAGCTGAATTTTGGTCAATTCTAGAAGGTTCTAGATGAGATTTTTTGGGGATGAGTATGCTCTTATAAGGTTCATGCATCCCACACCTTAAGGAGTTAATCCCTTGATGTGAGGAGCCTATCCCTTTGAAGGAGGATTATATCCCTTCATAGGTGGAACCCTAACCTCCTCATCTGCTCTATAAAAAGAGGCATTGGGTAGCCTCAAAGGGAGTTCAAGCTTTAGTGTGTGATTGAGGTGAAGTGTTGTTGAGATTTAGACTTCTTTATGCTGAGCTTTTGAGAGGAAAGATCACATACCTCTATGTGCTCCTGGAGGAAGAGTGAAAGACTTATCAAAGTAGAGGAGACTCCTGCTTCGGACCCCGGGAAGGCCTGTTCAACATCAAGGCTAAGGTTGTAAGGTTCTTCTGCTATTTTAAGATTAATACAATCAAGTTTTGTTTTTCTCAATAAATTGTCGTTCGATTGTTTATTTGAATAAGCTGTCGTTTGATCATTTATTTCATAGATTCCTTGATCACTATGATAAGTATGTTTTATAATTATTTGTTATATAGGTGCTATTTAATATCTTCTTGTTGGTGATTGCAAGTCTTTTAAAAGACGACACTTTGTTGTGACGAAAGATGACACTTTGTTGCGACGAAAGAATTCTTGCTGCGACGGAAGGATTATTGATGCGATAGAAGAACTACGGTTGCAAATAAGCATTTGGATCTAAGGTAGGATCGACACCTTCATAGAATTTATTTGTAAAATGAATATATTTAGAGAAAGATAAACTTAGTTGTTCGTTTGTTGCTAGATTTTCTTCTGACACTAGGGAGATCGATCTTGTCCGCAAGATTGATTTATCCGGCCAACAAATTGGCGACTCCGCTGGGGAAAGAACTTGTTTTGATTTTCCTTTGTTTTGATTTGAGAAAATGCTTTTTTATTTTTTATTTTTGATTGATTTGTACGGGCTTGGGTAACTTAGATTTAATTTTCTTTGAAAAGTTTTGAAGTCTTTTTTGTTTTTGTTGAATTTTTCTAGGGGCCGCACATTGTTGCAGACCTAGTTAAAAGTATTGAAAAACTTAGATTTCTTCTTTCAGTTTAGTTTAGATTTGATTTAGGATTCTTAGCATCTACCCAGATCTATATTTTTCTGTCAAAAAGCCTTGTTTATGAGTTTCTTTCAGCAAATTTTTCATCTCATCAATCTCCGTTAAGTTAATTGGGTGTTTTGAGTCTCTTTTTTTGAGAAATTCTTAATTTGATTTCCTTTGGTCATTACTTGGAGGTTTGTCTCAGTCTTTTCGCAATTTCGCATCTTTTTGCTTTTGTTTTTGCAAAAAAATTTCCCCCTCATTCGCCGAGGGGGGGGGGGGGCTAAATTGTGTATGAGTGTTAATCGCCTTTGAGTGTTTTTATTTTTTGATCTTTGGAACTCTCACCCAATTTTCTTTTCTTACACTTGATTGGTTCTTAGATTACATTAGAATCATCTTGTGTTTGAGAATTCTCTTGCATAGATCACATTTGCATAATTAGAATTCTCATTTTCAGAATATGAATGAAAAATGTGCATAGATTACATTTGCATACTTTTCAAGTGAATTATGCATAGATTACAATTGCATAGTTTACATTCTGAAAAATCAATCGTAGATTTAGATCAGTTTTCTTTGATTCGAATTTAGATGTTTTTATGCTTGTTTTAAAAACACAAAAAAAAAGAATTGATTAGCATTAGTTTTTCTTGATGAAATTAGTGCATTAGAGAATTTGTTATATTTTCTCTTATTTATCAATCTTTGCATTGTTGGAAGTGAATGGAAACTCTCTCCTTACTTTAGTTAGGATTCATCGAATTGAAAAGATTACATTATCATATTCGATTGCATTCAGTTTTGGGTTGGGTCATAACACCGTTGGTTTCATATCCATTTACCCTTTGAGTAATAACAGCCTAAATAACACAGCGCTTAATAAAATTCATCTAGTAATTTTTACATTTTTAGGGCTCTTTCCACCAATCTAGCTCAGGATTAGTGCTTTGAAATAGGTTGTAGTTAACTTTCCAAAGCAACTACAAACAAGTAGATAAATCTTGCAGTAGGAAATAAATCCAATTGTAATTGGTACAATCTGGGAAGCTTCTCTTAAAGGAGTTAATCACGAGATCATGTCCAAACCTTTGAGACAATCAATTCTGTTTCATTGGGAAAGATAGAAGATATGTGCGCATTACAAACGGTAAACCTTGGATTAACCATTGTCGAGGAGCCTGGGGTCACTTGTCGGTAAACCTCAGATTGACCATGTCGAGGAGCATTCAAGGGGATTGATCTTTGTTACTCTGCCTTTGCCCATGGAATCGGATCGTAGACTGTTCCCCCAGTTGTATTTGTTACTGTTGGTAACCTTAGTGTCCATAAGCTTAAGATTATTTCCTAAGGTGATGGTGAAGGAAAGATCTCACTGTACCTGGAGCAGACGTCGACTAGACTCACTTGGACTCTCTGGGGGGTTCTCTTCACTCGAGATGGTTTTTTGAAGAAACTTGTGCTAGTCTGTTTCATTAAGCAAGTTGTTGGGGTAACTGTTCCAACTGCCATTTCTGCATTAAAATTCTACGATGTTGGATTTCATCACCAACTAGTGTTTTTAGTGTGGGGATCTACTGTTTGTGTGTGGTTTGACTCCTAGATTTGATAGCGCGTGTTAATTTGTTTGTTTTTACTTTTAGAGACCATAGGTGTGAATTGTGAATTTTAATTGTTAGGTGTGAATTGTTAATTGTTAATTTTAGTTTTAAATTGTTAATAAAATTCACTGAAGTTGAATATAATGGCAACTGTTCCAGAATTTACCAACCAAGGAACCCCTCTTAATGAGAATCCTATTACTTTTCCTTGCTTTGGAAATGTTGGTCCTCCTTATATGGCTACTTTTTCATTACCTGGATTTACAATAGGTTTACCAATATGGTTATTTTCAACTTCGTTGGCCCCGAACATTCCAATTGTTCCACCTCAACCGGATGCTTCAACTAAACAGAGTTCACCATCTCAACATCACCAACCTTCTATTGACCCTTTACCTTCTTCGCCTAATATTTCTTCCTCCATTTCTTCTTCTTCGCTTGGTAAAAGCCTTGACGCTAGTAACCAGGTGGCTAAGAAGAAGAATAAAGGGAAGAAGAAGAAGAAGAAAGATAAGAAAGAAGTCAACCAACCAACCATGGCTGTAAGTGTTAGTTGTGTTGAGGAAACCTCCAACATGCATCATAAACCCAAATACCCTTGCAGGCTTTGTAAGGGTGACCACTTCCTTATCAATTGTCCTCGTATTCCAAAGGTCTTGGAAGTATGGTCAGAAAAATCTCATCAACTTTCCGTTGATCCATCAACCAGTGATAGTCAGGTTCCTGGGAAAAAGGGTAAAGTTAGGTTTCCTTGTAAGTTATGCAAAGGGAGTCATCAAACTCACATTTTCCCTCACATGGATGAAGCCTCAAAATTATTGGAAAACGTTACTATTCCACAGCAATAATTTCCAACTAGTTACCGTAAACTTTCTCCCAACCTACTGTCAACTGACGGAGTGATTGATCTAATTTCAAGTACAGTTGATCCCACTCTTCCATTGGAGAGTGAAACTCATATCACTCAGGTTGATGATCCATTAGTTGATCAAGTGGTCGATTTGATTTCACATTCGGTCGATCCCATCCTCCCTGTAGAGAGTGAACTTCATATTGCTCAGGTTCTTCTTGTTACATCAGATTCTTCTACTTTAGGGGGCATTTCACCTGTTTCTACAGAACCCCCTCCAATTACTGAGGTATTTTCCTTTGATTGGAATAGACTCACAGAACCTCGTCTTCCTTCCTCCATCCCTTTCCAAATCATTGTGAAGTTTGGTGGTAGGGACATACACCGCACACAGGTAGATGAAGGTGATTCTGTTAGTATTTTATCCTCAACTGCTTGGAAATCTTTGGGTTCCCCTCAGCTTGTGCCTATTACGCAGAATCTGAAAGCTTTTAACAGAATCATTAGTGAACCTTTAGGGATACTTCCTAAGTTTTCTATTACTTTGGAAGGTAAAATTGTCTGTATTGATCTTATGGTAGTTCAAGGACCCTTGGATTTCAATTTACTCCTTGGGCGAGACTATGTCTATGCAATGAAAGCTGTAGTATCGACACTCTTTCGCGTGATGTCTTTCCCTCACAATGGAAATATTGTGACTCTAGAACAACTTTTGTTCCCTAGTCTTGTTTCGACTACCAATAATCCGACATCCCTGAATGTTCCTCATACGCAAGTGGTATCTACCCCGCCACGGGTTAATTATGTGGCAACTAGTCCCATGTTTTCAGTTACCGATGTAAGCAAGCTTCTCACTGTTTGCTCATCTTCCTTTGACATATATCCGGTAATTCACATGGAAAACTCTATGGGATTACTTGAACGCGATGTTCTTATCCCTTTTGAGTTCCTTAACATGTGTTCCTTCCAAAGAATTGTTCTTCCATCTGATGAAGACCTCTTGGAAGCCATGATCGAGGTGCGTCCATTGACATGTGTTTCTTCCAGTTAGAAGCCATGATCAAGTCACGTGTGAGGAGAGTTCCTTTTACTGTGTCAACCTCATTAAAAAATGAATCAGTGCGTGTGAGGATAGTTCCTTTTACTGTGTCAACCTTGTTAAAAAATGAATCAGTGAGTGTGAGGAGAGTTCCTTTTACTGTGTCAACCTCATTAAAAAAATGAATCAGTTGGTCAGAGGATAGTTCTTGTTATTGAGTCAAGCTTGTTAAAAAATGAATCAGTCAGCGATGAGGACAGTTCTTTTCCTGTGTCAACCTCATTAAAAAATGAATCAGTAGGTAGATTGTAGAGAGTAGATTGATAGATTAGAAATAAGTAGTTTCTGAGGATAGTTCCTGTTACTGAGTCAACCTCGTTAAAAAATGAATCAGGTATGAGGACAGTTCTTTTCCTGTGTCAACCTCGTTAAAAAATGAATCAATTGGTCAGAGGATAGTTCCTGTTACTGATTCAACCTCGTTAAAAAATGAATTAGGTATGAGGATAGTTCTTTTCCTGTGTCAACCTCATTAAAAAATGAATCAGTAGGTTATATAGGTAGATTGTAGAAAGTAGATACGAGGATAGTTTCTTTTACGGTGTCAACCTCGTTAAAAAATGAAACATGTAGGTGAGGAAAGTTCCTTTTACTGTGTCAACCTCGTTAAAAAATGAAACACGTTTCCATGAGCATAGTTCTTTTCCTGTGTCAAGCTCGTTAAAAAATGAAACAAATCCTCCCCTAATTGAGTCGAGTCTTTGAATAGATCTCGTAAATGTTAAGTCTTATATTTAGATTGGTTATTTCAGTTTTTGCATAATTTTCTTACATTTTTAGGTCGGGTCTTTCATATGATCTCGTAAATGAACCTTCATTCCATCCAGCTATTAATTACCAGTAGTGTACTTAGTTGAATGAAATGAAGCTGGGGGGGCATGCGCTCTAGCAGTTACGCTTAGGGGGCATCAAGCACAATTTTCTCTCTATTTCAAGCTTGTGTAAAAATGAAACCACTCTGAAGCATAGTTTTTCTCTGTTTCAAGCTTTTGTAAAAATGAAACCTATCTTGAGTCAATTTCAGTTGTTTTCAACACTTGTTAAACTCATGAAAATCCCGAGATTATTTTGCTATCTTTCATTCTCGTAAAACACATGAAAATGCCGAGTTCTTTTCGTCTTTTCCTGCTCGTTAATTAAATTGAAAGTCAGCCACAGGAGTATATTTTTATCCCTTTTTCGAACTCGTTAAAACTTACGAAAAAGTGAAAACCATGAGTACATTTTTATCCCTTTTTCGAACTCATTAAAACTTACGAAAAAGCGAAACCCTTGAGTCCTCTTTTAAGCCCTTTTCAGACTCTTTAAAAATGAAAATATTGTCGAGTACTTGACTATTCGAACTCGTTAAAGTAAATTAATGAGCGTCCTTTCAGTATAAGTTTACCCCTTTTACGGACTGAAATGGACTATTTACGAAAAAGGTATACGTTGACTAATTACGGTCAATAGAGTTCTCTCCCGCATTATTTTATCCTTTTTCGGGCTCGAGAGACTAAAAATACAAAAAAGTACACCCACAGAGTTTTCTTAAGTTTTTCTTCTGACTCCCTAAAATTGAAAAACATCGAGTTTCTCCTATACTGGACTCGTTAAAATTTAACAGTAAAGGACCTGTTCAATTTTTAAACAAGAACGAACCACTCCTTCTTAGGGTTCGAATCTTAAACTAAGTTGGACTCATCTGAAGGATGAGCTTATAAACAAGCAAATTTTATCCTCCTCAAGCTTGTCAAAAATAAAGAGGTACTTGCCAGAAATGGTGGGGGAAAAGAGAGGAAAACAAACCTGTTTGTTACATTTTGATTATTCGAAAAACAGTTAACCACTCTTGAACACGACATTTTTGTTCACCTGGGTTGGGAAAATCCTTTGCCTAACAGTTAATCAAACCATATTGAAAGTCTTCAGCCGGTTTCTGGGTATTAGCTTTGGGTCAATTGTCACCAAACCATCTGCAGTGTCGTTATGTGTTCAAGAGGACAGTTCAAACAAACCATTCATTTGCGAAATATTTGTCTTCCATTTTGACCATCCCTGAGTCAGTCCTTGCCAACATATTTCTTCAAAACCTAATCTATGATTTCATGTTGTGGGCTTACCTACGACAGATCACTTTCTATTGACGACAGCTCATTATCTAGGAAGTTGATCCAAAAATCGTCAGTACCTTGAAATCTTCATGCCTTAATGGCAGGTTTCTCGCCTTCAACGACAGGTTGCATCATTGACCTTTGATCAAATGATTCCGTGACATGTTCGACTTCAGCTCATTCATTCACATTTCATGGATTGTACTGAGTACTTTGAGAACCATTGACATTACTGGTGGTTACTCTCACACTTGTTAACAGTTTACATTATTGACTGGTAATCAAGTGGTTTCTACCATGTTCGACTTCGACACGTTTATTCACATGGATAGAATCGTACTGGTTCGAGAAACGGAAATCAAGACCCTAGATCTAGTTTCTACCATCCAGGCTGCGAGGAATTTTGTTATTCATTTATACAATGGAATATTCATAAATATATGGTTGCGTCCATATTGTGTCTACACATATCTATAATGTTGATGTATTGAAAATCATTCCTGTATCAGAACAGTTTAAATCATTTTTCTAGTTAGTTTTGATCTGAGTACGGGAATGCCTACCTCAGCAATGATATGTCTACATATATATATTTTGCATTGAATGTTTTTACAGGTTACGACTGGGGTGTTCACAGGATGATCCTTGAAATGATAAAGTACTTCACTCTTCATATATGACAGACTTCATTTTCATCTATTCCAGACTTCGCACTTTAGGGGGCAATCTGTTGCACTAAAAAACTGTCACCTTGACATTCTGCTGACTGTATGAGCTCATTAACACTCATACTTACCTCCTTTGCAAGTCTTACAACCTCTACTCCTCATGTCAAGCCCTAAAACAGGAGAAAAAACCCTAATAAGCTCAAAAACTCTAGGTACACAGGTAATATGAGGCTTACCTGCGTTCCTGGCTAGGTTACGCAGGTAATGTGAAGATAAATTGTGTTCTAGAACACATTTTTCCAGTGTAACGCCTGCGTACCCCCTCCAAAGTCAAAAAAGCGAGAAAGTAAAGTTAAAAAGCTGAATTTTGGTCAATTCTAGAAGGTTCTAGATAATATTTTTTGGGGATGAGTACGCTCTTATAAGGTTCATGCATCCCACACCTTAAGGAGCTAATCCCTTGATGTGAGGAGCCTATCCCTTTGAAGGAGGATTCTATCCCTTCATAGGTGGAACCCTAACCTCCTCATCTGTTCTATAAAAAGAGGCATTAGGTAGCCTCAAAGGGAGTTCAAGCTTTAGTGTGTGATTGAGGTGAAGTGCTGTTGAGATTTAGACTTCTTTCTGCTGAGCTTTTGAGAGAAAAGATCACATACCTCTATGTGCTCCTGGAGGAAGAGTGTAAGACTTATCAAAGTAGAGGAGACTCCTACTTCGGACCTCGAGAAGGCCTGTTCAACATCAAGGCTAAGGTTGTAAGGTTCTTCTGTTATTTTAATATTAATACAATCAAGTTTTGTTTTTCTCAATAAATTATCGTTCGATTGTTTATTTGAATAAGCTGTCGTTTGATCATTTATTTCATAGATTCCTTGATCACTATGATAAGTATGTTTTAAAATTATTTGTTATACAGGTGCTATTTAATATCTTCTTGTTTGTGATAGCAGATCTTTTAAAAGACGACACTTTGTTGTGACGAAAGACGAGACTTTTTTGCGATGAAAGAATTCTTGTTGTGACGGAAGGATTATTGATGCGACGGAAGAACTACGGCTGCAAATAAGCATTTGGATCTAAGGTAGGATCGACACCTTCATAGAATTTATTTGTAAAACGAATATATTTATAGAAAGATAAACTTAGTTGTTCGTTTGTTGCTAGATTGTCTTCTGACACTAGGGAGATCGATCTTGTCCGCAAGATTGATTTATCTGGCCAACACCTCCTACAAGTGGGTGCTTGCAAATAAGGAGTTGGTGCTTCCTACTTGTTGGTGCCAACACAAAAAATCAGAGTTGGTGCTTCTTGCTTTAGGGCCAACAAAAAAATTGGGGGTTGGTGCCTCATGTGAGGCGGTTCTCATAAAAATTAATGTAATCAGAAGTGGTGCCTTAATATTTACATCATAACAAAACAATATTGGTGGTTTTCTCCTTTTATGGGTTTCCGCGTACATATGGTGTCTCTATGTGTTCCATACACATGTGATGTTTATGATGCTACTGTGTGATTTAAGATTGTTGTGTGGTGTCTCTTATGTGATTAATTGCTAATTAAATAGAAATGTAAATTGGAAATAATTGTTAAAATTGGCCATAATACTCATTCACCCCACTCTCATAGTATTATCTTGGCTTCCAAAAATAGTAATAGAACAAGTTCCTTTAGGAACGATTTAACCACTAGAAGGTAGATCCAAGGAACTATCACCAATAGAAGGAAGAATAAGAATAAACCATCTCAGAAGAAGACAAATTATATCAAAGACTATGAATGTACAAGAAATGTACCAGATATTGTAGAAGTGCAAGACAATACCTTCCTGATTGTGGATGGAGAAGAGAAATAAGATGCAACACAATCTACTTTATAAAGCAGATCACAAGAGACCATGACTTATCTAGATTGGCTTACCCTAGAGGGAGTACCATTTTTGAATAAAACAATTTATGTATTATGGAAGGTGAGAATGGAATCATATTTAATGGATTCTTGATTTAAATGGAAAATCTTAGATAAATAAATCAGAAACAAAAGGACTTGCTGCAAGAACATGAGATCAAGAATCATGATTTTGAAGTACTAAAAGAAATTGTGGTTATTTTGAAGTCTCAACAAGAATTCAAAAGAATGAATGAGGTAATGAAAAATTAGTTGTCCGAACATGAAACTAACTATGAAATATTACAAGTTGAGGTTGTTTCTTTAAGAAATGAGCTAGAAAAGAAGAACTATTAGTTGAAATTTGAGAATAGTACCAAGGTCCTAGATAATATCCTCCAATAAATCAGGTCTTGGCTTTGAAGAAGCAACTAATTGAGAATCCAACCCAAAGGCATGTTCAGGTAAAGTAGAAGGTAATAAGAAAACATCTAAAAAAATTGTTAAAGAAAATAAAAGGAAGAAGATACACAAAGGAAGTAATATGATCAACAATGGAGTAAGCAAGCAGTATAACTAGAAACCAAAGAATGAATCAATAAGAATATTTTTCTCATTTACTGCCAAATATAAGTATAGTAGAAATATATATCTACAACGACAAAGAATTGTTCATGGAAGCAACTCAAACAACGATAGAGGTCGAGTGAATAACCAACAATGATTGTATCCCCCTCAAGGACAAAATAATTAAAGATTCAATTTTTTCTCTTCTTACACACAAAGTGCTTCCAAATATAAAAGCTTTTTCAATGGCTATTGCTTTTCTTGCAATAATTTTGGACAGAAAGCAATAAATTGTAGATATTATGCAAGAAATCAGGGTATGTTGAGTAGTAGCAACAAGAGAGCATATAATATCTAAAGAAATTATTATGTAGGCACCAATAGAGGATATGGTGAGAATACCATTTAAATTACAACTCCTTTCCCCCCTTAGATCTTGTTGAGTGTTATACATGAAAAAATTATGGGAACAAAACTACATAATGTAGATATGGAAAAATAAAGCCTCCCTATAAAAATGAGCAAACAAAACAAGTAACGCAGTCAATGAAGGAAAAAGAAGCACAAAAATATAGAAGAGGATGAGTTTGCACCCTATGCGAGAAGTTATGTAATGGATTAGCTAAATATATGATAAGAGTAATAATAAACCAATGAATTTCCTTGAAGGTATCAAATATTATATTCATAAACTTCATGCAAGTGAAAGTAGAAGTATCTCAATTAATCATCCTGCATAGATCAAGCATAATGAAAGAAAGACATGGAAAAGAAAGGAAGAGCAATAACAGAATTGCAATCTACCCTGTGTAAACAAGAAAAGAATGATCAATGGAATATTGATAGTAGAAACTCTCATTACATGCCCAAGGATAAGAAGAAGTGCCTTTATCTAAAGGAATTTAAGCATGCAAAAAAATATTTTTGAAAATAGTGCACTAGTCAAAGTATTGGGAAACGCTCTAGTTAATTGTGACAATAAAAAGGCTAAGGCTAAATTTGTCCTACTCGTTGAAGGTGTGAAGCACAATACACTAAGTATAAGTCAAATGGTGGACATTGGATACTGGACATGAAGTCACATTTTCTTCTAAAGGCTACCAAATTAGGAAGGAAGAAACTGACAGATTGGTAGCAACAACAAGAAGGACCCCAAGCAATGTACATATCCTTGAAAAAAGACAAGTCCAAAGAATGTAGTAAGAGAGTATTATCTCTCTCAACTTATTATAACAAAGAAGGGTTGGAAACACCTCAAGACAGAAAAGGAAGAAGTATTTGAGTGTGAGATGCAAGAGAATAATTGTGAAAGACATACTAAAGGCAACATAATTTCAAGGGGAGAACACAACAACAAATCAAGTTACATAAAGAAGTGAATAATCATTGTAGATGAGATGTAGCAGAAGACTGGCGTGTTAAAAGGACCAAAATTAAAGACATGTCCGTAGGAATTTCTCTCAAGAAAGAGGAAAGATGAAAAATGTCAAATAATTGAAAACTAAGCTATATGTCAAGGGATAAAAAAGAAGGTGGTGCATAAGCTCATGAGGAGTTTCACATGCATAAGCAATGCAAGAATTGAAAGGTCTACACGTCTTATATGATTTACTTTATTTCACTTAAATAATAGATATGATAAATACTAGCAATCATGAGTGTAAGTAAACAATTGGTAGATGTTTGTTTAAGCAATGTAAAGTGTTTAGGGGAGAAAATCTATAGCTTTGCATGTTCATTGCTTATCAATTGGTATCTTGGTGTCGATTGACTACATTATTTGGTTCATAAGTAGCAACCTCATGTATGTTGAGCAACCTTTTAAGGGAAGCGTGTCTAAAGGAGAAGATTACTCAACCATTAGCTTTCAAAACCATGCACCAGAGAAGCAACCATGAAGAGTGAACCTTCCATGGGAAGAAGAAGATCCCAAACATTGAAGATAATGGAGATAGTGCCCTTGAAGAGATGGAGATGATGGTTAGTATGTTCAGGGGGAGTTTGAACAATCACATGAGAAATAACAACAACAAAGGCATTTGCAGTATGGTTATTGGTACAAAGATGAATCAACAAATGAAAAGTGATTAGCCATTGGCTTCTCACAAGCAAAGGAGGAGAAGGAGCTTAGAAAAATAGTGGAGAAGTGAGCAAATATTAAAAATGGAAATTGTTTTTCACCCCAAGGCAGAATCATCAACAACATATTATATTCTCTTAAGGGGAGAATGGTCAGAGATAGAGTGTCTTAGCCCTTTGTTGTTGATGTCAAAGGGGTAGAATGAACAAACATTGGAGAATAAGGGGGAGAATGAGCAAACATTAATAGCATGTCAAGAGGAGTGTTGCCAAGCAATATTTTCATCAATGACCAACAATGTTTGGTAGTGTTGCCATCAATGCCAAAGGGGAGATTCTCATGGCATTGTGTCATCATGGATGTCAAAGGAGTAGTCATCGATGCCAAGGAGTATCAATTTCATGGAAATATTGTTGGATGTTGTTGAGCGGGATGACAATAGGTCATCATTGATGTCAAGTAGTCATTTTTGATATTTTTGTGGTGTTTACAAATTCTTGTTGTGGTTGTAGATTGCTAGATGTATGATCTAATGGCCTATAATTGAAGGAATTTTGTCTGTAGTGGGTCAAATCAAGTGCTCTTTCTATGTGCATAGTTCGATAGTCCTCTTAGAAACGTTTCCAATGGTATATGGAACTTTGAGAAACTCCTAAGGAATCATGAGTTATTCAGGTTTAAAGTTTGGCAATGTTCCACAACTAAAAGGTTCCACAAGTTGATAAAAGGTGTGGGATGGAAATTTTATTGTTAAAAAATATGTCATGTTGTGGAAGTTTTGGTCCGAGAGTTTAATGAAATTTTGGTGGTGGGTCGTTGGCATGCTTAGCAAAAGAAGGGGATGAATATTTTAATGTTATTTTACATATGACTTGATGTCGTGCCCTGTAGGTTAAACTGCAGAAGTTTATGAAGGTGCAGTTAACATATTCTGCAGGACGAGAATAGTCCCGTTAGAAGATGCATGTTGTTTGGCATTGCACTCCAAAGATTCTGAGTTGGATGATGGCGTAGTTGATGGATTCCATGATTGACAGACTCTGCAAGACAAAACTTCCTTCATGCATTGCAAATGGCATGAATTCAATGGTCGAGCCTTTTGAAATAAAAAAGGGAAATGTTATAAGACTAATGAACCATGGGCCTACTTCAATATCAGTTGGTGACATCAAAAGTGACAGATGATGAAGCGTGAGTGGAGGACTATGATTTTGTGGCAGCCAATTGGAGGATAGGTCATTACTGAGATGAAGGAAAGTCATTAAAAGGTAAACATTGATGTTAATTGATTCTGTGCTCGAATATTATTAGGTTTGCTTGACTCACCTCTGGATGATAGTGAATTGATACATGTTTAAAATGATATGCTAGGCCATACAGTGACATGTTGAATGGTCAATTCCTTCATAGTTATTTCGAAAATTGAAGGTTCCAAATACCATTCAGACAAATAACAAAACTTTTTCTTCCATAATTCCTTTTTGGTAGATAGAGGATTGATGGGAGAATTCCTTATGAGTGTATTTTGTACAACAAAATTGGATATGGACCAAAGTGTCTCACGATGTTTAAAACCCACCTCATGTACTGCTTTAATGGGCGAACAACCCAACCCTTGGAACGTACTACCGCCCTAGGTGGCGAAGAGTTGAAATCGAGAAACCAAACCTTCTTGTTGATTTTAAATATCATTGAAATGTCATGTATATAATGTAGCTTTATTTTTTATTTTCATTTTTTCTTGCTTCGTTAATGATAGAAATAACCTTTCATCAAATACAAAATTACAAAAAAATATTACCAGCCTAGATCCATCTAACTCTGGATCTATCATGCACCGAGAGGGATCAAATCTCTCGAGGTGAAAACCTATTTTTTGAGTGCAAAACTTGAGGAAAGGTTTGCACCTCGAGAGATTTGATCCCTCTCGATGCATGATAGATCCAGAGTTAGATGGATCTAGGCTGGTTTCAGTCGTGTGTTGCCAAGGAAAATCTATCAAAGATATGATTAATTTTATCAGTAATATGTAAATATATCAAATATTACTATAATCATTTTAAATATGCTAAATATTTCTGAGATTAACTTGGTCATTTTAATTTTAAATTTTCTTAGTTACCTTAGTTCAGTGAGATGATAATTATTGATAATGATGAAAAATGATGAAATATTTTTTTTAAATGCAAAGTGACAATAATAGTGTTGAAAGATAGAAAATGTGAATAATAAGAACGTACTCATGTTACAATCAATCTCAAACTGTTTTCTTCTACTATTCTTATTTCCTCCCTTGTTAGTTTTGTTATCTTTTCATATCGATTATATGAAAAAGAAAATTTAAATCGTAAACCATTTAAATCTTTAGCTTGATCTGTTGTAGTAAACATGATACATTGTCTCTCTTGCTCTCCAATATTAATAGCTTAAATTACTATAACACAAAAATCAATCTACATTGTTAATAACTTTTTGTGCTTACACTAAAATCAATGCATATTTTTAATCCAATCACTTTAATATTAATGTACCGTCATATATCCAATTACATCAAATCATAAATCAACATATACATTGAAATAAATGCATTTAATGCAAACAATCAAATAAGATTAGAAAATAACTTCTACATTGAAATCAATGCACCTCATGCAATCAATCAAATAAGATTAGAAACCAACATCTACACCGAAATCAATGCATTTACTCAAAGCAATCAAATAGGATTAGAAATCGCCATCTACACTGAAATCAATGCATTTAGCACAAACAATCAAATAGTATTAGGAATAATCTACATTGAAATCAATGCATCTAGTGCAAGCAATCAAATATAATTATAAATCGACGTCTAAATTGAAATCAACACATCCAGTGCAGGCAATCAAATAGTATTATGAATCATCACCTACACCGAAATCAATGCATCTAGTGAAAGTAATCATATATCATTAGAAATAAATATCTACACTAAAATCGATGCATCTAGTGCAAATAATCAAATAGGATTATAAATCACCATCTCCACTTAAATCAATCCATCTAGTGCAAGAAATATTCTTCCCTCTCTCCACCCTCCATCCATATCTATATCCCCATCCATCTATTTTTTTTGTCTCTATCTCACCCCCCTAAACACACACACTCTCGCACTCCATATATATCATTCTCTTTGTCGATCACCCTCTCTCTACATCTCTCTCTTCTTCCCTCTCTTCCCCTTCTCTCCCTCTCCCCCGCTAATATCTCTCTTTCCTCCTTTTGTCATCTCTCTCTCTCTCTCCATCTTCCTCATCACTCACTCTCTCTCTCTAGGAACCAACATCTACACTGAAATAAATGCATTTACTCAAAGAAATCAAATAGGATTAGAAATAGCCATCTACATTGAAATAAATGCATTTAGTGCAAACAATCAAATAGGATTAGAAATCATCTACATTGAAATTAAGTCATCTAGTGCAAGTAATCAAATATAATTGTAAATCGACATCTAAATTTAAATCAACACATTCAGTGCAAGCAATCAAATTATATTAGAAATCACCACCTACGCTGAAATCAATGCATCTAGTGCAAGTAATCAAATATCATTAGAAATAAATATCTACACTAAAATCGATGCATCTAGTGCAAATAATCAAATAGGATTTGAAATCACCATCTCCACTTATATCAATCCATCTAGTACGAGAAATATTCCTCCCTCTCTCCACCCTCCATCCATATCTATATCCCCCTCCATATATTATTTTTTGTCTCTCTATCTCACCCCCCTAAACACACGCGCTCTCGTACTCCATATATATCAATCTCTTTTTCAATCACCCCCTCTCCCCATCTCTTTCTTCTTCCCTCTCTTCACCTTCCATCTATATCTCTATCTTCCCCTTCTCTCCCTCTCCCCCATTAATATCTCTCTTTCATCCTTTTGTCCTCTCTCCCTCTCTCTCCATCTTCCTCATCACTCTCTCTCTCTCTCTCTAGAAACCAACATCTACACTGAAATCAATGCATTTACTCAAATAAATCAAATAGGATTAAAAATCGCCATCTACAGTGAAATCAATGCATTTAGTGCAAACAATCAAATAGGATTAGAAATCATCTACATTGAAACCAATTCATCTAGTGCAAGTAATCAAATATAATTATAAATCGACATCTAAATTGAAATCAACAAATTCAGTGCAAGCAATCAAATTGTATTAGAAATCACCACCTACACCGAAATCAATGCATCTAGTGCAAGTAATCAAATATCATTAGAAATAAATATCTACACTAAAATCGATGCATATAGTGCAAATAATCAAATAGGATTATAAATCACCATCTCCACTTATATCAGTCCATCTAGTGTGAGAAATATTATTCCCTCTTTCCACCCTCCATCCATATCTATATCCCCCTCCATCTCTTCTTTTTTGTCTCTCTATCTCACCCCCCTAAACACACACACTCTTGCAATCCATATATATCAATCTCTTTGTCAATCCCCTCCTCTCCCCATCTCTCTCTTCTTCCCTCTCTTCACCTTCCATCTATATCTCTATATTCCCCCTCTCTCCCTCTCTCTCCATCTTCCTTATCACTCACTCACTCTCTCTCTCTCCACCTTTCTCTCTCTATTTATTTCTTCTTACCTCTCTCCCCCTCCCCCTCCAAGTCCATCTCTCTTTCCCTCCCTCTCTCCACTCTCTCACATCCTCTCTCTTCCTTCCTCTCTTTCCCTTTCTCTCCCATCTCTCTCTCCCTCTCTCTCTCTCTCTTCACCCACCAACTATGTTACTATATGCCTCCCTCTCTCCCTATATCTCCTTCTCCCCCCTTATCTCCATCTCTCCTTATTTGTCTCTTTATCTCAGCCCTAAACATACACGCTCTCTCTTTGTCTCTCCCTTGTCACTCCTTCTCTCTCTCCACTTCTCACTCTCTATATTTCTTATTTCCTACATCTCTCCCCCTCCAACTCCATCTCTCTTATCGATCCCTCTCTCCTCCTCTCTCTCGTCCTTCCTCTCTCTCTCTCTCTCCCCTAAATCCCTCTCTCTTCCCTGATCTCTCTCTCTCTCTCCAATACTCTCTCTTCCCCCATCACTCTCCTCCTCTCTCTCCCTTTCTCTCCCACCTCTCTCTCTCTCTTTTCCCTCCAATACTCTCTCTTCCCCCATATATATCTCTCTCTCTCTCTAATCCTCTCTCTTCCCCCATCCCTTTCTTTCTCTCTCTCTTTTCACCCCTCTCTCTCTCCAACTACATTACTATATCCCTCCCTCTCTCCTCATATTTATAAATCTATATATACCTCACCCCTAAACATACACACTCTCACTCTCTTACTTTGTCTCTTTATCTCACCCCTAAACATACACACTCTCTCTCCATCTCTCCCTTATCACTCTCTCTCTCTATTTCTTCTTAGTCATGTAAACTAATGAACATAAATATTCATAAATATAAAGCAGATTATGAAGTAAATATGAAAAGAGGTTTTATTTACTTACCATACCTCTAGTTTATTTATATTTTTATTTATTTACCATACCCCTTTTCTTTACCATGGTATTTGGCCCATAGGCTTGTTATATAATTAGATTTTTATTTATAATCCTATTTGATATATTGTTATTTATTTACCTTGCCTCTTTATGCCTCTTTTATATTTATTTATTTACCATACCTCTTTATATCTATTTTATATTTATTTATTTATTTATCATACTTGTTTATACCTCTTTTATATTTATTTATTTACCCATGGTATTTGGCCCATGGTATCAATATTAATTTGTTCCATGGTATTTGTCCCATAGGCTTCATCTAAATAAAACCTCTTTTTAAAGTTTTTTTAAATATAAAAAGGTTTATGGAATAAATATAAAAAGAATTTTTATTTATTTACCATGCATCTAGTTTATATATATATTTTATTTATTTACCATAGCTCTGGAGTAAGTATAAATTCATTTTACAAATATTTAATTAAAAGAAATATTAAAAGATTTTGGATTTTGATTGTTTGTGTTGAATTAAATCTTTTCCTTTGATTTAGGAAATGGTAATGACTTTAGTAAAGAGTAAAGATGTTTAAAATTTTACTTAATTTGAAAATTCAATGTGGTAATTTTTTTGTTAAAGGTAAATTTATGATCCATTTAAATTCACGTATATAATTTTTTTTTTTCTAAGTGAGACTAATTCTATTAAGTGAAAGATATTAGTACAAAACTGCCACCGTTGTTGCTGTGAAAGCCAGACAGCTGGGGTTGATCAACAAACTGTTCTTGAGAGACCTGGATCGCCCATAGCGAGAAACCGACCCTTTAAACATAGAAGTCTGAGCCGCCCATGATAGGGAAACCGGCCATAAGTTTATAGAAGACATAGAAACAGTAACATAAAAACTAAAAACATCTATCTGCCAAGCTGGCTGGCAACTGAAACAGTAAACACAAAAGCTCCAACAGTACTTGAGCAAGGAGACCTGGAGAGATTGCTGAGTGCGTTCCTGGGATCAGCCATCATGCTCTGAAGACATCGGCTCCTCCACAACTCTGCATCCATATTCATTGTCGTCGCTTCTGTCTGCCATGCCCGCTTGACTTTCAATCTTCATGTCCTGGTTCTCAGCATCAGAATGCGGCCCAATTTGAAGAGGGGGGTTGGAGCAGGGGCCGCGGGGAGGAGAGGGGGGAGCAGGATGAGGGATTTCTTCACGAAGGGAGACAGTTATGAAAGCAGTGATAATGGAGTCGACAGAGGTGCAGTGAAAGCGGAGTTCAGCATTCTGGGTGGTCTGCCTGAGGGTGGACCCCAAATGCCCTCTGCGAGGAGGATTGAGCTGACTGGGAGGATCAGAAGGGCCAGGAGGGATGGGCTGACTAGGAGGAGCAGAAGGGCTGGGCAGAGTGGACTGACAGGGAGGCCCAGAAGGATCAGAAGGAGTGGGCTGACTGGAAACGCAGCCGGAAGCACGCGCGCGCCCACGATCCCTGTTGACACTGCGCGAATACTCAGCACCCCGACTGCGACCTCTGCCCCTGCCTCTGCTCGAAGCTGGCGAAGGAGTGGGTTCATCGCTTTCAGAAGAGGAACTCAATTCAGCAGAGGGCGAGGGAGGAAAGACAAAGGCTTGACCTCGACTGACCCCACGCCGACAGCGCATCCGCTGCCTGAGACGAGGCATGGAGAGGAGGAGGTGGCGCAGACGTGGCCGGCCAAAGGAGTGGTCGGGGACTCTGAGAGCAGAGGGATAACAACCGGGGTGGTGCAAGCTAGAAAAAGCGACAGAAGAGCTGGAGGCCCAATGAGCGGAGGGGCAACGACCATGAGAGAGCAAAGTAAAATTGAAAGGAAGCAAAGTACCTGCAAGAGGCTCAACAGAGGCGCCGGACAGAGCGGAGATGCTGCAGAAGGGGCTGTTGGTGAAGTGAAGTCCCGAAATCGGCTCCAAACAGGCCAGAATGCAACATCGACGTCCAGTCTGCGTTTTAAAGCTGGAATTGGCATAACCAGGAGGGAAAACACTACGCAGGGGAGTCAGAGCTCTCCCATGGCTTCCTCCATCCTGCTCTCCATCCATAGTGAGGGCTATCAACCAAACAACCGCCATATACAACAGAGCCGAGGTGCAGTAACTGCAAAGTTGGTAGACCCGAGGCGTATTAATAACACCTTCAAGTTTAATACGCGGGGCCATGTGGGCATACCACGCAGGCTTCGTTGGGAGCTGCGCAGAGGCCCAGTGCTCTTTAATGCGCCACCACATCCGCATTCGGAGGAAATTCACGTATATAATTTACTATCCATTCAAATTATATAAATAATACATAATTGTTTTAGAAATTGATATATGTTCTAGCATAATGCGATTTTTTTTTTTTTTAATTTAATTTAATTTTATTTAACTTAAGCCGACATTTTGTATGAGAACGTGACCCACCTGACATCGGGGTCATATTGGGCTGTAGATGCGCCTCTCGGCGCAAAAACTACAATCTTTAAAAAGAGATACTTTAAATTTATAAGTAATACTTATATTTAATTTAAACAAAAATTCAAAACAATAATATTATTAAAAAAGTTAAAAACAATATTATTAAAACATAATCAACAATATAAATACATTTATGAACTCAAACTATAAATACACTTTATAAAACAATATTATAATCTAAAACAATATCAAATACTAAATTTCAAAATTCATTTAATTAGATAGATGTAATTTTATTGGACTTTGGCACAATAATCTTTCTTTTAATTCAAATGTTTATCTTTTAATCATGAATGAAAAAGATTAATTCAAATGTTTATCTTTTTCTTATAAATGAAAAACACTAATATCTTTTCTTCTATATCAATAAATAAAATTTCAAATATTAACTCCTCATATTTATAAATCTATATATACCTTTTTTTTTACATTTACCTAATATACTTATTATATATTGTTATATAAATAATCAAATAAAAAATAACATTTTTGAATAAATTAACTAAAATTTAAAATAATTAAATCCAAATAACATGAATAACACTATTTGAATATTGATGATTTATAGATATTTGACCACACTTTGATGCTTTAAAAACTAACTCTATTTATAACTAAATTATGAAAGAGGTGTTGATTTTCACTAGGTGTAAATAAATTGATACATGTAGGATTTATTAGCTTTCAAATTTACAGAGTCGAAAATGAAAACCACTAACGGTTTAGTAACTTACTTTCACAACCATCCAAAAGACTGTTCTATATAATAATGGATTAACCATACCGGCTCACTATCAATTTGCTTAATACCTCGTCGGATTGACTATCATCTATTTTGCATAAGAGGCCTAATTTCCATACCACAGTTAAACAGATCTTTTGCTTATCCAACAATGGACTAACCTTACCCGCTCACTCCTTACCCGCTCACTATCAATTTACTTAATACCTTGTCCGGATTAACTTTTTTGCACAAGATACCTAATTTCATCTCTTATCGAATAGCCATGTTTTCCAAGTATTTTGTTCCATCATTCGGATCTCCTCTTCATCGCTTGGCTGCAACTTCATTCCCACCATTTCCACAGATTGTTTTCTTAAAATCGTTATGGCTCTCTACATCCATTTCTGGTAATGACAGCCCCACAGGTTACCCAGTAGCAGAGAACATATGCCCCATTTTGGATTTCTTCCTCAACGAATGTGGGCTGTGCCAGTCTGAGATTTCAGCAATCCTCAAAAAAAGGCCATCCCTTATCCGAACGAGATCTACTTCTACAGCCCAACTAGTCGTGCGGTTCTTGAGAGATTCGGGATTCACAGATGACCTGGTAAGGAAGCTCATTACCAGAACCCCATCTATTCTCGCTTTCAATGTTGATCGGCACTTGAAATCCAAGATTGAGTGGATGAAAACATGGGGTCTAACTGTTCAAGACACAATAATGGTCTTTTCCCAGGCACCTAGATTGATTTGCTGCAGTATCGAGAAACTTCTATCTCCTAACATCCAGTATCTTCAAAATCTGTTCGAATCAGCGGCCGATGTTTCCAGGGTTTTGAAATGGGCGCCTCAGATTCTAGTTAGTAGTAATATGCCTCAAGTTTTGGAAAAGAAAATGAAGCATTTGGCAACTTTTGGCCTCCTAGAAGATGAGATCAAGGAGGTTTTTAGGAGGTACTCAATTATACTAAAGGTTTCCATGGTTAAGGTGCAGAAGAACATGGAGTTTTTCATGCATACTGCAGGGCTTCTTGCGAAGTTTGTTTTATCATATCCTTCTGTCGTGTCTTGTTATAGCTTGGAGTGTAGGATCAAGCCTCGCCACAAGGTGTTGAGTGCTCTTAGTGCAATGCAACCTTCCAATCGTCCTCCTAGTTTCATTAACGCGCTTTATTTAAGTGATCGGAGGTTCCTAGAAGAACACGTCTATGTTAAATGTGACAATAAATATTGTAAATTTACTAATTACCTATGTAGTTGAAATAACGAAATGTAGGTTGAATAACGAGATGTAGTTAAAGTAACGAAATGTGTCTAGGTTTAATAAGATGGCCCGAAAGGCTTGTAATGACACGGGGAATTTGATCAATAAAAGTTTCCTTCAATTCCTTCAGTTGTTCAATTCAGTTATATCTCCTATTCTCTTTCTCGTTTTTATGTCTTTTCCCACAACAAGTGGTATCGGAGCTAATCGTAATCGAAACCTGGTGAAGGAGGGTCGACTGAAGTCCGACTGCCGTGAAGTCTGAGATTCTGTTGCCGTCGTGAGAAAGAAATGAAGAGGGTTTTGTCTGCACTTCTTGAAGTTTGAAAGGACCGTCTGCCCAAATCGTGGATAGAGGAGGCCGTTGAAGCCGTCGAATTGCCTCGTTTGTTGGTTAATCGAGCGGAGAACTGTGCCAGCAGTCAAACACAAAGCAGAAGCCGTCGAATTGTCTGCTCGTGGAGATTGGGGTTCTTACCTCATGTTGTCTGCCGTGCAGATTGGGGTTCATCTAGCGGAGAACTAGGGAGAGCCGCTGCAAAACAAGTAGTCAGCCTTGTCTGGAAAGAAAGAACGTTGTTGAAAGCCGTGAAGTTTTTTTTTGGCTGTCTGTTGAGGCCGCTTTGGTGAGGAGAAAGGCCGTCAAGTGAGACAGTGGCACTCTCGAGAGCCGTCAAGGCTGCTGAAGGAAGAGTTTGTTGCTTTGAGGAAGACGCAGAGGATTTTCTCAAGTGCAGGAAGCCCGACTGCTAAAAGAAAACGGGTACTATTTTTCTTGAATTTTTCGTGCTCAGAAACCGTGTTGTTTTGCTGTGCAAAGAACTGTGCGAAGAAATCTGAAGAAATTGCCTCTATTTTTCTTGAAATTTTCGTGCTCAGAAACCGTGCTGTTTTTCTGTGCAAAGAACTGTGCGAAGAAATCTGAAGAAATTGCCTTCTTTTTTTTACTGCGGGAATATATATATGGTTTTGGTGCTACGGGAATTTATATATTTTTTTCAAGAAGGAAAAGAAATTGGTAGGGGAGAGTAGGGTTTGAAGTATTTTTTGTGAGATTTCCCTGGAGAAAGAGTTGGGTTTTGTTTTTTTTTTAAGAAATTGTGGAATTTTTATTTTTTTTTAAAAGGGAGGTGTTCAGTTTTCTTTTTCAAGAATTTTTTTAATTGAAGAGGTGGAAATTGTATTTTTTTTAGTAGAAAAAGAAAAAGAAAATCTGAAACTTTAAAATAAAAAAAACCTAGAAAAAAGGGGGGAAATATTTGTTTGAAACCCTAGTTGGGAAAAGAAGAGGAAACCCTAGTTGGAAAAGAAGAGGAAACCTAGGAGGAAGAAATGGCAAAAATGACAAACACAAGATTTGAGGTGGAGAAATTCACCGGGAAAAACAATTTTGCTCTGTGGAAATTGAAGGTTAGGGATTTTCTGGTGCAACAAGGGTTGCACAAGGCACTTGACGGGGTAACTAAAAAACCACCAAGCATGTCAAACTCGAACTGGGAGGACTTGGATGCCCGAGCTCTCAGTACCGTTCGGTTGTGTTTGGCAGATGAAGTACTCTTCAATATTGTTGGAGAGAGTACAACCGCAGGGTTGTGGAAGAAATTGGAAACTCTCTATATGACAAAATATTTGACTAACAGAATCTATTTAAAGAGACAACTGTACAGCCTTCGGATGAAGGAGGGTACAAAAATTGCAGATAACTTGAATGTTTTTAATATGCTTATTTGTTAGTTGTCTGATATGGAAGTAAAGATGGAAGAAGAAGACAAGGCAATAACCTTGTTGTGTTCCCTGTCGGAGTCATGGGATCACTTCGTGACCTCAGTCAGTTTGAGCACTGCTGATTCATTAAAATTTGAATTTGTCGTGGGTGCTCTTTTATCTGAAGAAGTACGAAGACAATCTAGCATTGAGACTTCTACACCTGAGGCCATGGTAGCTAGAGGTCGCTCAAAGGAACGGGGGGAAAAGACAAGAGGTTCTTCCAGATCGAAGTCAAAGGGCGGCAAGAAGAGTAAAGCAAAATGCTGGTACTGCAACAAACCGGGACATCTCAAAAAGAATTGCTGGAAACGGAAGGAGGCAGAAAACAACAAGGAAGCAAATCAGGTCGATTCAGATATGGATGATGAGGTTTTAATTGCTAAAGCACTCCCTGTTTGTAATATCTCACAAGATGCTGACTATTGGCTATTAGACTCTGGTGCTTCTCATCATATGAGTCCACACCGAAATTGGTTTTCATCATATGAAACTGTAGATGGTAATTCTGTATTCATGGGAAACAATGCATCTTGTCAGACTGTTGGGATTGGAAATGTGACAATTAAAATGTATGATGGTACAATTAAAACCTTATCTGATGTTAGGCATGTACCTAATCTAAAGAAAAACTTGATTTCCTTGGGAGTTTTGGATTCGAATGGTTATAAATTTACAGGTCAGAATGGAGTGCTGAAAGTCTCGAAAGGAGCCTTGGTTGTTATGAAGGCTGAAAAGGTCGGAAACCTGTACAGACTCAAGGGAAGCACTCAATTCAGTGAAGCAGCGATCATGTCAGATAAAGTAGAAGAAGGTTCTCGTCTATGGCATCAGCGGTTGGGTCACATGAGCGAGAAAGGTCTTCAGGTACTGATGAATCGCAAGCTACTTCCTGATTTGAAATCTTTGAAGTTGGATTTTTGTAAATATTGTGTGTTTGGCAAACAATGTAAACAAAGATTCAAGTCTGGAAATCATAATAGCAAGCAGATTTGGACTATATTCACTCTGATATGTGGGGACCATCTCCTACTGTGTCCTATGGAGGTGCCTTGTATTTTTAACTTTTATTGATGATTTCTCCAGAAAAGTTTGGGTCTATATGTTGAAAAATAAAGCTGATGTGTTTAATGTGTTTAAACAATTTAAAACAATGGTGGAAAAGAAAACAGGCAAATCAATCAAATGTTTAAGAACTGACAATGGCGGTGAATTTACCTCTTTAGAATTTGAACAATTTTGTAAAGATGAAGGGATAGTTAGACATAAAACTGTTGTTTATACTCCTCAGCAGAATGGTGTTGCTGAACGGATGAATCGGACTCTTATGGAAAGAGCCAGAAGCATGATTAGTAATGCTAATCTGCAAAAGGAGTTGTGGGCAGAAGCAGTATCTACTGCTTGTTATTTAGTTAACAGATCACCTTCGGTTGCAATAAACTGTCAAATTCCTGAAGAAGTTTGGTCGGGTCAGTCTTATGATTATTCGCATTTGAAGATTTTTGGTTGTGATGCCTATGTTCTTATTCCTAGAAATCAGCGTTCAAAATTAGATCCAAAATCAAAATGTTGTGTCTTTGTTGGATATGATTATTTAGTGAAGGGATATAGGTTGTGGGATCCTACTTCACGGAAGATAGTCATTAATAGAGATGTAACATTTGATGAATCATCTCTTTTAAAATCAGATGTTGAAAAAGTTGAATAGAAGCAGGTATCGCCAGGTCAGAAGATTCAATTGGAGACTGTACCTTTTCCAGACAATCAAAAGGAAGGAGAGACTTCTGAAAAAGGTGGAGAAGCAGAGGAAACTGGAGAAATTCTAGAAGTAGAGGAAACTGGAGAAATTCCAGAATTTAGTCAGCAACCAGTCACCCTAAGAAGGTCTATGAGGGAAAGAAGAACACCAAAAAGGTATGAAGACTCTACTTCATCATTTGCATTGATTACTGAAGATGGGGAACCATCTTGTTATCAGGAAGCAGTTGATGATGCAGATAGCGAGGTATGGAAAAAGGCTATGGAAGAAGTAATGGACTCCTTAGCCAAAAACAATACCTGAGATCTTGTAGAACTTCCTGAAGGGAGAAGCGTTGTTGGGTGCAAATGGGTCTTCAAGTTGAAGAGAAAATTTGATGGAAGTATCGACAGGTATAAGGCGAGACTGGTTGCAAAAGGGTATTCTCAGGTTGAAGGTATTGACTTTCATGAGATCTTTTCACCAGTGGTTAAACTTGTTTCTATTCATACTGTGTTAGCACTAACTGCTTTACTGGACCTTGAGTTAGAACAGTTAGATGTTAAAACAGCCTTTCTTCATGGTGATTTGGATGAAGAGATTTATATGGATCAGCCAGAAGGTTTTGTACAAGGTCGCAGCAAAAGATTAGTTTGCAAGCTTAGGAAATCATTGTATGGTCTGAGGCAGTCGCCCAGGCAATGGTACAAGAAGTTTGATTTCGTCATGATGAGCCAAAATTTTATCAGAAGTGAGTATGATCATTGTGTATACTTCAAAAGTTTCAATGGCATATTCATTATCTTGGTGTTGTATGTTGATGATATGCTTATTGCAAGCAAAAGCATGGAAGAAATCAATAGGTTAAAGGCTCAGCTGTCTAGGACGTTTGAAATGAAGGATCTTGGAGCAGCAAAACATATCTTGGGCGTGGAGATACATAGAGACATGAAGAATGGTAAACTTTGGTTATCACAACAGAAGTATGTGGAGAAAATACTTGAAAAGTTCGGTATGAACAATGTGAAACCTATTAATGTTCCATTAGCTTCCCATTTTAAGCTTTCTTCGGATTTGAGTCCTAGAACTAATGAAGAAAAGCAGTATATGTCTCGTGTACCATATGCAAATGCGGTAGGCAACTTAATGTATGCGATGGTATCTACAAGACCTGAAATTTCACATGCAGTTGGAGTTGTCAGCAGGTTCATGGCAAATCCAGGGGAAGAACATTGGCGAGCAGTGAAATGGGTGCTTCGGTATTTGAGAGGCACAAGTGACCATTGCATCAACTTTGATGGTCGTGAAGGTACAGTCTGCGGATATGTGGATGCTGATTATGCAGGTGATTTGGACAAAAGAAGGTCTACTACAGGTTATGTTTTTACTCTTGCAGGGGGAGTAATCAATTGGATGTCAAAACTTCAAGAGACAGTTGCTTTGTCCACTACTGAAGCAGAGTATATAGCTGCTTCAAATTCCTGCAAAGAGGCAATCTGGTTAAAAGGTCTGCTTGATGAGATTGGAAGGACGCAAGAGAAAGTGAATGTGTTTTGTGACAGTCAGAGCGCTATTCATTTGGCTACAAATCTAGCATATCACAGCAAGACCAAGCACATCGATGTAAGATATCACTTTGTGAGACATATAATCGAAGGTGGCAAAGTAGTTCTCAAGAAGGTCCACACACAGGAGAATCATGCAGATATATTCACGAAGCCAATTACAGTAGAGAAGCTAAGATGGTGTCTTGCTTCTCTCGGCGTACAGAAAAGATGATGAATGGACATTAGGAAAATTTGTTGTCAAGGTGGACTTTGTTAAATGTGACAACAAATATTGTAAATTTACTAATTACCTATGTAGTTGAAATAACGAAATGTAGGTTGAATAACGAGATGTAGTTAGAGTAATGAAATGTGTCTAGGTTTAATAAGATGGCCCGAAAAGCTTGTAATGACATGGAGAATTTGATCAATAAAATTTTCCTTCAATTCCTTCAGTTGTCCAATTCAGTTATATCTCCTATTCTCTTTCTCGTTTTTATGTCTTTTCCCACAACAGTCTATGCCAGTCCTCATGCCACTGAATTATTGGAACTTTACAGTGCCAAACCTGCCCTTTTGTAAATGACAAGACATTATGGTTTCTGGTGTGGCCAGAGTTAGATTGGATTGCCTTTCTCTTCGTGATTGAAAGAGATTAAGTACATCAACCAAGGGATCATCTGTCTTTTAAGATGCAGTGTCGTGATCCCTGTTTGTTCGCTAGTATTGTTGCGACTATGATACATTGTTCCCTGATAGAAGTGAAATTTTTTACTTTGTATGAATTATGGCTAATTTGTAAAAGTAAATGCCCAAAGCCCGTTGATTTGTGGGGACCTTTTAAATTCTTATATCCTTTATAGTCTTTACAGTGGCATGAATTGATTGTTTTCTTATCAGCGATTGTTGTTTTATGAGTTTGAATCAATTGGTATTGCTATAGAAACTATTTAATTAATATAGAGATGCATTTGTTGGTCATATCACACAGCCTGTAGAAACTTTATGCTCAAGAACTAGCGTAGAAATATGGAGAAACAAAATGGACCGGTAAACTAATTTCTGGTCACACAGAAATTTCAATTACCGAATCCTTTAACAACTTCCAGCTCGATAGAACTTTTCTTAGTTAAAAGAGTGTTGCTTGTTTGATAAATTTGCTTAAAGTGAGTGATTTTGCTGTTGCATTTGTAAATTGTTTATTTTTCTCCTATTAATAGGAGAAATCACATTGATCGGAGAAATCACAATGTAAAAGAAAATGTCTTCTTTTATTTACTAGAAAACTCTAAAAGCCTTAAAAATTGCCTTGAAGTCAACCTTGCAATAAAGCGGTCCCAGAGACTTCCGATGTTAGGTAACACTCTCATTCATACTCTATTGGCTTACTGCTTGCTGTCTAGGGCTGACACCAGTATGCCAATTAGTTGCATGGTTAAATCTCATAGCAATTTCCCCTCAAAAGTTGTTCTAGGAAATCATGGACCATAACAGCCTATGATTTCTTCTCAGTGGCACATTGTTCTCCATATATAAATCTGAATGCAGACAGATATCAATAGCCAAAGAGGCAATATAATTTGTAATTCAAATTTTGGAAAGTTGGACTCCATACGCTCATTAATGAAATAGGTCAAACACTATAACATCACCATGTAATATTTTATAAGTGGCTGGATGGTCAGCTCTTGAGAGGGCAGTTAAGTTTAGATATTTTTTTGTGCAGCATAATGTGGATGTTTAAACCTGAATTTTTTTTCGAGCAATATGAAACAGGAAAGGAAGGAATGAAGGATGGACAAATCTTGAGAATAAATTCGAATGCTTCGTTAGATTTTCTCATATCCCAAGGAACCAACCACACATTTCAAGTATATTATGATAAAAGACGGTGACTTGAGGAATTAAAATCAGCGTGCTCTCATGGACGGGTTGTTTGCTTAATGACTTTAACATTATGGAACACCTATGCCTGTCAAATATTCTCATAAAAAAATAGCTTTGATGCATGAATGTAGAAAATGCCATAGGCCAGCATGCATTGGTGCGACAGAAAATAGCAAGAAGAAACCTGACAGATACAGGTAACAGTTATATGAACAATATATGGAAGTGAAAAGACTACTTCAGATACAGGTTATAAACTTTATAGCTTCCTAAATTCTAGGTCACTCCTAACTTATTTCTGAGCTCCATCTGCAAATGAGATAAACTATCTCACACTATCCACCACACACTCCCTTTGTATGATAAAAGTGATCACAGTATCAATTTGCATACATGAATTGGTGGATTTCATTTCATTGATAGTGTATGTAGAGGACAGAAGAAATAGATAGAGAGAGTTTGTTTTTTTTTCCTTTTCATATCTGCAAATGAGACAAACTATCTCACACTATCCATCACACACTCCCTTTGTATGATAAAAGTGATCTGAGTATCAATTTGCTTACATGAATTGGTGGATTTCATTTCATTTGATAGTGTATGTAGAGGACATAAAAAATAGATAGAGAGTTTTGTTTTTTTTTGTTTTTCCTTTTCATATTTCGCATGTAATCTCCATTTTTATCTTGTCCTGAACCTCTGCAAACTCCGTGACACACTTATTGGAGAGACAACATGTTTTACTGAAAAGTAATGTCAATAGACTCAAAAGTCAGATCATTATCTAGTATATGACATAGAAAAAGTTATTTCCAGCATTCTGTTATGTGCAAGAAAATACCAAGGGGCAACAATGCATTTCAATCGCATAGGAAGAACCTTGATGATGATATTTTCTAGTATAAGTTGTAACATTCCCACAACATTCCCACTGATTTTGAAGGTGGCTTATCATGTAATTTACATGTAATGTTCTAGGGAATTTTTTCCCTTAGGTTTCTATTGATTTAGGGTTCCCAATCATTCTATAACATGTTTATTCATTCATATAATAGTATGAATTCAACTATGTAATACAGATATAAAACTCTTAAACAGTATTATAATTCTTCGACCAAAACTTCAGTAACCCAATGAACAATAGATACAGCCAATGATGCAAAGTATAGTTCTAACAGTACTTCCAGTTTTTATCTAGCCTACTGTTGACAAAGATAAAATTCTTTGCCAAACCACAATAACGTAGGGCTGGTTGTGTTGGATAAGGTTGTCATTGATCTTATTGATGTCAAGCCCTAGCCTTGTTGGTGTAGCTGAAGCAAACCCTAATATTCACTAGGTGTATGAATGAAGAATGTATATGTTGATGGTGATGAAACCGTACGTGCATGGAAGAAGCCCTAAGCATGATACATGAAGCCCTTAACCCTTAGTCCAGCTGAGGTGGTGCAAAAGAACTTGAGGTCCTCAACGTTCAAATAAAAGCCCCCAAAGTAAGAAAGTGAAGTTATTCGTTCCATCACAAAATTATTGATTGACAAAGAGAAGCTCCAAATTTAACTTATCGATGGTTGTACATGGATATTTCTGCTGATGTTGTTAATATAAAATGGATGTTTTCTTTGGGGATGACAGGTGGGAAGTCTGAATTCTGTATACTATACAGCTAAAATAGGAAACAATGCATGTGCCTGTTGCAATACAAATTCACTAGAAATTAAGATGCTCATGCTTTATTGGTTCACTTCCAGACAATACCCACTTTTAAACAATACCCACAAAATTTATATGAACATTACAATTTATTGACACGGTTAATAAAATGTATATAACTATTAAAGTAGACAGAGTCAACTTTTGTCAAAATACCAACATCCATATAAATTATATTTAAGATCAAAGATATAAAGCAACAATTATGTGATGTTTCGATGTCTCTATTGATTTTTTTCATAGTTTTGGCCACTATAAGAACAATATGAAAATCAATTTTCAACATTAATTTCCCCTTGCAAATTAAGTTTGCATTTTCTACCTATTTGAAATTCTCTTAAGGTAAACAATTTAAAAGCAAAGTTTTAATTCTTTGAATATCTATTTATATTGTTCTAATATTGTTTTAGTGGATGTTGTTGTAAATATAATTAATGATGTCATTGATATCAAAATAATGTTGCCATTCTCCCCACCCAAGTTCAATTCTTGCATGTGATATGTTGAGCTCATAATGCATATTCCTTGTAATGGCTTTGAGCCTTGTTGTATAAGCCATCCCTTGAGGACCAAAACAAATATATTCTTCATATGGAATATAAAGATATTCTCATGTGTGTCTATTCTCATATAAAAAAGTATCCTACCCTCCAACCTATAGACAAGAGTAAGATATTCTCTAGGCCTCAAGATTGTTCAACAACAAGTCTTCAAGCCATTACAACAATATACTTGATACAAGCCCATCATGTTACTTGGGGGAGGTTAACTTGGGTGGGGAGCACAACAATCATTCCTCCCAACCATTTGAGAAAAAATCAATTGACACAAAACACACACACACACATGTTCGATTATTTGTATTTACAAAGAAAAATTGTTCTAGCATTGAACTAGAGGATGAGGAAGTGACAAATTATACTATAAATATTGGTAAACAAGCTAATGGAGATCATGTAGATCATGAAGTTAATCTTATAATTGAGGAAAATGTTGACATTGTTATTTGAGAACGATAGGATAAATAGTTTGATCCATAACACCCTTGCTCCAATGAACAATAACATTGATGATAATGTTCTTGATGTACATTTGATTGATAGTGTATGAAAACCCTTATATAAAGGCTCATGACAAGTATTCACTCTACTATTTTGTTGTTGGTGAACTTGAAAGTATTGATTGATTTGTGTAACACCTACGCCTAGATCCTAAGATATGAAATATAATTATTCATACATGAGTACCAATTTTTTCTTTCTATTTTTAGCGTTAAATGTATAAATGATGCAATATTGTTGAATATTCATTATAGTATTTTTATTTTTAATATTGTAGATCGTTAGCTGATATTTTCCTTGCACATACTAAGAATTGTATCTTGTTATGGTAGATTTAGGAATGGATTATGAAGCCACTGATGCATGTCCTAGTGACTATATTTTATATTATGGACAAAATGCAACACTTGTAATTCCTTGTTGAGGAATTAGTAGATATCAAACTGATCAAGTAACAAATAAGGTGATGTTGAAGTTCAACAAGAAATTGTAGCACCTACACTAGTGTGGAACTAATGGGTCCTAGCAGCACCTACACTAGTGTGGGACCAACAGGTCTTAGCAACACCTACACTGGTGTGGGCTAAATTTGGTGCAGTGTCTAATTTAGTTTTCCCTTAATTAAGTTGGACAATAAATGTAATCTTATCTCAAAATCACTTGTAAAAGTTAACTGAGTGTGATAAACTCAGTTAGTTCATGAATTTCGAGTTGAGGGTAGTTGGTGAGGCATGCAGAGTAATTATGGTTGTAACAGAGTTCGAATCGCAGTTGGTGCATTAGTTAATGCATGAGAAATCAGTTAACTCAATCTAGGTGAGTTAAAATCAGTTGTGCTAGTTGTAACTATTTGTTGCACTAGTGAGAGACCAAGTGAATTAAATATTATTTAATTCACAATCAGTGATCTAACATACAACTGATGATTTACTATTATTAGATGCATGCATGTCAGTTCCAGTGGAGACCCAGTTGAGACAAAGGTGAAAGGGATGTTAACTATCAGTTGTAGGATTATTGGGTTGCACCCATGCAACCAAACACTCATTGGATTGTCCATGATCCTTGCACAGTTTAGGAATGCCAAAATTCCTATTCTTTAGGGATTGCATTATCAGGAATTGTGCAAGCAAGGCAGGCTGTTTAGAGGTTGAGAATTGGCTAAGTGTTGGCCAGTTTTGTCTGGGACATTGTGAGACAATTAGTTGAGTGCTGGAGACTCTTGCGAGAAGAGGGAATTGTATTTGTTTCATGTATCCATGCTGAATATACAATAGAAGATAGTGGGGTTTTGAGCAGCAAGCTTTCCCCAGGAAATTATCTGTGTTGTGGTTTGATTTGATTATTTATTTGCTTCATGTGATTGGCGATTGTGTTTATTTTCCGCAATTGATTTGTAGAAGCGATTCAGTATCTAACTTTAGTACATTGTTAGATCGTATTGAATCCATGATATAGATATATGTTGTATAATTTCAACATGGTATTAGAGCACATGAAATTACTGTAGTAAAGAAGAAGTTGAGTTTGTGACTGAATATAATTCGAATTTGCAAAGGTACTCTTGGTGCCACAGGCGAATCAGGATCAAAATGGCTTTCAATAGCTTGATATTGGAGTATGCACTCGAGGGTAGCTCTAACTATATTGTGTGGAAAGATAGGATGAAGGAAATACTGGAAGACAATGGCTTGAAGGAATTCGTTGATAATGGCATTCCCAAATCCGTTGTAACAGACGCTGCAAATCTTGATGCCTGGAAAAAGAAGGTTGCAAAGGTGAGGAGGATCCTACTAGAGGGAGTACGAGACCACATTGTCTCAAGTCTCCATGGAAAAGTGGCTCCATATGCGATGTGGAAAGCTTTGACGGATCTATTTCAGAGCAACAACGAACATAGGAAATTGGCGCTGAAAGACAAGCTCATGAAAATTAAAATGGAAAAAGGTGACACCATTCTGAAATATTTAACAAAGTTTGTCTAATGCTGGGATGAGCTTGGGAGCATCGGAATAACTGTCGCGAATGATGACTTGGTGAGCCTAGCTCTTCTAGGAATTCCCAAGAGTTGGCATAGTTATCAAGACTCTGTCAATGGAAGGGAAAAATTGCCAGATTGGGAACGAATTTGTTCGAATTTGCTGCAAGAGGAGTTTAGATGGAATACCAGGGGTGGATCTTCATCTAAGAATGAAGATGAAGAAGATTGGCTTTGGCTGCCAAGGCGAAGAAGGGGAAAGGAAAGAAATTTCATTCAAAATTTGAGTCCGAAAAAAATGGCAAGAAGCGTGACATGTCTAGAGTGAAGTGTTTTCACTGTCATGAGCATGGAAACTATGCCACAAATTGTCCACGAAAGAAGAGGCACAAGAAGGCTTCAGGATTTGCAGCTGGTGAGGCTTTGGCCTTGCAATTTGAGCTTGAATTCTCGCTTATTGCATGCATGGTGTCAAGTGCAATGGGTCCGGTGTGGTACTTAGATAGTGGTGCTTCCTTTCACATGACGGGAGACAAAGAACTTTTCAGTAGCTTGGAGGAGAAGGACCTGCAGATGCATATCGAAATGGGTGATGACGGACGGTATAGTGCTATCGAGATTGGTACTATTACCTTCAAGAGACAGTCAGGTAAACCCTTTCAATTAAAAGATGTAATGCATGTACCAGGCTTGAAGAAAAATTTGGTCTTAGTTGCAATGTTGGAGGATAGAAGCTATGATGTTGTTTTCAGTGAAGATAAAGCTTTCCTATGACACAAAAAAAATAGGACAAGCCAAGAAGATTTGGATTCGAGTTAAGAATCTCTATAAACTTGATGTAGATGGCTGTGTGACATTGATGGGTAAGGCAAACAAAGTGGTGAGCCAGGATTAGGGTGAGTTATGGCACAAGAGATTGGGCCATCTACACCACGGAGCCTTGAAGGTCATGCAACAGTTTTCTACAAAACTTCCCATGGGAACACTTGCTCAGTTAAACACATGCAAGGGATGTACTATGGGGAAGTATGCAAAGGCCATCTTTCATGAGAAGGAGAATCGAGCTTCGAAAATCCTTGAGAGAGTTCACTCAGACGTGTGTGGACCATTCTCTACTGCTTCAACAACAAAGCATAAGTACTATGTGATATTTGTTGATGACTTTTCTTGTAAGTGTTGGATATACTTCATGCAGAAGAAAGATCAGACGTTCTCAAAGTTTCTTGAGTTCAAAGCACTGGTGGAGAAAGACACGGGGAAACAAGTGAAGGCTTTTAGGAGCGACAATGGTGGTGAGTACATCTATAATGAATTCAAGAACTTTTGCAGCAAAGAAAGAATTCAGACAGAACTGATTGCACCTCATAACCCATAGCAGAATGGGGTTGCAGAAAGAAAGAATAGAACAATTGTGTGTGCAGCACGAGCGATGTTGCATGATTAGGGCCTACTGTTGCATCTATGGGCATAGGCATGCAACACAACGGTATTTTTGCAAAACCGTTGTCCTCATCGGATACTTGGCATGAGTACACCAGGAGAAACTTTTACTGGTAAGAAACCCGATGTTTCACATTTTAAGATTTTTGGCTCATCTTTTTATGTGCATGTGACCAAAGACACCAGGAAGAAGCTTGAACCAACAACTGATGTTGGGATATTTGTGGGGTACACTGAAACTCCCCATAACTATCGGGTGTATTTGCTAAACAACAAAACGATTGTTGTGCGATGGGATATAAAATTTGATGAGGAGAAATCTATGCGATTGTCCCTTGAGAGGGAGTTGGATTTGCATGCAGAGGAGGAACTCTTGGTTCCAAAGAATTAACCTCAAGATGTGGAGAAATTACAAGCGGAGGATCATGGGGTGGTAGAAAACACTCATGCATAGCCATCCACCAGAAATGGAAGGAGGCACACCACAGAAGCTGATAGATTGAGACTTGATGCAACAGAGAATTTAGGAGCACCTATTTCACATCGCAGACATAGACAATCTCCTGATAGGTTTACTGGATACATGGCTCTTATGAGAAAGTGTATTGTGACAAAGCCATCTTCCTTTGAGGAAGCAGTGCAACAACCAACTTGGGTTGATGCTATGGTAGAGGAGTATGACTCCATCGTCAAGAACAGTGCATGGGAGGTGGTCCCAAGTGTTAGTGTCAGAATATGCATTTTGCCATCAGTGATCAAAATCACTCTTTTCGTTCTCATTTTAGATGTCCCACTCTGAAATTTTTATTTCATTCCATTATGTCATGCTAAAAATTGTTTCCCTGATGATAGCCCTACTCAATAAAAAATCACTCTTCCTCAAGAAATCACATTTGTTGTCTCACCTTCATGTCTTGCTGAACATAATAACACCTATGAAAAGCTCATTTCACCATGTCTTGTCTCAATCAAAATCAGTCATGAAAGTCAGGTAATTCAAGGTCTCATTAGGTCATTAGGTTTTGTTTTCCAAGGTCCAAGAATGCATCATTACATTTGAATAAATTCAATAAAAAAATGTGAGAGTGACTCAATGACATTCTATTTCCATTTTCAGAAGATCATTAGTATGTAAATATTATATTTTTTAAGTTGTAATTTTGATCTATATGATTTTCATTTCAAAATGTCATTTTCATATGAAATCAAAGATGTAATTTATTTTGAATTTCCTATGTAATTTTATGTTTTCTATATGTAATATTTTCACTCCCTAGCTATCAACTCAAAGCAATCATGCTAAACTGAAGGAAAGAATTGTCAAACTCCATCAACTGATCAACCTGTAAAACAAAAAGTCAGAAGTCAAAAAACATTAGTTTGAAAATTTGAAAGGTAAAGTGAAACATAAGGAAAGTGGGTTTTCAAAGCATCAGTCAAATCCACTTAAGTATAAAAGCCCTCAACACTTAAATCAAAGTTCATTTGTTTCCTACAGCCTCAAGCAAACTCAACAAAGGAGAAATTTTCGAGTTTTAGGGTGAAATTGTGCAAAACAAGTTCAGAGGTCGTGTTTGGCCTGCTCGCTGTGCGTTTGGCCTAGACGTTGCGCGTTTGGCAGAAATTTCAGTGTATTTTTCAACGACGCTGCACGTTTGGCCTGGTCGCTGCACGTTTACCAGGGACAATGTGCGTTCACCCAGTTGCTTGAAAAATTCTTTGTCATACCTCAAAATATCACAGATTCATTCCAAAACTTCAAAACAGTGATTCCTCATGCCTCCAGTTTGCCAATAAGTAAAAAAATTTCCTCACTCCATTTTATCAAATGTCAATTTGATGTGTGATTGTGATTAAGGGAAGTTAGTGCCTCCTTCTAAATTCAAGAAACCCTAGTTTTCATTAAATTCTAATTTTCATTCTAAAACTGGTTCCTTAGCCTTCATATACTCTTCCTCACATCCTAAAACACTTTCCCCATTCCCTACATTTATATCCCCATTCCCTAAACTATCATATCCTTTAAAACCCTAAGTCCTAGATTTTCACTTGCCTGGGCTCTCTTCCTTATTCCCATCTCCTCTGTTTCTTCACACCAACCTTCACTTCATACACTTTCATTTCATTCCATCATATCCCTAGGGTTTTGACACCAAGAACATCATGGTTGAAGAGGAGAACATAAGTCATAGTGAGGAGGAAGAAAGACATGAGAGAAGGTCATATATAAAACGAGGGAGAGTCATTAGACATGAACCAAGACATGAACCAAAAAATACCAGAGAGCTTATGGCATCTCCTATCACTATGGCATGCTTTAAGCATGTAGGCTATTTTCAGTTATGTGATAAAGTGCGAAGAGTCAAGTACCATCCTATGTTGACAAGATTATTCATTTCCAGCCTCAATGACAACCAGGTCACCCTTGTTGGTGTCAATTTCACTATGTCCTCTAACATTATATCAGCTGCCACTGAGATCCCAAATGTTGGGGAAAAATGGTTCAAACAAGGAAATTTAAGTCACTATTATTATGAGCCATATCTTAAACCAAGGTACAAGAATGAGAGAAAGAGGATTTTTCCTTTCTCTTACCTTCTCGACAGATATGTCCCCATGATGAAAATCATCAAGAGATACTTCACTTGTGAGGGAAGGTTTTCTAGACTATATTCCTATCATGTTTGGCTACTCATGCACTTCACAAGGGTCACAATGCTCAATATACCTTACTATCTCTACCAGAGCATTGAAAATATGGCATTTATTGCCCAAAAGAGAGATTATGATCATCAAATGCAAAGTGTCTTCCACCACTCTCTTATCAAGATGATAGTCACACATCACCTTGATCTATTAAAAATTTCATGGGACACCTTCATATCCAATGAGATTTTCACTCTCCCACCTATTCAGCATTGCCAGGATGCACCTTCATCATCTCATCCTTCCACATATATCCCTACATCTCAGCCTACTATTCATACATCATCACCATATTAGTTACATTCACCTCCTTCAACTCTATCTCACACTGATCCTTCTTCTTCACCTTATTATGACCCTTCATCACCATCCCATCATGATTCTGAGTCGCCTAACAGGGATGAGGACATTGAGGCTGTAATATTCCTAATTAGCCCAAGCTAATAGGAATATTCCTTTTTGTTTTCATTTTCTTTGTTACAAGAATATAATTGTAAAGGAGGACAAATTACTCCTTAAACAGCAAAATAAATCAATGTCCATGTGAACAAGGCTAAATCTGGGCTGCTTTAATAAAACTCCCTCATGTGTGAAAGGGCATTGTGACAATTGACTGGGTCAACAAGACCAAATCTACAACGTTGTCCAGATGCAATGTACCTTGATGAATAGCACGGATCTAGTTGGAGGGTTCCAATGTGAAAGGAGCTGAACCTTTGAGATGGTTTAGGGTTTTGCAAGGCTTTCATCCTATAAATGAAAGAGGAGAGCAACATGAGATGGTTTGTTGAACATATTATCTTTGAAGGATTTGTTTTTTAAGACACTTCTCATTCTTTGGCTGTTTAGCTAAGAATAATGTTGTTTAGCATTGGGTGTTCCTGGTCGGGAATCCCACCTCTTTCCTTGAGGGGCCTCTTGGAAGAGTCTTGCATTTCTTGGTCCACTATCAGGCATTTGGCCAAGCTTCTTCTTCTAGCTACAACTCAAATCCTGTTGAGGGTTTGATTGTCCTTGTGAGCAGCAACAAGTGGAGGCTAGATCTATTCAGATCTAGACAATACTAGTGCCTCTTTTCACTAGGGAAGCTTTCTATCCCATTGGAAAGAGTGTATTAGCTGACTTGAGCTTCAGATCTACAACTTGGCATCAGGCCAAATTCTACATCAAGCCTACAACACAGTTTATCTCCATGTACTGCGTTATTTTGCAAGTGAATATTTGCAGGGTGTTTGGCAACTATTTGGAGGAGAGACCTCTGGTGTAAAGGAGTCTTCCTTGCACTATGGTGATCCATGGATTAGCCATCTAATCCATGTATGTTTCAGATCTGATCTATTCATTGATCCATCTGCTTCAGAATTTCTGAATCATTCTGCAGATCTGCTGCAGTAGATCTCAGATCTACTCTTTGTGCTTCATGTATTGCTGAAAACCCCAAAGGGGATGTAAAATAGAGACAATCTAGTGTACAGATCTGATATAGATCTAACCTTTTGTACATAGATCTGTCCTAGATCTGAGTTGTAACCTACAGCTGTCGTTTACTCATAAAAATAACGTTGTCAAGGCTTTGCAGTGAAATACATTGTTGCAGCACCTCTTTTAGAGGGGTTTTCTCCATAAAAGTCTCTTTGTTTCTCCTATACATTGATTGGGCTATACTGTAAATCTGATTTATCATTGTATTAGTTATTTTAAGTTGTCATATTGGCCTACTGCTATTGCTATCATAAAATGCGTTATTTTTTGGGCAGTGTTCTTTTGTATTGTTGCAGTCCCTTCTTTGGGCAGTTTTCAAGCCTTCCTAGGTGTGGGAGATCTGTTTAACCCACCTAGAGAGATTTGTATCTGATCTCCTCTTGGATTTAGGTCTTAGATACTCAGATCTAAGGGATCCAAGGGCTGATTTCAAGAGCTGTAGCAGCCATTCCTGAAAAATGTGTTTTTCAGGCATGCCTTGCTAGCAGTCCCGATTTTGGGATATTACAGTGGTATCAAAGCCTCTTTCTTGGCATAGCTCGTGCTTTGCTTTTGAAGAGCCAATATGTCTTTTCATGGGAGGAAAATACTGATGAAGAAATGTGGTTACACTGAAGACACAAAAGTGAAGGGTCCAAACCCTTCATCTGGAAGATTGATTGGGAAAGAGTTTTCTAAAACTCTATTCCAAACTATGCATGAGCTGAAGAATGAAATCAGGGGAGTGAGGAATGAAAGACAAGCAGATCTTCTGAAAAGGTTTGCACATGAAGAGAGCCCCACTACTTCATATGATGTGTGTGAGCATTCAACCACACAATCTGTTCCACAACGTTGTAGCATGCCTACTTTCTTGTCAAAGGAAGGAGGAAGAGGGGGAACACCAAAGGAGGAATCTCTTGGTGATTATCTCCAAGAATATGAATCTCAATCAAAGAGGTTTCAAAAAGCATCTCAGTTTCCCAAAGTTCTGTCAACTTAAAAAAGAAATATCCAACACCTACAGTAGGAGGAAAGGGTGCCTTCAGCACACTTTGGTAGACTATCTCTACCTACTTTTGATGGATCACCTAAACACTCAGCCAAGTCTTGGGTAAAGAAGCTTGACACATACTTGCAGCTGCATCAAGTGACAGAAGAAGAATCCTTGAGAGTAGCAGCGCTGCACCTTCAAGGGAAAGCTTATGCTTGGTGGATGTTTGAATCCTCTTCCTTAAAGGGGATAAACATCTCTTCTTATGCAAAGTTCACTAGGAGACTAGTGAAGAGATTTGATGTGAAACATTCAGAGACTTCTTGGGAAGAGAAAATCAAGCCCAAGAGATCTGCATTTCTGCATAAGTTGGAAGATTCCATGGAGCCAACTCTAGTCCTAAACATTGTTGAGGGGGTTGAAGAGTTGTTGCATAATTGGCTAGAGGCAAAAACCCCACTACAACAAGATCTCTTCTCTCAAAGAGAAGACATGAGGGATTCTTCCTCACTAAGAGATCAAGAAAAAGGATCTCTTGATGATGAAGCATTCTCCAACCATGATGAGGAGGGAGGGGAAGAGCAGAGAAGATCCTCCAGTGCTGTGACAGCAGGAGGAGATCTATTTTCAGTTGGAGATGGAGGTGAAGCAATGGCTTCCACTAGAGGAGTTCTTGCACCTTTGCAAGGATTTCCTAAGGATCTTCCATATGGAGGACATGAGCAGCATGTGTCTTTGTTAAAATACAATGAGACAGAACAAAGGAGGGAACACCTAGCTGATCCACTATCAGAAGATGGGGCAAATGCTCCAATCAGAGGCACTCTTACATCACTAAGAGGGGTCTCCAAGTTTCAGGAGGCTTCCACACAAAAATCAGAGTTGAACTTGCGCTGTGGAAGCAAGGGAATGTTGATTCCATCTGATAAGCATGGGAGAAAGAACCATGAGGCTTCACTGTCTTGTGGAAAACCACCTGGGAGACCACCTGATTCAGATCTAGTGAAATGTGTCCCACATATTTATGCTCCACTCATGAGTCCAGGGAGGATTGGAGCATTAGAAGACAAGGCTACAATGCTAGGAGGCTTGGGTGAGCTCAAGGAGAAGGGAGGTCTTATTCCCTTATCATCACTACCCACTCTCCTATCTGGATCTGCACTATGGGAGGAGAAGAATGAAAGGATCAGCCTTCCAACACACACCTGTGGCATGGGGAATGCCAAGGAGAAGATCAACAATATGACAGACATTCCTGTGGATGTATCATCAGCGCTGTCATTGTTGAGCAGTGTAGATTTGTATTGGAAGTCTCAACTACTTGTAGAGTATTCCAAAGATCTTCACACATGTATGATACTTGATGACATGCTGCAAGGAGAGGGCTACTTAGTCCAAGAAGGGGTCATCTATCATCATGGTAGAGTCTTCTTGTCTAGAGATTCCAAACTCAAGCAGAAGATACTACAAGGAGCACACAAAGAGTTATTTTCCAGACATATGCAGTCAATGAAGATCTACTCTCTAATTATGAGGAGCTTTGATTAGGAAGACTTGAGAGAGGAACTACATTAGCAATTTCAAGAGTGCATGAGCTATGTGGAGTTGGGGCAGCCAAGGAACTCTATGCAAGAGTCATTTTAGCCATCTCTTCCTTCTTTTGAGAAAGGAGAAATGTCCATGCACAACTCTATGTGTATGATTAACTTTGATGGTAAAGAATATGTTCATGTAAAGCAAGTTTATTTTTCTATTAGTACATGTTCTTTTACCATTTGTATGCAGGTCATGACTCCTAAAAGGAGCAATGTATCATGTAGATGTCATGGCAATTGTTGGGCCACTAAGAATTCTGAATTTGGCCACTCCCTTGATGTGCAAAGGGAGATTTATTTTCATGATGGGTGCTTCCCAAAGGCACCAAATATATCTCACATTTTCTGCAACAGTGAGATGACTTGGGCAGCAATTAAGTGGTGGGAAAACCACTTACCACATCTTGGTTTGATGCAGGCAGGGGATGCTCTGCACTGGTTCCACATGTGGGACTATGATCCACCTCCATGTACACACATTTCTGTTTATTTGTACATTGTCTTGATCCCCTATATTGATGACGGGCTTGTACTTTTCATGGGGATAAATGGAGGAAGGAGGGAAGGCATGCAGGTGCCCTATGGGATGACTACACTCCCTGTACTTTATGTTTTGTATTTCAGGGAGGGCATTGGGCAAACCATGGTTGTTTCAGGTGATTCATTGTTTCCTTATGAAAGGAGTTGTTTGCACCTCATGAGGACATTGTTGGGACAAGTCATGGATGGATGGATTGGTGGTCACTTAGCTTATGAGGGAAGCTTATCCTTTGTTTATGACTCCAATGGAGGAGGAAATGAGTTGCAGCACTCACCTTATTAGTTTCTTGAGGACAAGCAACATTATGGAGGGGAGAACTGTAATGTTCCTAATTAGCCCAAGCTAATAGGAATATTCCTTTTTGTTTTCATTTTCTTGTTACAAGAATATAATTGTAAAGGAGGACAAATTAAACTCCTTAAATAGCAAAATAAATCAATGCCCATGTGAACAAGGCTAAATCTGGGTTTCTTTAATAAAAATCCCTCATGTGTGAAAGGGGATTGTGAAATTTGATTGGGTCAACAGGACCAAATCTATAGCACTGTCCAGATGCAATGTACCTTGATGAACAGTGCAAATCTAGTTGGAGGGTTCCAATGTGAAAGGAGCTGAACCTTTGAGATGGTTTAGGGTTTTACAAGGCTTTCATCCTATAAATGAAAGAGGAGAGCAGCATGAGATGGGTTGTTGAACATATTATCTTTGAAGGATTTTTCTATTTAGGCACTTCTCATTCTCTGGCTATTTAGCTGAGAATAGTGTTGTTTAGCACTAGGTGTTCCTGGTCGAGAATCCCACCTATTTCCTTGAGGGGCCTCGTGGAAGAGTCTTGTATTTCTTGGTCGACTATCAGTCATTTGGCCAAGCTTCTTCTTCCAACTACAACTCAGATCCTGTTGAGGGTTTGGTTGTCCTTGTGAGCAACAGTAAGTGGACGCTAGATCTATTTAGATCTAGACAATACTAGTGCCTCTTTTCACTAGGGAAGCTTTCTATCCCATTGGAAAGAGTGTATTAGCTTACTTGAGCTTCAGATCTACAACTTGGCATCAGGCCAAAGTCTACACCAAGCCTACAACGCATTTTATCTCCCTGTACTGCGTTATTTTGCAAGTGAAGAGTTGCAAGGTGTTTGGCAACTATTTGGAGGAGAGATCTCTGGTGTAAAAGAGTCTTCCTTACACTGTGGTGATCCATGGATTAGCCATATAATCCATGTATGTTTCAGATCTGATCTATTCATTGATCCATTTGCTTCAGAATTTCTGAATCATTCTGTAGATCTTCTGCAGTAGATCTCAGATCTACTCTTTGTGCTTCATGTATTGCTGAAAACCCCAAGGGGGATGTAAAATAGAGACAATCTAGTGTATAGATCTGATATAGATCTAACCTTTTGTACATAGATCTGTCCTAGATCTGAGTTTTAACTTACAGCTGCTGTTTACTCATAAAAATAACGCTGTCAAGGCTTTGCAGTGAAATACATTGTTGCAGCACCTCTTTTAGAGGGTTTTTCTCCATAAAAGTCTCTTTCTTTCTATTGTACATTGATTGGGCTATACTGTAAATCTGATTTATCATTGTATCAGCTATTTTTAAGTTTTCATATTGGCCTACTGCTACTACTATCATAAACTGCATTATTTTTTGGGCAGTGTTCTTTTGTATTGTTGTAGTCCCTTCTTTGGGCAGTTTTCAAGCCTTCCTAGGCGTGGGAGATCTATTTAACCCATCTAGAGAGATTTTCTTCTGATCTCCTCTTGGATTTAGGTCTTAGATACTCAGATCTAAGGGATCCAAGGGTTGATTTCAAGAGCTGTAGCAGTCATTCCTGAAAAATTCGTTTTTCAGGCATGCCTTGCTAGCAGTTCCGATTTTGGGATATTACAGAGGCAAAATGGGCTAGTTTGGTTGAGGTTGAGCCATTTCCAAAAAACCTACCAGAGAGACCATACGCATGTGTTTGCTTCACTTAGAGTGAAAGGGGCCACGCCTTCTTCATCAACACAGCAGTTGGATAAAGGTAAGGAAAAGGTGATAGAACCAACCATATATGATGAGAAGGACAATCATGAAACATAGCATGAATTTCAGTTGGTTGACCTAGATGAGGAGGATGAAGACAAAATCACAAATGAAGTAATCAAAGGTAAAGAGGCTAAGATTAGTGAGCTCCAAGCTAGTCTTGAGAGGGATAAATATGTGATTCACTTTCTTGAGCATGAAAATGAGCAGTTGAAGACCAAACAGGTCATTGATGAGGTGAAGTAATTCACTGCTCAAAGGGAGGCTCATAAGGCCAAAGCCTTGCTTCCTGAGACATTAGAGAAGTATGGTGAACCTAATGATGAGGAGGATCAACCTCCAAGACAGAGACCTAGGACTAGAGGGCTAAAAAGAGCTCTAGCCCTAGAGAGACAAAGGGAAGCTAGCCTAGTTGACCAGTTGACCCTAAATGAGTAGCTTGCTATACAAATCAATGAGAACAAGGAACCATGGCTTGATAGAGCCAATCTACACTTGGAAAATCTGTTAGAGAAGGCCAACAAGGATAATGACTTGTTGAGAACAAAGTCAAACTTCATGCCCGAAAAGAGAGAATTCCACTGGCCAAGTTCAAAAGAGGCAATGCCAAAATTGAAGACTTGACTAAGAAAGAAGAGAAAAAGAGGCTAGACATACTTTCCGAGGTGACACTCCATGCCTCAAACACATTCAGCAAATATCCCACCAATTTTGACAAAGTTTTGGCAAATTTAGCATGTTTGTACATTTCTGTGTTTTTAAGGGTATTTTTTGCACAGTAAAATTGTCAAACGCGCAGCACCTTGGACGCTGCGCTCTTTTTCGAGGCATCCAATGAGAAAATGGCCACCACCAGTAGATTCATAATGATGATGATATCAACCATATGCATTTTCTAAGCATTTGGAGGCCAACTGGTTATTGAAAATGACAAAAACCATGTTTTTGCCTCATTTTTTGCCTGGTCGTTGCATGTTTACCAGTCTTGGGAAAATAAGTTTTTGACAGGGAAAATGGGCTTTATTTTTCAAACTAAAAGTAGTTCTGAAAATTATACTTGAAGGGTTTTCCAACAAGCCATCTTGAAGCAAATTTGGAACCCAAGAAAGCACCCAAATTCAGCCTTGAATAGAGAAGGCACGTTTGACAAGAAAAGGGCACGTTTGGCAGTCTTATGAAATTTTCTGAGTTTCACTCCAATTTTGATTTTTATCTTGAGAAATGTTGATTTTACCTATGTAAATGATGAATATGAATGTAATTATCATATTTTTACTATTTATTAGGGTAAATACATTAGGTATATCAAGCAAATGAGGTGTAATGAATCAGTTCACTTGAGATAGGAATGAGTCACTTGGACCATCCTATACTTTAGCTATCAATTCATATTTTTGTGTAATATCTTCCTCACCTCATGGATTCGACCCCTGAGGATGAGTGAAGGTGATTTTCATGTCTATTTAGCTCATTTCTTCACACTAGTGAAGGGTTGCAATCAGTTTTATGTTTTCTAGTTGATCAAGGAAACTTTGTACTAAGTTTGGCCAAGCTAATAAAGAGAAGTTGCAGATAATTTTATGGGATACTTGTGGTATTGAATGTCTATCATAGTTTCTTCTTCAATATCATATGTTTGAAAGTATTGCATTCATGTTCACTTTCATTTCTATATTATGATATTTTACAAGTTAGAAATTCAGAATACATGTATGCCATGCTCGTTTTGGGTAACTAATCATATTTTGTTCATTATCTTCTGCCTGAGAAAAATACATCTCTTATGATTTTCTTTGCCTTATTACAGTTTCAAAATCTTTCCATAACCATTTCCTTTAAGTGATTTGAATTGTACCTACCTTGCCCCACTAATCCCTGCAACCCTAACTCATTTTCCTTGACCTAATTCCTTAATTCAATGATTTCCCCAACCAAAACCAATTCAAAACAACCCCCTACACTCTATACCTAGCCTAAAAACCCTAATTTCTCCAGCCATCCTTGTTGTGATCCTTTTGGAGAGAGCCCTCTCCGGATTGATAGGGCTAGCTTTCAAGTCAAAATCTTGGTCTGTGGTTACCTCTGTTGGGATTCCTTCTTCAGCCTTGGGAATTTGGCGGAGTGGTAACATCTTGGTGTCGTTGTCGGGGAGCAAAGAGACAAAACTTCCCTGGGAAATAACGACAAATATTAGATCTGATTGTTGATGGTGGACAACAGTCAGATGCACATGAAGGCTGAACCATTCACCTGGCGACTCCAACTTGATGTAAAGACTCCACTGGAGGATCGACCTTGCCAGCAGGAAAATGGAAGAACCTCACACAAAGGTCAGGTATTCAAAGTGGAATTGTATTCAAGATGTAATAGGATTTCTTGTAAATTACTTCTTTTCTTTTCTTGAAACTATCCTGAAATTTTTCTAGAGTTTTTTGTATGAAAAAGATTATCAAAGTTTTGATTTCGCCTATTTGAAGAGTGTAAATACCGAGTTTCCCTTTGATTTTGATCAAGATCAAGACCTCTTACCTGAAAATTGTGCATATCCTTTTCAAGCTGATGAACCTCAAGAGATCAAGACTGATCCTATAGCTTCTGTACATATTCATGCACCTTGTAAAATTCCAGATAGATATAAACCACTCATCTTACCTCCTATACTCCATGCTTTCCCTAAAAATTGTTACAAATATCTTCCCAGGTTTGATGGAGAATATGGTAACATCACTGCTGAGAAACACATTCAGAGTTTTGAAATTTTTCTCAACTTTTTTTAAGGTTGATGAAGATGATTTTAGTATCAGGATCTTCGCTCTATCTTTGCAAGGCGAAGCCAAGGAATGGTTCAAAAACTTGCCAGTTGCAAGTATTTTTTATTTCCATCAGTTTGTGAAAGTCTTTCTTGATAAATGGGTGATAAAGAGGAATCCTTTTCTGATTTTAGAAGAATATGATAATTTGAAAAGGCATCCAGGAGAAACAGTGCAAAAATTTTCAGCTAGATTCAATCAAGTATACCATTCGATCCCTGCTGATATAAAACCGCCTCTTGGTTCAACCCTCTTACACTACCTAGATGCCTTTGATCCGGAAATGGAATTTCAATTGAGAGAAAGGGACATTACAACACTTGAAAAAATGCAGGACAATGCAATAGTTGTAGAAGCTAATTTGTTGATCAAAAGGTTAAATTTGAAAGTAGAAGAAAAGGAAAACATAGAAAGAATGCTTGACATCTTCAGTAGTGAAGCTCGACATTTTGGATAGAACAGTAGAGGAAATGATGCAAAAGATCACCATGAGAGATGAAATTTTTGTTCAAGAGGACCATGTCCCACTGATTGAAGAAAAATAAGTTGCTGATCTGAAACATTTTCCTTCCTCTCCTAGTTATCATAGATCTGATAATGATTTTATGTATGCATTAAGGGACAATAAATAAATCAGTTTTATAGATCAGCTTGTAGAGGAGAGATCTGTAGATCTGATATGCATGCTTGATGACATTCTTCCTTTTGATGATTTACCTAAGTATGATCAGTATGATGAAAATCATGTTCTCCAAACAGAAGCTAATATTGCAGAGAAATCAGCAGATGGTTTGTGGGAGAAGGAAGTTCAATTTCAGTAGCTCAAACACAGGGATCAGTCGATGCATATCATCTATGGCAGTGATGAGGAAAGTGTAGAAAATTTGGAAGTAAGTGAAGGATATTTGCCTCTTTGTTTTATTTCATTTTAGTTCATCAGAGATAACTTTCATGCAATCAGAAATCAACAGTCATTAAGATTTGATCTTGACAATCAAGAGGATAATGAAATTCTCGATCAGAGCTCCTTACCCTTGTGTTTCTCCTCATTTGTAAAAATGAGAGAAAAATATGAGCAGGTAGATAAGTGAATGGTCAACACTATAAATGATAAACATTATCCTGAACTGGTTGAGGAAATCATTTGCGACATAGAACCCTCCTTAGATCCATATTTGCATCCCTTGAATGCCATTGAATGTTAGGTTGCAGATGAAGGCTTGGAAATTGAAACATATGATCAAACAATGCAAGATGATTCTGTAACATTATGTTTTGAAGCATTTCAATTTTTAAAGGAAAATTTCCATAATGTCTCTAAAGCAAAGGATGAGAAGGCTGTAGAAAGTCATGCAGTCTCATTAGAACCAATGGAAAATAGGTTGCAGCAGTCTTTTCAAGATTTTCATGACCCAATAGCTGATGTGTCGGATGATATCTGCAGTAAAAGTCCTTCTCCATTAGCTAATTGTGAGCCTGAAAAGAGTGTTGATATAACCTTGATCCGACAGCTGACCTCATTGTCTTGTTTATCAGGAGTCTCATTACAAATCTCATCCGAACATTTGCAGCGATATTAGGAAATTAAGGGTAAAGATGAAAGTTCATATTCAAGGTACAAAGACTACCTAGAGCAGAGCAGTAATGTATTAGATGGGCTGGTAATTAATATGTATTCTTATGAAGATCTTTTTGAATCATTCTTGAGGTCAACCGGTGGGATCATGCTTTGAAATTTCATTAAGATTCAATCTGATTTCAAGTTTTCATGGGAGTTTCCTTTCAGTGGTTCTCTCTTCTTGCTCATAAGCAAGCACTTGCGGAGAATTCAACTAGCAGCCATAATTCTTACATGGTTGCATTGACTCTTCCATTTCACTTTATTAGGTGATGAATGGATCATTTAGAGTAGATGTGTTGAATAAGATTAATTCTGAGCATTTTTTTTAGTTTGTCAGTTGTATTTTAGTCTAAGTTAGTTTAGTCAAATTTCAGTTAGTTTCAGTCAGTTTGTGTCATCGAGTTTACATTATTTAGTCTTGCATCTCAGTCTGAGTTTTCTTGACTGTATCGGCCCAATGGAAGAGGCACTAATCTACAAAATTCAGAGATTTGTGGTTATTGACACATCTTACAGAGTTGTCATCCCCAATAAGGCCAATGTTAGTGTCAGAATATGCATTCTGCCATTAGTGATCAAAATCACTCTTTTCATTCTCATTTTAGGTGTCCTACTTTGGAATTTTTATTTCATTCCATTAGGTCATGCTAAAAATTGTTTCATTGATGGTAGCCCTACTCAATAAAAATTCACTCTCCCTCAGAAAATCACATTTGTTGGCTCACCTTCATGTCTTTCTGAGCATAATAACACCTATGAAAAGCTCATTTCACCATGTCTTGTCTTAGCCAAGTCAGTCATGAAATTCAGGTTATTCAAGGTCTCATTAGGTCATTAGGTTTTGTTTTCCAAGGTCCAAGAATGCATCATTTCATCCCAATAAAGTCAACAAATAAATGTGAGAGTGACTTAGTGACATTCTATTTCCATTTTCAGAAGATCATCAATATGTAAATATTATATTTTAAAGTTGTAATTTTGATTTTATATGATTTTCATATCAAAATTTCATTTTGATATGGAATCAAAAGATGTAATTTATTTTGAATTTCCTATGTAATTTTATGTTTTCTATATGTAATATTTTCACTCCCTAGCTGTCAACTCAAAGCACTCATGCCAAACTAAAGGAAAGAATTGTCAAACTCCATCAACTGATCAACCTGCAAAACAAAAAGTCAGAAGTCAAAGAGCATTAGTCTGAAAATTTGAAAGGTAAAGTGAAACATAAGGAAAGTGGGTTTTCAAAGCATATAGCAAATCCACTTAAGTATAAAAGCCCTCAACACTTCAAATCGAAGTTCATTTGTTTCCTACAGCCTCAAGCAAACTTAGCAAAGGAGAAATTTTTGAGTTTTAGGGTGAAATTGTGCAAAACAGGTTCAGAGGGCGCATTTGGCCTGGTCGTTGCACGTTTGGCCTGGACACTGCGGGTTTGGTAGAAATTCCAATGTATTTTTCAATGGCGCTGCGCGTTTTTCCTAGTCTTTGTGCGTTTACCAGGGACATTGCATGTTCACCCAATTGCTTCAAAAATTCTCTGCCAGACCTCAAAATCTCATAGATTCATTCCAAAACTTTGAAACAGTGATTCCTCATGCCTCCAGTATGCCAATAAGTAACAAATTTGCCTCACTCCATTTTATCAAATGTCAATTTGACGTGTGATTGTGCTTAATGGAATTTAGTGCCTCTTTCTAAATTCAAAAAACCCTAGTTTTCATTAAAATCTAATTTACATTCTAAAACTGGTCCCTTGGCCTTCATATACTCTTGCTCACATCCTAAAACACTTTCCCAACTCCCTACATTTATATCCCCATTCCCTAAACTATCATATCCTTTAAAACCCTAAGTCCTAGGTTTTCACTTGCCTAGGCTCTCTTCCCTATTCCCATCTCCCCCATTTCCTCACACCAACCATCACTTCAGACACTTTCATTTCATTCCATCATATCCCTAGGATTTTGACACCAAGAACATCATGGCTAAAGAGGAGAACAGAAGCCATAGTGAGGAGGAAGAAAGAAAGGAGAGAAGGTCATAGAAAAAAGGTGGGAGAGTCATTAGACATGAACCAACAAATACCAGAGAGCTTATGGCATCTCCCTTCACTGTGGCATGCTTTAAGCATGTAGGTTGTTTTGAGTTATGTGAAAAAGTGCGAAAAGTCCACTACCATCATATGTTGACATGATTATTCATTTCCAGCCTCCATGACAACCAGGTCACCCTTGCTGGTGTCAATTTCACTGTGTCCACTAACATTATATCAACTGCCACTAAGATCCCAAATTTTGGGGAAAAATAGTTCAAACAAGGAAAATTGAGTCACTATTATTATGAGCCATGTCTTAAACCAAGGTACAAGAATGAGAGAAAGAGGATTTTTCCTTTCTCTTACCTCCTGGACAGATATGTCCCCATGATTAAAATCATCATGAGATACTTCACCTGTGAGGGAAGTATTTCTAGACTCTATATCTATCATGTCCAGCTACTCATGCACTTCACAAGGGTCAGAATGGTCAATATACCTTACTATCTCTACTGGAGCATTGAAAAGATGTCATTTATTGCCCAAAAGAGAGATTATGATCATCAAATGCAAAATTTCTTTCACCACTCTCATATCAAGATGATAGTCACACATCACCTTGATCTGTTAAAAATTCCATGCGACACCTTCATATCCAATGAGATTTTCACGGTCCCACCTATTCAGCATGGCCAGGATGCACCTTTATCATCTCATCCTTCCACATCTATCCCTCCATCTCAGCCTACTGTTCATACATCATCGCCAACTCATTTCCATTCACCTCCTTCACCTCTATCTCACATTTATCCTTCTTCTTCACCTTATTATGACCCTTCATCACCATCCCATCATTATTCTGAGTCACCTAGGAGAGATGAGGACATTGAGGCAAAATGGGCTAGTTTGGTTGAGGTTGAGCCATTGCCCAAAACCTACCAGAGAGGCTATAGGAATGTGTTTGCTTCACTTAGAGTGAAAGGGGCCATTCCTTCTTCATCAACACAACAGGTGGATAAAGGTAAGGAAAAGGTGATACAGCCAACCATTCATGATGAGGAGGACAATCATGAAACAGAGCATGAATTTTAGTTGGTTGACCTATATGAGGAGGATGAAGACAAAATCAAAAATGCAGTAATCAAAGGTAAAGAGGCTAATATTAGTGAGCTCCAAGCTAGTCTTGAGAGGGCTAAATATGTGATTCACTTTCTTGAGCATGAAAATGAGCAGTTGAAGACCAAAAAAGTCATTGATGAGGTGAAGTACTTCACCGCTCAAAGGGAGGCTCATAAGGCCAAAGCCTTGCTTGATGAGATATTAGAGAAGTGTGGTGAACTCGATGATGAGGAGGATCAGCCTCCAAGATAGAGACCTAGGACTAGAGGGTTGAAAAGAGCTCTAGCCCTAGAGAGACAAAGGGAAGCTAACCTAGTTGACCCTGAATGAGCAGCTTTCCATAAAAATCAATGAGAACTGGGAACAATGGCTTCATAGAGCCAATATACACTTGGAAAATATGCTAGAGAAGGCCAACAAGGATAATGACTTGTTGAGGACAAAGGTCAAACTTCATGCCGGAAAGAGAGAATTTCATTGGCCAAGTTCAAAAGAGCCAATGCCAAAATTGAAGACTTGACCAAGAAAGAAGAGAAAAAGAGGCTAGACATACTTGCCGAGGTGACACTCCATGCCTCAAACACATGATCAGAAAATATCCCACCAATTTTGACAAAGTTTTGGCAAATTTAGCACAGTAAAATTGTCAAATGTGCAACACCTTGGACTCTGTGCTCTTTTTTGAGGCATCCAATGAGAAAATGGTCACCACCAGTAGATTCAAAATGATGAGTACATCAACAATATGAATTTGGTAAGCATTTGGAGGCCAAATGGTCATTGAAAAAGACAAAAAAACATAAAAAAAAACCATGTTTCTGCCTCATTTTTTGCCTGGTCGCTGCGTGTTTACCAGTCTTGGGAAAATAAGTTTTTGATAGGGGAAATGGGCTTCATTTTTTAAACTGAAAGTAGTTATGGAACGTAGACTTGAAGGTATTTCCAACAAGCCATCTTGGAGAAAATTTGGACACCAGGAAGGCACCCAAATTCATCCTTGAATAGAGAGGGCGCATTTGACAAGAAAAAGGTGCGTTTGGTAGTCTTCTGAAATTTTCTGAGTTTCACTCCAGTTTTGATTTTTATCTTGGGAAATGTTGATTTTACCTATTTAAATGTTGAATATGAATGTAACTATCATATTTTGACTATTTACTAGGGTAAATATTGTTAAGTCTGAACTTTACCTATGTTTTAGACCTATCCTAGGCCTTCCCTCCCCTATTTTTGAACCCTTTTTAGCTCTTTAATTATACCTAGTTTGGCTATGTTATCTAGTTTTGGCTAAAAAGGGTACCATAAGCCTAAGGTATCTTAAATTATCATAAGAAGTGTCATTTTATCTAAATTCAAGTATTCTTTGATCTAGTTGTGTCTTTGTTGCATTACTACTCTAACTAGTCTAGAACTTGTGCACAGATTTGCTAGATTCTTACAGTTCCGCAAATCCTGTAGGCAACTCATGCGGCCGAGATTCCTGCAGATGTTCCAGATTTCTTGCAGATACGCCGATTTCCTGCAGTGAGATCGATGGTTGACCATGTTCCACTCATCTCTAGATTGAGTAAAGACATGGGTTTTGAACTGAATTTGTTGCATATGGAAGTTGTCCTATTCACTGTTCTGAATCCTCTTTTTACAATGACCCAAACCTACAGATATTCTCTCTTGCCCACATGGAGAAACAAATTCAGCCGCAAAAATGGAAATTGTCTAATCCATGCTTCCAGTCATGGATTAAACTCAACAGAATTTTAATTTTTCAATTTGTATCTATATCATTGGTTGTAGGCTTATATTAGTGATTTACTTCGTTCAAGCCAAATATGGGCTTTGGGAAATGTATAAATTTGATGTATTTCTCTTTGTAAAGAAGGTTGGGTTGGGATTGCTGTTGATAGCAAGATATCGAACTGTATTTGACTGTAATTTCCATATTAATAAAATAGTCTATGTTATGTTTACCTTTCTGAGAAGCTTCTTCGAATTTTGAAGGAGTTATGAGTGAGGGAGGGCCCCCTTCGCTCAAAACTCCCACATCATAGTGTGTGTTTTATTTCTGTTTCATTTATGCATCAATAATTCCTGTACGCAGCTAGTGCTTTCTTTCTGCATTTCCTACAGCAAACTATTAATTGGTTAAGTGATTTAATTCTTTATGTTAATGAGCTCTTTTCATTTGATCAATGTTTGGATTCATGCTCTTTAATTTGGATTCTTGATTGTGGTTTATCTTTTATCTTTTCCTGCATCAATTTCAACAAACCCAAGTGTTGTAGAGGGATGATATATGCCACTCCATAGCCATTTTTGCAAAGTATTGATACAAGAAAAAATCATGAGTTGTCGATTGTTGTTTGATATTTATCTTTTCATGGTCAATATCAGCAAATCCTAAGTGTTGTATAGGGATGATATATGCCACTCCATAGCCATTGCTGCCAAGTATTGACATAAGAAAGAAGCATTAGTTGATGTGTGTATAATTTATTAACACTTGAAGTAATCAACCTGCATATACTTTGCACTGCATCTCATCAGTTTACCTTCCTGGATTGACAATTTATGATTGACAAATTATAAGCATATAATTTGACTCAACAAATACATTAGGTGAATCAAGCAAATGAGGTGTAATGAATTAGTTCACTTGAGATAGGAATGAGTCACTTGGACCATCCTATACTCTAGCTATCACTTTAGATTTTTGTGTAATATCTTCCTCACCTCATGGATTCAACCCCTGAGGATGAGTGAAGGTGGTTTTCATGTCTATTTAGCTCATTTATTCACACTAGTGAAGGGTTAGAATCAATTTGATGTTTGCTAGTTGATCAAGGAAACTTTGTACTACGTTTGGCCAAGCTAATAAAGAGGAGTTGCAGCTACTTTTATGGGATACTTGTGGTATTGAATTTCTATCATAGTTTCTTCTTCAGTATCATATGTTTGAAAGTATTGCATTCATGTTCACTTTCATTTCTATATTATGATCTTTTACAAGTTAGAAATTTAGAATACATGTATGCCATGCTCTGTTTTGGGTAATTGATCATATTTTGTTCATTATCTTCTGTCTGAGAAAAATAAATCTCTTATGATTTTCTCAGCCTTCTTATAGTTTCAAAATCATTCCACAACCATTTCCTTCAAGTGATTTGCATTGTACCTACCTTGCCCCATTAATCCCTGCAACCCTAACTCATTTTCCTTGACCTAGCTTTCCTTGACCTAATTCCTTAATTCAACGATTTCCCCAACCAAAACCAATTCAAAAAAACCCCTTGCACTCTATACCTAGCCTAAAAACCTTAATTTCTCCAACCCTCCTGGCTATGACTCTTTTGGAGAGATCCCTCTCCGGCTTGATAGGGCTAGCTATAAAGTCAAAGTCTTGTTTTGTGGTTACCTCTGTTGGGATTCCTTCTTCAACCTTGGGAATCTGGAGGAGTGATAACACCAAGACCGGTCGAAAAATAAGTGGTTGGATCTAGATGGATCTAGAAGGTGAAGAAAGCTGCTAATGGGAGTGTGGAGAAGTACAAGACCAGATTTGTGGCCCGGGGATTCTCACAAGTTGAAGGGATTGACTATGAAGAGACTTTTGCACCAATCCTGAGGTACTCTTCCATTAGATCTATCCTTGCACTCTCAGTGTAGATGGGGTGCTGCATTCATCATATGGATGTGAAAACTGCGTTTCTCAATGGAGTTCTTGAGGAGGAAGTGTACATAGAGCAGCCATAAGGTTTCAGAATATTTGACAGTGAGTCGCATGTGTGTCGAATCGAGAGAGCATTGTATGGGCTGAAGCAAGCACCTCATGCTTGGTACACTCATATTGATAACTATTTCACCGAATTGGGCTTCACCAAAAGTGAAGCTGATGCAAACCTGTACCAGATTGTGATTGATGGTAAGATTTTTATTATTTTACTTTATGTAGATGATCTCATCTTGACAGGTGATGAGTAGCTGATACTTTATTGCAAAGAGGACCTTGCAAGAGAGTTTGAAATGAAGGATATGGGACTCCTTCACTATATCCTTGGTTTCGAAATATGGCAGCGTGTTGGTGAAATTTTTGTTTCTCAAGGCAAGTATGCCAAAGAGATACTGGGTAAGTTTCACATGGAGAGTTGTAAACCCATGGACACTCCTCTTCCAGGAAATTGGAGGAAAGAGGATGCAACTTTAAGAGAAGTAGTGGACGCTACTGTCTACAGGTAGTTAGTGGGTTCACTGATGTATTTGGTGAACACTAGACAAGACATTTGCTATGCAGTTAACCAGTTGAGTCAAGCTATGGTTAAGTTGACCACGCTCTTTTGGAAGGTGGGGAAGCATATATTGAGATATCTCAAGGGTACAACAGATTATGGATTATGGTACAAAAATATAGAGGGAGTGACACTTCAAGGCTTCACGGATGTAGATTGGGCAGGTAGTCCATCCGACAGAAAGAGCACATCAGGAGGGATCTTCAACATAGGATCGACAACAATTTATTGGTACAGCAGGAAGCAGCGTTTCGTGGCATTCAGTTCAGCCGATGCAAAATACATGGCAACAATTCAAGCTGCATGTGAGGACATCTGGATGAGAAAGATCTCGTTTGGTTTGTTTGGTTCTCAGATGGATCTGGAGGTGATACATTGTGATAACCAGAGTTGCATTAAACTCTAAGTTAATCTGGTATTCCATGATATGTCCACATTAACATCAGGTACCACCATCTTAGATATTGTGTCCAGAGATGCGTAATGTTACTTCAGTACATTCCCATGGAGGATCACGATGCAGATATTCTGACGAAGGCGCTCACCAGGAGAAAATTCGAATACCATAGAGGCAGGATCAGGGTGGTATATAATCTCTTTCTTGTCGAGAGGGAGTGTTGAAGTTCAACAAGAAATTGTAACACCTACACTAGTGTGGGACCAACAGGTCTTAGCAACACCTACACTGGTGTGGGCTAAATTTGGTGTAGTGTCTAATTTAGTTTTCCCTTAATTAAGTTGGAAAATAAATGTAATCTTATCTCAAAATCACTTGTAAAAGTTAACTGAGTGTGATAAACTCAGTTATCTCATGAATTTCGAGTTGAGGGTAGTTGGTGAGGCATGTAGAGTAATTCTAGTTGCAACAGAGTTTGAATTGCAGTTGGTGCATTAGTTAATGCATGAGAAATCAATTAATTCAATCTAGGTGAGTTAAAGTCAGTTGTGCTAGTTGTAACTGTTTCTTGCACTAGTGAGAGATCAAGTGAATTAAATATTATTTGATTCACAATCAGTGATCTAACATGCAATTGATGATTTACTATTATTAGTTGCATGCATGTCAGTTCCAGTGGAGACCCAATTGAGACAAAGGTGAAAAGGATGTTAAGTATTAGTTGAAGGAGTATTGGGTTGCACCCATGCAACCAAACACCCATTGGATTGCCCCTGTTCCTTGCGCAGTTTAGGAAGACGAAAATTCCTATTCTTTAGGGATTGAATTCATCAAGATTGCGCAAGTAAGGCAGGCTATTTAGAGGTTGAGAATTGGCTAAGTGTTGGCCAGTTTTGTCTGGGACAGTGTGAGACAATTAGCTGAGTGCTGGAGACTCTTGTGAGAAGAGGGAATTGTATTTGTTTCATGTATCCATGCTGAATATACAATAAAAGATATTGGGGCTTTGAGCAGCAAACTTTCCCCGGGAAATTATTTGTGTTGTGGTTTGATTTGATTCTTTCTTTGCTTCATGTGATTGGCGATTGTGTTTATTTTCTGCAATTTATTTGTAGAAGCGATTTAGTATCTAACTTTAGTACATTGTTAGATTAGATTGAATCAATGATATACATATATGTTGTATAATTTCTACAGGTTGCCCACAAAGTTCTTCATCATAGTCCCATATTTTCATATTTCCAATTGTTCAAGTGAAAAATCATAGCACAAATTATAGATTACTATGCATGGAATAGAAGTGAAGTTGGTGTTATTTAGCGACATCAAAGAAATATGGCCACTTTTCAAAGAAGAGCCTCATAACGTTAGGCTTTCATTGGTAGCTAATGGTGTCAATCCAATTAGACATATGAAGTCCATCAACTTAGTGTGGCTTATTTTTGCTATAAATAATAACCTCCCTCCTTGGATGTCAATAATAAGGGAGCACACAATGTTGGTAATGGTTTTCCTAGGAATTTATTCAAAATAATGTTTGCAAGTACATAAATTTTCCATTATACATTAGTTGTTTGTTAAATATTAATTTTATTATTGTTCAAAGGTAATACAAATATGTATTTTAAAATAATGAGGTAAGTACCAAGTTAAATATACAAATGTATTTATTTAGCTTCTTATTGATGAACTTCTAAAGTTAAGGGGTTGGTATCATTATGTATCGTATCTTGAAACCAACAAGGCAAATACAATTCCAATTCCTTGAAATACTCACATGGACAATTCATGATGCCTCAGGGATAAGACATTTTTGTGGTAATTAAAAAAGACAATGCACTTTAATAATATTTATTAATATTACTTATCCATGTATTTTTTTAATAATTAATTTGTATATTAGTACTAACATAATTCCACATCTTATGGTTCTTAAGAAAGGGTAAATTTGCATGTCTAGTATGTGGTCCTCTAATGTTATCTCAATGTTCAAGAAGTTTAGGAAAAAGAGGTGTTTGATAAGGATAGACATTTCCTCATCCCTAAGAACCATTTGTATCAAACTATTGAGAAGTATATTTTGATTGTATCAAACTATTGAGAAGAATGACACCTCAACTATGAAAATTGGAATATAATAAGAATTGTTAAGGTAAGAAATCAGTTTCTATATCATATGTAACTATATTATACAAATTTTATTTATATTGAATTATTTTTAACGTACCTTAATATTATTTATTTTGCTTTATGTTTTGTAAAGGTCATTAATGCATTAGTCAACTTCCACATATAATAAAAATAGATGCAAGTTAATAGGTTTCCTATTATGAGCACCTACATGTAGCTCATATGTTTTATACAATGCATATAGAAGGAATGTTATATAAATATTAAGGAGAATCTTAGATGGAAGGAGTAAGAAGGATGCAATTTCCAAAGTTTATAGTGGCATTTAGGAAGTCGATCTATAATGGGAAATTCGATTCACTATTCTAGTGATGGAGAACCAAACAATATTGCATGGTTATTTATAGGGTAGGAAAACAAGGTTGTAATATCTATCATTTGAAAAATATGTTTCCCACTTGTTCTACTTGAAATATAAAGAACATATTAACAAAGAAATGTGAATTTGGTGGGGTAAAAAATCACAATTGGAAACACCTTTATTGAGGTAAGTTGGTAAATTCTTTCTTCCTTTTCTAGAAATTCCATATTATTTTCAATTTAGAAAAAAATAAAAATTTCTATATTTTAATTTGTTCTACCTTTACTCTTCTAGACAACTATTCAAACAACATAAAATAGGTTATATCTGATACTTTAAAGTTCATGAGGTTACATGTCATGATTTATAATAAAAAATTTAACTATATAATTGTTGCATATGTGATTTACTAGCATTATATGCATAATATTTTGTACTTTCAAAATTGTATTAACATGCGTCAATATGTGTAGTTGGTTGTCATCTAAAGAAATCCATAGAGAAGATACAACATATTGGAAAAAAAGAAATTTGTCACTAATGTGTGAATTGAAAAAGTATTTTCCTCTGAATTTTTAAAATTCACATGAACACTACCCCATACACCAAGTTGAGGAGATTTAAAATTTTGGACCCATGTGCATAAGGTCAATGTGGATGGTGGAGATGCACTTGACAACTTTGATATTTTTTTTTGGCAAAGATCACATCCTGAGGGATCTATGCTCAATGGCTGAAAGTTAAGGGTGTTATGTAGGAGCATCCCACTTCCAAGTCAAAATTTATTTTGGCTAGAATATGCGTCTATTATATTCCAAGGGAGTTGGTTCCCTAAATGATTGAAATTGTTTAATTTGATGTATTTCCTAAGTTTCTAGAATAATTTTACATAAATTATTTAGAGTGAGGATTGATGTATTCAGATCTACTCTTTAGGAGAGATCTCAAGAGTACTTGGAAAGTTAGAGAGATTTAAGGATTAGTTCAATTTATGAGAGGATTTTGTTGAGAAGATTGTGCATATGAACTTGAATTAGTTCATAATTCTATTTTGTATCAATGTAATCAATTTCATAAAAATAGTGGCAAGTGCATAAAATAGATTCGAGAGGTTTTAAGGGACAAGTAGGGCCAAAATTCTGAGAGAGGGCCAAATGATGTATTTCAAGCCAATGGACATTTTGTAATTTATTGTATATAATATATGATGTTATGAAACCAACTCACAAAATAGAAGAAAAGAGAGATCAACGACTTAGAAATCAACCTCTTCAACGGGGCAACCTCCTTTACGTTACATAAATGAACAATTATTGGATGATACAAATGACAAAACCTCCTTTCTATATATAGGAGTCCATGGGGTCACAATATAATCCTAGCCGACCTAACAATAATAATGTAAGGGCACAACAATAACAATAGTGGGCTTTTATGGGGAACAATAATAACAATATGGGACTACAGGGGTACAATGCTAACAATAAGGGGGCTACACTAGCAATAATAAGGGAATACACTAGAAATATAGGGATCTAACATGCCCATATCCTTCAAAAAATTGTTGTCCTAAACACTTGAATAGTTTTGGATTCTTCTGTATCAAATTATCATCCTCCCATGTGGAATCTTTAGTGGGTAAGCTCCTCCACTTGATGAGATACTCTGAAATTGATCGATCTTGTAGCTGTCGAGTTCTTGTTTTCGTGACAGTTTTAGGTTCCAATATGATTTTTTACTTCCTCATCAAGTTCTGGCAATATTTTTTGAACTGGAAGTTTATCACCTATAACCTTCTTTAAGCATGAAACATGGAAAACTCGGTGCACTCGGGAAGAAGCAGGAAGCTCCAATTTGTATGCCATAGTACCAATGTTTTGCAACACCTTGTAAGGACCATAGTACTTTGGAGATAATTTATTATCCTTCTTAGCTTGCTTGAGGGACATTTGTTTATATGGTTGTAACCGTAAAAATACCCAGTCTCCTACATTAAAACTTCTCTCACTGTGATGTTGATATGTCTGTTGTTTCATTCGATTTTGTGCCAAATTTAGGTTATCCTTTAAGAATTGGAGAACTTGTTGTTGATGCTCGATGTGATCTTCCACTGCTTGAACCTTAGAATTTTCTCTTAAATATGATGTGATGGACGGTGGATGCTATCCATAGAGAGCCATAAATATGGTCATTTTTCCTGCAGTGTGGAAGGAAGTGTTATACCAAAATTCAGCGAGAGGTAACCACTTGAACCATTGTGTTTGTTTATAAAATACAAAACAACGAAGATATCCTTCCAAACATTTGTTCACTATCTCATTTTTCCCATTGGATTGAGGATGATAAGATGAGCTATGAGCCAGTTGAGTACTCAAACAAGAAAATTATTTTGTTCAAAAATTTCTTGTGAAAATGGGATATCTGTTGCTTACAATATTTTTTGGGTTTCCATGTAGCTTTTTAATTGTTTCCAAAAATGCAGTAGCAACTATACTCGCTTTAAATGGATGAGATAATGCACAAAAGTGTGCATACTTGGTAATTCTATCAACTACCACCATGATGACACTCTTTCCTTTAGACATAGGTAAACCTGTGATAAAATCCATTGAAAACTCCTCCCAATGTTGACTTGGAATGGATAAAGGTTGTAGCAGACTCGAGGTCTTAATTGTCACAACTTTATTTTGCTGGAAAACCAAACATTCTGCGACAAAATTTTGAATATCAAATTTAAGGCCATCCCAAAAAAAATTCTTTCTTCACCCTGTGGTAAGTTTTTAAAAATCCCGAGTGTCCTCCTAAGGGAGAGGTGTGCAATTCCAAAAGAATATTTTGTTTTAGTTGGGAATTCTTACAAAGATATAGGTGATCTTTGTACCATAAGGAATCATTTTTCCAACTAAATGTATCAGATGTATTGGGATATTGTTGCAAATTTTGAATGAGTGTCCACACTTCTTCGTCATTCTTTGATTCATCCCTTGCTTTGGTTATCCAATCTGGTTGGATAATAGAAATGGCACAAAGCAATGCTTCCACCTCCTCATCCTTTCTTGAGAGTGCATCTGCAACAACATTTAACTTCCATTTTTTGTAGATGATTTCAAAGTCATAACCCAACATCTTTGTAACCCATTTTTGCTACTCTTCTAAAGATAGTCTTTGTTCCAAAAAGTATTTAAGACTATCATGATCATTTTTGAAGTGTCTTCCCATTAGGTAAGGTCGCCATTTCTTTAGTGCATGTAGTATTGCCAACATTTCCTTCTCATAAATAGATTTATGTAAATATTTTTCCTTTGATTGGACGACATTCAAAAGCAACGGGTCTTCCTTCTTGCATTAAAAAAATACCAATTCCATTTCCTGAGGCATCACATTCCATAATAAAGGCTTTTGTGAAGTCTGGCGTAGCTAAGACCAGCGCTTGGCACATTGCCTTTTTAAGATGCTAAAAGGCCTTAGTTTCTTTAGGAGTCCATGAAAATTCATCTTTCTTCAATAATGTTGTTAGAGGTGCTGCTATTCTCCCATAATTATTAACAAACTTGCAATAATACCACATTAACCCAAGAAATCCTTGCAAATTCTTTATGGTTGTGGGGAATTTCCTTTCCTTAATGGCTTTAATTATGCTAGGGTCTACCTTAACACCCTTTTGAGATACAATATGACCCAAATATTCCACCTCTTGTACTCCAAAGAAACATTTGGAGGTTTTTGCATATAATTGTTTCTTGTCCAATAGTTTGAGCAATTTTGAGCCTCCAATTTGTCATAATTTTGTTGATGAAACCATCCATTTTCGCATCATTCCATTCACCCATTGTCATCATTTTTAACCATATTGTTGGGAAAAATACTGAGAGGGGGGGGTGAATCAGTATTTACTGCATATTCAAAACTTTTACTTTTTCTTGCTTCTAAAACCCATACGCTACTTTCCTAAAACAGAATCGCGTATATACGCGGATACCCTTTATGAAACTCGCGTATACCCAGATATATAATTATGTCATTAGTTCTTTACTTAAATCATTCCATCATTCATTCATCAGATGTTTAATAAACAGTAAACATGTGCAGTAGGAACAGAATAAACCATCACACAAAGCATCACACATGAACACCAGGATTTTTAGGTGGAAACCCAAGCCTAAAGAAAACCACCGCTGTCATGTTCTCGCCTCTTCAATATTTTGATATAGAGAAAACATTCTACAACATATGTGCTCGGGTGCAGACTCCTCCTAAAGACGTTAGTCACCCACTCAAGGCTGCTAATGGGGGCCTCTCCCTAGAAGGGGAGCTCCAACCCTCGACTCGTTTACCGCCTCTCCCGGAAGGGAGCAACGACCCCCGATCTCGTTAATGTGACTCCAATTGAAGGGAGCTACAACTCGACCGAAGGCTACAACCTCAAGACTCTATGGACCACGTTTCATCAATTTTCACACCTGATCCAAAGCTTCCTTTTTAGGACACCACTTGTGCCACATTTCATCATATTTTCATACTGGACCCTTTCCATACTTTTAAGCACAAAAATACGTCACCAACAGATACATATCAACACAGATCAGATAGCAGAAACACAGCAGAACAGATCAGATATTTCATACCAATGCATTCTCAAGAAACCCTACATTCAGATATCGCATTTCTCGATGTCACAGATTGACGCTCACCCACACAAACCAGCGTATACTTCAGCACAAATTATAAAGCCAATTTTATTGCACATACGCGCTTTCTCTTCAGCTAAGCCGCGTATATACGCGCTTCCTCTTTGGTGAACTAGCGTATGGTTTTTCAACCTTAAATATCACTGCAATTCTTCACAACAGATACATCACTTCAGATTTTACCCTTTACCTTATTGTGATGTTCTAGATGTTCGCCCTTAATTCGCCGTGTATCTAATCATTCCATAAACAGATCTAGCAAATACAAGTACAACATGCATCTAGATCCCCTTCTTCATCATTGGTGCATCATTCATTCAGATCTATCATTCAATTGTAAACTCTTCATTCAACATATACTTCAGAGTGAAGTATTCATTCAAGCCCATAATTGGCACCCACATGCATCATTTGCACAATGAATTTCTTCTTATATAGGTTTACCCCTTTCAAATACCATGAGCCCCTCTTTTTCAATACCATGAGCGAAAAACTACATTATCTGGGAGGGAGACCCGGATCTGGGTCATAAAATGACCATTACCCAATACAATGGGTCAATACCATGGTGGTTACCCCTGGTTTTGCACTTTTTGAGCGCTTTTGCCCATACGCGACTTGGCACGTTCTTTCCCGCGTGCATACGCGACTTCCCCTAGGCAGATCCGTGTATGCCTAGAGACATACTCTTTTCATCAAGATTTAGCACATGCGGAATTCCTTTCTTCATTGCCTTCTGTACACACTGTAGCACATGCGGAATTCCTTTCTTCATTTCCTTCTGTACACACTGTAGATACATCAGATTTACTTCATCAGGAACATATTCTATTAAGCATAACTTCATCAAGTAAGTTGCCATCATCTTCATCAAGTGGGATGCCATTCAAGGATAACACTCAGCATCATATGGCTAGCAAACATCATTTACCAAGTCCATCAAGTCAAGAATAACTTCATCAGGTGGATTGCCATCAAGGACAACACATGCCAACAATCTCATGTCTTCATCTTCATTCAGTGGGTTGCCATCTTGACAACACTCTGCATCATATTGCCAACAATCTCCCCCTTTGGACTTGATGGCAACCACGATGGTGTTTGGTTACCACAACAGATAGGAACATTAAGAATACAATGACACCATGTCACTCTCTCCATTTTTGACACCATTCTTTTTCTTCATTCAAACACCATGTCACTCTCCCCCTTTGACATCAAGGGCAAAGGGCGGATCAAAAGCCAACATACTCTCCCTCTTTTCTCCTCATGTGGAAGAAGTGTTCTGTAGATCTGATATATACTGAAGTGACCAAGCTCCCCCTGAGTTCATGCTGAATCTTCAAACATATATTGCAATGAAGTACATGACTCTATGAACATCCTATCACCAAAGACTCATACTTACATCAAATATCCAACCAAGTGGATTTACATATAAGACTCAAGTACCCAACCAAGTGGGTTTACATATAAGACTCAGCTACCCAACCAAGTGGGTTTACAAAATTTGACTCAGCTACCCAACCAAGTGGGTTTCCAAATTTGACAAGTCCTTACATGACTGAATATTACAATTTTACATCATGGGTCTTAACACGACCTTTTCACCAAATTACAAATATGACTTTAAGACCAACACCAGAAAGTCCTCAATAAAGAGAACAAATTTCAGAACCACCATAATGCCAACAATGCATTATACTCAGCAACGCCAAAGCTCCCCCTGAATCTGTGCATCCAAGCATCCTTTTTATAAGACTAAGGCTCCCCCTTAGATTGTGCATCCTGAACACTTTCACCAACAAATCATCAAGGCATCTTTATCAAAACATGAGAAATAGAATTATGAGAACTGGAACACCACCAGAGATGCCAAACAGTATCAGAGATACCAAACAGCACTGCAGCTGTGCTGAAGAGAGCTGACTCCAAGCAGAAAAATGTCAGCAATCAGACATACGCGGTTTTCTGTGCATGAACTCGCGTATATACGCGTGTGTTTCGAAACCGCGTGTCCTATTTAATCTTACGAATTTATGCGAGATTTGTTCTTTTATTTGGCCGAGAGAACACTCCCGGCTCTGTCTGAGATATTCGAACGCTTCCCTGGGCAGAGGTTTGGTAAATATATCAGCAACTTGTTCTTTGGAGGGAACATACTCCAACTTCACCTTTTGTTCAAGCACTTGTTCACGTAAGTGATACTTGATGGGAATGTGCTTGGTCTTGGAATGCATAACAGGATTCTTTGAGATACTGATGGCACTTGTATTATCACACATAATGGAGATAGGAGGTGAACATTTGATTTGAATGTCTTGTAAGGTTTGCATCATCCAAGGAAGTTGAGTGCAACATGATGCGGCAGCCACATATTAAAACTACCAGCATGAATAAGGAAATAGGTACCGCTATGTAGACAAGAAACCAGCAGTCCCATCTAGAATTCACCACCACTAGTGCTTTTCCGATCATCAACACTTCCATCCCAATCTGCATCAGTGTAAGCATGAAGAGTAAGATCAGCATTCTTTGGATACCATAGACCAAGGTCTTGAGTTCCTTGTAGGTATTTGAAAATTCTTTTAACAGCCTGAAGGTGAGACTCTTTTGGATTAGCTTGGAATCATCCAACAACCCCAACTGCATGCATAATGTCTGGTCTAGTCCCAGTGAGATAAAGTAGACTCCCTATCATTGATCTGTATTCTGGTTGATTCACCGTGGGAGAATCATCATGAGAACTAAGATTGCATCCGGTTATCATTTGTGTGCTTACAAGTTTGCATTCTTCCATGCCATACTTCTTCAGAATTTTCTTAAGATATTTTGTTTGAGATAGGAATATACCATCTGCAGTTTGATGCACTTGTAAGCCAAGAAAGAATGTTAGTTCCCCAAGTAAGGACATTTCAAATTCTTCTTTGCATGACGGAAGCAAATTTTTGACTCAAATATTCTTCGTTACTCCCAAAAAATGATATCATCAACATATACAACCACAATCAATAGTTTATCATTTTCAACTTTTGTGTATAAGTTGCTATCAGCAGACCCTTTTGAAAATCCTTGTTGATGAAGATATTTGTCAAGACGATAATACCAAGCCCTTGGAGCTTGTTTGAGACCATATAGAGCCTTTTTAAGCCTACAAACAAGATTTGCATCATTTCCCAAAATGAATCCTTCCGGTTGTTCTATATATACTTCTTCTTCTAGATCACCATTAAGAAAAGCAGATTTAACATCCATTTTATAAACTTTGATTTGTTGATAACTTGAAAAAGCAAGAAACATTCTTATGGCTTCAAGTCTAGCTACAGGAGCAAAGGTTTCTTCAAAGTCTATACCTTCTTGTTGAGTATACCCTTTGCAAACCAATCTGGCTTTGTTTCTTACAACATCCCCATTCTCATTTAACTTGTTCTTGAAGATCCATTTAGTTCCAATGACATTTTTATCATGTGGTCTTGGTACCAATTCCCAAGTGTCATTTTTTTCAATTTGATCAAGCTCTTCATCCATGGCATGATTCCAACATTCATATTTTCTAGCTTCATTGACATTGTGTGGTTCAATTGTGGATAGAAGTGCCAGATGACTAGAAGATCCCACAAGAGTTCTCCTTGTTCGTACACCTGATTCCTTGTCTCCCAAAATTTGAGATTCGGGATGATTCTTTTGAACATATCTGGATGGAGCTTTTTCAGATAGATCATTTTCAGGTTCTTCATTGGATCCACTGTTTATATCATTTCTATTTGATGTAGAAGGCCATAAGTCACCATCATCTTCTTTTGTTGTTTGTTTTTCTTCTTTAGGAGCTGCAGAAGACTCATCAATAACAACATCAATACATTCAACAATCTTTCGAAGCCTTTTATTGTAACATGTGTAAGCTTTGCTTGAAGATGAGTAACCAAGAAATATCCCTTCATCCGATCTAGGTTCAAACTTGCCAAGATTTTCATCATTATTTTTGATAAAGCATTTACTTCCAAAAACTCTAAAATGCTTCACAGAGGGAGAATTACCATACCAGAGTTCATATGGAGTTTTTTCACTATTTACCCGAACATGTGCCTTGTTGAGAATGTTTACTGCTGTATGTGCTGCTTCTCCCCAGAATGTGTCAGGTGTTCCAGAATCATCAAGCATAGCTCTAGCCATTTGTTGAACTGTTCTATTCATTCTTTCTGCTATGCCATTTTGTTGTGGAGTTCCAGCTACAGAAAATTGTCTTTTTATGCCATGTTGTTCACAAAATTCAAGAAATTCATTTGAAGTATATTCTCCTCCTCGATCAGATCTAAGACATTTGAGTTTTAGATCTACTTCATTTTCAACCAGTGCCTTGAAGATCTGAAATTTCTCAAATGCTTCATCTTTGTGCTTTAGCAACCCAATCCAACACATTCTATAGAAATCATCAATAAATAAGATATAGTATTGTTCACCACGAGGTGAATTTTTCCTCATAGGTCCACATATGTCAGTATGAATGAGTTCAAGAGGCCTACTTGATGATCCTTCCTTGGCATTAAATTGCACTCTGGTCTGCTTGCCGAATTGGCAAGATTTGCATATGATACTTTTAGGTAGAGTAATATTGGGAAGACCACGAACAGCATTAAGTCTACTTGATTTGTTGATTTGAGAGAAGCTTAGATGCCCCAACCTTCTATGCCATAGCCAATTTTCTAAAGATTTACTCAAGTAACATTGTTCTTTGCAGTTCTTCAATACATATAGGTTGCTTGGAGTTCTCTTTCCTTTTATAATTGTTTTACCTGTATCAAGATCATGAACCACACATTCTTTTGAACTAAAGACAACTTCAGTTCCTTGATCACACATTTGACTTACACTTAACAGGTTATGCCTTAATCCATCCACATACATGACGTCATTAGCCTTCACCTTTTCTTTTAGAAATACTGACCCTTTTCCTTTAATTACAGCAGGAGTATCATTTCCAAATGTAACTTTATTTTCCTTCTCTAGAGCATTATATGTAAGGAGTTTGCTTTTGTCACCTGTCATGTGTCTTGAGCACCCACTATCAATGTACCATTGATTTTCTTCACCTTCTGCAAATAATGCTATCCCATAATTTTCAACCGGTATTTCTTTCTTTTTCCACACTTTAGAGCTTGAGGGAACATGTTCTTTTGGCTGGACCTTGCTCTTGCATTCAGATTCTTCATGACCAAATTTATTGCAATAAGAACATTCAACTTCGTTTTGAAGAGGAGAAAAGTTGTTATAGGTGTTCTTCTTTGGTTCAATATTTATTCTTTTCTTTCTTGCTTCTCTTGTCATGATGGTTTTATATGCAACACATTGAACAGCTTTATGACCAAAATTGTGACAAGAGAAACATTGTCCATTGAAGTAGAAATTTCTGCGATCATGAAATCTTCTATTTGAGTTTACCTGTTGGTTGTAGCTTCTTTGAAAGATCTCTTTGTTAGTGTTCTTTGAATTGTGATGGTCATGCTTTACCTGGAAAGATCCTTTGTTCCCTTGCTGAGTGGCTGAATGTAGTGCACCAGCTGTGGCTACTTTCAGATAATTTGGTGCTGAAGTCTGGGAAGATTCCCCAGTATATCCAAGACCTGTTTTTATAAGAGGAGACCGTTGTACTTTGATAATCTCATCTAAGGTTTCTGAACCTTTAGCAAATTTAAGATTGAGAATTTTTGCTTTCTCATTATCTTTCCTTAGACTTACTACTTCACATTCCAATTCCTCAATGCATTTTTCCTTTGCTTCAAGCTGATTCTCAAGAGTCTCTATGATTATGTTCTTTTCTTCTAGGCTTACTTTGAGTTGATTGTTTTCTTCAAGAAAATCATTGTCTTCCAGAGCATCCACAAAAGTATCCTTTTCTTCTCTAGATTCTTTTGCCATGAGCAGTTTAATATTTTGTTCACATTCTTCCTCACTATCAGAGGACCCATCACTTTCTTCATTAATATAGTAACTTTTTCTTGTGCTAGATCGACTCTTATTCCTTCTTGCTACTTCTTTTCCTTTAGCGGATGTTTCTTTATAAGGAAATTTTGCAGCATAATGACCAACTTTTCCACACTCAAAACATTTGAAGGGAAGCTTACCTTTGAATCTTCCAGTACCTAGTTGGAGTTTTCTCACAAAATTTGCTTCTTCTTCTTCGGATATATAGCTGGATTCCTTGACAACTTCCTTTTCTTTTCCTTTTGCAGACGCCTTAAAAACAACTTCTTTGATTTGAGAAGGACCTCCTTGTCTCATTTCAAAATCAGTCAGAATACCATGTAATTGAACAATAGTAAGAGTTTGCAGATCTTGCCTTTCTTCAATAGCTGAAACTTTAGAGTCAAATTTTGAAGTCAAGGATCTTAAGACTTTTTCCACGAGAGTAGTATCGGTTATGGTTTCACCCAAATTTCTCATCCGATTTACAATATCATCTAGACGAAGAAAGAAACTGGCAACACTTTCATCACTATGCATCTTCAAACTTTCATATTCAATTCTAAGAGTTTGGAGTTTTGCACTTTTTACCTTTGTATCTCCTTCATAGCTCAGAATGATTTTGTCCCATATTTCTTTTGCTGAATGTAGCTGCATCACTTTAGCAAATTCTGATTCGGACATGCTTCCTAATAAGACATTCACTGCTTTGGCATTGATTTCATACTTCTTCCTTTCAGCTGCATCAGTAGGAATACTTGTCGGATATTGATAGCCTTCTTCCACGATTGCCCATACATCTGCACCAAGACTTTGCAGATAAGCTTTTGTTCGTACCTTCCAGAATATTAGATTGCTTCCATTGAATAGAGGTGGCTTTATAGACATTACTCCTTCTTGACTTCCCATTGCGACAGATCTCCTTCAAGCGATCAAGCTTCTGCAGAAGGACCTGCTCTGATACTAATTGTTGGGAAAAATAATGAGAAGGGGGGGTGAATCAGTATTTACTGCATATTCAAAACTTTTACTTTTTCCTGCTTCTAAAACCCATACGCTACTTTCCTGATACAGACTCACGTATATACGCGGATACCCTTTATGAAACTCGCGTATACACAGAGATCTAATTATGTCATTAATTCTTCACTTATATCATTCCATCATTCATTCATCGGATGTTTAATAAACAGTAAACATGTGCAGTAAGAACAGAATAAACCATCACACAAAGCATCACACATGAACACCAGGATTTTTAGGTGGAAACCCAAGTCGGGAGAAAACCACCGCTGCAGTTGCTCAGCCTTCAATATTTTATTCTAGAGAAAACATCTTACAACATATGTGCTGGCGCAGACTTGACCAGCACGCAGGCACCCACCTGCGCTCGTTTACCAGCCTCTCCTGGAAGGGAGCTCCAACCCCCTGACTCGTTTACCAGCCTCTCCTGGAAGGGAGCTACGACCCCACGATCTCGTTTACCAGCCTCACCTGGAAGGGAGCTACGACCCCCTGACTGAAGGCTACAACCCTCAGCACCACCTTGGACCACGTTTCATCAATTTTCACACTGGATCCAACAACTTCAATAGAACACAACTTGCAGGCCACATTTCATCATATTTTCAAACTGGACCCTCTCCATACTTTTAAGCACAGTCAACCATGAAACAGATACATATAACTCACTGACAGATATCAGTAAACCAGCAGAACAGATCAGACATTTCTTACCACAGACTTCAGCAAACCCTAGTTTGCATACACGCTTTCCTTTCTCTGATGTCGCGTATATACGCACTTCCGTTCACAGAAACTAGTGTATACTTCTGTACATATTACAGATCCAATTTCATTGCGCATACACACTTTCTCTACAGCGAAGCCGCATATATACGCGCTTCCACTTCGGCGAACTAGCGTATGGTTCTTCAGATTTTTTATGTCATTGCAATTCTTCACAACAGATACATCACTTCAGATTTTACCCTTTACCTCGAACCAGGATGTTCGCCTAGATGTTCGTCTCATCCACTGAGATCTAATCATTCCATAAGCAGTCTAGCAAATACAAGTACAGCTCTCATATCTAGATCCCCTTCTTCATCATTGGTGCATCATACATTCAGATTTATCATTCAAGTGTAACCCTTTCCATTCAGATTTACTTCAGAGAGAAGTAATCATTCAAGCTCAGACATCTTGCACCCACACTCATCTCAATTGCATAATGAATTTCATCTCTTTATATAGGTTTACCCTTTCTCAATACCATGAGCCCCTTTTTCAATACCATGAGCCAAAACAATATACTTCCGATGGTATTCCTGGACGGAGTCATTTAGACGAATCATTACCCAACACGATGGGTCAATACCATGGTGGTTACCCCTGGTTTTGCACTTTTTGAGCGCTTTTGCCCATACGCGACTTGGCACGTTTATTCCCGCGTGCATACGCGACTTCCCCTAGGAAAATCCGCGTATGCCTAGAGACATACTCTTTTGATCAAGATTTAGCATATGCAGAAATCCTTTCTTCATTTCCTTCTGTACTGCTTGTAGCACATGCGGAATTCTATGTGACATTGCCTTCTACACTTGTATCGTAATCGGTTACTTCATGAGAGACATATTCTATTAAGCATAACTTCATCAAGTGGTTCCATCATCTTCATCAAGTGGGATGCCAATCAAGGATAACACTCGACATCATATTGCTTCTATGAAACATCATTTACCAAGTCCATCGAGTCAAGAATAACTTCATCGGGTGGATTGCCATCAAGGACAACACATGCCAACAATCTCATGTCTTCATCTTCATTGATGGGTTGCCATCTTGACAACACTCTGCATCATTTTTAACCATATTTCTTCATAAACGCAACAAATTCCTGCATACATGTTTACATGGTTTATTATTATTTCTATTATTTTTAATGAATTAAAGAAAATTATGCATGGTTTTATTAATGATAGTTTGACAGTTCAAGTTTCTATAGTTTCTGTAGCTGTCTCCATGGTTGAGGTAGTAGCACCACTATAGAATGAAATCCAACAAATGGAAATTGTTTCTATAAGCTTCAATATGGATTGTTGTTGGTCAAATTCCACCTATCTCACACATGTGGGCCTCCAGGCAAAGATCAAGGGAAAATCGCAGCAGTTTTGACCATTCAACTTAAAACGTGTTTTTTGAGAAAAATAAAGTAAATCTCACAAAACAAAAACATGGGTTTTGTTCTGCACAGGCCCAATTAAGTTCTCCATATATATGTTTCCCAAATTCGTTACCATTTGGGATATATTTCAGGTTCTTTGGAGCCCTATTTTGCAGTTGCATGAGAAAACATTGCATCCATGTGTCAGTAAATGCCCAATCAAGCAAACACAGGTTGGAATGGACTATGCTTCATCAAATTCATGGAAAATAGGTGTCCATTCAGTTCTGATCTTTAGCCATATGAATCTCTATGAAGTTACATTGCAACCCCTATATAAACACTCCATTGAAACGAAGAAGTGAGGTTAATTTTCTGAAGCATATTGTGAAGTTTTAAAACTCTGGTTTTCATTCCCTTTTAATGAAGAAAAGCCTTGAAGATTTGACGCATAGCTGACTGTTTGTGTGAAGCTTTAAGACCACCTATTTGTGGAGGGCCCCTGCAAACAGTGAAGGTTTTGCATTTTATGTTTTTAATGTAGTTTTCATGTTTTCATTTTATCATTTGTCGTAGTTGTTTTCAGAATTCCAATTTGTCATTTGCTGTAGTTGTTTCCAAAATTCCATTTTGCTATTTGATGTAGATGCTTTCATAAGTCTTCTTTTATCATTTGATGTAGATTCATCAGTCTTTCCTTTCGAATTGTCAAATTGCAGAAGATTCATAGTTTTACTTCTAGAGCAGTAGTGATTTATTTTAGAGTAGTTTTACAAGTTCATGAGTGGTTTATTTCAAGAGCATGAGTGATTTATTTTCGAAACAGTAGTGATTGAGTGATTTCCTTTCAACATATGAGTGGGTTCTTTTCCGTTCATGAGTGATTTCTTTTCAAGAGCTATAGTGATTTCTTTACAGGTTTCATTGCCATAACATTTCATTTCAAAAACATAAAAATGTATAAATTCCATTTTCTAGAATTCGATTTTATCTTCATGCACAAGAATGTTAGAGAATAAGAATTTTTAGACGAACAAATAAATTAGTTAATATTTCTTTATAAGATAGAGAAAGTTTGTTTCCGTTTTTACATAGTAGAAAGCATGTTGATTTTTAGAACTTAGTTGTAATTTCAATCTATCAACTTCATTAGGAACATAAGAATACAAACATCCTTAGAAGTAATATCTACAAATCCAATCATCACACCAATAAACTAAATAAATTAAAGAGGCTTCTAGCCTATATTGTGCACTTGCACTTCACAAGTTTACCAACTCCGGTCGATAATTTATGTAATCAATTTAAGACAATTAAATTGACCAAACAACCACTATCAACATGTTGAACATGACCTTTCCCAGACAGGTTGTAGATTATTATATCATCCAAAAATACTAATGCAAATTTTCTAAGGAAGGGTTTAAAAATGGAATTCATCAACCCTTGAAATGTAGAAGGTGAACTGGTAAGGCCAAAAAAGCATGACCAAAAATTCATAATGACCCTCATGAGTTTTAAATTTTGTTTTTGAAATGTCTTTAGTCTTCATTTTACTTTGATGATATCCTAAACACATATCCAACTTGGTAAAACAAATTTCTCCATGTAATTCATCCAATAATTCCTCAATCAAAGGAATGGGAAATTTATCTTTAATAGTGAGCTTATTTAACTCCCTATAATCTGGACACATGCGCCATGATCCATCCTTCTTGTGCACCAATACTACTGGAGCAGAGAAAGAAATTTGACTAGGTTGAATTATACCAACCTCTAACATTTCTGCAATCATATGTTAAATTTCGCTCTTTTAGACATAATGATATCTATAAGGCCTGATGTTTGGAGGAAAACTTCCTAGAATCAAATGGAAATCATGATCATGATCACGAATAGGTGGGAGTCATTTGGGAGTTTCAAACAACTTGAAATGATTTTCCAATAATTTTTGGAGATGTGGAGAAATAGATAATTTTGATGTTTGAACTTCTAGCAATCATAATTGTGCAATTACGCCTCGTTTTTCTTTCTTCATAAGATTTGTCATGACATTAGAGCTTATTATCTTTCCCAGCTTCTGCGCGATACCCCATAATTCAACTTCCTTTCCTTCCGAAAAAAATTCAAGAAAAGTTCTTGAAAATTAAAAGTTATCGTCCCCAAAGATTGTAACCATTGTACTCCTAGAACAACATCAGCACCACCCCTTGGAATGGGAAGCATTGGAATATTCAATACATATTCCCCTATGGTTAGCTTGATATTATGGAAATTTCTAGAGAAATTTATAGTTCCTCCATTTGCAACCATCACCTAACACTCTGGTGCTGGGTATATGAAGCAATTTAATTCCTTGGCTACTTACAATGAATAAAATTATGGGTACTACCTTAATCAATCAACACTATTACATTTTTCTTCTTGATATGTCCTTCTATCTTGAGAGTTTGACGAGTGGTAATTCCTACCAATGCATTACAGGATATGGTCAGACTCATTTCTTCTTTCTCTAGGGTTGGTTCCTGGTGTATATCCTCTTCTTTTGAAGTTTCTTGTTCATTTTCTTCCTCCTCTTCAAAAATCTATGTAAAATAATTTCTACTTAGCACACTTATGACCTTTAGTGTATTTGCTATCACAACTATAACAAAACCCTTTTACCCTTTTTTCTTCCAATTGTTGTGGTGTAAACCTTGTAGGTTTTGGAAGTCCAGGAGTAGCAACACTTCAATCTTTATAGATGTGAGTGGTAGGCTTCCTTGTCACCATAATTTTACTTTCAAATTTTCTTGCCAACCTGAATGCCTTCTCCAATGAATCAGGTTCGTAAAGGCGAACCTCATGTTGGATGTTATCCTTGAAAGTCCCTATAAAGAAATCAATCATGTGTTCCTCTGGAATATCAGTTACCCTTATATTCAATTTTTGGAATTCCTCAATGTGCTCCACCATTGAACCCTTTTGTTTGAGATTTATCAATTGGCTAAAGGTGTTTCTCTTTGTATCCTCATAATGTTCTATCATTTCCTCCGTAAAAATTGAAGAAGTGACAATTTTTTTACGAGAGCAAAGCCATCGATACCATACAAATGTATTTTGTTCTAAATATAAAGTTTCAATGCGTAACTTTTGTGTGTTTTACACATTATGGAGATCAAAATATTGCTCCATCTGTAGTATCCATGTTACGGGATCCTTGCCATCAAACTTCCTCATATCGATCTTTGGAATATGGTGGGTCTTCAATCCAACATTAGATTTTATGAAATCACGATTAACATGTATTTTTTTCTCATCATGAGTTTCCTCTACTACCTTTTCACCATTAAGAATCATTTCTTGTAGAAAATTTATCAAACCTTCCTTCAAACCTTCCATGCCTCCTTTTAGATTATTCTTCATGCCTTCCATGTTGCCTTTCATTTTTTCATCGATCTTAGCTTCCATTCCATCCATATTAGCTTCCATTCCTTTCTTCAAACCATCCATTTTATCTTCCATTTCATTTTTTGTTACTCTTTGCGAGAGAGAAATTTGTTTCACTTAGTCTCGTAATTTTGATATATCATGTTGCAGTTCTTCCTCCTCATGAGTCATAGTAGAGCCTTCTGAGGGCTTAATGGATGTTGAATTATTTTTAGGGGTTATTTAGAACCTAATACTGATATCTATGCTTCAATATTCCCTTGGAATCACTTCAAACTTATTTTTCAAACAAGACTATTGCAATTTTTAAAAAGAATACACATTTTTATCTTTCTTTTGAGGATCTCGATATTGAAACTAATGTATCTCTATAATTTCAAATCCCCAAGATATAATCTTTGGTCTTGTATTAGCCCTCTCAGTATTCTTTCCAATGCCATAGGTTTGAATTGATTTGGATTCTTCAAGGCAAAGTTATGTCCAATCTCCCACAATGACCTAATTATGGACTGGTTCAGTAGAGCGAACTTGTACGACATGCCACATGTCATTGTTTCTTATTTCGGTTCTGAAATCGATACACAAAAAATTAAAGTCCGTGAAATTTTTTCCACTTTTTACACAATTCTAATCTGATGCTCAGAGAGAGAGAGAGAGTTATGACAATTTTCCCAAGGTCACCTCTTTGAGATGAAATTTGGGAGCCTGCAAAAACACTAACTTTTATAGATCATTTCTCCGAAAATATTGCGAACTAAGATCTGAAATTTTTACACGAAGTTCCTTAAGATTTCTGCGCAAATGGGTTTTTGTTTTAGCTTCTGAGCCTTCATAGGCAAAAAGTTACATGATGACCTGTTTGAAGCAGTGAAACCCTAGAATCCAAAGCTCTAATAATTTTTTTATGAAACCAGCTCACAAAATAGAAGAAAAGAGAGATCAACGACTTAGAAATTAGACTCTTCGAGGGGGAAACCTCCTTTACATTGCATAAATGAACAATTATTGGATGATACAAATGATAAAACCTCCTTTCTATATATAGGATTCCATGGGGTCACAATATAATCCTTTTCTAAAGAGATTCTCGGATTATCCACAGTATTAAGAAACATTTTTCGACGCTCTGAATCCCAACATGGATCCATCTTTAGGACAATTGAATGAATAATTTGAAGAAGGGTTTTAATTCATTAATAGTGAGTGTTTCCCTTCTTTCAATCTTCATTTTGTTTCTCTCGAGATAACAAATCTCTTCCCAAGAATCCCCTCTGTGCAGAGAAAAAATTTTGGTTTTTAAGTTCCTGTGATTATCATCTTCTAAATAGCTTCTCGGATTATCCACAGTATCAAGAAACATTTGTTGACGTTTCGAATCCCAATGGGGATCCATCTTCAAGAAAATTGAATGAAGAATTTGAAGAAGGGTTTTAATTCGTTAATAGTGACTGTTGCCCTTCTTTCAATCTTCATTCTGGTTCTCTCGAGATAACAAATCTCTCCCCAAGAATCCCCTCCGTGCAGGGACAAAATTTTGGTTTTTAAGTTCCTGTGGTTATCATCTTCTGAAGAGCTTCTCAGATTATCCACAGTATCAAGAAACATTTGTCGATGTCTCAAATCCCAACAGGGATCCATCTTTAGGACAATTGAATGAAGAATTTGAAGAAGGGTTTTAATTCATTAATAGTGATTGATGCCCTTCTTTCAATCTTCATTTTGGTTCTCTCGAGATAACAATTCTCTTCCCAAGAATCCCCTCTGTGCAGGGACAAAATTTCTGTTTTTAAGTTCCTGTGGTTATCATCTTCTGAAGAGCTTCCTGGATTATCCACAGTATCAAGAAACATTTGTCGATGTTTCTAATCCCAACGGGGATCCATCTTCAGGATAATTGAATGAAGAATTTGAAGAAGAGTTTTAATTCATTAATAGTGACTACTGCCCTTCATTCAATCTTCATTCTGGTTCTCTCGAGATAACAAATCTCTTCCCAAGAATCCCCTCCGTGCAGGGACACAATTTTGGTTTTTAAGTTCCTGTGATTATCATCTTATGAAGAGCTTCCTGGATTATCCACAGTATCAGGAAACATTTGTCAACGTTTTGAATCCCAACGGGGATCCATCTTCAGGACAATTGAATGAAGAATTTGAAGAAGGGTTTTAATTCATTAATAGTGACGGTTTCCCTTCTTTTAATCTTCATTCTGGTTCTCTCGAGATAACAAATCTCTTCCTAAAAACCCCCTCCATGCAGGGACAAAATTTTGGTTTTTAAGATCCTGTGGTTATCATCTTCTGAAGAAATTCCTAGATTATCCACAGTATCAAGAAACATTTGTCGACATTTCTAATCCCAACGGGGATCCATCTTCAGGACAATTGAAGGAAGAATTTGAAGAAGGTTTTTAATTCATTAATAGTGACTGTTGTCCTTCTTTCAATCTTCATTCTGGTTCTCTCGAGATAACAAATCTCTTCCCAAGAATCCCCTCCGTGCAGGGACAAAATTTTGGTTTTTAAGTTCTTGTGGTTATCATCTTCTGAAGAGCTTCCTAGATTATCCACAGTATCAAGAAACATTTGTCAACATTTCGAATCCCAACAGGGATCCATCTTCAGGACAATTGAATGAAGAATTTGAAGAAGGGTTTTAATTCATTAATAGTGACTGCTTCCCTTCTTTCAATCTTCATTCTGGTTCTCTCGAGATAACAAATCTCTTCTCAATAATCCCCTCCATGTAGGGACAAAATTTTGGTTTTTAAGTTCCTGTGGTTATCATCTTTTGAAGAGCTTCCTGGATTATCCACAGTATCAAGAAACATTTGTCGACGTTTCGAATCCCAACGAGGATCCATCTTCAGGACAATTGAATGAAGAATTTGAAGAAGGGTTTTAATTCATTAATAATGATTGCTGCCCTTCTTTCAATCTTCATTTTGGTTCTATCGAGATAACAAATCTCTTCCCAAGAATCCCCTCTGCGCAGGGACAAAATTTTGGTTTTTAAGTTCCTGTGGTTATCATCTTCTGAAGAGCTTCCCGGATTATCCATAGTATCAAGAAACATTTGTCGACATTTCGAATCCCAACGGGGATTCATCTTCAGGACAATTGAATGAAGAATTTAAAGAAGGTTTTTAATTCATTAATAGTGACTGCTGCCCTTCTTTCAATCTTTATTCTGGTTCTCTCGAGATAACAAATCTCTTCCCAAGAATCCCCTCCGTGCAGGGACAAAATTTTTGTTTTTAAGTTCCTATGGTTATCATCTTCTGAAGAGCTTCCCGGATTATCCATAGTATCAAGAAACATTTGTCGATGTTGGGATTCAAAACATCGACAAATGTTTCTTGATAATGTGGATAATCCGGGAAGCTCTTCAGAAGATGATAACCACAAGAACTTAAAAACCAAAATTTTGTCCCTGCACGGAGGGGATTCTTGGGAAGATATTTGTTATCTCGAGAGAACCAAAATGAAGATTGAAAGAAGTGAAGCAGTCACTATTAATGAATTAAAACCCTTCTTCAAATTCTTCATTCAATTTTCCTGAAGATGGATCCCTGTTGGGATTCGAAACGTCGACAAATGTTTCTTGATATTGTGGATAGTCTGGGAAGCTCTTCAGAAGATGATAACCACAGGATCTTAAAAACCAAAATTTTGTCCTTGCACGAGGGGGATTCTTGGGAAGAGATTTGTTATCTCGAGAGAACCATAATGAAGATTGAAAGAAGGGCAGCAATCACTATTAATGAATTAAAACCCTTCTTCAAAGTCTTCATTCAATTCTCTTGAAGATGGATCCCTGTTGGGATTTGAAACGCCGACAAATGTTTCTTGATACTGTGGATAATCCAGGAAGCTCTTCAAAAGATGATAACCATAGGAACTTAAAAACCAAAATTTTGTCTCTGCACGGAGGGGATTCATAGGAAGCGATTTTTTATCTTGAGAGAACCAGAATGAAGATTGAAAGAACGGAAACAGTCACTATTAATGAATTAAAACCCTTCTTCAAATTCTTCATTCAATTGTCCTGAAGCTTGATCCCCATTGGGATTTGAAACGTCAACAAATTTTTCTTGATACTGTGGATAATCCGGGAAGCTTTTCATAAGATGATAACCATAGGAACTTAAAAACAAAAAAAAAATTCCCTGCATGGAGGGGATTCTTGGGAAGAGATTTGTTATCTCGAGAGAACCAAAATGAAGATTGAAAGAAGGGAAAAAATCACTATTAATGAATTAAAACCCTTCTTAAAATTCTTCATTCAATTATCCTGAAGATGGATCCCCGTTGGGATTTGAAATGTCGACAAATTTTTCTTGATATTGTGAATAATCTGGGAATCTCTTCAGAAGATGATAACCACAGGAACTTAAAAACCAAAATTTTGTCCCTGCACGGAGGGGATTCTTGGGAAGAGATTTGTTATCTCGAGAGAACTAGAATGAAGATTGAAAGAAGTGAAGCAGTCACTATTAATGAATTAAAACCCTTCTTCAAATTCTTCATTCAATTGTCTTGAAGATGGATCCCTGTTGGGATTCGAAACGTCGACAAATGTTTCTTGATACTGTGGATAATCTAGGAAGCTCTTCAGAAGATGATAACCACAGGATCTTAAAAACCAAAATTTTGTCCCTACAGGGAGGGGATTCTTGGGAAGAGATTTGTTATCTCGAGAGAACCAGAATGAAGATTGAAAGAAGGGCAGAAATCACTATTAATGAATTAAAACCCTTCTTCAAATTCTTCATTCAATTGTCCTGAAGATGGATCCCTATTGGGATTCGAAACGCCGACAAATGTTTCTTGATACTGTGGATAATCCAGGAAGATCTTCAAAAGATGATAACCACATGATCTTAAAAACCAAAAATTTTTCCCTGCACGGAGGGGATTCTTGGGAAGAGATTTATTATCTCGAGAGAACCAGAATGAAGATTAACAGAAGGGCAGCAGTCACTATTAATGAATTAAAACCCTTCTTCAAATTCTTCATTCAATTATCCTGAAGATGGATCCCCGTTGGGATTCGAAATGTTGACAAATGTTTCTTGATACTGTGGATAATCTGGGAAGCTCTTCAGAAGATGATAACCACAGGAACTTCGAAACCAAAATATAATCCTCGCCAACCTAACAATAATAATGTAAGAGCACAAAAATAACAATAGTGGGATTTTATGGTGCACAATAATAAAAATATGGGTACTATAGGGGTACAACACTAACAATAAGGGGGCTACACTAATAATAATAAGGGACTACATTAGTAATATAGGTACCTAACATATAAGGACACTCTGCTTTGAGTGTATGTATCCAAAATGTGAGCCATTGCTTATTAATTTCCAACCTGCTATTTATATATATAGTTATTTTGTTAAAGCTCGGGAGGGAGAGCATTTAAGAAAATATGTTGAAACTAATGTAGGAGAAATAAAATATTTTTGAAGCGGAGATGAGCCTTTCCTTTACAGTCAAAATGAATATGATGCAGATTAAAGAGGACCGTGTTAATTTTTGGGTAGCATCGAGTGTGATCTAGCTCCGAAAATTTGTGGAGGGGCTAGAACACATGAGATCTCCAAGACCCAAAGATCGTTTGGAGAAATTCCACCTGGATATTAAGTTATTCAAATAATTAATTATTTTAATGGAGACCCTAAGTCTAACGTAGGGAAATTAAATAATTAAAGTGAATTAATTTAAACATGTGGTTGAGAATGTTCTAAGTGATGAGGATCAAGTATTTTCTAATATTTGTCTTCGATCAAAGATTATATCACGACCATTGAATCGTCAAGTAGAAAAGTATTAAAGGAAGGCTTGGGGTCAAGTGGAGAATACACATAAAGGAGAAACACTTGAGCTAAGTCGAAATTCTGGGGTGCGGTTTGTTGAGAATTTATGAGTGAGATTGCAATGCAGTGAGGGGCAGTTCGGCAGTGGGATTTTGCATCCAAGGCTGAGAATAAAATAGCAGAGAGGCATACTAGCACTAGAGAGACAGCGTGGGCCTAGGAGGGCTGATACAGAGCCAGTTGAGTTCACGCATAACTAATGCAGAGGCTCATGTAGGTCCAGAGGGGTGATGAAGTTCTAGAGGAGGTGAAGCAGAGCCAAAAAGGGAAGTGTGGAGTTTCTGTGGGGCAGATTGGTCTCAATTTTAGCAAATCAAAAGGTTGACACATCCATTAGGAAGGGTGACATAGTCTCAGTGTAGAGCTTGCTAGGGATTGCATAGGCACCTGTGGGGTTCGTCATTTTGACGTTGGATCAACCATAATGTCTGTGTCTGGATAGAGGTACTTCTACCGAGGATTTTCTCTGTTGGGTGAGCCACATTTGGCACCCTAGTTTATATTCATATATATGCATAATAATAAAACCCTCAAGAGTTGTTGCATCGATTTTCTCGCATTGGGTTTTTTCGGGGGCATGTGTCTGAAAATTTTGTGTCCTTTATCTGAATGATTGCTTATTATTTAGTACTTGATCTGTATAATTGTGTAGGCTACATTGTGTTTACTTCAAATTTTTCATGAATAATTCAGAAGATAACTTGTTAAGTTAAATAAAAAAGTAGGAGAAGTAAATCAGAATTACTTGCAATAGGATTTCTGTTGAATAGATTCAGAGATTTTCACATGGTATCGGAGCATTTGTAGATCGGGAAGAGTTGAAGCCATCAGTGAAGAGGAAAATATTTTTGCTGTAGGAAGGCAGTTGTCCCGAGTGACAGTGCATATCTAGAAAGAGGCAAGGAGGGGTGACACAGTCACCAGAGGGGCTCACATAGAGCCTGCATCAGCCAGCTGAGGTGACACTGTAGCTGTAGCAGAGGTAGAACAATGTTTACTAGGCCAACGCAGAGGTAGAACAATGTTTACTGGGCCAACGCAGAGGTTTCGAGCCTCCATATTTCCGGTTGTCGTAGCTGGAAGTGCAGTTTTTTTTCTTTGGAAGTTGTTGGTGGGGCATTGTTTCTGATGGTGTAGAACATTGTCTAGCAGGGTGTAACAAAGTAGGGGGAAGCGGTTCCTCAGAAGGCTTCTCACCAAGAAGTCTAGATCTAGTGTTGAGAAGCAACATTGGAGAGGGTTGATTCGACATAAGTTGGAGGAGGATTTCCAGGAGGGAAATCAGTTGTCAAAGGGATCAAGTTCCTTAGAGGGTTTCTAGCACCAAGAAACCCAGATCCGAGTTTTTTCTGAGGCTGCAGCAAAATAGGATACAAGAACCAGCTTTGACATCTTTAGTATGAGCAAAGATGGCCGCATATGGACTAAGGGATTAGGACAAGTTGGATGGAACATCAAAAAAATTTAGTTGGAAGGCCAATATCCTATCTGTCCTGGATGAGTATCACATCAAGCATCTCATCGAGATAGTATTTGTTGTTCCTGTTGACGTTGATTTGTTGAAGAAGTATGAGGAAGCTCAAGTGAAGGAAAAATGATTGATCTTGGATGGGGTAAAGGATCATGTGGTCCCACACATTGTTGAGAAGAATACAACAAATGAGATGTGGACAAATTTGACCACATTGTATGATGGGACTTATGTCCAGAGGAGAATTCTTCTAGACAATCAGCTTAGATTATTTCGGATGCATAACGAAGAAGAGATCGACCCCTTCCTCATTAGATTGAAGGCGATCTGAGATCAGCTGGTTGCCATGGGGGCTACTCCTAATGAGGGTATTATCGTAAGGAATACCTTGAAAGAAATCACTGAAGACTGGGAGAACTTTGTCCAAGGCATTTTGGGTAGAGCATCTCTTCCAAACTGGGAAGAGATGTGGGCAGCTCTTCGACAAGAAGAGATCAAGAGGATAACCAAGGCGGGAAGCAGCAGCGGAGGGATCAAGATCAAGGAGGAGGAGGAAGATGCATCTCACGCATTTAAGGGATAGCATAGGCATCAAAGGAAGAAGAAGAAGATGAAGGACCTTTCAAAGGTCAGGAGCTTTAGGTGTAGTGAACTAGGACATTTCACCACACAATTCCCTCTGAAGAAGAAGGGTGAAGACAAGCCTAATTTGAAGGCTGCCGCAACTAAGGATGATGTGGCTATGAGTGCTCATGTGCCTCAAGAAAAGAGGTGGGGCGACATAGATCTGTAGTTATCTTGAACTGCAGATGGGGGGTAGGATCCTTGAGGTATCTCAACCTCTTGGATCGCATACGAGCTACGGGAGCCCTTAATGACAATAGCAGAATGATTGGATTTAGTTGGTGTGGAGAATTATAGAGGCACATCGACAGAGCTAGGACGTTGAAGTCTGGAGCATTGTAGAGCAGAGGCAACAATAGTGTAGCAACAAAGCATAGGTTGATGGGATTTCAAAAGCGCATAGGTAATGCTCATGTAGTGCAGAGCAACAACAATGTAGAGCTTTAGAGGGCCAGTGAAGATTATAAGCAGAGAGTGCTTATGTTTCGAGGTGCACTCAAACTAACTTGTATGTTAAGTCTTTGAGATGTTTAAGTTGCTTAATTCTCAACAACTGAGTTGCATTGCAACAGTTAGCAGTGACAATGCTATGGGCAGTATGATGTAGCATTTGAGAGGGAGATGTTGTACAGATGAGCTAGTGATTGTGGCAGAGTCATGGGAAGTTGTACAGAAGTCAACATCGCAGAGGATGAGGGGCAGTAGGCCAAGCATCAACAACATAGAGGATTGATCTCGTGGATCAGAGTGATGCTTCAGGTTGGAGTATTGTTAGATCACATTCCTCGCTAAGAGGGAGTGTTGATTTTTGGGTAGCACCGGATGTGCTCTAGCTCCGAAACTTTGTGGAGGGGCTAGAACACATGAGATCTCTAAGACCCAAAAATTGTCTGGATAAATTCCATCCATAGCTTAATTTATTCAAATAATTGATTATTTTAATGGATACCCTAAGTCTAACTTAGGGAAATTAAATAATTAAAGTGAATTAATTTAAACATGTGTGAGAATGTTCTAAGTAACAAGGATCAAGTATTTTCTAATCCTAGTCGTCAATTAGAGATTAGATCACGACCATTGATTCGTCAACTGGAAAATTATTAAAGGAAGGCTTAGGTCAGTTGGAGAATACACACAGAGGAGCAACACTTGAGTTAAGTTGAAATTCTGGGGCGTGGTCTGCTGAGAATTTCGGAGTGAGATTGAAGTGTAGTGAGGGCAGTTCGACAATGGGATTTTTCATCCAAGGCCGAGAATACAATAACAGAGAGGTAGACCAACACCAGAGAGACAACGCAGGCCTAGGAGGGGTGACGCAGAGCCAGCTGAGCTGACGGAGAGGCTCATGCATTCCCGGAGGGGTGACACAGTCCTAGAGGAGGTGACACAAAGCCATAAAGGGCAACATTAGAGTTTATGTGGGGCAGATAGAGCTCTGTTTTAGCAGATCAAAAGGGTGACATAACCACTAGGAAGGGTGACATAGTCTTAGCGCAGAGCTTGTTGGGGACTGCATAGGCACCTGTGGGGTTCGCCATTATGACATTGGATTAACCATAATGTCTGTCTCTGGATAGAGGCACTTATGCCGAATATTTTCTTTTTTGGGTGACCCACATTTGGCACCCTAGTTTGTATTCATAAATATGCATAATAATAAAAACCTCAAGAGTTGCTTCACCGATTTTCTTGCATTAGGTTTTTTCAGGGACATTTGTCCAAAAAATTTGTGTGTCCTTTGTCTGAATGATTACCTATTTCTCAATACTTGATCTGTATAATTGTGTAGGCTACAATGTGTTACTTCGAGGTTTTAATGAATAATTCATAAAATAACTTGTTAAGTTAAATAAACAAGTAGGAGAAGTAAATCAGATTTACTGCAGTAGGATTTTTGTTGAGTAGATTTAGAAATTTTCACTTATCACATGTTTAATGCGGAAGCATTCCAGTGGTGTTAGAACCCTCAAGGAATTAATTTTATTGAATTAGAGTAGAAATCAGAGGCACAACGGAAGCAAAAGAATCCAATAGTTGAGAAGGACAGAGAAGAGGAGTACGAGGATTAGAGTTGGAGGTTTGTAGACATAGAAGACAAGATCGTAGCATAAAGGGTATAATACAAGTGTAAGCTTGTAACAACGGTGGAGCGAAGTATAAATAGGAAATGGAAATTACTTAGTTTTTTTAAGCATTAGAGATAATCCATTAATTAACAACGTGAGGGGACAAAAACTCAAATTTTTTCAAAGGAATATCCTTATTTGAAAGTGTAGGTTCGGTGTCTTGTAACATGATGGTTTTGATATGCTTTATTGTTGACGATCCACGCTAGTAAGGTTGGGCTTACGTATCCTTGACAAGACAATAGAGTGGGTCCCGTCGGGGAGGTTCTACCTCGACGACTTTATAAAAAACTCCTCTCTAATTGCGTTAGGATATTAAAAGCAAGCCTAAGGTTTATTAATGCAATAGAAGAGTTGAGTGGGCCTCGCCCGAAGATTATAACTCGAAATTTTTTATAAATGCCTCTCTCTATTACGTCAGGCTAACAAGAGCAACCTGAAACATTAGGTCGGGGATCCCACCCAGAAGCTATTATTCAACAACTATTGTAGTCACCCTTCTCATTGCACTAGGCTTAATTAATCGGGCTTGCATGGAATATGGACCAAATATGTGTAGATAAGTGAAAGCATCTAGAAGCAGTGATGTGGAGATAATAAGTGGGCCATTCCGGAAGGGATTTAGCCCAAAGGTTCGAAGAACAAGCAATTAAGAAAAGGTCGGGGATTGGGATACCTGGGCCTTCTATGCGTAAAGTCACAAGGTGAGGTCCTATTTTGAAGTATATAGGAGCTAAATAATGTGAGTAGAAAGGAAAGAGTGTGGGAGTTGGAGTATTGGAAAAGGTTCGTGCTAGGGTAAAAACCAAGTTACTATGATCTCCAAGATGAGGGAAAGGGTTTGAGATTGTATATACAACCAGGCCACATTTTTATATGCTACGTTATACTTCGAGTGATATATATGAACAACTCTTGAACTTGGTGGTTTTGTATAATCCTTTCATCTCCTCCCACTGTATTATTTATAAAAGGGATTTATTATCCCATAAGGTGACTGTGAACAAGGTATGACAGAAGCACCTTTTTGGAAAGATCCTGGGCACTGTGGGATTTGAGTAGGTATAAATTTGGCTTGCATCATGTGGTATCAGAGTTGGAAATATCTTTAGCTTGAAATATTTGAGAGGAGGATATAGAAGCTTTTGGAGGAAAACATATTTTGTAGCATAATTAAATTAGTTTGAAGTAAAAATCCTTTTGTTTTCAATTTATATTAAATAAAGGATTGATGATTGTGGAGTGAATTCATGTCCAAATAGAATCCTTTGAGAATATGGAGGATGCCTACTTTGTGAGGAAGTAGAACAAATTTGGCTTGAGAATCAGTAAAAAAATGAAGATCTAAATGAAATAATAGAGAAGGTTTGCAATGGTAAAGGGATGACAGAAACAAGGAAAATTTTGTAGCAACAATTTGCATATTCAAGTAGGGTTTTGAATAAGGAGGTAAATGGTCTTTTTGTTTTCAGTTAAGTGTGCATTAATCACTGATTGCAAATAACTGTGGTGAGTGTTTAAAGTTGATGATGATGAAAAAAAAACCTTATAACAAAAGGAAAGCAAAGTTTTAAAGAGGAAATGTGCAAAAAACTATCCAGAAACAAGGTCATGGAGAGGTATAGATATTTTTCTAGATGACATTGGTCAAAAGCATTCATGTTTGCATGTGGTATCCATATAATAAGCAGTTTTCTTGAAAGGAGGATTGTGATAGAACTCAACATCAAGATGGATTGATGAAGAAAGAGAGATGACAACAAAATTTCTCTAAAGAAAATGTGAGCGGGAGAAATTGCAGGAGCCTAATAGCTTTTTAAGCTAAAGAGAAAGTGTGAACTAGAGGAAGGAGGAGATTATATTGCATACAACCAGGAGAATGAAATTTCCAACAGGAAAAGTTGGGTAGAAGTTGGAAAAAGGGAAATTCCATAATGATTGTGGGTAGAATTTCCCAGAGACAAAGACAGAGAGAGACAGAAAGACGAGGCTTGTTGCAGCTCACATGTGAACATGGAGAGTTCACAAAGAGAATAATGAAGAGGTAAATATGGCCACTATTAGTCATGTGATGGGTTTAGAGGAAGGTCACAAGAAAAGAAGGCACGATGCCAAAACAGCTGACAAAAGGAGAATGAGTGATGAAGAAAGAGAGCATAAGATGGTTGAGATGAAGGAGGAACTCAACCAAATGAAGAGGCAATTACAAAAGAATAAAAAAATTTGTAGAAAGAATTAATGAATGAATTAAGGAATGGAGCCTATGTTGGGAAAACAGTACAATGACCAGTTAAGAAATTGCATGCGAGAAATCAGATAAAGTGGATGAGGCATCTGATCAGAAATTGGTTGAGGATACTCAAACAAGCTAAGAATAAGGAAGAGACAAAGTACATTTGTGTACCTGGACAAGGATCAATCCTAGGAGAAGACGATAGTGATGAAGATGTCAAAATGAGACCTTTGAAACTATCACAAAATGTTTGGGAAATTAGCAAGTGATGGTGGATATGTTGATAGAAGAGGCCACATTGATTTTTATTTTAGCAATTGGTGTATGAATGTAGGAGTTGTTCCAAATGAAAGACAAAACATTAATTTTGTTCTATGCAAGGAGGAAGAACAATCATTGAGTATTGTTAGAAAGGTTGAAAAGGAGACAAAATTGTTTTATATGGATGATCAAGATGAAGACTGTGAGTCATGATCAATTGAAACCATGGAATAACATCTTGAGATTGACAAGAACATGTGTGTGGATACTAAGAATGACGAGGATAAAATTGTTATAGTGAAATAATCAGGATTGAACAATGAAGAATATTTGATGGGAAACTGGAGGTTTCAGTGTTGCATGAGGGAAGGACGTTGGAAGCAACAAAGGAGACTTTAAGGTATCATATTTTTAAAACTCACAATTGGTTTGTGTTTGTAGGTGATGAATATGTATAGGAAATAGTGAAATGTCTTGGAAATACTTCTATGTATGGAGATAGAACAATCACTAAGTACTGTAATAAAGGATAAAAATGATACAAAATTGTTTTGGAAGGATGCTCGAGATGAAGACTATGAGTCATGGTCAACTGCATCCATTGAAGAACAACTTGAGATTAATGAGCACATGTGTGTGGATACTAAGGATGATGAGGAGAAAGTTGTTCCAATGAAAGAAGCGAGATATGATAGTGAATAAGATTTGATGGGAAACTTGGAGGTCTCAATGTTGCATGAGGGAAGGATGCTAGAAGCAACAAAGGGGACTTCAATGTATCATATTTTTAAAACTGATAATCGGTTTGTGTCTGCATGTAATGAATATGTACAAGAAACAATGAAATGGCTTGGAAATACTTCTTGAGATTTCTATATGATTGGTTGGAAAATCTAAGGACAATGGATTGTGGTAATCCAATTGAGGACGAGGTCAAGTTTTCCATGAAGGAAATGCAACAACACATGGACAACAATGATGATAGGTTCCAATAGAAAATGCAAGGAATAATGAGGGAAACTCAAAACAATTGGTATATTGATATTACAATGGAGAACAACAACAAATTCCAGCCAGGAATCAATGATTTGTGCTAGTTAGAGGATAGGATGGATATTGAAATAGAGGAAATAAAGAAGTTGATGGTGAAGGGGCCTAAGTATAAGAGGCATTTAAGATAGAGAAAAATGAAGGACAACATTTTTCAAATGGTGGAGAAAGCTTACATCAACAAAGAAGGAGGAAAACTACAACACAAAGTATGGAAGCCTCGAACGATGAAGAAGACAACAACAAAACAACAACATCATGAGAGGGAAATTGATCAACTACAAAGTTAATTTTATGATTCAGGAGGAATTTATTAACATATGAAAGCACATGGTTAGGATACCATGAATAATTTTCACCTTGGGAGTCTGATGCAGGAGTATCCCACTTCCAAGTCAAAATGTATTTTGACTAGAATAGGGGTTTATTATCTCCCAAGGGAGTAGGTTCCCTAAATGAGTGAAATTGTTTAATTTGATGTATTTCCTAAGTTTCTAGAATAATTGTACATAAATGATTTAAAGTGAGGATATATGTTATTAGTTCTACTCTTTACGTGAGATCTCGAAAGTATTTGGAAAGGTAGAGAGATTTAAAGATTAGTTGGATTTATGAGAGGATTTTGTGGATCTAGATATCTAGAGAAAGGATTTTGTTGAGAATATTGTGGATTAAAACTTGAATTAGTCCATAATCCTATTTTTAATAGACATAATCAATTTCATGAAAATAGTGGCCAATGCATAAAAGAGATTCAAGAGGTTTTAAGGGCTAAGTAGGACCAAAAGGTCGAGAGAGGGTCAAATGACGTACTTCAAGCCAAGGGAACTTTTGTAATTTATTGTATATAATATATGAGGAAACTTTATTTTGAGTGTATGGATTCAGAGTTAGAATTTTTTTGAAGCGAAGTCGAGCCTTTCCTTTACACTTGGAATGACTACGATTCAAATTAAAGGAGAGCACGATTAATGCAAAAGCATTAAAAAGGTGTTAGAACCCTGAAGGAATCAATTTTATTTAATTAGAGTAGAAATTAGAGGCGCAACAGAAGAAAAAGAATCCAATAGTCGAGAAGGATAGAGAAGAGGAGTATGATGATTAGAGTTGGATTTTTGCAGACAAAGAAGTTGAGATCGTAGCATAAAGGTCTAATACAAGTGTAAGCTTGTAACAAAGGTGAATTAGAGTATAAACAAGAAATGAGAACTACTTATTTTTTTTAACCATTGGAGAAAATCCGATAATTAACAACATCAGGGGATAGAAAATCGAATTTTTTCAGAGGAATGTATTATTTGATAGCACCGTGTCGGTGGCTTGTAACTTGGTGGTTTTGATACGTTCAATTATTGATGAATAATGCTATCAAGTTTGAGCTTACATAGCCTCGATAGGACAATAGGGTGGGTCTCGCCCGAGAGGTTCTACCCCAATGACTTTATAACCACCTCCTCTATAATTGAACAAAGATATTAAAAGTGGGCCTAAGGTTTATAGACGTAGTAGAAGAGTTGAGTGGACCCCGCCCATAGATTCTACCCCAACGGTTTTTATAAATGCCTCTCACTATTGCGTCGGGATAATAAGAGAGACCCAAAACATTAAGCCGGGGGTCCCACCTGGAAGCTTCTACCCGACAGCTATTATAGTCACCCTTCTCATTACACCGGGCTTGCATGACATATGGACCAAATATGGGCTCAAGTATTATTAAAAGGTCATGCTCAGGTAAAAACCAAGTTATTATGAACTGCAATATGAATGAAAGGGGTTGATATGGTATGTACAATTGGGCCACATTTTGTATTTTATGTCATACTCTGAGGGCTATATATGAACAACTCTTGAACTCGATGGTTTTGTATAAACCTTTCGACTCCTCCCACTATATTATTTATAAAAAAGATTTATTATCTTATAAGGTGACTATGAACAGGGTATGAAGGAAGCACATTTTTGGAAAGATCTTGGGCACTGTGGGATTTAAGAAAGTCTGGATCGAGCTTGCATCAAGGTGTGACATGAATGAAATTTGGCATTTTAGGTGCCAAAATTTAGTTAAGCGATAGTTAGAAGATGTTGTGGTTGTGTGAATTGAGCAAGTTGATATTGTTAAAGGAGATTTTACCAGGAGTAAAATCACAATTTGATGCCCGTATTAATTGTTGTGATAGTGTTTATGATGCATGGATTCTAGGTTAAATTAGATCCCAGCATATAAAAACACATGTACTGCCTTCAGCAATAAAATTCTCATAAAAACAACTCTTCATTAACCACACATTTGCAATTGCTCAAAGCATACATAAATAAAAGAGAGCTTATCCAAACACAAATCTACTGATATAAAATAACACAACAAATCCTCGGCCAAATATTACAATGGAGAGCCTCTCTCGGCTCTTGGCCCTTTACAAAAGCTCTCAAATCATTCCTCACTCTCTCTGAATTTCTCACTTCTCACTCTCTCACTCCTCTCTTTCTCTGTTTACACTCTCATACAATTGTCTTATTTATACAAAAATATGTATTTACTCCATTCCAAAAATATCTCTACATAAATCTCAACTAAATCTAATTTAGATTCATTCTAGGTGTGGACTCAACAAAGTCCCGTACATAGAATTCCTACTCCCTAAATTTTCTACCTATTCTATTTCACTCATATCCTTTTAATTATTAAAAGAATATATACAAAAAATCCTCACCTTTTCTCTTAATTTGTTAAAATAAACAATTTAATTAATAAAATAATTAAAATGTCTCACCCCCCTATTACATAATTAATTAATGAAAAATTGAGCTTGATGCTCTTGCATTAGTTTATAAAAGATAGCATGATTAATGGAAATTGTTGGCTATCTAGTAGAAGAACATAGGATGCGATAAAGCACCAAATAAGGCAATTAGAAATTAAATACAAATATGTAGCCAAACGCAATAGTTGAGAAATTCCTCCTTGAGCAGTGTAAGTTTTAATAAAGTCTCTCCTCGAGTTGTGAAAATAATTAATGGAGTGCATATTCTAGCCTTGTGAGAGTAAATGAAGTTCTTTGAGCCATGTGAAAATTTACAGAAGAAGAAAATGTTATTGTGCTGAGTGTGTTGTAGTTGTCTCAGTTAGAGAAAAAGGATGGAGGTTTCTATGGTGAGTTTAGGGTTGAGATGAAATGAGGCCGAGCATAACTATAGAATGTATGGAGAAGGCCCAGAGTTGAGAAGGCCAAGCGATTGAGAAGGCCAAGCATTTGAGAAGCCCAATAGTGATAAAACCTAAGCATGTCAGAAGAATGATCAAGAATCTGCAAGGGCCAATAGAGCCTGAAAAGTGATGAATAAGACTATGTTGAACAAAAGAATTCATAATAGATCTAAAAAACTATGATCAGATCTAAGTGTGAGGAGAATTGTTGAGAAGAGGCAGATTTAGAGGATGTTGGGTTGTATTTCGTGATACCAGGTTGAGTGAGATTTGAAGCACATAGAGAGAAAATTTTTTAATATGAACATAACACTTGTGTATCTAATTTTGAAAATGAGATGAGAAAGGGATCTGCAAGGTTCAACAAGTTGGTGCTTACAATGGGGAATTTGTGCTTTCTTCAGGTGGGTGCCTAGGAAAAAACTAGGGAGTGGGTACCTCCTACAAGTGGGTGCTTGCAAATAGGGAGTTGGTGCTTCCTACTTGTTGGTGCCAACAAAAAAAATCAGAGTTGGTGCTTCTTGCTTTAGGGACAACAAAACAAATTGGGGGTTGGTGCCTCATGTGAGTCGGTTCTCATAAAAATTAATGTAATCAGAAGTGGTGCCTTAATATTTACATCATAACAAAAAAATATTGGTGGTTTTCTCCTTTTATGGGTTTCCACGTACATCTGGTGTCTCTATGTGTTGCATACACATGTGATGTTTATGATGCTACTGTGTGATTTATGATTGTTGTGTGGTGTCTCTTACGTGATTAATTGCTAATTAAATAGAACTGTAACTTGGAAATAATTGTTAAAATTGGCCATAATACTCATTCACCCCACTCTCATAGTATTATCTTGGCTTCCAAAAATGGTAATAGAACAAGTAACACATATTTCATTAAATTTGGATGTATTCTATTACAAGGCCTTCAACAACATTCATTCTTTTGTAAATCATCATATTAACTTAATTTAAGATAAAAATAATTTAGCAATGTCAAACGAATTAGAGACATGAATAGGTCAAACATGGGGTTATTATGTACAATAGTATAAATTCACAATAAGAGTGTAAAACAGAAATCTTAGAAACAATTTATTTAAGGTAAATCATATTAGTATGCCTAACATCCAAGAAATATATTATAGTTATGGATAACATAATAGAGCCATCGATGTTTGATTTTTGTGTTAGATGACTCTAACCCCCTTTCCCACAACCTATTGTACTTTCACCAAGAGGAGAAAATTATAAGAATTGTTAATGGGGAATATTTAAGTGTGAAACACAACTTAATATGGATTTTAGTTGAAATTTATATAGTCTTCATGCTCTTTGATTATTAAATACTTAATGTAACTACTAATAATTTATCATTAAAATATTAATTTTGAATATAAAATATGTACCAAAAGTCATTTTTCTATTGCACATGATTTTCCGTGTCACGATCTAAATAAACCACTTAAAACCCATTATCAATAAATTCTAATTAGTTTTGTAAAAGATGTATCTTTACTTACATTAAGAGATTTATTTCGAAAATATAATATTACATTTATAAACTTATATCAATACATATAACTAAATGGAATACAATAAATAGCTTCGCACCTTGTTAGCTTCTATGAGATTATTTTAATTACAAATAGTTTATTTAATAATTGATTTTTACAAAATGTTAATCTTAATGGGAAAATCGTGTCATGTGGTGGAAAAAAGTTTAAAGATGTTCATTTGTGACGCAACTCTTGAATGAGCCTGAATAGACTACTTAATGCTTGACAACATTATGAATTAATTAATCCAATGATTTTTTAATAGAAAACATTTTTTTACATTTAAGAGTTTTCTTTTAGAAATAACAATGTCACATTTATACATTCATATTAAACCACATGAGAGGTAATAAATATGTTTATTTGTGAGTCTACTTAATGCATGACATTATGAATTAATCAATCCATGTTTTAATAAAAAACATTTTTTTACATAGAGTTTTCTTTTAGAAATAACAATGTCACATTTATACATTCATATTAAACCACATGATAAGTAAATAAAAATCAATTGATTGTTTCTTGACTTATCGACTTATATGGCATGATTGTATATAAAAGTAATTGATTTAAAAATGCATAGATAGAAAAAATTATCTATTGAAAATATAATAAACCACTTAGAACTCATCATCGATTGATTTTAAATTATTATTTTTTCTAATAAATGTATCTTTAATTACATTAAGAGCTTTATTTCAAAAATATAATACATCTATAACCTTGTATCAATGCATATAACTAAATAGAATTTAATATGGCATGCTTTATGTCTAGTTGGCTTTTATTATTTCAATTATAAATGATTTATTTACGAATGGAAATTTACAAAATGCTAATAGGGATGAGAAAATCAAATGGTGTATGTTGTAAAAAGTTTAAATACATTTATTTATGACCAATATCTTAAGAGAACTTGAGGAATCTATTCACTAGTCATTATCAATTAATTATTTCATATTTTGTTAGGAAAATCATTTCATTTTACATGGAGTTTTATTTCAAAAAAACAATGTCGCATTTATACACTTATATTAAACTTCATGATAAGCAAATAAAAGTTGGTAAATGGCTTTATATAGACTACTTATAACTTAGTTTCCATTACTTTTAATTTGTTTTATAAAAAATATATATTTGTTTACATTAGGAGCTACATTTCAAAAATATATCACATTTATAAACTTCTATTAATGCATATAACCAAAGAGAATACAATAAATAGCTTCGAGTAATGGTGGATTCTATGAGATTGTTTAAATTACAAGTAAATTATTTAAGAATTGAAAATGAAAATATGTCAAAATGGATGGAAAAATAAATGTCTTATGGTGCAAAAAGTTTAAATACAAACATTTATCATCTATCTCTTTAATTAATCTAGATGGCCCACTTAACACGTTTTTAATTAATTTTTCCATGTTTTATTAAGAAGAGCTTTTTCTTTTACATGCATTTTTATTTTTATTTTTAA